>OX454529.1:7381166-8103166 GCA_949715645.1 Portevinia maculata
CAAGGGATGTTAATGTATATTACAATATCTTGCTTGGCGGACGGCCAGCGGTGACTTCGGCCTGTAAAACGCTGCAGTGTCCTGGAAGGTTAAGAGGAGGTGAATCTCCAGGTCTTCAGAGAAGTCTCCGTCACCGACTCCGTTCTCCGTTTTGGACACATCCGTAAAAATTGACAGCGATTTGTGGTGTAGAACGTGACGTTTTGTCCACTCGGTTCTGTCTGGGATTAGATGTTGGTAGCCCAGGTTGAAATTGTATTCAAGTGGTAGGTGGTCGGTGACCTTAGGAAGATGTCGATACATCGATAGTATATTGGCATGTCCAGTGTGTTGCTCTTTCCATTGTTTGGAGCTTCTCAGTCTTATTGCTGGGCTGGCAGCCAAATGTTTGCCGACGATATCAGTCGGGAGAAGGTTGAGCAGGGCTTGGAGCGCCGCATTGGGAGAGGTTCTCACTGCACCGGTGATGCTGGGGCATGCAACTCGTTGAGTTTTGTCCAGCAAGGTTAAGTTGGACTTCAAAACACTCCCCCTTGGGCGGTGCCTCTGTGTGCACGTCATTTGACAGTGCGGCTTCCGAAGGATGCAGTTATAACCCTGCTTTTGAGCATGTATTCCACAAAGCACCAGATCGAGTCGTCGATGTTGAGCATGCGTAAGGAGTTGGTAATCGAATTGGTTTCAACGTTGTTAAAAGCTCCCTCTATGTCGAGAAATGTCACTAAAGCAAGTTCTTTGATAGATAGGGATTTTTCGACGTTATAAAGGACAGAGTGCAAGGCCGTTTCAACAGATTTACCTTTTTGGTAGGCGTGTTGTGACGTGGATAGTAAGTTGCTATCAATGGTGGCCTTAATGTGAAGATCTAGAATTCTTTTTAGGATCTTAAGAAGTATGGATGTTAGGCTTATTGGCCTAAGGTCCTTCGGGAAGTGTGCAATGTTTTTCATGCCTTGGGTATGAATACCACTCTTACTTCTGTCTAGGCGGCCGGTATTGTTACTAGCATCAAGCAGCCCTTCATAATACGGGACAGGTCGTGCCCTTTTATGCTGAGGGCCGCCTGAATTTGTTCCGGAAAAATGCCGTCTGGCCCTGAAGACCAGCGCAGGATACTCGGACTGCATCATCATGCCTCCCTATTTTATATTGAGAATAACGAAATATTTAATATAAATGGAATGTCCTAATCGTACAATCCAAACATTGCCAACTATTTAATATGAAACATTCACTTAAAACATTGCGGAGTAACATTCTGTTTCGCGTGCCAAAAATATTCCAAAAAAACGTATTTACTCTTCGCACGCTATTCACACCATTTAAAGTCAACCAGATTCATTTCGCTGGCTTGCACCATCCAAAAACAAATGTACGAGTACGTATAGAAAGGCAGCTACGAGTACATACTTAGAAACGGCAAAATCAATCTAAATATCAAAGCAGTAGAAAGGGTTCGTATCTTATAACACCAAGTTTGCCTTTGTGATGCTTAAAAATAGTATCATCTTATTTTCAAAAACGATTCACTTAGGTGTCCGTCCTTCCATCTTTCACGTGCCCAAACAATGAATGAGAAAAGATTGCATCTTTTATAAAGTATCTCGCTTTGTGGTCACCTTGTGTGGGCGACAAACTTATCTATCATCAAACAGCATTTTAGTCAAACCGGCAATAAGTCAAATGGTTTTTTTTTCTTCGCTTGGTTTTCAGTTAAAAGTGCAAATACCTGGAAAACAAATACTACCCACCCACCAGCTATTGTTGGATGCGCCCTTTATGGACTTTGCTGTTCATGGAAGTGTTCAAAAAAATCAATTTCAAACCGTCGTCGTGTTGTTTAGTTGCACAGATTGTGTCTCTCACAAAGGGAAAATGACAAATTCCGCCCACACTCACGACAGTTGGTTAAAAGGGTTTTTCCAGTGTCCCTAGTTTCAGGTAAACAAATATAGAAACAACTACACACTGTCAAATACGTGTTGGATTACTGAACGGGAAAATTCTCTTGTCATTTGAATGCACATAAAAAATATCCCTTTACTACAAAGGTTGTCGGCGGAGTTACCCGTTACCCCGTCCCGTAGGGCAACATGGACGCTGATAAAAATGTCACTGTATCCCTATTTATTTTTTATAACTTTTTGCGTGACGTGTGGCTCATGGTGTGGCGTTGCGTTGGTGGGTTCAAGTTTTAAATCTCATCACGAACACCTGAGACTTGTTGGTTGTACCCCGTTTTGCTGAAAAGAAAATTCTTGCGAATGTCTGAGAAGAGTTTAGCGAACGATTTTCTTGGCAACCTTCTTAAATATGCCATTCGGAGTGGGAGAATATTTTGAACTCATAATTGGCTGAGGAGGTCTGAGTAAAATAACATCTAAACTTTGCGAAATTTTCAGAGCCTCTCTGAGGAAATTAATAATTTTTATTTGAATCTTTCTGTTTTATCCAAGATCGATGATGCAGTTAGAGGTGTGCTTTACACCAATTTATTATTAATGAGCAGTGACGCAGAGTGCAATCAATAAAAGGAGCACCTCTAAATAGCAGTGATTTGATCACTGTTAAGATGGCGATTATCATCTATTCGACGAAAGGGCATCGACTTTCTTATTCAAGGCACAAACACCGTTTTCCAACCGGTACACAGTGGTTCCTCCCATAGGCCAAAAGTCAAAATTTCAAAGTTAATCAAATTATTTTTTTTTAAAGCAGTAATTATCTATGATAACGGGACAGTTAAGTGACACTAAGATTTCTGATTTAAAATTATAACAAAGTTGAGTGTTTTTCGCAGTTAAAAAAAAAAAAAAAAAAAAAAAAAAAAAATCTGAAAACAGGACTTAGCATTAATCAATTTTAGTAGATTGTTTAAAGTTAATTTTGGAAAAAAGGTGATGCGAATAATAAAACAATATATAATGAAGGGATTTAAATGGTTTTCTAAAGATTTTTTTTTTTGACCTCCATTGGAACTGAGGCATGATTTGTGTTTTTTTTTTTTTTTTTTTTTAATTTTTCGCGTTTTTCTCAAGGTTATAATTTATACATGAAAATTTAGAGCTATTTTTCTTCTTTCAGAATATGTATGGCTTCTTGAGCGCAGATTGAGTTATGATCAAGCGAATCGATATTTTTAACATTTGTCATTCGGTGAAGAAAAGTGGCAGTTATGCAAGATCTAACGAAACATGGACAATTTTTAAACAAATTTATAAAATCGAAGATTTAGAAGCAAAAAAGAAGATACGTAACCTCTGTAAATCCTTTCAAAGAAGGTGGGAGGCTTGCTCAAAGAAAAAAAAAACATACTTTTATCTAAAAACAGTGCCTGGGTTGATTTCGAGGAAGATTTTAGTTCTGTACAAGACCGAGCAGATGAGAATACTCGTAATTCGCAAACACGTCAAGGCAGACCAAAAAAGCCATTTTTGGAAAGCTCGCCTAGAACGAAGAGGAGACGTATTGCAGAGATCGTTGACGTCATCGATGAAGATATCGCTTGTGCTTTAAAAAAATGTCTGTTCAAAGAAAATGTTCAAATTAAACAACTTGATTCAAATGATGCTTTGAAGCTTTTGGTTGAGGCAAAATTGTCAAAACATCAGTACCAAGTGATTATAAAGGGTTTTTCGACACGGACGCTACAAAAGTAGAGCGACAGGGCCAGCAAACGACGCCGAATTTCTTGCCGCTCTTTTGACATTTCTCTTCAGTAAGGTTTGCCATTTCATGATGGAAAGACATACGTGCCAACAACGAGTCGAAATTATTAAAATTTACTACCGAAATTCGGAGTCAGTGGCCTCAACGTTAAGAGCGCTACGTCCAATTTATGGTCGTCATAATCGTCCTAGCAGATCAACAATTGAGCGTCTAGTGGAAAAATTTGAATCCACAAGCACAGTACAAAATGTTCCCGTGCCAGTGAGACAAAGAAGTGCCCGTAGTGTCGAGAATATTGCTGCCGCTGAGGCTTAATTTGAAGAAAGCCCAAATGTGTCTCTCACACGTCGTTCTCAAGCATTGGGCATCTCTGTGACGTCGTTGTGGCGAATTTTGCGAAAAGATCTTGGCCTACATCCTTACAAGATTAAATTGGCGCAAGAACTGAAGCCGCTTGAGCACAGGACGGCGCCACAAGCCACACAGCGAATGCCACAATCAATTTATTGGAAACCAAGTTTGGAAACCGTGTTATCTCACGAAATGGTCCAGTCGCTTGGCCGCCTCGGTCGTGCGATTTGACGCCGTTAGACTATTTCCTGTGGGGCTACGTCAAGTCTATGGTCTATGCCAACAAGCCAGCGACGATTGATGAACTTCGTACGAATATCGGACGTGAAATTGCAGCAGTATCGGCCGATTTATGCTTGAAAACCGTCGAAAATTGGGTTCAGCGTCTGGACTTCTGCAAGCGTGCCCATGGCCATGCAAAAGAAATCGAGTTCCATACATAATGGCATCGAACATACTTTCACAGCAATAACTAATTTCATTGATATCCAAAACCGTTTTTGTTTTATTTAAAAAAAACTTTTGTAGCGCTCTTTTTGAAAAACCCTTTATGTATTTATTTCCTATGATTTTTTAACATTAGTGTTGTTACCGCACAATTTGATAATTTTATCTTGCCACTGAAATATTATTTACAAGGTTACAAATTACTTTAACAAAACAAAATATAGTTATATTTAGAAGGAAAACACAATAAAAAAACCTTCTATTAAAATTAAAAAAAAAAACTTAATATTAATAAATAAATAAATAAATTTGTAAATAAATAAATTAGTAATATTAGTAATAAATATATATGACTAGAATAGGATATATGAGATACAAAATGTTTGTTAGTAATAACATATACAAAGTGGCGCAAAAGTCATCATCCTATCGGAAGAAGCTATAATTTTTGCAAATGGCGGCAAATGTAAATTCTACTTTGACATTTGTGAAGTTACCTGATACAGAAAAAACTTAAGACACCAATTAACATAATCCAAAAGTAGAACCAAAGTTTTTCATTACAAAAAAAAAATTACAGCGAAAGAACATCGGGTGACAACTTTTGCGCCACCTGACAACTTTTGCGCCACCTTGTACATATATGCTAATATATTGAAAAATAAATGAATAAATAAACATACAACAAAGAATTAAACACTGTTAATATATAAACAGGTACTGAGAATAAGTAAATAAATAAATAAAAGAATACAAAAAGAATAAATATGATAATAAACAAATAAATAAATAAATAAATAAATAAATAAATAAATTTGTAGTTAAATGAAAATAACAAAATAAATTCATGGGGCCAAGCTCCAAGGGCAGCGACATAACGTGTCCGCCAAATAACTCTTCTTTTTTTTTGAAAATGCTATAAAAACATAGGGACGGGCTACAGTCCGCTTGGGCGAACTGTTGGATACCCTATTCTTATTCCTATCCCTCATAAGTGGGCGTGACAAAAGTCTAAGTATGGTTGATTTGTTAAGAACGCTCTACATATTTTGTTATATAACATTTAAAGGATTTTATCAAAAAAAACGCTCCCTACCTCAAACTTGAGTGTTTCAATAAAATTGTTTTATTTAATTGTGGGCGTGTCAGTGGGCGGATTTAAAAAAAATTAACACATGAGCATAAAGGGCCCCTAGAGAGTATATATTATAAATTTCAGCTCCCTAGCTCACTTTGAATTTTCAAAAAAAAAATAAAAATAATAATTGTGGGCGTGCCAGTGGGCGGATTTTGAAAATATTTACACATGAGCATAAAGGGCCCATAGAGAGTATATATTAAAAATTTCAGCTCCCTAGCTCAAATTTTGGTTTTTTAATAAAATTGTTTTATTTTTTTGTGGGCGTGGCAGTGGGCGGATTTTGAAAATTTTATATCCCGAGCAGTTTTAGGAGTCATAGATCATATATAAAAAATTTCAGCTTCCTAGCTCAAAATTCGATTTTTTCCAAAATTTTGTTTTTTTCAGTTTGTGGGCGTGTCTGTGGGCGGATTTCAAAAATTCGTAAACTTGATTATTTCGGGACCCTAGAGAGTATATGGTTAAAATTTCAGCTCTCTAGGTCCAGTTTAAAGGCCTAATTTTTGCCGACGGACGGACGGACGGACGGACATGGCTAGATCGACATTACTATCGATGCTGATCATAAATATAGTAACTTTTAGGGGTCTAATATGAATGACATTCGAAGCTCCTTAGAAAGAACCATCAATGAAGATTTCTTAGATTTCGGCATATCTCCACTGCATGCATGGATAAGATTTTTTGAATTCTTCATTCATTTAGCTTATCGGTTGGATTTCAAAAAATGGCGCACAGGAAGCAATGAAAAACATCTTTCGGACGCACAAAAAAAAAACGTATCCAAGGAGAATTTAAGAAGATCGGGTTGATAGTTGACAAGCCGAAACAAGGTGGAGGGAATTCAAATGATGCCATTTTGCCTGAAGATTTTTTGCAAACCCATCTGTATGTTCCAAAATAACTGGTGTAAAGCAACCGATTATCGAAAGATGTGCTGTTATTTTAAAAACTTTGGCAAGCTGTTTTGCAATTAATGCAGAAACTTGTCAAGAATACGCATGAGAAACAGCAAGAGAAATCGTTACAGAATACTCTTGGTACCCATTCCCAGCTTCAGTACACAAGGTTCTAATTCATGGAGGACAATATTTGCAGGTGGCAATGGTGCGATGGTAGTGTATTCACTAAGTGATTGGCAGGTCGTGCGTTCGAATCCCGACCAGGGCCATGATTTTTATAAATTGAATACACACAACAAAAACTGATCTCCCTAAAGCAATTTAGGTTTAGGTTTATGTGGCTGTCGGCAGAAGCCGACACACTTAGACCAATTTAGGTCCATTGTGATACCACGTATATTATCTACCTCAACTCTGTAGATGGGACTGGCCAACAACACGCGGTTGTTCTCAAACGGTCCCCCATCTACGTACTAACCGCGCCCAACGTCGTTTAATTACGGTGATCTGACGAGAACCGATTAACTCGACGTGGTATGGTCGTTGGTTCCTAAAGCAATTTAGGCGCCACCTGTTGAGAACAAAAAAAATCCCATCGCACCAAACTTCTTTCCTATCCGTCTATTCTTTCAGTAAGTAGCCCCCAAAAAATAGGCAATGAATTGCTGCGAGCTACTTGCGCAACATACTAAAAATGCATTCGCTGTGGTTTTACCATTATAAGGGTACTGTGTCACTACAGAAAAAAAAAATCCCTTTAGCGCACGCAAATTATTAAAAAAAAAAAAAAAAAAACAAATCGTGAAACATTCCATACTACTTATAGGCCAATTTACGGAGGAGGCAGCTGAAGCTAAAAATAAAGATGTCAACTTTTTTCAAGGATATCAACAAACACCGATTTGTTAAATAGATTACTGCTGACTACAGACCCTTTGCTTTCTAACAAAAGGAATTTAAAAAAAAAATCAAAAATCGACTTTGTCCAAAGAAATTTTAAATTTATTGATACATATAATTCTTTGCAAAATAAAATAATATTTAAAACAAATCACTTTTTTAATTATTTAATTTATTTTCCATAATTTAAAATTAAATTGAGAGTTTTGACCGGACTTCCAATACAAATGGAACCACGGTAGTGCGGTAGTTCTAGCTGTTATTAAGGCGGCAGAGATAATGCAGACGGGATCAATGTCCGGAAGGGACATCGAAATCTTCATTGACCGCCTGGCGGCACTAAAGCCACTGGAATCTGTTCACATGTATTCTGAGACAGTCAAAAACGGTCGCACAATGGTAAAAGCAGTACACAGGCAGAACCGAGTAAAACTGTGCTGGGTACCAGGACACAGAGGTATAGAGGGAGGTGAACTGGGGAGTAGCGGAGGTGTGGACATCAAACCACCCGGTGGCGTTATCAAGGGAATAAGTGATGAACACATTTTAAAAATGGCTGGCCTTGGATGGAAGAATTTATAGGGGCATATTGTGTCTAAAGCGCTTTGCTCGCATTTGGAAAGGAAAGATCTAGGGAAACTCTCAAATTGAGTAGGGAACAGCTTAGAACAGAACAGTAGTTGGGATTTTGTCGGGAGACTGTCTATTAAGGAAGCATGCCAGGCGGCTAAAACAGGTAGATGTGGATACATGCAGGTTCTGTGGGGACCTGCAAGCCAACTAAGACATAACACACATACTCTGTGAGTGCGAGGGTACAGCACGGAATCGTACGAGGTTTCTAGGAGAGTACTTCTTCGAGGACTTAGGGGATTTGAGCGGCACAGACCACAGAAAGCTGCTAAAACACTGCAGAAAGATTGAATGTTTTGTGCGGCAAAGTGTTTAGGTGTTTTTCCTTTTGAAGTTTTGGATTCAATCGGTTTCCTAAGGATCGCGATAGTCCTTTCCGGTGCCTAGTGTTGTATTCGAACTGCATACCACTGTTTAACCTAACTGAACCTAAGCTCCGATATGTTCCACAGCATTGGAAAATTGAAGAATTCATTGTTATACCTAAGCAAGGTAAGCTACGAACAGATGTAGCTTCCTACAGACCAATATCGCTATGGCAAACGTTTTTGGAAAACTGCTTCTGAAAGGGCTTAGCAAAATAAAAGAAGAACGAAGACTAATCCCAAACCAAAAATTTGGACTTAGAAATAATGATTCCACGATAGACCAAGTGCATCGAGTTGCGTATGTTGTTGAAAAGGCACTTGAAGAGAAACAGCTATGATCCGCTCTATTTCTGGAAGTTGCTCAAGCTTTTGACAATCCTTGGCATATCGGACTTGAGTACAAACTGCATAGGGACCTTTCCAGGGAGTTCTATCAAATACTGAAATCTTATAGAGAGAGAGAGATAGATAGATAGATTCTTTATTTTTTCATCATAAAGTTTATAAATTGGTATACTTAAGAATAAGGACATGGCAATACTGCCGTCTGCCTGAGATGACATTTCATAATATGATTTAAAAATAAAAGAAATAATAAAAAGCAAAAATTTTAAAATATAAAGAAAAGGAAAAAAGAAAAAAAAAAAAAAAAAATGTTTAACAAAAGATATGAAGAAATATTACTATATAAAACAATGCTATCAATTTTAACGTGATTTGAAACACAAAATATTATACAATTTGGATAATTTGATTAGCTGTTTATACAAAATTTTATCAATTTTAACGTGATTTGAAACACAAAATAATACGCAATTTGGTTAGAAATAGCTGTTTATACAATATTATCAATTTTAACGTGATTTGAAACACAAAAGAGATATTATCAAATTTAGTATGATCAGCAACAAAACAATAAATAGTTAGGTATAAAATTTGGTCAAAACTGCAATAAGTGGGTAATCGACTATGTTTAATATGTGAAACTGTTACGGTAAGAGAGAGCATGTTGGCAATATTTAAAGAGGCTGAGCCAGCCCATTGCTCCATTTAAAATTTCAAAAAGTTTGTCCAAAGATATAAAACTTTCCCGAAAATGCAACCGGCGAATTTCTTGTAGAATAGGACAAGCAGCAACGAAATGGTATATATCTTCATTCGCTCTTCCGTTACATAAATCACATAGCTGGGGCAAGTCTGATCGATGAGGTATAAAGTTCAAATTTAAAATTTCAACTCTTGCTCTAAAAATAATACTTATAACCGAGGCTGAAAATTCATTACTAAAGTAAGAGACTTCCGAGGGCAGTTCATGGTTTAAATGACTATAACTAGCTCTTGAAGTAGATGAAGATGCTCTGGAAAGGTTATCCAGAAACATTTTGTGATTCACCTTAGCAATCACATCAGAAAACTGAGCCTGCCAATCGGTCACATTAGTTTCTGTTAAGTTTAAACTTGTTTCGTAAGATAAAGCTAGTTCGTTCCAGTTTTTAAACGGGGAAGCATTCACTCGAAGTAATTTTCTTAAGATGATTTTGTGAAGACAAGTTTCACTTCTTTTCATCACTCTAGTAATGAAGTTCGCATTTGCCTTCAAATTTTGTATATATATAGGGACTATTCCTGACTCTACATATATGGCGTAGTTGGGTGTTGAGTTAGGCAAACGAAATATCCTCTTAAAAAAGTTCCTTTGTACAGTTTCAAAAGCTTCGAAGTGTGTGTATCCGACGGGTTGGACGCCATATGCCATGCATGCATTTACTGTCGCATTGAAAACTTTGTACTTGGACGTTAAATCAACATTTTGGTTCGAAAAAAACTTTGGCCACATTATATTAAGAGCCAATTTAGCTTCGTTGCTTTTTTCTTTGGAGTGCTTTAGATAGCTTAAATTGTAGGTCAAGAGGACACCCAAATATTTAAACTCTTGTAAAACCTCAATGTGTGTATTGTTTAGAGACCATTTTTCTTCCGCTCGCCTTCTTGATTGTCTCTTTTCAAATATAACAATCTTAGTTTTTTGGGTATTAATTTGCAAGCCCCAAGACTCGCAAAATGAACTTAGACGGTTTATTTGCAATTCAAGCGTGAAAGGATTATCAGCAAGCATGACTAGATCGTCCGCGTACAACAGGACTTTGATTATAATGTTAGCAAAATTAACTCCACCCGGAAGAAGCTCGCAGACATCATCTATGAACAGGGCAAATAATAATGGGCTGAGGATACAACCCTGAGGAACACCTGTAATTGTATCAAATCGATTTGAAAATGTGAAACCGTCCCATACCCTTGCATTTGTTGACGAAATAAGACTTGCATACACTTCGAGAAACTTTCTTGACAAACCAATGCAAGAAAGTTTGTATATTAAAGCTTGTCTATTGACTTTATCGAATGCAGCTTTAAAATCAACAAAGCAAGTGTATAGTTTCTTTTTTCTATCTATAAATTGTTGAGCAATGCTTGAAATGGCCAAGATATGATCCATGGTTGAAAAACCTGGGCGGAAACCGGCTTGAAAGATGCTCAAAAGACTGTTATCCTCAATCCATTTTGAGAGCCTTTCATATAGGATTGCAGTGAAAGTTTTTCTTATTGAATTTAAAATTGAAATACCTCTATAATTTTCCGCAGCGTTAGCATCACCTTTTTTAAAAATGGCAAAAATTACAGATTCGTTGAAACTGTTAGGGACACATCCATCATTGTACATTTTGTTATAGAAAGACACGAGGTAGTTTTTAAAATCAATAGTGCTGTTTTTATAAAACTCGACTGGTATGCCGTCTAGGCCAGGAGCCTTGCTGTTTTTCAATCTTTGGAGCGTTACTTCCAATTCGGGCAATGAGAATTCTAAATCCAGCTCGTTGACTCTAGTATCAGGTAGCGCGTAATCAAAGGTATGAAGGTCTTCATCAGCTGAGAGTAGAGTTTTAAAATGAGCTGCTAACGTCTCAGCTTCTAAAGAGAACTTCATACCCTGATTGCGCCCACCAAGATTGCGCACTGTCTCCCAAAATATCTTTGAGTTTGTCCAGTTTTCCAATTTCTTAGCCACGTTTTTTAAATAGGTGATTTTCTTAACTGAGTACATTTTTTTAAAATCATTATTAACGCGAAGATAGATGTTTTTGAAAAATTCAGAATTGGTCGTTCTAAACAGTTTTAAGTAAACGAACGAAAGTTTACGGAGATTTCTGCAATCCTTATCAAACCATAAATTTTTAGCTACAAAAGTGTGTGTACTCTTCAACGCAAAAGGGGCTGCGGTCTTTATAACCCGTTCTATACTTTCACATACCACTTCAGACGAGACTGCGGATTGTTGGGGCAGAGATAGTAAGTGCCGAGAAAGGAGGCTTCTATAGAGGGTTGCATTGTTCTCCGACCACTTCAGCTTATTAAAACTAGAAGGTGTAGCTTGCTGGTTTAACTCCTTTAGCTGAATTTTAATTACAATTGGAAAATGAGCCGAGTAGTTGACTAGTGCAACTTCAAAGTCATCGATAATGTTCAGCCAGTCCCCTGAAATCGCAGCAAAGTCAATCACGGATTGTCCCTGCCCGCTAACAAAAGTGAATTCGCCACATGCATCACTAATAGAAGACCCATTCAAAACAAATAGACCGAAAACTTCAAAAAATTCTGTTAAACTCCCCCCGTTGCGGTTATAAATTTTATCCTTAGAACATCTACTCTCGGCCAGTGCAACTCGTGCTCGTATAATATTGGCGGAAGAATTTTGATATTCACCAATCCTAGCATTTAAATCACCGACGATTAACACATGGTCAAGAGAAGTGTTATTCATAAATTCCACTAGTTCATCGAAGTCGCTAAGCCAATGATTGCAATTTAAATAAATAGGAATAATATAATAGTTTAGGTTGTTGCTAACCATATGAAAAATAATTTTAGATTTAATAATTTTAAAATTAATAAGATTACCCCATAAAGATTTTTTAATCCCATATAGAATACCCCCACTGGCTCTTCCATGCAAATTAGATCTTATCGCGGGTGTAAACATTACTTTAAAGTCTTTGAAATATTTTAGAAATTCATTTTGATTCTTTTCTTCAATAAAAGTTTCTATAAGAATTATAACATCAAATTGGTGTAAATATTTAAAAAAATCGGAATGTAAAAGCTTACTTTTGAGACCAGTTATATTATACGAGCATATATTTAATTTTTGAAAAATAGTTGTGTTATGGCAGACGACAGAATTTACCTATTGTGTTTTATCCCTAACATGGTGTGAACTCTGATTTCCAAATGGCGCTCGCTGCGGTTGGAGGCCAAAAGCGGAAGAAGAGCTTGCAACCACGGCCAACCTCGCTCCCTCGCTGCAGTCAAAGTACTCGTAACCACTGTCACCAAATAGTTCACTAATGAGTGACATGTCCGCTGCTGATTTGACCACTAAACCTCGTGAAATTTGATAAACAAAAAGTTGATTGTTGATTTGCAATTTGTTGTCTCCTTTAACGAAAATTCGGGCGTTTGGATTTATCTGCCGCAGATTGTTTTTTATTTCTATTAGTGTTTTTCTTTTTCTTCTTGATAAAAGTGATTGCTCGCGAAATATACTTATTCCGGAGCCTTTGAGCGTGTGCGCGGAGGTAATAAGTTTATCGGTGATCGCCGCTGTTGGAAGTTCGATGATGATAGTTGCTCTTTCAGTGTTGTTGTTGCGTATTTGTCTGGAGCTCTTAAATTGGATTTCTTCGTCTTCATTTAACTTCAGAAGACCCTTGCAAGTCTGTTTAGCTAATTGGATTGCATCGGTTTCTGTGTCTAAAGGAAGGTGTACCACAATAGACTTATCGTTTGATTTTCGTGAGAGAATTTCCAATTGGGTTTCAAGCAAATCGCATCTTTCTGTCATTAAAGTGAGTTTTCTGCTGAGTTGGGTGTTAAGTGTCTTCAAAGAAAGTATCTCGTTCGAGAGCACCAACAAGTCATTTTTTGTGACTAGATCTTTAAGCTTTTCTTCGAGACTCTCATTTAAGATAGTTTTTAGATCAGCAACTGATAAATCGCCTATTCCCATATTTGCTGCTTTTAGATGAGAAATCTTTTTGTTGGTAGTGTTTTGTTCAGGAGAAATTTCACATAAGTATCGCTTGCGGTTCATCGGCAAATCGTTGTACCGCAATTTGATTTCGATGCAACACGGAGAAAACTTTTTTTTTTTATTTTTTGTTTTACTTTTTGAGCTTGTTTACTTGAGTAAATTTAACTAGCAATTTGCGGTGTTAGTTCAAAGTGATTAAATGAGTGTTTTTACGTTGTTTTTCTTAGGAAGTTACTTCGATTTATAATTTAATTTGAAAAAAAATACGGAGCTTCGAAAATTTTTGCAATTCCACTTTGACAGTTGAAACGTCACTCAATCTTATATAACCGACCGACTCTTTCGGAACTTATGAAAATCAAACCACAGGGAAGTAGGGTGGCGACGGTGTAGACTCTACACCGTCGCCACCCTACTTCCCTAGTAGAGGTTAGTGTGTTAGTGTGTTGGCTTGTGACCCGTGCGGTGCAGGTTCAATTCCCATGGGGAACAACAACTTGCGCCACCCTTTCTCCAGCCTCTACACTAAAAGGAGGAATTCTGCCTGGTTGTACAATGGACCGTTACCGAGTCTGAGTGCTCTGGGATTTTGATTTCCTTTTTTATATAAAAAAAAAAAACACCCACAAGGATGTGTCCTGGGACCAATCCTGTATTAATTATATACTAGTGTATTCCAGTGGACAACAATGCTATCACGGCAACATTTTCAGATGATACTGCGATATTAGTGTCTGACAAATACTTTGCGAAGGCAAAGACCCTTATAAAGAGTCTTTGAGACTTGACAAATTCTTGTTTAAATAAAATGCAAAATACTCGAGATATCTCAAAAATAAAATATATTGGCTTGAATTACTATTAAAACATTTATGAATGAAGTTCGACTTCGTTCATATGTCCATCACGGAAACGTATGCAGCGATCGATAAGTTGAACCCAATTTTCGATGACCCGACCGCCGCACATTTCGACCGATACGACCGCTATTTCTCGTTTGATATTGGCTCTGAGCTCCTCTAACGTCGCCGGTTTGTTCGAATAGACCAATGGTTTAATGTAGCCCCATACAAAAAAGTCTAGAGTCGTTAAATCACACGATCTCGGCACCCAATAGGTCCGTTTCTTGAGATAACACCTTCACCGAACTGAGTCTTCAATAACTCTTTTGGAACCACATATCACTGATGTCAAATTCATGCTCAAAGAAATAACGTTCCAACATGTCGAATACCATTTACTACGTGACGGCCATTTTCATTGACGAAAAAACGGCCCAATGACGCCACCGGGATGAAAACCGCATCAAACAGTGACTTTTTGCGGATGAAGTGCTGTTTCATGAATCACATGAGGGTTCTCACCAGTCCAGTGACGCATCTTTTGATTATTGACCAAGCCGTTTAACCAAAGATACTCCTGATAGCTGAAGATGATTTTGCGATGAAATTCTTCATTTTCTTCCATGATCAAGTGGGTTTAGTTCTTGATTCGGCTTGGTCTTGCAAGGGAGGAGGCCAAGATACTTACGCAAAATTTGCCATAATGTGGTCTGGGGAGTCGCAATTCTTGCGAACGCCGTGAAATTGACTGATTTGGCTGGTTTGCGACGGACGTCTCTACGGCAGCAATATTCTCCACACTTAGGGCAAAAGTCAGTCTTACTGGTACGACAGCATCAAGCAGTGAATATTCTGACTCAAATTTGTTCACTAGACTATGAATTGCTACTGTGACGAGAATTTCGGCCGAAAAGTGGCGTTAACGCCCTTATAGTTGCCACCACCGACTCGGAAATTCGGTATTAAATTTCAATCAATTGTAAACATTGTTCCTTCGTCTACTTCGCCGTTGATATTACTGAATATTTTGACATTGACAGTTCGGTAATCGGCTTAAGGGTTGCGTTCACACTGAAACTTTGAAGTTGTCAAGTCGCTAATAAAAGGCTATTTACTTTGGACCCCATCGGTGGTTGATTTTCTGGCGACCAATTCCACGGCCAATTCTTGAACTAGGGTTTAATCCTCTGGAACGCAAAGACGCACTAGCAAAAGGTGCGTTTCTTTGAAAAATGTGCTCAAATTAATACCTTAACCAACAATAGCCAGCAATACTAAGGATAGCTGTCGATAGCATCCACAGCAGCGCTGCAAGTACACACAATATTTTGTGTTGCAAACGAAAATGCATCTTTCCTTGTTATCGTCCTTTTGAGCAACCGTGGATATATTTCTCAAAAAAACCCGGCTAATGCCATAATAACACCAAAACTCGGGTACACATACTTTAAGCACCGGTTTTGTCGATATCCTCTTCGGATTTTTTTTTTTGTGGCATTCAATTTCTCCATCGACTAATCTTACGACAAAACTTTCGTGTCACCCTAGCCATTTCTGTTCGCTAAGGATTCTATAAATATATACGGAGTGCGGCTTTTGTGTATCTATATACAAAAACTCGATTTACCGCAACGAAAACCTACCACAAGAATCCCGATTCAGGCAGGATCCACATCTGAGTGACTTTTACTTTACATAATCTTCGGATGTGTTACTGTGAAGATGGAATTTAAATTTTTCTTTATCTATTCTCCTTGTTGGAGTGCTCTCGCTTACTGAACCCAAAGGAAAAAAAAATAACGTACAAATACTCTCACTCAATTGTTCTTTCGTAGAACAGCTGTCATTAATGTGCTGGTGGGGTGGATGGAGTGTTTCAGGGATTTGGTTTTCTTGTTGGCTAACTTTTGGATTTGAGATTAATACGCATATGTCACTTGCTCATGTTTTTTTTCTAATCTTTTTTAAAGGGGGTTCCTTAAAGCATTAGCCCTTGACTTATTCTCCACTACCCGATGAATTTAGCATGCCAAGGCATAGAAGGGAGTACCTATGTATTTTCGTTTACAATTTTTGGCACCCTTTTGTGGTTTATAGGGCTGAGATGACGGGCCATTAATTTCCGTTGGTACGTATAGTGGAATTGTATTGTATATAGAAGAAGAAGACGAAGAAGAAGAAGAAGAAGAAGAAAGGAAGAAGTTACCTATACCAAAATTGACGGGGTGGCTACGCCGTATGGGGGTGGGTGGTGGAAATTTACGACTAAGGTATAGGGATGTATTTTTTTTCTTTAACGATAACACGATGCGGGCGCAGGGAAGGGTGGTGCTGCGGATAAACTCGCTGTTGCTTCTATATCGTTTATACCGCTAAATGCTTTATTAGGAGAATCGCAGGTGGTTTCTCTCTGGCGGTCGATGATACCGGTTAGATTAGCGAATTAAGAGATAGATGTGATAATTTGAGAAATGTCGTGCGTAATTGAATGAATAAGAAATACTGCGTGCAAAGTTTTCAAGCCAACTGGCCTACTTATATCGTACATGGTACTGCAAGCGTTTAGACAGTACGTTTTGGTGGCAATGGTGCGATGGTAGTGTATTCACTAAAGTGACAGGCAGGTCGTGCGTTCGAATCCCGACCGGGCAATGATTTTTATAAATTGAATACACACAACAAAAACTGATCTCCCTAAAGCAATTTAGGCGCCACCTGTTGAGAAAAAAAAATCCCATCGCACCAAACTTCTTTCCTAACCTTCTATTCTTTCAGTAAGTAGCACCCAAAAATAGGCAATAAATTGCTGCGAGCTACTTGCGCAACAAACTAAAAATGCCTGCGCTGTGGTTTTACCATTATAAGGGTACTGTGTCACTACAGAAAAAAGAAATCCCTTTAGCGCACGCAAATTATAAAAAAAAAAACGTTTTGGTTAATTTACAGAATTCAAAAGTCAAACTCGAATCATCTCTTCAATTGACCTTGGTTAGGAAACAAAAAAAAAAAAACAAATGATGCACCCTGGAGTCTGGAATTTACCCGCATCCTACTGCAATCGAATAGTTCCGCATCGGCGTGCAATAATTGAATCGTTGTCTGCAAACACGCTTAGGTGCAAACAATTTCAGATGCTCTAAGGCAGCACATTCAAGAGTTGTTGCAAAGTGGCTCTTTTGAATTTTGCACAGTTGAGCAAACGGATGTTGTTAAAGCAGTGCTAAAAATTAAGTTCAAAGCTGTTGGCATTAATGGGATTCAGCATCGTTTTATAAAAATAATCCTGCCGTATCTTTAACTGTGCCTTCAATTAAATCATAACAAAATCTACTTTTCCGTGAGGTTGGAAAGTTGCTTGGATCACCGCAGTCCTTAAAAAGAAGATAGCGCCTAGATTATACAATAAATTACCGTTTGTAACTCGGCACAGTTCACAGTCCTTTTTATTTAATAAACAAGTTAGACAACGGCTCTTCAACTTTGACCATGCCCAGATCAATACTCTGATCAGAATTGTTACGTAAAATTTAATATAAAACTCACCGAGTTTTTCTACTCATTTATCACCCCACAACAATCTATTTTTAAAATTTTGTTTGCTGTGTAGTATTTATTTACTCAAATCACTACATTCACCACTAGTTGGCTAAAGGATTTTATCCTTAGTCTCTATAGAATGTAAATATATACAACAATGTTTTATTTGTATTTTTATGAAAAACACTTAACCTTAATCTGTCTGTAAATCTTCTTTTCTTTTGAAACTTTATTGTTTAATTAATTTTATAGATTAAAAGTTCATTGTAAGCTCTGTACCGACATTGTTGAAATAAATAAATAAATAATAAAAAAAAAATAATAATTTAGAAAAAAATTGGTTTAAACTTTTTTTTGAATTTTTTTTTATCAAAATTTTGAGTTTGCAAGCGAATTTTTCAAAAACTATTGACATAAATAATTTAATTTAAATCTACGATTGTAGAACAGATTTCTGGCTTTCAAAACCGGTAAAGTACTTATTTGTAAGTTTTGCCATTGTTTTTTAATATTTTTTTTTTCAATTTAAATCATTTTTTCTAAAATTGCCCCTACCTCCTAAACAGGACGAGATAGACCCCCCTACCTTAGCTTATTTTTGACCCTTCTAAAAAAACCGTTATCAATTTTTGGCG
Organism: Portevinia maculata; assembly: GCA_949715645.1. Classification (NCBI taxonomy): domain Eukaryota; kingdom Metazoa; phylum Arthropoda; class Insecta; order Diptera; family Syrphidae; genus Portevinia; species Portevinia maculata. The sequence continues at coordinate 7,399,681 of OX454529.1, forward strand.
CCCTAGTTGTTGTATAGGTACTCTCCCCCAGCTGGTAAATACAAACTATCGTGCATGCAAAAAAATTGACCTTAACCGAGTGCGATTTTCGCTCTGTTAAAAAAAAAATGGGCTAAAAATAACTAAGTGACCGCCCGAATCCGATAACAACATACCACCAAGTGCGACCAGCGAGCAGATGAAAATAATGCGAACCAAATTTTACACTCGCCATCATAATTCACACCGGCTTGTTGCAGAAAATCACACTAGTAAACCATCGAAATAAGCAGTCGGGGAAGTTTTTAATTTGCCTGGTTTTGGCAGTACCACGACCATAGCTGCGATTCACCAACAGGGAAATCTTCAGATGTTGGATGGTCCCATCCGACATCACAACATTCAACCAAGTAGGACTGCTAATTGTGATTTAGCTACATTCAACTTTATGTTGGTGAAATTCAACCAAGAAGGTTGGCTAATTAATTTCAACCAATTGAGATTGTTAAATTCAACAAAGTACGAGTATGTTTGTTAATTTCAACCAGTATGGTTGGGTTGGCTAATAATAACTGAGTGAGTTGGTTGAATCAGGTTTGTGACTTTACTGCAATTGCAGTAGATCTACTCACTGTTGCCACTTTAGCGATTTTTTCGCTATTTCTAGCGTATTTTTAAAGCTCTCGGCGATTTTTAATAAAATGTTGTCGCTAAAAAAAAAATTGGTGATTTCTAGCTACTTTTCATTACTACACCACCATGTACACGAATCCCGTACAAGTGGCATCTCCGACCCATTCGAACATAATTTTTCACATCGCGACCTACGCGTGGTTGGTTGGTGGTTGCACATGCAAAAGGCAGATGCTTAGTAGGTGACGAGACAGAGTTTTTTGTTGGGGATTTTTATTTTTGTACTGTAACGGTATTCAAGATATGCCTTTCAGGTTTCAGCACGTTTCAAATCAAAAGAAATGTAAATGGGATTGAAGTACGCTGTAGTTTTATTTCATATGAAGTTTGTAGTTAGTGCCGTAAGTTGTTACTATCGTTTTTTTTTGTGTGTAATCTGTTGGTATTATTTGTATTCTTTAAAATGAATTTACCTCCAATGAAAAAAATATACGTTCAAAAATATAGAAGTGAATGGGAAAATCAGGAAGAGTTTAAAGAGTGGTTAAAGCCAGTTGTGAATGACGTTAAAAAAGCTTTTTGTTCGTTTTGCCATTGCGAAATATTGGCGAAATTAAATGACTTAAAGAAGCACAGTGCATCAAAAAAACATAAAACCAAGTGCGATCTAATTTCCAAAAATAATATAATTGACTTTTCGCCTGCACCCAAAGAATTTATTAAAAGTCGAAAAGCTGAAGGCATGCTTGCATTGTTCGTAGCTGAACACAGTTCGATATCCCATATTGACCACTTAAGTGACATTTGCAAGAAATGTTTTAGTGATTCAAAGTCTGCTATTGACTTGAAAATGCATAGAACCAAATGTACTGAGGTTATAAATAAAGTTTTAGCACCACATTTTAAGGAAACACTTTTGAATGATATTGGAGCTAAGAAATTTAGTGTTATTATTGACGAATCAACAGATATAAGTGTTACCAAATTTATCGGTATTGTGATCAGATATTTTAGTTTGACGTATTACAGAGTTGTATCCTCGTTTTTGGCGTTAGAACCCGTAGAAAGTGCTACTGCAAATGGAATTGTTAGTTCGTTGGTCAAGTGTTTACAGTCTCATGGACTGAACATTAAAAATATGATTGGGATTGGCACTGACAATGCCTCGGTGATGACTGGGCGTAACAACAGCGTACATCAAATATTAAAAACCCAATTCGATTTACCAAATCTAATACTGATAAGATGTGTCTGTCACTCTCTTCAGTTAGCAGTAAGTCACGCTTCCAAAGATACCCTTCCCCAAAATATTGAGTTTCTTATAAGAGAAACATATAAATGGTTTTCCAATTCTCCAAAGCGCCTTAACGAGTACAAACAAATTTACGAACTTATAAATTGCGGTGAAGCGCCCTTAAAAATTTTAAAATCTTGTGAGACTCGTTGGTTATCGATTGAACCTGCTGTTGAAAGAATTTTGTCACAATGGGATGAATTGAAGCTGCATTTTAATTTAAATAAAGAAAAATGTTACACAGCGGACCTACTTCATGCAATGTACAGTGATCATTGTAATCGGATTTATATGTGCTTTTTAAAAAGCATTTTGAGTGAAGTGCAAGTTGGACTGAAAATTTTTGAAGGCGAGGATTCTGATCCTGTAAAATTGTTAAACTCGTTAATGTCACTGCTTTATTCTATTTGTAATAGAATTTTGCTACCATCAGCTGTAAAATCTGGCAAAGACTATTTAACGGTGAAAATTGAAGATCATCTTATTCCAAATCCTTATTTGGGATATCTTTTCGAATCTCAAGTTGAAAAAAGTCAATTAGCCCCTGATGTGATAACCACTCTAAGAAACCGATGTATCAATTTTACTGTAAAGCTGGCAACAGAAATTCAACATAGATTACCCAGCAATTATTCAGTCCTGGAGAAAATGACAATTTTAAGCGAAGAGAATACTCTTAAACAGGGCAAAGACAATAATTCTATCATTGAACTGGCCAAAGAACTTGGATTTGATGATGACCAAATTGATAAAATTATACAGCAATGGCATAACATAAACTTTTTAAAATGGAATACCACAGGAGATACTACGAAGTTTTGGACACAGGTTTTCAAGTACAAAAATGCTGCAGGTGTAAATAATTTGCAAGAACTGGCTGATTTGGCAATCACTGTACTATCTCTTCCCCACTCAAATGCTGAAGTTGAACGAATTTTTAGTGCAATGAAGATTGTAAAAAACAAACTACGGAATCAACTTTCAACCCTGACGTTGAATTCCATAATATTGATTAGAAATTAATTAAAAGTGATGAACAGGAGTTGCTGTAACTACGATTTGCCAGACGAGGTTATTAAAAAAATAGGAAAAACCAAAAAATCGAAAACTGAAAGAAATACAGCCGACGCCTCTACTTCAAACTTGGAAGAAACGGACAGCCAAGAACTAGACGATTCCATTTTGAGTTGGAATTTGATTTGTGAATTTCAATTTATTTATTTTTTTTTTCGTTTCGTTTTCGTTTTTTTCTTCCTTCAAATTATTATTTTTTGTTATCTTGAATTTATTGGTTGCTTTTTTTTAATTCGGTATTTAATTTGATTAAAAAAAATGCTACCTTGAATTTATTTATTATTTTGTAATTAACAATTTTTTAAAAATAAATACATATTTTTATGAACTTACATTCAAATTGATATTTTAGCGATTTCTAGCGGATTTTCGCAATTCAGAAACTAACATTTCTAGCGGATTTTAGGTTGTGGTCTAGCGACAATTTTTTTCCCTCAGCGGCAACACTGGCATCTACTGTTTTTTTTTTGTCGAAAAATAAATCTACTGCCTTTAACCCAGATATGCCTACCGTACTACATGTAGTACGCCTGTTATATTCAGGTTTCTGCGTTTATTGTGCTTAAAATTTGTAAATCTACTTGCTAATGTCCTACAGAATATAACGGTTAACAAAGCATGCGTTGATAAGTTTTGTCTAGGGTACTTTTCTATGTGCGGTTTTTTGGATCAGATATACTCGTATGCGTTTTCTGAAATTGGCGAAAGTGTGAAGATGTCACGTAGCAATCGGTGAGAAAAAGTTGTATATGCATACTCGTATTTTATTGTTGTGTGATAAAGGAAATTGTATTTTTCCCGTCGGCTTTTTTGGTCATATGAATGTTTAATGAAACAGTTTATTTCATTGTATTGTCCCGACGTTTCGGCAGGGATTGCTGCCTTCCTCAGGGGTTATTTATTAAAAATATATGAAGAAATAACATAAATACAAATATGGAAACGTACGTGTACAATGAAACTTACTTATTGGGTACAAATTGAGTGTTGTAATGTACGAGTAAAACAAAAGAATACTATTTAGTAAAATTTAAAAAATACAAGTCTTGTGAGTTAAACGCTTCAGTTGAAGCTTAGTCTATTAGTGTTTCTTGGTTTGGACTATGGAGCTATATATAGCAGAAATATTTTGGATGTCCTGTTTTCTGTTCATGTTATTCCTGTTGTTCATTATGTGTAAAGTCTCGAGTGTATACCGTTTTGAGGTACGCCTCTCCGTCTGAAGGATGGTAGCGTTGTCGAAGTCTGGTTTGTGGTTAGTTGTGGATAGTATGGCTGGCGAGTGCTGTTTTATTACCGCTGTTGGATTTAACGTCTGAACGGTGATTAGAAATCCGTTGGGATAGGAACTGTTTGGTTGTGCCGATGTAGCAAAGATTGCAGCTTTCATAATCGTTGCCCATGCAATCAATTTTGTAAACTACATCGGTACATTTGTGCTTCTCAGTTTTGGACTTTAGTTTAGAGAAGGATGAAGCAAGTGTTTTGTTGGCTTTGAAGGCTATATGGAAGTCCTTCGATACATTCTTTACTGTATGTTTGAAGTTGTCAGAAAGTTTGGGAACATATATAACACTCTTGTAGATAACCGGTGTGACATCCTCTTCATTTGTGCGGGGAACTTTCTGTTTTTGCTGGCGTATGAGATTACGTGTAAGTCCGTCAGGGAAGTTGTTCTCCTTAAGGATTTGTGTTGCTTTGCGTTCGTTGGCGGGGTGGAATTTTTGGTCACTTAACGCAAATATTTTGTGGACTAGGTTCGAAGCGGTGTTGGTGATGATGTGTTTTGCATGGTTTGACCGGAAGTTCAAGAGTTTACCTGAAGCTGTGTCCTTATGATACCAGTTGAAAGAAAGACTTTCTTTGTCACGATAGACTTCGACGTCCAAAAATGCAATTGATCTGTTTTTTTCCAACTCTAAGGTAAATTGGATTTTTTCGTGCAGACCATTGAGGCAACGCAGCATGCCATCAACTTTGCGATGGTCAATGACAGCGAATATATCATCGACATATTTTGAGACGAACTTTGGCCTTCCTATTATTGTGAAACACTCATCGAGTAAATGGTCCATGATTAAATTTGCAATGGTGGGAGAAAGTGGGTTGCCCATTGGCATACCAAAGATTTGTTTATGGATGTCTTCCTTGTAACATGTGAAGTTGTTCTCTTTGATACAGAAATCGAGGATCTCCAGAAACTTGGCTTGGCTAAGACGAGTGTTCAAGCTTATGGAATCCCACTTACTCTTGATCACAGAAATGGCAAGTTGGACTGGAATGTTGGTAAACAGGGAAACCACGTCATATGAAACCAAAACGTCCGTTTTCTCCAGTATTATTGCTCTGACTTTGCTTACAAAATCATGAGAATTCTTAACAGAGTAGGTTGAATTAATCGTCGTGCACTGTAAAATTCTTCCTACGTATTTCGCGAGTTGATAGCATTGGACCTTCATGGATGACGTAATGGGCCTGAGAGGTGTGTCTGGCTTATGAATTTTGGGTAAACCGTATACCGAAGGTAGCTGTGCCGTATAAGTTGTCATAATTGCCTTCTCTCTATCCGTGATATACTCGTACTTGTTATGGTGCAGCCATTTGACAATGTTATTGTTTTTATTTTGCAATGATGACTCGTCTGTATACCGATCGATCGTTGAGAAGTGCACTCATTTTCTCTTCGTATTCAATCAGGTTCATGACGACGGTAATATTGCCCTTGTCAGCTGGTAAGGTGATGATGTCTCTGTTTATCTTTATAAACTTGATTGTTTCTTTATGTACCTTTAGTACATACTCGGAGAAGCTATCGTGTTGATGATGCCTTTGGAAAGAGTACAACATATTGCAGTATTTCGCTCTCATGACTTCTTGTTGTCTTTCGTCATTAACTGTTCTTATCACTTCTTCTCCATCAGCTATCAGCTGAAACAATGGAAATTTTTCTTTGTCAACTGGTAGGGCGAATTTTTTTCCCATTGAGAGCAACCATCTGATCTCTAGTGGAAAATCTACATTGCTTTTATTGACGAACCATTTGTCGTGCATTCTAATGTTATGCGTTCGCCAAAACGTTTGTCTCAAAAGATCTATTTTGTGCAAGTTGATTTGTTGTTTATTCTTATAAATGGTTTTAAACGTAAAGTTTTGTTTGTTAGAGAATTGCGTATATTCGTCAGCTGTTAGGTGGTCTTTGATGCTGTTGCGGTATAATTATACCACAACAAGAGCCACTCTGCGTTCCCTGACCCACCCTACCAAAATTCCCTCTCTCTATTGGTTTACGCGCTTGGGATCTGAAGAGGTGGAGGGGCAGCCATGGTACCATCAGCTATCGGCCCACTTCTCTTGACCCTCAGGGCAAAAACCACCACAGGTTACTGGGGCAACAACAACACTGGCAAACCAGCTCGACAGGTGGTCGACGAGTCGAAAAAGGCGCATCGTAACAGATGGACGGTCTGTTCAGCGGAGCAAGGTGTGAGGCCCCAAATGTCCGGATGGTGAGCCTGACAAGGACCGGCAGGAGACTCCCAACGGACCAACGCACTCCCTTACAAACCGACTGTCTGCAGGCACAAAAAGCGACATCCAACCCAGACGGACGGTCTGCAACGGCGGAGTTGTGTACACATCCTCCAACACACTCCAAACAGACGGGCGGTCTGCAACATGCAGTAGTCGACACTAATGACACTGCCACAACCAGACGGTCGGTCTGGGACAGCAATTGGGGAGGGCGACCGGACGGCCCCTCCTAAAGACAATTGCAACAGAAGTACCATTGTCACGGTACTGAGCCACGCACGATGGGGGGAAGATGACGCTCTGTCCTTCAACTCCGTCGTGGGAGCACCGGATGAGCAGCAGTGAGTGTGGGCGGACGGCCTTGTATATATACACCCACAAGTACCAAGCACATAACACCACAGACACTGGTCAAGATTAACACAAAAGACTAGCATTGAAAACGAAAAGACTGCGGAACGTAAACAAAACAACGACCGCGAAAATCAACTATGCCTGCGAGGCCAACATATAAAACAAAAACAAAACATAGGGACGGGCTACAGTCCGCTTGGGCGAACTGTTGGATACCCTATTCTTATTCCTATCCCTCATAAGTGGGCGTGACAAAAGTCTAGGTTAGGTTAGGTTAGGTTTATGTGGTTGTCGGCAGAAGCCGACACACTTAGACCAATTTAGGTCCATTGTGATACCACGTATATTATCTACCTCAACTCTGTAGATGGGACTGGCCAACGACACGCGGTTGTTCCCAAACGGTCCCCCATCTACGTACTAACCGCGCCCAACGTCGTTTAATTACGGTGATCTGACGAGAACCGATTAACTCGACGTGGTATGGTCGTTGGTTGACAAAAGTCTAAGTATGGTTAAATTGTTAAGAACGCTCTACATATTTTGTTATATAACATTTAAAGGATTTTATCAAAAAAAAACGCTCCCTAGCTCAAACTTGGGTGTTTCAATGAAATTGTTTTATTTAATTGTGGGCGTGTCAGTAGGCGGATTTAAAACAAAATTAACACATGAGCATAAAGGGCCCCTAGAGAGTATATAAAGGGTGATTTTTTAAGAGCTTGAGAACTTTTTTTAAAAAAAAAACGCATAAAATTTGCAAAATCTCATCGATTCTTTATTTGAAACGTTAGATTGGTCCATGACATTTACTTTTTGAAGATAATTTCATTTAAATGTTGACCGCGGCTGCGTCTTAGGTGGTCCATTCGGAAAGTCCAATTTTGGGTAACTTTTTCGAGCATTTCGGCCGGAATAGCCCGAATTTCTTCGGAAATGTTGTCTTCCAAAGCTGGAATAGTTGCTGGCTTATTTGTGTAGACTTTAGACTTGACGTAGCCCCACAAAAAATAGTCTAAAGGCGTCAAATCGCATGATCTTGGTGGCCAACTTACCGGTCCATTCCTTGAGATGAATTGTTCTCCGAAGTTTTCCCTCAAAATGGCCATAGAATCGCGAGCTGTGTGGCATGTAGCGCCATCTTGTTGAAACCACATGTCAACCAAGTTCAGTTCTTCCATTTTTGGCAACAAAAAGTTTGTTAGCATTGAACGATAGCGATCGCCATTCACCGTAACGTTGCGTCCAACAGCATCTTTGAAAAAATACGGTCCAATGATTCCACCAGCGTACAAACCACACCAAACAGTGCATTTTTTGGGATGCATGGGCAGTTCTTGAACGGCTTCTGGTTGCTCTTCACTCCAAATGCGGCAATTGTGCTTATTTACGTAGCCATTCAACCAGAAATGAGCCTCATCGCTGAACAAAATTTGTCGATAAAAAAGCGGATTTTCTGCCAACTTTTCTAGGGCCCATTCACTGAAAATTCGACGTTGTGGCAGATCGTTCGGCTTCAGTTCTTGCACGAGCTGTATTTTATACGGTTTTACACCAAGATCTTTGCGTAAAATCTTCCATGTGGTCGAATAACACAAACCCAATTGCTGCGAACGGCGACGAATCGACATTTCACGGTCTTCAGCAACACTCTCAAAAACAGACGCAATATTCTCTTCTGTACGCACTGTACGCATTCGTGTGGTTGGTTTAATGTCCAATAAAGTAAACTGAGTGCGAAACTTGGTCACAATCGCATTAATTGTTTGCTCACTTGGTCGATTATGTAGACCATAAATCGGACGTAAAGCGCGAAACACATTTCGAACCGAACACTGATTTTGGTAATAAAATTCTATGATTTGCAAGCGTTGCTCGTTAGTAAGTCTATTCATGATGAAATGTCAAAGCATACTGAGCATCTTTCTCTTTGACACCATGTCTGAAATCCCGCGTGATCTGTCAAATACTAATGCATGAAAATCCTAACCTTAAAAAAATCACCCTTTAGCATTTATTGTCATTTGTCATTGAGCAAATCACTATTACATTGTGCTCCGTTATTTCGTATACATGTAAATTTACAGGTTCTCGTGTTGATAACAAGGTTGCATTAATATATATCACACTTCGCTGTTATTAACAACATTTAATTTCCATGAACAATATTAAAAAGCATTTTTTAATATTAAATTTTTCTTAACCATACTCGTATCTTATGGTTAACCATTTCATATTGATGCCTCTGGGAAGTTAGTCGTGTGGACCTTGCGAGTCGCACCCGGACCACTTTTTTTTCTTTAAAATAATATTATTACTATGAATTAAGCTATCTGCCATAAGACAAATTTTTTATAATTAACAAGATATTTACTTACTTTTGATATTAGAGTTAATAATTTATTTATTTATGTTTTGTTATTTTTTGAACTGAATTTTTTTGATGATTTTATTTTCTGAGTTGGGCGTTAAATAGAATGCCGGTCATGGAATGGTTAGTAATCAAAAAATCAAGAACACAATATTCACACTCTATGGAAGCAACATTTCGAAAACGTCGGTCCAAAGAAATAGGTACCTGATGCAGGCCTAGTAGGCACATTGATGAAGTTTGTCAAGCCATTTAAAGCTAACACAGAACGATAATTTGATACCGTAGGACTTTCATCCTTTTAACACACACACACACACACAGATGGAAGTCCTGAAACGGATGCAATTTCAAATTAAATCGCTGACATATGATGATATCCCAATCACACCAAACTTAACCACTAGAAAATGAATTCAACACTTACACTTTTCGAGTACCGTCGCATCATTTATAGTTTGCCTGCCAACGACTGCCTTCTTGCAAAAGATGATACCTCCTGTTGTTGTGATATGAGAATGTCTCCTTAAATCTGATATGTTGCCTTGGATTCAGCCACCGACCAACTCCTGACCTGGTGTACGGTTGCGAGGGAAAAAGCAGAAAAAACCAACTGTTAAATAAATTAAAATTAACTAATTAAAAAAAAAAACAATTAATAAAAAATGCTATACAACAAATGTGTGTGCATATTAGAGTGCGTTTAATTAAGTTGTGCATTTAGGTGCCTTTAAAAAAAATTATTTCACAAGTTGTTTTATTTAAAAAAAAAAAAAAAACATTTACTAATATTAAAAAAACAAAATTCATGCTTTTTGGTGGATATTTAGTATTTTAAAAATGATGTGCAGTTTTGGTTTTTCTGGTGCAGTAGTTCGTAGCGGTGCAATCAAATAACCGTAATATTAGAAAAATTTATTACTTCATTGAATGGCTAAACGGTGGTCGTCGCTGTCGTTGTCGCCGTCGTTTAACGCCACCAACACACTTTCGCTGGGCCAGCAACATTTTAACGAGCTGAGTTTGCACAAAAATAAAACCAAAACGGCGTCTTGTGATAAAACACAGTTGCCGCCGCAATTAAAGGTCTTTTCAAAATTTAACGCAATTCAAATAAATTAGGCAAATTTTGTGTGTTTCTGGTTAAATGTATTCGATTTGTTTAAATAATTTTTTCTATACCCATTTGAATACCTATTTCGAGATTCACAGTTTCACTATTTGCAGCAAATAAATGTGACGTTAAAAAGTCAATCACTTAAATTTAAAAAAAAAAAAAAAAATTTAAATTAAAATAATTTTTATTTCTTTATCACTTAAAAAAAAAAAATGTTTTTTATTCAATTTAACACTTGCTAAATGTAATTCACTATTTGACACCAATATTCAGTTTCAGCGTGTACGGAATATTTGCCTGACAGTATTCTGCTGCGAACCTATCGTAAACGTTCTCAAAGTGGGACTGAATAAATGGTAAACCGACCGTAGTAATTTGAAGCTGTTAGATAGATCTTTTCGGAATATGGTGTTGAATGCTGCTTGCTGGTTAGCTTCGACTGATTTTTTGGTTTTTGACTGGTTTTGATAGAGCCCGTTGGTGTAATGCCAACAAATTTGGCGTGTGACTGTTGTGTTAAGGAAAAGTTCTATATTATTAAGTAGAACGAAGGCAGAAAAGCTCAACGCTAAAGAAGTGTATCACACCCGCGCCGCGCAGCATGCCATACGATAAGCATAATCGTGAACATCTACCACACAACACAGGGGACAATATCAACGACAACCGAGACAAGGACGAGGCAAGGCAGCCATTCAAGAGGAGAGTTTATAATGTTTCAAAGCACTACTACCCTCAAAGCAGTTGTGTAGCTGAAGCAACTCTTGTTCGTGTCCTATTCATTCATTTCGCTGAATTCCCTTTTCACATATAGAATATTGGTATCGGCTTTTGTGAGGATTGTTTTTGCGATTACGGAGAGCGAAAGTATCCCTTCGTGGAATTGGTGTTGCTGTTCGAGATATTTGTATGATGGCGACACGAACGGTTCGAAGCGATATTCAACTTGAATTTCGAGAGCAAAGCTGTTGCATATACAATACATGTACATACAGGCTACTCCCACCATCCGGTTGAACAGGAGCCTGGCGGGGGTAGGTTAATAGGGTTTTCGGGATACCCAGTTGGCGTATAGCGTTAAATGAGTTGCCAATTTATTTGCCCGGACTCTGGGAAAAGAAAAAAACATATATTAATCAACTGAAGGCGAATTAAAGCGTCGTCGTCAGCCAGGAGGGCTTTATTTTCTTCGACGCCGTTTTCGGTACCTGGTGGGCTTAAACGACTCCACTCCAATACCGCCGACCATGCCAAGAGTCAAGTAATGAGCAGCAGGGCAACATATTTCGTATGCGTCAGAGCAGAAGAAAATAATGTCCTGTGCCATTAATTTGTTGTTTTCCAGTGAAGGTTTTTTTTTTGCATCATTTAAACACTTTGGAAGTGTTGCGCCATAGTTACTGACGGATCGAGTCCTGATCCTGATGTGTGTCTATCGATTGACAGGTACATCATCAAATACAAAGAGTTGCATCAAAAGATGATGCATTATGGGAGACTGATGTTGTGGGTGGGTTAATTTTAATGCCATACACGCAGGACATGGTCATTGTTACTCGTATTTGCTCTGGCATTTTGCATGAACTGTAAAAGAACAATAAGGACTTTGAAATTCATACAAGAGAGGTGGAACTAAATAATTACCTAGTTTAAGTTTTAAGCTCCAATTTTGTTTTTAATTGGTATTCAAACTTGCTGCTTGCCTTTTCCATGGGTAACATGGGCGAGGAGGATTTTGCGATAGGCGCATTCGAAACATCTTTTACGAGTAGCTTCCTAATTACGTACCATTAAAGTTACTTCTCGGAATGAGCGTCGGTTAATATTTGTTTAGGACTTTATGTAATTGCCAAGTTTTTTATGGGAAAACACCTGCAGAACTAGTAGACAGAAAGGTCACAAGTCTTTTGATATAATTGTGGACAAAACATCCTGGGTTATTGTTCGTTTCTTTAGGGTATTGCTCTTTGTTAGGTGACCTGTTGGAATTGAATTTCTATTCAGCTTAAAGGTCAGAAGGAGTAGCCTTTGATTTATTTAATTAAAATAATAACATTAACAATATATTTATATCCATCATTTTACCTGGTCTTCTTCCTGCTTCAGTCAGTTGAAATAATTAAGAAGAATTATTTGACTTCGGAGGAACCAACTTCAAAGCCTTGTTTTGATTTGAATAGAATTTATGTAGAGGACAAATCCCCACACTGTTTCTGCGACAACTTCATAGGTTAGGTTGGGTAAGGTGGCTGCCTGGGCCTGAAGTTACATCGGACCATTGTGACAACAACGGGGGGTCTTCCAGCCTTGGTAAGAAATTTTGTTTGCCTTCTGTGAGGTGGTGATTATGTGGATGTAACTCCAAAAAGAGGAATTTGGAGAATGCAGAGTAGACAACCTGTGTACAAAAATAAATTAATATTAGGCATTAACGGCCCATATATCTAGACCATCTAGAACTATTTGAAAACAAACCCGACTTAATTTTTGTCTCCGAAATTTGGATATACGAGCGTGAAAAGGACTTTTTTAATGTGCCCGGCTACGAATTTTACCCTAATTGTAACAATGATTATGCGGCCGGTGGTGTTGCCTTCTTCATAAAAGAAAATTTAAACTGTGAGTATGAGTTCGAATGTTGTTCTTTTCGAAGCTCCGATATGATAAAAATTTATTGCACTTTAGAAGCACAGAATTTTGTTTTTCTGTGTTTTTATCGTTTTCATGATAAAAGTAAAGATATTTTCATTGGCGATTTAACTTCTGTTTTAAGTAGGGAGAATGCCCGTAATCTGATCATTGTGGATGATATGAACATAGATATCTTAAGTACCTCTTTAGATACATTAAATTACATGAGCTTAATGTCGGCGAATCGGTTAGAGTCTTGCATTAATGTCCCAGCAAGAATTTCGGATTCAACTGAAACTTGCATTGATCATATCTATGACAGACTTGATTGTAATGCTAATTTATCTGTTGTCAGCACTGTGTCTGATTTCAGTATTACTGACCATTGCATGACATGCCTCTTTATTTCGAATGTATGTAGTTAAATCACCTGCTGTAGTGAAAACTCCTATCAAAATCAACAATCGCATTGACTTTGTTAAGTTAAATGCACGCTTGCTTCATGAAACCTGGACTGTTGTTTATAGTGAAAATGATCACTCTTTTGACTTCGGCTATTTCGTTGACATTTTAAAGACACATGTAGATATGTGTACGGAAACTGAAGCACGCCGAAGCTCTGCTGCTAGGAGACTCAAACCCTGGATGACCAAAAATCTTTTGGAAAAAATTGTAATCAAAAATAAATTACGTATTAAATGCAGAAAACATCCAAGTGACACTAGGCTTCGGAAGAAGTATCGAAACATGTGCAAGAATATTAAAATTTTAATTCCTTTGTACAAAGAAAGCTATTATGTAAATAAATTCAATGGAGCTAAAGGCGACTCAAAGCAGGAGTGCGAAATCATAAATGAATTATTTAATAAAACTGTTCCTTCTAATACACCGGCGGCGTGTATTAAAATTAATAATAATGAAATCACCAATACAGCTTTGATAGCCTCCAGCTTCAATGATTTTTTTGCTGGGGTTGCCTCAAACACGCTTTCAAATGCACGTTTTAAAGATAAGAATTTGCATTGCCAAGATTGCTGCCTGAAATGTGAGAGTAACCTACATAACAGCTTTTATTTTCAGCCAATATCATCCTTCGAATTGCACAAGCAGATTATGCGCCTAAACAAATCAAAATCTTTCACTGGAAATAGTTACTCTAATGCTTTTGTTAAAAACATAGCTTACTCGTATAACATTGTCGATGTCCTGGCACACATTTTTAATAAAAGTGTATACAATGGCATTTTTCCTAAGAGCTTGAAAATCGCGGAAGTTATTCCAATTCTAAAAAAAGGTGATTGCAAAGATGTTAATAATTATCGACCCATATCCCTGTTTCCCGTTTTCTTCAAATTATTTGAGAAAGTTATCAAAAACAGAGTGGTGGGTTTTCTGGAAAAGCATTCCATTTTCAGCTCAAATCAATTTGGCTTTAGAGCTGGTAAGTCAACAGAAGATGCTCTTTTAGATTTCTGTGAACAAGTTTATACAAGCTTGGATAAAAAAAAGACCACTGCTGCGTTGTTTATAGACATTACGAAGGCTTTCGACACAGTAGATCACACTCCGTTAGTCTCAAAATTAAGGAAAGCTGGCTTTCGTCGTTTCATTCTGGATTGGTTTTGCTTATTTCTTCAAAACAGAAAGCAAGTTGTGAAAATAGGTGAATCTTCTAGTAACTACCGTAATATTGAAACGGGGGTCCCACAAGGATCGGTGCTGGGACCCATCCTTTTTCTAATTTTTATTAATTCTATTTTTAGCCTCCCACTAAAAGGTAAGAAAACCGGTTTCGCTGATGACATTGCCTGCTCGTATTCAACTGTTTCAGTTTTAAATCTGGTTGCCGACATCAATCATCATCTAGAGCTATTAAGACACTCGTTTAAAACACATAAGCTGGTTATCAGTGCTAAAACAAAAGTTATGTATTTTAAACTGCCACAGCTAAATAGTTGCCCTGTGCCCTTCACCTTTAATATTCCACAGTTGTGACTGCAAGAATATGTTGTTAAGTACAGAAACCTGTGTTACAAGTCCAAATAAAACAACTTCTTTTGATATTGACGAAGCTTGTTCGCCAAATTTTTTCCTAATAGAAGGTGTATCTACTTTTAAATATCTAGGTCTTCTTTTTGACTCTCAAATGAATTGGAACTCACATACCTTGCTGTTGAAAAATTATATGTTGAGAGCTAATTATATAATGTACGAGTATCATCTAAACGGGTTTATTTTTTTATTTATTTATTCATTAAATTCTTATGCACATTAAGACATATTGTCTTATAATCTAGTGCTAAGTTACAATTTGAAAAAAGGAGAAAGCTAGAGTAAAAACAATTTCATTTTAAATAATATTTGCCAAAGATTGCTAATCAATATATAGATGCATAAGGATATATACAGAGTAGAAAAGAAAAAGGAAAGAAAGAAAGAGTAAAAAAAGAAAGAGTAAAAAAAGAAAAAAAAGAGAAAAAAAAAAGAAGAAGAAAGATTACAAAAAAGAAGAAAGAAAAGAAAGATAAATGGAGAAAGCGAAAAAGAAAAGAAAAGATTATTCGGAAAAGTAAAGCCTAATTTTGCTCTTAAAACTCGCAGCATCTTCCACTTCTCTTATGTGACGCGGCATAGAATTCCATAAGCGGACAGAATATACAAAAAACTGACGCTGTGATGTAAGAGAGGCATGGTGCGGATGGGTAAGCATTCTTGACCTTTGCAAAGTTGCCATTCTAATGTTTTCATGAAGTTGTTGGGGCTGACGATTAAGCAGAATGTGTGAGAGCATCGTTAATGTGCGGAACTTGAGAAAGTTTTCAAAAGACATGTTGAGAAGCTGTTTAGAGAAAGAAGACGCACTCTCGTATCGACTTAGGCCGAAAATATAGCGTATTATACTATTAAATGCAACGTTAAGTCTTCGTTTGCTCACCGAGTCGCAATTGGCATATATTTCGCAACCATAGGCCATTGTGGGTACGACCAGCGTTTTCGCCAGCAGCATACGTACTCTCAAAGGGGTGAAGGATTGTGTGACCCACAGAGTACGAAGAATACCATATGTTTTACCCACAACTGTATTTATATGATTGTTCCAGGTTAATCTGCGGTTAAACACCATTCCGA
Source organism: Portevinia maculata (assembly GCA_949715645.1). NCBI lineage: Eukaryota > Metazoa > Arthropoda > Insecta > Diptera > Syrphidae > Portevinia > Portevinia maculata. The sequence goes on from OX454529.1 coordinate 7,415,794, forward strand.
GGTATTTTGCAGATTCGCCATATTTTACGGAAGTGTTATTCAAGCTTACAAGAGGAAAGTACGAGAGGTTGACAATTTTTTTGGATATAACGAGACACATTGACTTCTCCGGGTTTAGTAATAACCCATTCTGCCCAGACCAGCATGCAATGTCTGCAAGATCTTCGTTAATGCAGCTTACTCCGTGCTCAATAAGACCGAGTGGACAACTTAAATAAATTTGCACATCATCGGCATACATTTGAATTGAACAATATTTAGGAATAGATGGCAATTCATTTACATAGAGCGAGAACAAAAGTGGGCCAAGGATTGAACCTTGTGGGACCCCACGTAGGGTTGGTAGGAGATCTGACAATTTGTTGTTTGACTCAACTGCCTGCATTCGATCTGTGGGGTAGGAGCACATAAGTTTTACAGCACAGGATGAAAAGTTGAAGTGTCGGATAAGTTTTCTACATAAAATGGAGTGGTCAACCATGTCGAAAGCCTTTGAAAAATCTAAAAGCGTTAGAAAATTAATATAATTTTTATCCATGGCTTGTCGCAGATCTTCGGTAACGCTTAATAGCGCTGTGATACAACTATGACCTTTTCGAAAACCAGATTGCTTAGATGTCAACAAATTTGAACGACCGAGATATTCGGTCATTTGATTTTGCAAAATTCTTTCAAAGACTTTAGATAAGAAAGGTAAGATCGCAATGGGCCTAAATTCATCACCTTTAGAACTTTTTGGGATGGGTAGTACTTTGGCTTTTTTCCACTGTGCCGGAGTTAAAATATGGGTTATATATGGTAAGCAAATTGGTAATATCAATTTGAGAAAAGTGGGGTGCATTTCATCAAGTCCAACGGCATTAGATTTTATCGAAAGAAGACTTGCAACTACCTCGGTACTATCCACAGATCTAAATGAAAAAGTTGGATTTGATGCATTATTAACTGGAAGATCGTCTAAAGGGTTAGCAGTCACTAAGGGAGGCGCCGGAAGTGAAACGAATTTTCGGTTAAGTTCATTGCAATCAATCTCATCCACAGAACTGGTTTTGCTCTTGGTGACTCCTATTTGACGAAGATTTTTCCAAAGTTTTCGTCCACTCAGCGACGGATTTAATCGATTGGAGTATAATTCACGCTTAGCGGTGCGTATTGCCATTACGACTTGATTTCGGAGTGAACGGTACATGTTTAGATGTTCGTGTAATCGAAAACGTTTCCAGCGGTTATAGGATTGGTCACGTTCAAGCATGAGAGAGCGAATATGGGGCGAAAACCAGGGTTTTATTAGGGGTGTGCAATTTCTTGTTAGTAATGGAACATGGCAATCAAAAAGTGTCCAGATTTGTTTATTTAGAAACTCAACTTGCTCATGGACTATTGGTAAGTAGTAGATTGTCTCCCAGTTTATACGTCTGACATGTTCTTCCAATGAAGCTTGATCAATATTTCTGAAATTCCTGTATTGGATAGTTTGAGCTTCAGAAGTCACATTATAGTCAAAGGTCATATAAATGAGATCATGCTTGGAAAAGACAGGAGCTGAAAGTTGGTCATAAAAAATTACCTTATTCAAACTGCTTACCCAGAATAAGTCTAGTAACGTAGGAAGATGACTTGAGAAATGTGTTGCATACATGTTATTAACTGCATGCAAATTAAATGCGGTCATTGAATCAGGCAACGATTTATCTATTAAGATATTACAATTGAAATCGCCACACACGATTATATTGGGACTCACTAATGAAATTTCTTCCATCAGCGCTATGAAAGGCGAAATATCAATATTTCGGTTAGGCCTGTACACATTACATATTAAGAGGTTATCCTCCTCACCTAAAATCTTAACACAGACATATTCGACAGCACTGTCCGGTTTGGACAGGCATTTAAGTTTACACTTAATGCTTTTTTTGATGTATATGGCAACACCACCACCAACACGACCTTTCCTATCAGACCGAAAGATTTTATATCCTCCTAAGCTACACAAATTATCTCTCAAACTCTCTGCGAACCACGTTTCTGTCACGCAGATTACGTCAAAATCAGACCCCTCGAACAGATCACGAAATTCATCTATCTTAGGCATTAGACTTTGTGCGTTTATGTGGCAAACCTTGAGGCCATCTTTTTGATCACTGAAAACTCTGACCATGGCACGTAGAACCCCGTTTCTATCCATGTGACAGGATTAAATACAAATAATTATAATAATGAAGCGAGTTAGAAATTCAAAATTATGTGCACTGATTTTTATTTTTTGTTCCTGTAGGTACTTTTTTTTTTTTTTTCTTTTTTTTTTTTTTTGTTATAGGGGAAACGTTTATAGAAAAGGAATAAGTGAGAGAAGAAGAAAAGAAAGAAAGAGAAGATAATAAATTAAGAAAATTGAAGTTTAAAAATTAATTAATTAAGAAAAACAAATTTAATGGCACTAAATATCAGTTGTCATTTTCTGGTCTGGCAACGTCTTCTAAATTTTCCATGTGTTCAATTAACACAGCTGAGTCTGCTTGATGACGCTTTACATACACACATCCCCGTGTAGTAAATACTGATATCAGTTGTTTACGTTTCTTCATTTCCAAAGCGCGTTGTAACAGAACTTTGTTTTGCGATGATAAACTTTCCCGTAGGTGGATCGAGACGTCAGAAGAAAAACCAACATCACATAAACAAAGTTGTCGGTTATTATTTTTTCGGAACTTAGCGATAGATGTTAGCACGTAATTTCTTTCGTACGCTGAGAAGAATTTTATTAAGATCACGGTGTTGTTTGAATTGTTCTTGGGGCGAGTGCGAAAAATGCCCTGAAGTGTTGGAGGTTTGATGTGAATTGTGTGGCAAAGTGTGTTAAATACCGTCTTCAGATTTTCCTCGGGCGAATGCGGGATGCCAAAAAGAAATGCATCACATGCGACCAGACGGTTTTCTTGTGAGTGAAGTGAGCTTTTAACCACCTGTAGTTCGTTGGTTGTGGTGTCCAAATCATTTTGTAGTTGGGAAATGTCAGTGATTTTTGCAGCAAGTTCTGCCTTAACATTGGATAATTCTTTGTTGACATCAATGAGTGAATTTTGGACAGTGGAAATATCGGATTTAATAGATTTCACATCGGAATTGGTGTTTGAAAGTGAAGATTCGATGTGAATAACTTTTCTGTTTATGTCGCAAATGTTTTTTTTTATTTCATTAATCTCAACATCAATTTTTTGTTTTATACTCGCTTCACTCTCGGACATTTTTGTTGCAAGTAAAGAGATAATAAACTCACTTTGTTTCCGAAGTTTTTCATCCATCTTTTCTTCCCAAGTGTTGTTGGTGTCCTCCATGGGCTTTATAGCGATTTTGCGAAATGGTGAGCGCGATGAGTTTTGCGGCGAGTCTTTTTGGTTCGAGCGGGTTCCAATACGTTTGTGTGGGGGAGACATATTATATGTTTAAATGTACGTATGTATTTATGTGGAAAGAGCACAAAGGAGAACTATACGGAAATGGCACAGTAAGTTATTTCTTTTTTATTCAGACAAAGGAAATTTGTCTTTTCTTTTTTCTGATTTTGTATGTTATTTTTAACTTTGCACTGACGAGCTTGATTTAGATTTGAAGGTTTTTTCCTAGTTCAACTTTTTATAGCACGCACAGTTAGTTTTGAACATTATTTAGATCGTTTTCAGTAGTCACAAATTGCCAGATTAAAAAGACGTCTACTCGCTAGCTTTCAACATCAAATATAGGTGTGCTCCCAAAAACTCCTTCAAACCGTATATTATGAATTAATACCATCAAAATTGCAATATGGTCTGGAGTGCTGGGGTGGCACTTACAACTTTAATTTGCACCCTTTGTTCATATCACAAAAACATGCTCTCCGAATTATATGGAAAAAAGGCGTCGAGAACATACTTTTCCGCTTTTCCTGAAGTCAAAAATACTGCCAATGAAACATCTTTACTTTTACAAAGCCTTGAAAATATTTTTTCGAAGGAGTGGTAACTTGCCAAACCAAGACATTCCTATTTATCAACTTCGGAGTGCTGAAAGGAGAATCGCTTTCATTCCACCTCATAGTACCCAACAGTTTCGAAATTTCTATTCATCGATTGCGCCTAGATTATACAATAAATTACCGCTTGTAACGCGGCACATTTCACAGTCCTTTTTATTTAACTAGGGGTCGCCCCGTGGTCGAAATTCGACCAATTTTTTCTATAAGTTCATTCCCCCTCTCTCTCTCTCCCACTTTCTCACCCACATACCCTCAAGCACAAAACTTAAACTGTGCGCATACAATGTCGTTGCTCGTGGTTGTTACTGCTCTGTGAACGGAGTTACTACAACAAATGCATGCACATATGAAAACGCCCTTCGCGGCTAAGTCGCCTGTTCGCGCGTTTATTGACGTTTAAGGTACATTCACAGCCAGCGAACTTGCGACCATGCGAACTGCGACCAATTCAATTTTACCCCATTAAAACAAATAGATTCTAAGTAACGGCATAGAAAATGAAGAAGGGCTTAACGATTTATTAATTAAAACCACAACACGAATAATTCCCACAAGTTTTGTGGAAAAAAACACATTTTTCAAATTTTGCTGCGACTTTTCAGAATTTCTGTGCGAACTGTCATATTTTATTCACGTTCCAGAAGGCAAGAATGCAATCCACAATTCGCACGACCAAACAGATCGCATGTGTTTAACCTCAATTAATTTTGTTTACTTTTCAACCAGCTGCGCAGGCAAGAGTGTTGTGTCTTTGTTATAAAACAAATTTAAATTAAAATGGTTGAATTCATCGGAAAAACGGTAAGTGATTAATAAAAAAAATGTATTTACTTTAAAACCTATAAACTAATAATTTATGATTGTCCAGGCGTTTGATGAGAAACTTATCTTGGAAGTGGAGGCAAATCCCTGGCTTTACCAAAAGACACACAAAATGTATTTGGATAGATACAAAAAAACAGCTACCTGGCAGGAAATTTCGAATATTTTAAATGTTGATGGTAAACTAATCCAAAATAATGCTTTGGCCTTAATCTTATCTACTAAAGAGATTTGTTTCTTCTACATTCAAGGTGTGTATGGACCGATGGAAGAATTTAAAGGATACATTCACAAAGTATCACAAGAAGTTGAAAAATATACCAAGTGGTTCAGGAGCATCCGCCAGTAAAAAGCCTCAATGGATCTACTTTGAAATGCTGTCCTTTCTAATCCCATTCGTTGAAGTGCCAAGGTAATACATATTTCAAGCTCTACAAAGATTTTAGAACTAAAACCAAACTTCTTCATAGGACAGTGAGTAACTTCCCGTCAACTGAAAAGGAAAACATTGACTCCAGTTTTCAGTTGGATTGTGATACGCAAATAAACAACACTGTCTCTGGCTCTATGGATGGATGGAAAGCACAACCAGGACCGGGAGCAAAGCGTTCTAGAAAAGAAGGCAACGATACCGACAAATTTTTAGCCGCACTGGCGGATATGAACGAGCCACCAGAGTCGCCTCCTTTGGTAAATTTTTTTACTTCCTTGGCAGCCCGTGCAAAAGATTGGGACAGGAAGAAACAGTCGAAACTCGAAATGAAAACTCTTCAAGTTTTTCATGAGGTTGAATTCGAAGACTAATCCGACCCGGTCTAGTTTTTTTTTCTTGTTTTGTTTTTATGAATTTGATATTGATTAGGTTTTGATCATAATAGATGTAAATAGCAGTGGCGTGGCGTGGATAATTTTAAAAGGGAAGACGTTGAAAAATTTAGTCACCTATAAAAATAAAAATCTTTAAAACCTGAAATAAAATAATTTTTAATGGGGATATTGTATCTACATAATATGCATTCCACATTGACTTAGCAAAAATATTCTAGCCACATTTTTTATACTTCAAGACATTAATATTTCAATCAACAATGAGCTTAAAGCATAACAAAAGTGGCTTCAAAAGAAGCCGGTCTTGACAGACGCATGATAAAGGGTGATTTTTTTAAGGTTAGGATTTTCATGCATTAGTATTTGACAGATCACGCGGGATTTCAGACATGGTGTCAAAGAGAAAGATGCTCAGTATGCTTTGACATTTCATCATGAATAGACTTACTAACGAGCAACGTTTGCAAATCATAGAATTTTATTACCAAAATCAGTGTTCGGTTCGAAATGTGTTTCGCGCTTTACGTCCGATTTATGGTCTACATAATCGACCAAGTGAGCAAACAATTAATGCGATTGTGACCAAGTTTCGCACTCAGTTTACTTTATTGGACATTAAACCAACCACACGAATGCGTACAGTGCGTACAGAAGAGAATATTGCGTCTGTTTTTGAGAGTGTTGCTGAAGACCGTGAAATGTCGATTCGTCGCCGTTCGCAGCAATTGGGTTTGTGTTATTCGACCACATGGAAGATTTTACGCAAAGATCTTGGTGTAAAACCGTATAAAATACAGCTCGTGCAAGAACTGAAGCCGAACGATCTGCCACAACGTCGAATTTTCAGTGAATGGGCCCTAGAAAAGTTGGCAGAAAATCCGCTTTTTTATCGACAAATTTTGTTCAGCGATGAGGCTCATTTCTGGTTGAATGGCTACGTAAATAAGCACAATTGCCGCATTTGGAGTGAAGAGCAACCAGAAGCCGTTCAAGAACTGCCCATGCATCCCAAAAAATGCACTGTTTGGTGTGGTTTGTACGCTGGTGGAATCATTGGACCGTATTTTTTCAAAGATGCTGTTGGACGCAACGTTACGGTGAATGGCGATCGCTATCGTTCAATGCTAACAAACTTTTTGTTGCCAAAAATGGAAGAACTGAACTTGGTTGACATGTGGTTTCAACAAGATGGCGCTACATGCCACACAGCTCGCGATTCTATGGCCATTTTGAGGGAAAACTTCGGAGAACAATTCATCTCAAGGAATGGACCGGTAAGTTGGCCACCAAGATCATGCGATTTGACGCCTTTAGACTATTTTTTGTGGGGCTACGTCAAGTCTAAAGTCTACACAAATAAGCCAGCAACTATTCCAGCTTTGGAAGACAACATTTCCGAAGAAATTCGGGCTATTCCGGCCGAAATGCTCGAAAAAGTTACCCAAAATTGGACTTTCCGAATGGACCACCTAAGACGCAGCCGCGGTCAACATTTAAATGAAATTATCTTCAAAAAGTAAATGTCATGGACCAATCTAACGTTTCAAATAAAGAATCGATGAGATTTTGCAAATTTTATGCGTTTTTTTTTAAAAAAAGTTCTCAAGCTCTTAAAAAATCACCCTTTACAATAACTTAAAAAAATTCAGCATAATGTGGATAGTAATTTTAAAATAAGAAAATTCAGAACAATTATATGGATAATTCTTTATATTTGTTAAAATATAAAAACGATACAAATAATAATGTCAGCAATAAAAATAAATCAAAATTAAAAACAGCTAAAATTCACACACTTAAAAAAAAAAAGTGAAAAGTTTTGTTAAAATATTAGTTCTTTATAATTATTTGTATTCTAATGCTATTCGACGATCTTTTTTGATAAACTCTGCCAATACCCTTTCATAGAAGTTTGGTCTATTTTTAATTTTAAGAAGAAGTCTTCTTTCTATCGATATGAGGGCTAAATCAGAGAGCCTATCCTCGCCCTGTGAGTTTCTTAAATAAGTATGAATTCTTTTTAAAGCAGAAAAAGACCTCTCAACGGAGGCGACGGAAATGGGAAGTGTTAAAAGTAAACTACTTAAGTTTAAGACTTGAGGGAACACTTCTTTCAATGCTTCACTATTCAAATGGTTGTGAAGGTCGAGAACCTCAAACTGCCGAAATGACGACGAAGAATATAAAACATTAAGTTCATTTTTTAATGCCGTGAAGTCAAAAATTCTAGGAAAAAACTTAATTAGGGAAGATATTTTTACATCTGGACTGGAACGAGAAAAAGTGTCATACTTCAAATTATTTAGTAAATCCAAAAATGTAAGATTACTAAATGATTTATATCTGGCATTTATTTGGCTAACTATATTGTCTTTAATTTCAACAAAAAGGCGCTTATAATTCGTCTTCAAATCGAAGTCAAGCAACCTGCGTTTACGTGGAGGTTCGATGCAATCATTTACGCTGTCATAAATAACTTCAAACATATTTAAAAAGTCAGAGCTTATCCATGACTCAAAACGTTCGATTTCTTGCTTGGCATAACTAACGTCTGTTTGTTTTTTTTTGAATTAAATTAAATAATACATCGGTCTTTGCAAATATTTCAGAAAGGGTATGAAGCAAAAAACAGAATTCCTTGCTCTCTAATTTATTTAATAAACTTTCTGCCATCAAAAGTGTGTCAGTATCCCATTCCCTTCCCTAGAGTCATTAATTATTTTACTAAAAGTTTCAATTATATCTATTCTACAGTTAAAGATTACGTTTATTATTCTTGAATGATAATGCCATCGAGTTTCCGATACTCCTGGCATGCGTCGATTGGAAATTTGTTTTAAAAGATTGGACCGCTTTGTGGATTTATTAAAAAATCGAACGATGCTATTAGTATAGCCAAAAAATAGTTTAAGTTCTGCTATGTTTTCTAGAGATCGGGATAGTACTAAATTTAAAACATGTGCATAACAAGGAATAAAATTTGCCATCGGGCATTCATCAAGGACCTTCTTTTGAACACCACCCCCCTCGCCGGACATGGATTGTCCTATTAACTTTTCCTTGCAGTCGTATGTTTCAAGAATTTTAAATATATGATTGGATAACTCATTTGCATTACGACTTGCGCTAACGTCAAGAAATCTTTCTTGTATACCATCCTCTGACAAGTACCGAAATATGGCACTCAGATGTTCCCTATGACTCAAATCTGGTGTTTCGTCGATCATAATCGACACGAACCGAGCATCCTTGATTTCCGTTTTAATTTCGGATTTAATAACCGCCGCGATACTATGTATCAAATCGTTTTGAATATCGTTGGATAAACCTGAAAAAATTGGATTGTGTGTACTTGAACACTGCTCTAAATGGGATTCCAATAAAGTGTCATATTTAGATAAAAAATAAACCGCTTCGACATAATTGCCACGATTATCTGAACTAGACCTTTCATCATGACCGCGAAATGCTAACTCCTGTCTGCCTAATAAAATGACCGTGTCAATAAAACGTTCCATTAGTTTCCGATTTTTATCTACTTTTTTATTATGAACAACGAAAGAATTTCCTAAAGAAGTTTCAATGCGATTCGTGCCGAATTCGTGTAGGGATAAACAACAACGAATATGTTTTTCTGTCTTAATATGTTTTTTCGAAGAATTAACTAAATTATTTATATCAGTGAAACCCGTTCGGCTCCAAACACTGGCGGAGTTTGAAAAAAGAAGACAAGGAAAACAAAACATTTTATTAAGCTTGCAACTCCCAGTTAGCCACTTATATTTTTGGTATAAGGAAACATTAAAATGTGTCACAAAACCATCTCTCCTTTGGTAATTAATATTTATAAAAGGCATAGAGCGCCCTACGTCTATAACTTTTTTTTTATCAAGAAAAGATAGCTTACTAAAACTATTTGAATCCTCCAGGAGGAAATCAGTTAAACAGCAATCTACACTAATCAAAGACATTTCCAAAAAAAATTCTAAAACTGCACTAAAATTAAGAAGCTAAAATGTTTTTATCAGTAAGTTGGTTGGTAATAAAAGAAACTAAAAAATTACACATTAACCTTCACTTTCACTTTCACATCTAACTTTTCACTATTTTAATTTAAGATTTTATCAAATTGGCTTTACAAAACACTAGATTTTTTCAAGTTATTGCACTTGTGCAACGCAGTCTGTCAATAAATTCCAACTGATTCTAAATTAAAATTTGAATTCCTGGTTAAAAAAAAAAACAAGTGTCGGTATCGGTATTTTATTTGACATGAACTTCTCTTAAGCGATATGCTGAATTTACTCTGCTGACAAATTGCCATAATATTCTACCATATTTTATTTCATAAGACAAAAGTATAACAATAAATTTGTAAAAACATCGAAGCATTAACTATCACAAGAGAGAAAAATGAAAGCTCAACTTCTTACATCAACACGCATATCAATATCAACATCAAATTCAAAATCAAGAATCAACCCACATAACACATTCAGATATTATGTCATAAGAAAAAAGAAATAACTCAAAGAACACCGTGTTATTAGACACAATGTTGCAAAAAAAAAAAAAGAGTCAAACGTAGCACCTGCATTCCTGCAACATGTTGATATCTTCCGATTGAAACGCAATGCTAATCGCAGAAGGGAGAATGAAATGAAACAATTCCAAGTATTCAGCGTGAGATCATTGTATATAAACTCTATAGTAAAATCATCAACACGATTTCAAAAAGCTCAACCTCCACGAATTTGGAGACCAAAAGGATGGAGTGATTACTTCTCAATTTAAGCATAAAATATTTGTATGAGCTTTGAATTAAGAAAAGAGAATCAAATAAACTGTTGGTTAGGAAACAGAGCGAAGAGTTTATTTGATCCTCTTTTCTTCGATAAGGTATTTCGTAAGGATTTCGGACAAAAATAAGAATTCTATCATTGTATGGAATTTTGTTATCTTGTACCTATATGGATATCTCGCATTTTCAACTATCTGCCTCTGGTCGCGCCATATGATTTTCATTCGCATGGACGTGTAAGTATTTATTTTTCTGTGTAACAGCGTAACAGACGAATACTTTTTGGTAAATGGAATGTTAGATGAGAGGCAGATGGTGTAAGGTGAAAGGAAACATTTTTCTACAGGATATTGAATAAAAGCTGATTTTGGTATTTTGGTATTTTCCATCAAACAAGGAATTATGAGTTTATGATTTTTTAGGGTTTTGCTATTTTCGCTGTATCTCGTCCAAAAATGCACCGATTTCTATCATTTCTTCAGTATTTGATTCGGAAATGTTCAATTTATTTGTTATTCAAAGAAATAGTTGTTGGATAGGTATATTTATCTATTAGGGAATCGATCACCTACAATAATGTTGAGGCAGGTCACTTTTCATTTTACAGTTTTTTTTTTGTAAAATATTCGTGATCAGCATCGATAGTAACGTGTATCTACTATCTCAAAATCAAGCTAGAAAGCTGAAATTTTAACCATTAACTCTATACGTGCCCGAAATAATAAATGTTAAGAATTTTTAAAATCTGCCCACCACGGCCGTAGCCAGGACCTAATGTATGGGTGAGTTCCATTTTTTTTTGGATGAGCTGACATTCTTTTTAAAAGAAAGTTAAAATGTATAGTCTAGAAAAATTTAATTTTTATTAAAACGCTAGGTATAAGCAATATCAAATTCATGTTTTTAAACTACGAATTAAACGAATATGCTATAGATCAAGAAATGGGTAGGTATATAATGTAATATGTTTTTTATAACACACAAGTAGTACGAATATCTACTTAGAATTAAAAAAGGTTGTATTCCTCGGTCTTTTTCGGCGAATTTATGTAAAATATTATTTATTTGCAACGAATTCAAACGGTTTTTTTTGCAAATGCTATAAAAGAAAGCCGTTGATCAGTCATTGATGAACGTCGTATTGCGTATATACAGACGGTATTTTTGCATCCCTCATTCAAAATGGAATAGAAGTTTTATTACCATCCATGATTGCATTATTTGAGTTCAGCTTCAACTGGGGGTATATACCAGTTACCTGAAGGGAGGTAAACGTAGTATTCATACCTTCATTTCCCTAAACCGGGAAACAAGCCGAGCGAATTACCTAAATCATATCGTCCGATAAGCTTGACATCGTTATTTATGATACCAAAAACTTAGTGGGTACCTTACTGGTCACCATGGTTTAAGATATCATCTGCACAAAATGAGAATAGCAGACTCTCCTGAGTTCCGACTCTGTCTTGAAGAGGACGAGACAGCTTAACACATTTTATGTGAATGTCCAGCCCTTAATGGAATTAGAAAGAAGATATTTTTCAGGGAAGAAATGAGCCCCGAGGACATGAAGAATTCTTCTACTGGTAAAATTGTCCGCTTTACACGGAAAGTGGAAATTCTACTAGTTTAAAATTTTTCTTGCCCATACCGTACAAAAGATCTTTTTAGGTCGAAGTAGGTATAGGTAGATATATATATAAATATATTAAAATTTATAAAAACGTAACAAAATATATAAATATGAATATAATAAAATATATGAAAAAGAATGAAATAATAATATAATAATGATAAATAATTTGATACTTATCAGAATGAAAGTCTTGAAATCGGATAAGAACTCTTATTCACTTTGTATCTCTTTGTAAGTTAAAACTTGTGGCTTTATAAAAGTACGAAGTTCAGCCCGCGGAAATTTGTCTTTTTCAAATACAGCTGCTTGCAATATGAGATAACCTACCCCAAAATTCCTTGAAAACCAACACATAATACACCAACCATATCGCCCACCCCCTCTCAGGATCACATCATATTCATATCCTGAGAAGTAAAGAAAAATTAAAGTGACAAAACACACACTTATGGAAATCTTCTTTATTATCGAAGGAAAGAGTACTAAAGAGTACGCACTGCAAATATAAACGAGAATGGGAAAAGACAACAGAAATAACTACAAAAATGCATAAAAGCTTTCTGAAGGTTCTTTTTTACGGCGTTTGGTGGCGTATCGTCGTATACACGAAGTGAGAATACTATAAAGTTCATATACAATGGTGAGATATGGTTTATAAGACGAAATGTAGCGTCTTTTTCTTTGAATATAAAAGCGGGTGTTGAACAAAGAGGATCGGAACCGCAATGCTTTTAGATGAAAGGGATATAAAACAAGTAAATAAGACGGAAAAATATTTTTTATTCTATTATGGAGAGCAGCGGTAGTTGAAAACTTTTTACTAAGAGTATTTTTGTGACTCTTCGTTGGTTTGTTGTTTGTGATTTGTGGATTGTGGAATGTGGTTGAATCTTGATTCTTGAATGAAGTATGAAGATACAGACGAGAGGTAGAATGAAAATATTAAACTTATTCGATAGCTTATGTGTGAGTGTGTAGATTTTATTTTATAATTAAAATACGGGACGGGTTTCATTTTTCATATATTTATTTGGCAGATAGTGCTTACTTTTGGTGGATTTTTAAAAGGGAAGACGGTAGGAATCGTGTTATATGGACGCCACGCCACTGGTGCTTACAGATTTTAAGAAAACTCAACTTACAAAAATAATTATCCTCTTCCAAAAGCAAATCTACTAAACAACAATTTACTGTTAATAATGCCATTTTCTCCTTTGCTGAATCTAACTGAAAACAAAACAATTTAAACTGTTCACACCTCTCACACTTTTCACTGTTTTCGATCACTTACAATAATTCCACTCAATATTACTTTAAGTTACACATCGCAGTCTGCTTCACAACTGAATTTTTCAAACAGAACTCACCTCAGCTACGAGTACATACAAAACTCGCCAAATAAGTCACTGAAAAGCGGGTTATATTTTTGAATAAGGAAGAGTGTATCAAACAGAGAGGAGTCAAACGCGTTGAACGATAAGGGGAAAACAAGGAAAGGAAGCCAATTTGTTCTAACCAGCCACATATTTCATAACGCGAAAATTTCCGGGTTACTATGCTTTGTTTTGCTATCGCTTTACGTATGCGTTTCTTATGGGCTATGGAGAGGAGTATGTGATGTTGGAGAATAGGCATGCAATGGTGTGAGTATTTGTGTGCGTAGAGCAGTAGAACGATATGAGAGCAGGTGAATAGCAGGTGGTGGGTTGGTAGAATTTGTTGCTTGCAAGTGCAGGTGTAGGAAACATACAAATCGTATGTTTATATACACACATTAAGATGCATGTTGCTTGTTGGATTGAAACATTGTTGAAAGGTAGAATTTTAAAAGGTAACCCGGCGTGAATCGAGTTATATGGGCGCCTCGCCACTGAGAGACACAGTACATTTGAACATCGTGTGCAGCGGTCGCGAAGTAGACTCTCTCGTGAGCCCATATTGAACCAAACACAAATAAAAGAATAAAGTGACAACTAAAGTTCAACAAAATAACTTGTCTTTTCTTCTCTGGTGCTTGCTGGTTTGTTGGTGCAATTTCCCTCGGTTTTTAGTTGCAGATTCACGCTCACCTCCTCTGGAGTTCGGAAGTTCGATCATTTATCTACAGGTAAAAAACTAACCAACTTTTAGTTGTCATCCGCAACTAACTTTGGCAACCTAGCGAGCTTAGTTACACAACCTGCAACTAATAGCTAATAGCTAAAATTAGTTGTCATTATGATAGCTAACCACCAAATCGATTGCATTTTTAGCGCAGCTAATTTAACTACGTTAGATACTTAGTTATGGCGTTAGCTAGATAACAAATTAGGTAGCTAACGTGCAACTGTGCTTGGCGCTATATATTAAACCACAATGGACAACCATAAGCGATGATCGGCCTTATAAGGGCCAGAGGAGGGGATCTTAAATTGCGAGGGTTGGTGTTAAAGGCAATATAATTTAAAAGATAGGAACAATCAATGGAGCCAGTCAGAAGACGATGTATAAACAGAATGTCAGCGACATCTGTTCTTTTTTCAAGGGTCTGAAGGTTTATTAAATTAAGGCGTTCGTGATATTTATTTTGTAATGCCTATACACCGTAAGATAAATTATCTTATTATTAAGTGATAAGCTAAGACTACAGATAAAATCTACAATATAAGGTAAGACTTACATGATTTAACAATATAATACAAGGCAAAAGGAGCTAAGCTAAAAAGGAATAAATTATTATTGTTTAACTAAGTTTGGGTAAAATAAAAAAATAATTCATTTTTAAACCTTGCTGCGTTTTCGATCCGTCCAATAGAACGCGGCAAAGAATTCCTTCCATAAGCATTAATAAAAAACTGACGCTCGGAAGTAAGGAAAGAGTATCGTGGATGAATTAAGTGACCAGATCTGGTTGGGGAAGTCATTATTAGCTTCTCATGGAGATACGGGGGCTGTCGAGTTCGCAGGATGTGTGAGAACTGTAACACGCATATTGTAACGTATATTTTCAATTCACGGCCTATGCTTAGTTAGCGTCGGAGTTGTGTTTTTTTTTATGTTTGTTTTTTATAATGTGTAGGAATTTCGTTGTGGATATCAGCAACATTCGTGGGTTGAGAAAGAATTTTTTTTCATTATACGCCCATGTTTTTCACAACAAACCAGCTGTTTTGGCACTTAGTGAAACCCAGGTTAGCGTTGGCTCTGATTTATCAGAGTTTAGTCTACCTGGGTACAACTTAGTGCCTTTATTCTTTGCCCATCGCGGTATCGCCGTTTATATACGTAGTGACGTAGCCTACCAACTTCAGCCTCAATATGGCCAATGTGCCAACCCAGAATTTAATTTCATTTGGCTAAAACTCCATGTCCGTAGGCAATTAATACACTACTGTTTTATTTACAGAAGCCCCAACTTGGACAGACATTCAACTTATAATGAGTTTGATGCCCTGTCCGATTCCATTACAATAATTGTGACCCTTCATCCTCGTTCTGAAATCGTTATTGCGGGCGATTTCAATATACACAATTCAGGCTGGCTTCGACATTCTGGTCAGACAACACCCGAAGGAAGGTACGTCGAGATCTTTGCTGAGGTAAATAACCTGACTCAGCTTGTAAATGAGCCGACACGAATACCGGACATTAGCAGCCAAACTGCCAACACATTGGACTTGTTTCTTACCTCTCACCCTGATAAATACGCTTTGAACGTATTATCGCCTCTAGGTTCGTCAGACCATTGCATCATATCAGCAAATTTCTCGTACTCCAACCACATAGTTAAAGAACAAACTCCTAAAAGAACCGTATGGCAGTACGAGAAAGCCAATTGGGAAAAATTAAACGGTTTCTTTAAGAGTTTTAACTGGTCGCTGTGCTTCCTCGACAGCGACGTGGATGCTGCTGCTGATATGGTCACAAACATAATTCACCTGGGTATGAAGACTTTTATCCCTAACAGGATTAAAAGTATCAAACCCAAGGTTAACGCGTGGTGTGACTCGAGCTGCAAAGAGGCTATCAGGTTAAAAGAGGTAAGTTTTCGGCTATTCAAAGCCAACCCATCTGAGGAAAGCCGTAAAAAGTTTAAACGAGCCAGAAATGACTGCAATGCCCACATTAATCGTGTCAAATTCTCCTATGACCAAAAGTTGAGGCAAAAAATACTACAAAGTCCCACAGGTAGTAAAAACTTTTGGTCATTTGTTAAAAACATCAAGAATTCGGCCTCGTCATCTATCCCGACACTCATTTACAACGATATTCCAGCTGTCAGCTCTACAGATAAGGCCAATCTGCTTGCTGCTCACTTTGCAGTCAGCTCAACGCTCCCAGATTGTGCTTTGTCTCCCCCTGTACTCGAGCGCGTAGAATTCTCTATGGGACCAATCCACTTTCGCACTCGTACAGTGGCTAGAGTACTTCAAGATCTTGACGTTCACAAATCCGCTGGTCCAGATGGTATTTCCCCTATCGTTCTGAAGAGGTGTTCTTCTTCGCTGGCAAAACCATTGCGTAAGCTTTTCCATCTGTCCTATTCTTCAGGACTCTTCCCGGGAAGATGGAAAACAGCATTTGTCCAGCCTGTACCAAAAAAAGGCGAATCTTCTTCTCCCTCCTCCTACCGACCAATTGCACTTACGTCCCTTCTTTCTAAGGTCATGGAAACGCTGATAAACCGTCAGCTAATGAAATATCTTGAATCGCGAAAACTTCTTAATGACCGGCAGTATGGTTTTCGCAGCAACAGGTCCACTGGTGATTTGATGACATATCTAACCGAAAAGTGGAACCAATCTCTTCACCAAGGTGGTGAAAGTAAGATCGTTGCGCTTGATATTTCAAAAGCATTTGACAGAGTTTGGCACCAAGCTCTCTTGTCGAAAATGCGTGCATTTGGAATTGATGATACTCTTCTTCAATGGATTAGAAATTACCTTTCGGACCGTTCAATTCAAGTTGTTTTGGACGGCTTCAAGTCTTCAACTCACCAAATAAATGCTGGTGTCCCCCAAGGCTCTGTTCTGTCCCCGACTCTCTCTCTCATTTTTATAAATGATCTACTGTCTGTTACTTCTAATCCAATCCATTCCTTTGCTGATGACAGAACCCTCAGCTTCTCATATTCGTTTCTTGGGTCACGCCCCTCATCTTCGGGTGTGGAACTGGAACGGCAACGTATGTTAAGCTCATTAAATTCCGATCTTAACAGCATAACTCACTGGGGTAAAACCAATAGAGTGGAATTTAATGCTTCCAAAACTCAATGCTGTCTCCTGTCATTAAAGCAAAACCCACACACACTGCCATTATCTATGAATGGCACTTACATCGCTGAAACCGAAAGACTTTCCATTCTCGGTATGTGTGTTAATGACAACCTTCGTTGGAATGACCACATATTCGATGTTGCCAAGGACGCCGCGAAATGTCTAGGCTTCCTTAAGCGTTGTAAGAAATATTTCACCCCTTCTGATCTGGCTACAATTTATAAGGCGTTTATTCGCCCGAAACTCGAGTACAACGCTCATATCTGGTCCGGTGCACCAATAACTTATTTGGAGCTACTTGACAGGATCCAAAAACGCGCGATAAAACTCATTGGCGACCGAGACATCGCGAGATCGATTGACTCTCTTAGTCATCGTCGTAATGTCTCCTGCCTGTCGTTATTTTATCGTTATTTCCACCATAACTGCTCAAACGAAATAGCCAGTTGCATTCCTCCCCTTGAACATTTCAACCGCAATACCCGCCATGCAGGGAATGCTCATCAGTTCACCCTCAAGCCTGTGTTCGGACGTACAGTGAAGTTCAAAGAATCTTTCCTCAGCCGTACAACACGAATGTGGAATGCTCTTCCCCGCTCCATTTTTCCTACACATTATAACCTACAGACATTCAAAACCAACGTGCATCGGCATCTCTCCTTTTCCTCTCACCCTAATTTCCTTAACGCCCGCGCTGTGTAGCTAATACATTATAAGGGTCCCAACAAATCCCTTTAGTGCGCGCTAATTATAAAAAAAAAAAAAAAAAAAAAAAAAAAAAAAAAAAAAAAACAGGCTATCAAATGTTAAGTCGAAAATGCGTCTGGAATAGGTTGACACATGTGTTAAATAAAACGCAGTCTTTTACAGTCCAAATCCAGAATGAGAAGTAAGTTAAGTTTATTTAATGTACATTTATGTAGATAAGTTACATATAGGAAGAAATGTAATAGAATAAATAATTCATGAAAGTATACGTTCAGTGAAATGATCAAAATATAAAGCAGATATTTATAAAATATTGTTGTATTAAATTCGGAAATATATTTATACATATATATTCGAAATTGCAGTTTGAACAACATGGTCATACCGTCGTAGTCCAAAAACCTACCTAATTGTATTGTTAAAAGTGACACGGAGTCTTTTTTTAATGACAAAGCTACACTTACCGCCGAAAATTTCACACCCATAGATGAGTTTTGGTATGACCAAGGTTTTTGGCAGCATGATACGGGTCTTAACGGTTTTTTTTTTTTTTTTTGTCGGGATGTGTGAAACTTTCTGCACTGGAGCACTCAGACTCAATACTGGTCCATTGTACTGCCAGGCAGACACACCACATTTTACTGTGGGAATTTACTCGTTTTTCTAAGAAAAACGAGAATGCGCTTCAATGATAAGGAGCTTAGGTTTACAGCACTCACCATATCCGCACCAAATACCTGCCACCTGATACGAGCAAAAGCAGGACAATCACAGAGGAAATGTTCCGCAGTGTCGTCGCTTTCTCCACAGGCTTCGCAGTTGGTGGTGTCGCTTAGGCCTAGCACCTTAAGGTGTTTGGCAAAAGCGTAGTGTCCCGTTAGAACGCCAGTAGTCTGTCTGCAGTCTTTTCTGTTGAGAGACAACAAGAATGCCGCGAATTTCCCACAGACGTCGGGGAGCATTTGCTTAATCTGTCTGCACCCTGGAGAGTCATGCCAACGGCGATTGTGTTCATAGGAAACCCAACCGTCAATGGAAGCCCTGACCGAGGACGCAGGCAGACAGATCGCTGGTTCAGGTCCTGAGAGGTCCCCCTCTGAGCCTTGTCTAGCAAGTTCATCGGAGATCTCATTTCCCGTGATCCCGTTATGACCCGAGACCCAGACAAGTTTAAGTGAATTCAGCCTTCCGACCGAATTCAGAGATATCTTGCATTCACGTACTATTTTGGAGGTAGTTAAGGGTTTGAGTAAGGCCTTAAATGCAGCCTGACTGTCGCTACAGACGCAGATACTTCGCCCCCTCCACCGGTTCCTCGTAACATTTTTTTTTTTTTTTTTTTTTTTTTTTTTTTTTTTTTTTATAAAAAAAGGAAATCCAAATCTCAGAGCACTCAGACTCGGTAACGTTCCATTGTACTACCAGGTAGAAATCCTCCTTTTGGTGTAGAGGCATGTGATTGGGTGGCGTATGTTGTTGTTCCCCATGGGGATTGAACCTGCACCGCACGGGTCACAAGCCAACACACTAACCTCTACACCGTCGCCACCCATCTGTGGTGGCATAGTAACATAGTCCATGGCCATTAGGATAGCATAAGTCTCTGTTTGGAAGACTGACGCATGTTTGCCTAACGGAAAGAAAAGTCTAACGCTATCGCTCTCCACGAAGACACCAGCACCAGATCCTTGATCGGTTTTGGAGCCATCCGTAAAGATTCGACTGCATTCCCTTCCAGGTTCAGAGTCCGGCCAGAGCCAGTCCTGGACGCGAGGAAAGTCGACCTCGTATTTGCGCTTTAGCCGAAGTTCCGGTGTCATCGCATCAGACGGCATATCCATAAGACAGGAGTCGAAGGACAACCGTTGCGCAAGTTCATCAAAACTCCAGTGCGAGTTATACCAAAAGCCACCTCTTGTAAGACGTGAGATAGCCTTGATTGTACATCCCATGATGTAAACATCAAGGGGCGGAAGGTTCAATAGTGCATCTAGGCCGGAGCCAGGCGTGCTGGGGAAGGCCCCCGTGCAGCCGAGACATACCTGCCTTTGGAGTTTGGCAAAAGCAGCAGTGACGTATTTACGTGAAAGCTTATTCCACCAAACAACCGATGCGTATGCTATAAATGGTCTTATCATAGCCGTATAAATCCATAGGACTCTTTTCGGTGATAAGCCCCATGTCTTGCCGAAAATGCCTTTGCACTGCCAGAAAATAGACAGCGCCTTGGCAGTCTTCAGCTCAACATGTTTGGACCAAAGAAGTTTGCTATCCAGGATGACTCCCAGATACTTTGCTTCATTGGAGAGTTGGATTGTGACGCCTTTTAGCACTGGCTGAGTCAACCCGACCAGCTTCCTCCTTCTCGTAAAGAGAACAACCTCAGTTTTAAGAGGATTGACCGAGAGCCCATTCCTAGTGCACCATTCGTCGATCACGTCAAGGGCCGCCTGCGCCTTGGCGCATACAGTCGCTAGGCATGATCCAACAGAAAGCACGGCAACATCATCCGCGTACGCCTGAGCGTAAATATTAGAACTGTTGAGTGCGTTCAACAGAGAGTCGACCAGCATACACCACAGCAGTGGAGACATGACGCCGCCTTGCGGGCAGCCTCTGTTTACCCCCGCCATAACATAGCGGCCACAATCCGCATCCGCAACCAACGTTCTATTCATTAGCATTGCTTTAATCCACAACACCAATGGTTCGTCTACTCCGTGTTGTCTGGCGGAGCTGCACATGCTATCAAAAGTCGCATTGTCAAAAGCACCCTCAATATCGATGAAAATGCCCATCGCGTATTCTTTTCTGTCAAGCGCGCCTTCAATTCTACCAACTAGATTTTGGAGCGCAGTCTCGCAGGATTTTCCGCGTTGATAGGCATGTTGCATCGGAGATAGTGGGTGCAATCGCAAAGCACCTTTGCGCACGTGAAGCTCGACCAGCCTTTCCAAGCTTTTCAGCAAGAAAGAAGTCAGACTGATTGGTCTGAAGCTCTTGGCGAGCGAGTAGTCACTTCTGCCAATTTTTGGTATGAATGCCACTCTAACTGTGCGCCAGGGTGTTGGAATGTATGCCAGTGCTAGGACAGCGGTGAAGATTTTCTTCATAGTCGGTAGCAGCTGGTTTGTACATTGTTGCAGCATGGCTGGGTATATTCCGTCCGTACCAGGCGACTTGAAGCCGTCAAAAGACGCAAATGCGTATTTAATGGCCTCGTCCGTCACCACGGCCTTCGCAATATACCAGCTACGCCGAGTTGTTTGTTTTGGCTCACTCATAGCCTCGGTAATCGGGGCTGGTTGTGAACCAATTGTAATCTGGTTACCCGGAAAGTGAGACTCCAGCAGATAACTAAGAGTTTCCGCTTTCGTCTCAGTGAAGGTGCCATCAGGTTTTCTAAGTGAGTCCAATTTGGCTGGTTTGCCCTTTTTCAGAACTTTAACCAACCTACTAGTTTCACCCAGTGTTTCAATCTTTTCGCAGAAATTCCTATAAGAAGCACTTTTCGATACCCGAATTAGCCTCTTATAATCCTTCTGCTTCGATCGGTAGAGATTCCAGTCTGTCTCTAAATCAGTCTTGAGTGACCTATTTAGAAGCTTTCTAGCTTCTCTACGAATTCTTTGCAGTTCCGAGCTCCACCAGGGAACCGGTGTTCTGCCAGGGGGTTTGCTTACTGGGCACGTCAGTTCAAAACAGCTAGTAATGGCACTATTCAGGTCTTGAACAGCTTCCTCTACCTTTTGTCTCGTCCTGAGTTTGGTTGGAGTTTTGAGAGTTTTCCCTAATTCCTCCCTGAAGCGTATCCAGTTGGTTTTTCTCGGATTCCTCCTCTCCTGCAAAGTTGTGGCTTCGCATTCGATTTGGAATTCGATATATCTATGGTCTGAGAGGGACACCTCCGAAGAGACCCTCCAGTTAGTAACCGCCTTAAAGTATCTATTTGATAAAGTTAGGTCGATCACTTCCTGTCTTCTTGACGTCACAAAAGTTGGTTGCGAGCCAACATTGTTGATAGTAAGATCAGATGATAGAATGAAATCCAGGAGATGGTTTCCTCGCATGTTGCATTTGCTGCTGCCCCAAACAATGTTTTGAGCATTGGCATCACAGCATATAACTAGGCCCATCTTCCTGGTGTCGCAATAGTCAATGAGTTCAGCAATTGCCCTCGGTGGTGGAGGCACTACCGAATCATAGGGGAGATAAGCTGACGCCACGATGAAGGTCTTCCAATTTCCATTCGTTTCGTAGCTAATGGCTGCAGCAACCAAATCTTGGCCACAAAATTGTCCAAGCTTAGTCGCTGAGAAAAGGTTCGACACAGCAAGACAAGCCCTTGGTCTCTCGGACCGCTCGTCACAGAGTATCGTAGTGCCACGGACACCTCCAAGGCCACAGATGCGATTTTTCCACACCCATGGCTCCTGTATGGATATTATGTGGGCTTTTGTATTCAACACAGAAAGCTTCTTACTGATGAGTGCAGTAGCAGCCTTGGAGTGTTGAAGGTTAATCTGAGTAAATCCAATCATTGGAAATACATCAGTCATACTAGTGGAAGGGCACGCAGAAGGTGCGCGCGCAGTTCCACCGACAGGAGTGCTTGAGGTCTTCTTCCTCCGTTTGGTCTTAACGGTAGTAAAGGATTGAGTTGCCCACAAAGTTCTAAGTACACCATGAGTCTTTCCGATCGCGGTGTTTATAGGGTTATTTCAGGGCTGGCTGCGGTTAAAAATCATTCCAAGGTTTTTAGCCTTTTCAACATATTTAATAGGAGCATTACCTAAGACTACAGGAGGAAAATAAGACAGGTCTAAAGGATACCTTGAGACAACTAAGCACTTGGATTTTGTAGGGTTCACCGTATACACGGCCTCGAAACAAGCGCCCAGCAAATCCACTTTCTCATGTGAGTCCTCGTCCACGAAAAAACCGTCCTTTGAAGCGACACTTTCGGGACTTATTCCAGCAGTCTGTGTCATTGTGATCCTTCCTCCTGCACATTTTCGGACTACAGGTTTTAATAGCGCGAATTTTATTCCCCCAGTACAGACTTAGAGATTTTCTGTAATTTTCTTTAATCAGCTGTTTCAGGATTCGGATCTCTGACTTCAGCATCCTTACCTCCTGGTCGTTGCGGTCAGTCAATTGCCGGTACAGCCGTTCAAGCCTCGAGAGCAGTCTACTTCTCTGTCTGTCAGTTTGTGTACTTTTCTGTCTGGTCGTCGCCGGAACGTCCTACCCGGGGAATAGTTCGTTCCATCGTTCGTTTGATGATGATTTGAAATACCGATCAATGTCATAATTTTTCATGTTACTGTTTGTCCCACTCGAACGTATATCTCGCTTTAACAATCTGGAGAAACGCGACCATTGTACCCTTCGTTATGAACACAATGCTTCGTGTTCCTCCAGCAGCGTTTGCTCGTTCGGGATCCGTATTGCGGCGGCGAGTCCGTAGTGGTCACTATCGTATACGGAGTGGGCGCATTTTGCCCCGGCATCCCCTATTTAGTAAATATTATGTCCTCGAACTGTTTTAGTTTCTGTTCATGTTAAGGTGTTAAAGTTTAATTCGAAATACCAATCTGAGAAAAATGGAGGAACCTTAAAAGGATCGTCGACTATGCACCCCCTTCCCGCCCAATGGAAAAGAAGAAAATTTCGAATACTTCAATATTCCTACGAACGATGGCATTCAAAGTTGGAAATTGATTTAAAATGGAAATATTAAAGCCCTCCATGAATAAGCAACTGAAGAGGGAAGACAGCCTGTTCTTCTTTCAGCCGCAACCACCCCTGTCATTGAATAGAAAGTATAACCCATATCGAAGATACATTGTGTTAAAAAGTCAGCCGAAAGCGATTCCATTCGCACATATGGATAATTTGGGTGTGAAAAGAAAATAAGTTTCATCAAGTTTTCCTAAAAATTTGTCGTTTATCTTCCTTGCACCAGACCTGGGTTTGTTTTACGGACGAATGGATAGGAGGACTTTTTTTTCTCTGCGAAACAATATCAATTTGTTTCAGTTTCGTTCGCCTGTCCCACGCCCCTCCGGTTGACTGTTCAAAATTATAGTGGCAGGACACTGTGACAGTGATATGCATGGTGGTGTACACGTATCTTCGTCTACTATTCGAATATGTGGGAGTATAATTTACTAGCAGAGCTTTAGGTATTCTTTCAGGGCTTAAGGATTGGCAAAAGAAAAAACGAAAAAAAACCCCCTTCCGGTACCAAATTATGCTTGAGAAATTGCTATTAGCATTTTTACTATATTCGAAGAAGGCCCATTCCGGAGGTTGGTAGGCGCGAGAGAACCATTATGTCATTAACAACTCTTTATCATTCATTCAAGAACTCAACATACAAACACTTGTTAGTGTGTTTTTCTTTCTTCGGCAAGGACCTTCATTTCCGCAGAGATATAGAAATAGAAAGGTGCAGAGAGCACGAGTGAGAGATGAACAAATTCGAATATCTCTAAACACACAACAAGTTGTGGTATGCCCCACATGTTGGCTGATGGCACCCACACAGATTCTTGGAAAGTTTTTTTTGTTGTTTTATTTTTTCCATTATTTCGGGAGGGTTGAGAGTAGGCGGTTAAAACCACCAGCCCATTCACATGGGCGACGACCGACCGAAGATGGTAACACACTTTTCAACTTTTCATTCAAAAATTCTTGTTCGTGTGGCGAGGGGGTTTTGCAAAACGAAAACTTACTATACTACGAGGCCACCGGAGCAGGATGTAGACATTGTTGTACATACAAACATCATTTTGGGATATTGCGTATATCCTTGACAAGGGATGTTTTTTTTTCATCTCGTTTTTATCTGGAATAAAAGTCTATTCCAACGTCATACCGAAAAAGGAAAAAAAAGGACGAAAAAAAGAATTCTAAGCTTGCGCCTACGTTGAAAACTACTATACGGGTAAATGTAGCAGCATTTTGTGAAGGACTCGGGACTCTACCCCTCAAAGCTAAGAAGAAAATTGAGCCCCAAAGTGCTAAATATCTAAGCGGATTTTGTGCTTTGTGCTTTTTGTGGTAAGGGCCAGGTGCTAAATGGAAGCCAGCTTTTGTGAGCCAATAGGTCGGATACGTTCCTCTTTTCATTCATACAATTTCGTTTAATATTTACGCTACTAGCCCAGGAATGTGTACACATTTAGGGATGGAAGAAAATACATATAAACTCATCCAGCAGGGGCTTTCTGATGAAATTGCTTTTTGTGCACATACACACGTACGTGTGCGCGCGCTCGCGCGTATGTGTGTCTGTGGAATTTTCATTGAGCATTAAGTTTTTGCTTATGTGTGCACGTAGTAATATTTTCCGCATTAATGAATGTGAAATAATGTACGGCGAACTGAACTAATCCAACAAGCGTTCCGGGCCACTATGATACGAGTCCACTGTATCCTTCAACTTGTTGAGAATTCTTTCTCGTCTATTAAAAAACTTGTTGTCCCATTCACGATGGGTTCACATATAGATATCTTTTGATTGATGAATTAAATATAATTAATAGGACCTATTTTTGTTTGGATGTTTAATAATGATGATTTGTGTGACGCACCGTTTTAGAGTGCACATGTCGCGATTTCTTTTATTAAATGCCTTTGTCGTTTTCCAACCGATATCAATGCCAACGTTTTTCAATCCCAAAATAGAATCATTTGTTTTGCTGGTTTTTGTTCTGAAACTATAAGAGGTGTGGAGTATTATTTGAAATGTCCTTTTAAGGATATGGCGATGTGGGGATTATTTTCATGAATTTTAAGTCGAGTACCTTCTACGTCATAGTTGTAGCTGCAAATGTTGGTTAGACAGTCATATCTGGGGGATTCTACAATTTACGAGGCCACAACATTTTTAGGAACGCAGTTTTATAGATCTCGATGGATTCAATGCAAAATGGGTAACAGTCTCGTTTCGCCTTGTTTAGACGATAGCGGGCTTTGAAAGTCTAGATTTTCCCATGCAATTTGTTATCCCCCCTATTACGGTGGGTGAATCGAACGTTCGACTCGAATTAAATAAACATCTAAAAGTAGGCAACACGTTTAACGATAACAACTAAAAAAGGTTGTCTCATATAAAAAAAAAAATGTTTTCACTTGTTTCAAAGTTGAGTTGTATGAGATACATCTCAGTTGATTCGTAATTGTTAAAAGCGTTGCCTACTTTTAAATGTTAATTCATTTCCAGTCGAATGTTCGATTCTCTAACCGTAATAGGGGCGTATCCGACATGGATTGATAAAAAATAAAAATAAAAATAAAAATTAGGCATTTACCATACAGGGCCTAAAACCAAGCTTCTCCAACCACCTCCTTTGCGAAGGCTTCAATTTTAAGCCGCATCCGAACGGCAAATTTGAGAAGCTTATCACGATAACTGATAATCTTGGATGTTTGTCAGACGTTCGCAAGAGACATGGATTGATATAAATTAAAAAAAAAAATAAGTGTTTTATATAGGAGCCAGGAAAACGCTGGTAGAGTCCTATAAAAAAGGTTGTATAGTCTTAGGCGTAATGGATATTAGGATTTTCCTGACAGAATGTAACTAAAAACTGAAGCATTCTTAGACGGTCTGTATAATTTTAGATATGCCCCATACGGCAACCGAATCGAACGTTCAACTCAAATTGAACTAACATCTAAGAGTAGGTAACACTTTTAACAATAAATTCAAATCAACTGAGATGTATCTCATACAACTCAACTTTGAAACAACTGCATACATTTTTCATATCATATAACACAACCTTTTTTTCAGATGTGATTGTTAAACATATTGCATACTTTTAGATGTTAATTCAATTCGAGTCGAACGTTCGATTCCCCAACCGTAATAGGGGGATGAAACAACTGAATATTTTTTTCATATTATACGAGACAACCTCCTTCAAGTCAAATTGTTAATAGCATTGCCTACTTTTAGATGTATGTAAATTCGATTCGAGACCAAAGTTCGATTCAGTAGCCGTAATAAGGGGGATACTCATATTCTCTGATAGAATTAAGAAAAAACGTTAAGATGCTCTTAGGTACTAAAGTTAGCAATAGTTAAATTATATAGGTGCTCATGCATTCAAGATCTGTTATAATGGCTTCTTCATTAAGGACTTGACAACTTCTTATTTAGATAAAATGCAAACTACCTGAGATATC
The DNA here is from genome assembly GCA_949715645.1 of Portevinia maculata. Classification (NCBI taxonomy): domain Eukaryota; kingdom Metazoa; phylum Arthropoda; class Insecta; order Diptera; family Syrphidae; genus Portevinia; species Portevinia maculata. Next base: position 7,443,060 of record OX454529.1, read on the forward strand.
TCAAAAACGTATTGGCTTGAAATACTATCAAAACATTTATGATTGGAATTCTCCTTCATTCATATGTCCACCACGGGAACGTATGCAGCGGTCGATACGTTGAACCCAATTTTCGATGACTCGGCAGCACATTTCGACTGATACGGCCGCTATCTCTCGTTCAATATTGGCTCTGAGCTCCTCTAAAGTCGCCGGCTTATTGGCATAGACCAAGAATTTAATAAAGCCCATAAAAAAAATTAAATCACACGATCTCGGCGGCCAATAGACGGGGTCCATTTCTCGAGATAACACGTTCACCGAACTGAGACTTCAATAACTCGATTGTTGCACCAGCTGTGGCTTGTGGCACCGTCTTCTTGGAACCGCATATCACTGATGTCCAATTCATTCTCAAAGAAATAACTTTCCAGCATGTCTCTGTATCGAATACCATTTACCACGTGAAGGTCATTTTAATGGACGAAGCAAAAAAAACGGTGCAATAACGCCACCGTCATGAAAACCGCACCAAACAGTGACTTTTTGCGGATGAAGTGCTGTTTCATGAAGCACATGAGGGTTCTCACCTGTCCAGTGACGCATACTTTGCTTATTGACGAAGCCATTTAACCAAAGATACACTTCATCGCTGAAGGTGATTTTGCGATGAAATTCTTAATTTTCCTTCATCATGTCCAGAGCCCAATTCGAGAACGTACGTCGCGTCATATGATCGAGTGACTTTAGTTCTTGAGTCAGCTTGATCTTGTAAGGGTGTAGGCCAATATCCTTACGCAAAATTCGTCTTGGTCTGGTAGAGGCGCAATTCTTGAGAACGCCGTGAAATTGATTGATTTGGCTGGCTTGTGACGCACGGACGCCTCTACGGCAGCAATATTCTCCACACTTCGGGCAAATCGTAGTCTCACTGTCACAGCAACATTAAGCAGCGAATATTCTGACTCAAATTTTTTCACTGGACCATGAATTGCTTGTCTCCTGGGACGAGAATTACTTCCGAAAATTGGCGTTAACGCTCTTTAAGTTGCGGCCACCGACTCAAACATTCGGCAGTAAATTCTAATTATTTGTAAACGTTGTTCCTTTGTCTACTTCATCAGGATGAAAATGTTGATTTGACTGAATATTTTGACATTGACAGTTCGGTAATCGGCTTAAGGGTGCGTTCACATTAAAAGTTCGAAGTTGTCAAGTCGCTAATGAAAGAACCTTTATAGGGAAAATAAACACGGATGGAACATATACAGGGTGGCGCACCAATTGTGCTACAATAAGAAATTCAAACAACTTTTTTTTGAATCAATGTATTTCATTTACTTTTATTTTACTGTATAGAAAATTCAATTTTATTTGAGAGAACTACAAGGTGGCGCAAAAGTCACCACCCAGTGGCGTTCACCAATCCGACTGAAAACTACATAGGATAGATGTCAAACGTCGTGGATCATTTAGAACATTGGCACACAGAATTGTCTAAGGCCACCCAAGGGCTGAAACCCCTATCGGAAGATGCTATAATTTTTGCAAATAGCGGCAAATGTCAATTTTACTTTGACATTTGTGAAGTAAACAGATGACAACTTTTGCGCCACCTTGTATATGTTTTTGAAGATGAAAGACCGTAAACGACCTCAATGCTCATCAACGCATATGCGACACCTAATCAGCAAATCATTCATTGCGGCCTGAAGGGTTGAAGTCGGCATCGCCTCAATTGTTGCCTTAGGTTTGGTAGGGTTAGGGGCTGGCTTAGTGCCATACTCAGGTCAATACTGACCCTTTGTGATGCCCATCGGGGGAGGAGAGTTGTCCCTTACTCATTTTTTAACCCTGTCTACAAAAACTGAGATTAATTACTCACTGTGTTGTTCGATACAAACCGTCCTGTGGATTCGGTGAAATTCATTATCCTGTCTATCGGTGTGCCGGAGAGCTCGTCTAGGTCATGGAAGAAATGTCTCCCCAGGAATCTGTACCTGATGTGTTGGATACGCGGGCAGTGACATAGGAAGTGGGTTGTGTTCTTCAGAGCTTCCTCGTCGCCACAGCCTTTACAGAGTACTTCTTCCGTCAGGCGCTATTTGTTCATGTGGTACCGCAGAGTATTGTGACCCGTTAATATACCTACAAGGGTGGATAGTGATTCCTATTCTTTTTCATAAGACTCTCGGTTCTGGCTCCATTGAAGGTTGGCCATAACATTCTTGTGGTGTCGCAAGTATCTTGTGCCTCTCTTACTGCCTTTCTCCCTGCTTCAAGCCTGAGCGTGCAAGGCACGACGAGTACAGAGGGATCAGCTTGTTTTTGCTTTAATGGACTGCTTCAATTCAGTTAAATTCCTTGGTTTCGCTTTGTTCACCTCTTGCTGAACATATTAATTTGTTTAAGTATTTTCGTTGGAGTAAATTTGCACAGTAAAAATGGTGAGTGTTCCTGGTAGTACAATGGACCAGTATTGAGTCTGAGTGTCTCAGTGTAGAAAGCCTGCTTGCCTGAGAAGAGCCTGTCGTAGCTCCGAGTCCCAATGAAGGAAAGGGTTTTTCGAGAACTCCAAATCGGTTGTGGCGAACCGGAAAACAGCCCTGAAACTCCAGCCTCCACTTAATGTGGCAGCAATCAAAAGATACTATTTTTCATTCAACAATTCAAAGTAAACTGACGAAAAGTTTGGCAGCCTAACTGCGAATGTGAAATCACACAAAAGCCCCTTCAATTATTAACAGAAATCTTGCATGTCAAGTCCTTAAAGCGGTTAGCATTTAATTTCAGTGTGACTCGCTTTAAGGATCCATCTTTTCATTCATTTCGCCAATTGCGGATATGCGAAGTTTATAGTTCTATGAAAACCACAAACAGAAAATGTTTACTCGTAGCAAGAATTAGTTCAGGGAATATCCTTTATTTTACGGCCAGAAGCACACATGTGTCAGCTGCAGTGCCCGGAAATTGCTCAATCGATGGAAAATTGCAAACATACGAGTAATTGGTATTTACGAGCAAGTTTATCGCATAACAAACGCAAGGATTCAATACTAGCTCACTACTCCTGGGTGCGATGACCTACATCCTTGTGAATGCGTTTTACTGCTTTTGTGATGGCAATAAGGATATTAATAAGCTCGCAGCTAATGGCTTTGCTGGACGTTGTATAGGGCTGATAAATTGCTTTTGTTTGTTTGGACAGTTTCATTGAGTTAAATGTTAATTAAGGAAACCGGTGCTCCTTCGTTGTCCATATTAAAACACTGCCACATCGGATTGGTTTGTGGGGTGGAACAAATCGAACAATTTATGAACAGACAGACAAGTTCCGACGTTCAACGGTTTAGATGTTAGATTTGAAAGATGGATGATTAATACTCCTGGATCATCACACAAATGCAACAACACCGGCATATGATTGCCCTCAATAATGAAGGGATCCGAAACCAGGAGTCCTGCCGATGGAAATCCAAATCCCAGAGCACTCAGACCCGGTAACGGTCAATTGTACTGCAGGGCAGAAATCCGCTGGGCACATCAAAATCGGTACGCCTTCCCGACCCCTGCAGTGTCTTCCAAGCAGAGGTCCTGGCAGGGACAACAGCAGCCCGTGAGTCTGCGGCAAGGGCAATACCACCCGAAGGTATTACCTTCTTTATCGACAGCCAGACAGCAATAAAAGCCTTAACAGGCAGCAGTAATAAAATCCAAGCTTGTGAATTGCTGTCGTGAAGAACTCAATGTTCTTGGTACTCAGCATAAGGTTCCGCTCTGCTGGGTTCCGGGACATGAAGGCATTCTAGGCAACGAGAGAGCGTGTAAGAACCGTAGATCGATGCCCGATTGCATGGCACGTCGCGTCGTCTGGTCGATACTCCAGGGTCCTCTGTAACATCTTCAGCCACAGCTGCGATATTTTGAGGAGAAAAGCTGCTCCAGGGCCGGCAAGACATGGCAGCATCTCGTCTTGTTCCATACGCTTCTAGGCGAGCGGCAAAACGTCGTAGTGTTTGCCCAGTTGGTCCCGGGCGACTTGGAAATCTGCCCCGAAATTCGCGCTGCGCCAACACCACCAACAAAATCTATACAATCATTCCGCCTTCAATAGAAGTACAGTGACGTCTTGGTGACGTGTATTTTGTGTCAGTTTACTTCACAAATGTCTAAGTAGAATTTGACATTTGCCGCCATTTTCAAAAATTATAGTACGAGTATCTTTCGATAGGGTGATGACTTTTGCGCTACCTAGTAGATACTGATTGAGCATGTTCAAGGCGTATGCGATCTCTGGTCATGTGGTGACTGCAAGGTACGAGTACATAAGACTTCCGGATGCTTCTGGAAACGGAAATCCTAAGTTCTCCTTATCGTTTGCAGCTTCATATCTCACATTCGGATTAGCAGGCGTATGAGCAGGTGATGAAGAATCCATATTGGAATTTTATTAGGATTCGTTTGCAGTCTGCTCCTGGTTGATGATCAGTTTTGAATCCTTGAAGTCCTTGATTTTGTAATCGATTTTTAGAAGGAGTATGAAATTATTTAAACTAATTTCATTCGAAGAAAATAGAAGACCATCATCAGCATAAATTGCAAGAATTTGATTGTCATGTAATAACCGCAAGGATCTTTAAGTGTTTGGTGACATACGTCTTGTGTCATGCTTGCGGCACCTGTTAAAGCCCATACAAACTCTTTTTCAATGTGTAACGGAAGTTGACCCTACCTTACGAAAGCGATGAACTGCAGTCCCATCGACCTCTAGGAGTACAGGATTTCCTACAGAAATCGATGGGTCGTAAGGTAGGTTGTCCTGACAGCAAAGTGTGAGCAGGCATGCTTGCACACGCGCGACACTAGCTCGACGGAGGCGTGGGTTCTTACACTCACTGCCGGACGACCGCACATTTTTCATGCCTTTTGTTAATTTGACTGTCAATCGGAACCACGAAACTATGAACCGTTTCTTAAGATGTCAATAAAGGTCCGAAACCAAAATAAAGAATTGAAATCGAGGAAACCGGAAAGTGTGGTTGGTTTCCTAAGCGTTGCCCTCCCACAGACTACTATCCTGGAAATAGAATAGAGCCCATCCTTGGCTAACACACCGCTATACTATTTGTGATAGCCCCTAATGTTCACTTATGAACGATAAACTAAACTTCGTTCACATATTCTCCGACATTCTTACACATAGACACTCGCTTTCCCTTCTAGCACAACACGAACTCAGTCCCTAAACATGGTTAAAAGCGTTCAGCTCAAAATCCAATTAAATAAAAAGAATTGAGGTAATTCATAACGTGATTACAAAATGGCACTGTTTTATTGAAAATGATGAAGATAATATCGATACCTTCCCGGAAGAATGTATTAAGCGACATTTTCAAAATTTTACAGGAAACAAAAAAAACTTCCTGTGGAGGTAATTATTGGCGTATTTTCAAGTAATAAGCATATTTCGATAGAGATTTGCACCGCAAATTGTTTTTAATTATTCTATGAACGAAATGTCAATTAGATAAAAAGTTTTTGCTGCTTAGAACATTTTTATGGTCTAAAGATTGTCGCTTGATACAAAGGTTTTTGTCGCTTAGAATATTTTTGTAGTCGAAAGATTGTCGCTTGATACAGAGTTAAATGGCGCTTAAATCATTGACATGGTAGGATTTAATACAAGATGCCAACAAAATTGTCGTTTAATTCATTTTCATTTATTCAGTTTTTACTATTAACAATGTAAAATTAGTTATTTAACAAAAAAGTATTTGAGAAAATCTTACAAAAAACACGCATAGTTTAATTAGGTTATAGTACCTATACTTATGAAATAAATAGAATAAACTTTTGAGATAACAAAATTGACGAATCACTAATTAAATTGGCTTTCCGATAAGTTGTCTTCTTCATCAGTCTCTGGTAAAACATCTTCCTTCTCGCCAACAATGTCAATGAATTCTCGGTATTCTTGGATATACCGTTCGGGAATAAACTTTTTCTTGAGAAGAGTTTCTAAATCCTTTCTTTTTGGCTCCGATATTGGTAATTTTGAAGTGTATAAAGTATCAGGCTCATCAAATTCCGCAAGACATTTAACTTGATTACGAGTTCGGCACAAATCCAACGTGTATAAAGGTGGTTCCGTGGTTCCAGACTTAAATATGGAATACTTAATATCAGAGGATGACTTAGAGAACAAATAAATGTTGGATTCAGATATTTTAAAATTAATTTGTTCCCTAGTTTTAACTCCCTGCGTTGGAAAATATTTTAAAGCTTCTTTTTTCCAGTCACGAAAATCATCTTTTGTTAATTTTATAACCTCGTAAGGCTTTGGATTTATCCTTGAATTGGCAATCATGGTTATCCATTCCGACGGCGTCCAAATTGTCCTTTTTTTTAACAAATCGCTCAATGGTGGCATGGACTGAGTCAACAGGCATATAAGTGTGACCGGGAAGAAGATAGGTGAGAGAAATTTCATTTATGTGTTTAGCTTTCTTTTGAAGAAATAAAAAAATCATTGTGATAATTTGACGATTTTTGTTTTGGCCGGGGCAGCTATCGCAATAAAGGGCAATAGAAGTTACGGTTTCCCTTGAGTCGACAATATTCAAGTATTTAAAGAGAATTGAACAAATTTCATTTGCTCCTCGCATTCCATCAACCTCACCCCAAAGAAAAGCATAGCCATTTTGTGTTCCACTTTGATAGACTGTCTCGTTATAAAATGAGTACTTTCTTGAGTAGTAAAACAGCATGCTTTGCGTATGTGGAACGTTTAAAACTTTCTGCAGATCAAAACTAGCACACACGAATGATGGACTCTTTTTGGCTTTTTCCTGATCATCCATAAACAATTTTTGGCTGATCTCTTTCTGTTGAGAGTGCTTACAAACAAGAATTTTTTCATCGTCATTCAACACGCGGGATTTATGTGCTTCGCAAAAGGTACACTTGTCCTTTTTCGGAACATGGATGCCAATATTATAGGATTTGAAGATCCTTCGAAATATTTTTTCCGAAACTGCATTTTTACCTTCTTCGATTTGTTTTGTTTTGTAGTTCCTGTATAAATTGGAAATGCTAAAGTATTCTGTTGGCAAATAAGTGCGATTTGTCTTGGATCGGCAATAGTGGGATGGAACTTTTGGTAAGCTTTCTACAAAAGTGTAAACAGCTTTTTTAAGTTCTTCAGAGGTAGCATTTCCCGAAGTAGCTTTACCTCTTTTATCCGTAACTGATGTATTTAATGCTGATTTTTTTTCAAGAGCATACGATACAACTCGGCTCGAAATATTTAGGGTCCTAAGTAAGAACTGCATACAAACTTGTTCTTTCTTCCCTTTAAAATTTATGAAATTTTTTATTGATAGTTCGTCGTCTTTTGATGGGAACACGTTCAACACAAGATAAAATCCAATCTATTCGCTGAGTATAGGGTAATTCCCAATATAAATTGAAAATGTCTTGTCTTTGCGAATTCGTAAATTTTGTACTACATTTGTTTTGGCAGTTTTTGCACGGATTTGCTTGCACAGATTTTCTTAACAGTCCACTTCCCTTTTTAGATCTTGCACCCATTTCTACTGCGACTTTTGGCTTCTGATTTTTATGATAGTGATGCACTATTTCGCTTTCACTTGAAACATCCATAGAATCATCGTGCCAAGAAGAATTTCTATCGGTTTCAAAGGGATCGGATTCAGAGCCAGATTTGGATGGCATTGACTGACTTAAAATACTCGTACATGGTTGATTTGTTTCCAACTTGGTTTCCTGAAAAATAAAATTAACCCTCTATTTACCACAGCGCTAGTCATAATTAAACACGTTAATCGACTTACTTTAACTCCTTCACATTGATCATTTGATTTTTTTTACCATTTCAAGCATAAGTCTGCCTCTTGTAGCGGGCAAATTAATTTTTTGCAAACCAGATGTACTTGGATTATTTCCACTCATATTAAAAATAATAAATAACTTGCACCGCTAAAAAGCACAGGAAAAAATAACAATATCGCTTAAAAACACTTATTTAGCTTAAATTTTTGCAATTTACAGCTGTCTGTTCAATGATCAAATCAATACGCAAACAACTGGCAAATGGAATGACAACATAGCGGCGAGTCTAAAAATAATTAAAAATAACGGTATGTCTAGACAAAAATGTTTCAAGCGACAGCAAATGGAACAACTTTTCTGTGGCACTATGTTTTAAGCGACAATATCAGTTAAACTAAGCGCCATGTGCAACATTTTTTTCTCGTAGGATGTGTTGCATAGTACAATTCTTTTTTATATAATGGCGCTTAGCATAAAAGTTTTGGTGGTTACAACAAATAACAGGGCATAACAAATATCTACCCAGCAAATATGTCGGATATTACAATATTTATTTCTCTTTAGTGTCGTTTGTATCAATGGTAGAGACGTCAAACCGAGACCAAATCGTGGCGCTTGGCACAATTTATAAGAGCATGCCAAAAAGTCATTTGCTGTAAAATTGTCGCTTAATACATTCTTCCGGGAAGGTATCGATATAAAAACTTAAGAACTAAACTGAACGATCTATACTTAAATAACCATTGTTGGTGTATTAGGAATTTAAATCTGAATTCAAAAATTATTATAGGCACTGAAACCCATTTCTATTAATATATTATAAATAAACCTCAAATAGGCACAGTATCTGTAAATTTTAATATATCCTTTTTCTCGGCAAACAAAATTCAATTAAAAACTTTTGCCTACAAATAGGCACTACGCTAATTGCTCTTATCAGCACGACTCAAACTTTCTCCGCCACACACTCAGTAAACCAAAAAGATAAGTGTCTCAGGTCTCAAATCAGAGACATAAAAAAATATGTAATCACAAAAAAACTGTTTACAGTGACTCGACTAGATTTAGAAGTTGTTCAATTGATCAATTAATTTGTAAATAATAACTTTGACTCACCGCATTAGGGATTAAGATGATGATTTTGTTGATGTCCCAAGATGGTATGCACAGCATTTGGTCGATCGTGTTCTAGCTATATAAATATTATGCTAACAAAGAAAATACAAGAAATTTAACGCAATTGAACTCCCTTTACACTATGAAATGTTATACTTAGCTTTTAAATTTGTTTTTGTAATGTTTAGAGTTGTGTGGATATTTTTAAGTTTTTTTAAAAAAAAATTGATTGACAGATTTATGCCGGTGCAGATGCGTGCTGAGCGCGACGAATTAATCGAATCTGTTCCATTAATCGGTCGAGTGAATTGTCACTAGTTTTGATGATTTGTCCTTTTTTTTTCTTGGGTTATTATACCCTATTCTAGGGGTATATTAATTTTGACGCATAGTTTGTAACATACCTTAATATTGCCCGTAGACCCCTAAAAGTTACTATATTTATGATCAGCATCGATAGTAATGTCGATCTAGCCATGTCCGTCCGTCCGTCCGTCCGTCGGCAAAAATTAGGCCTTTAAACTGGACCTAGAGAGCTGAAATTTTAACCATATACTCTCTAGGGTCCCGAAATAATCAAGTTTAAGAATTTTTGAAATCCGCCCACAGACACGCCCACAAACTCAAAAAAACAAAATTTTGGAAAAAATCGAATTTTGAGCTAGAGAGCTGAAATTTTTTATATATGATCTTTGGCCCATAAAACTGATTGGGACATAAAATTTTCAAAATCCGCCCACTGACACGCCCACAATTAAATAAAACAAATTTTGGGAAAAATTGAATTTTGAGCTAGAAAGCTGAAATTTTTTATATATGATCTTTGGCCCATAAAACTGATTGGGACATAAAATTTTCAAAATCCGCCCACTGACACGCCCACAATTAAATAAAACAAATTTTGGGAAAAATTGAATTTTGAGCTAGAAAGCTGAAATTTTTTATATATGATCTTTGGCCCATAAAACTGATTGGAACATAAAATTTTCAAAATCCGCCCACTGACACGCCCACAATTAAATAAAATATTTTTTTTGAAAAACCAAAATCTGAGCTAGGGAGCTGAAATTTTTAATATATACTCTCTAGGGGCCCTTTATGCTCATGTGTAAATATTTTCAAAATCCGCCTACTGACACGCCCACAATTATTTTTATTTTATTTTTGAAAGTCCAAAGTTTGAGCTAAGGAGCTGAAATTTATAGTATATACTCTCTAGGTGCCCTTTATGCTCATACTTAAAGTTTTTTTAAATCCGCCTACTGACACGCCCACAATTAAATAAAACAATTTTATTGAAAAACCAAAGTTTGAGCTAGGGAGCGTTTTTATTTACAAAAGCTTAGTTTTTTCGTTAAAATCCTTTAAATTTTTGTCACGCCCACTTATGAGATATAGGAATAAGAATAGGGTATCCAACAGTTCGCCCAAGCGGACTGTAGCCCGCCCCTATGTTTTTTTTTTTGTTTTGCTTAAGCGGGTATTACAGCTAAACTGGGTTTTGTTGTTGCTGGTGCTTCGCTTTTTTAATCGACCTGGGTTGGTTTGCACGATCTGGGTGGCTTTGATCGCGTGGATGGATTGATCGTAGATCTCGTGGGTGCTTTGATGACGGGGATCTGCAACCAGCGCTCTGCTCGATCGATTGGCGGTTGAAGAATCGGAACAGCGACACAAAATTAAGACTCAAACAGGCGACTTAAGACTGGGATCCATGCAATAACCAAGCCGATAAAAGCCAATAAAAAGCTTATATTAAATCCAATAATGACGGCTTGGGGATGGATAGCAACATTTAATATATGTTTCCGAAATATACAATTCTTTGTACCTACCGATGGCGGTCTTTGCCGACACGTGGGGTGGATGGTGGGGTATTCGTTCTTCGCTTTGTTTTTTTTTTTTTTTTTGTGCACTTAGAAGTGGCAAACGCGTGTATAAAAAAATGGCTTTTTGGGAATGAGCAACACTCGAGTTCTCCAGTTAATATTTAACACCTTTTTCAATAATATTTTAAAGGATGCACCGATCCGAACTATTGAAGTATCACTATTGTGATTAAGTTTTATTTTTGCTCTTTTTTCTTGTACGCGTCACGTTGCTTTTGTGGTAGACAATACCACCATCGCCGATAGTCAAAAATAAAAGAACAATGGATTCTTGCAGAGGATTTTAGGAAGGCCGTCGGGCACTAATTTCCGCCTGTGAAGTTGGCAGTAGTTGCTTTATTTTTGCCCATTTTCTAAACAATGACAGTGGTTTTTGTTGTGGGTAGCATTCAACACACAAAAATATGATTTAAATTAATTTTTTTTTTCCTGTTTAAATTTGTATTCGAGATTATTTAGGTAGTCCCCTACAAATGTCCATACTTCGTTGTTACGTAGTTTTCTTCCCGGTGGTATATCTACTCATGAAAATTTGATCATTCAATTCACCAAAACAAAAGAGCAGTTTGTATATCAATTGAAATTGTTGTTGTGCTGCAATTGACAATAATACTCGCAAAGAATTAAATCTAACTACTGCATCAAATGTTTCATTTTAGCCTATTCCGTTTCTGGGAACATCCCTTCACAGCAAGCGTTGCCTTGCAACGACTTGGCAAACCATCAGCATCTTCATTTTGTTGGGAAATCCATTTGCATTGCAATGGCTTCATCGAGGTTTCACGTTCAGCTCTTCGTTCATGGCCTTCAGCCAGCACGTTTTTCCATTACCTGATATGGCTTCTTCATTGCAGCAACATTGCACAAGTAAGTTGGTAGTCACTTTCTCAGTGGGTAACGTTGACCTTCAGTTACAGCATCTTGTCCTTCAGTATCTTGAGTGTCGGCTGTTGAAATTGCAGTCATATCAAGACGGCCATCCGTAGGAAAGGTAAACAGATCTTCACGCAAATTTGTTGGATTTGCTTCGAACTGATTTTCGTTGTCTTCGGTTCTCGAATGAGATTCAGGTTCGTCAATTGGTTCAGACATAATAGTAAAAGGCATCACGCATGGTTTTGAAGATTCAAGTTGGTCTTTTATTGTTGTATCTGCAGTTTCAGGGAATGATTCATCGTCATTAAATCGTATGTCTAGCGCCATTTAGGGCTAGTTATGCCTGCGGTTACATGCATAAGAGTTTGAGGGAAGTGCTCGCAAGATATATCCCCAAAGTAGGTAGTAGACCCTCTGAGCTGCCTAAATCCATTTGAACGATACGTCTTTCAACCTTCCTACTCAAAACCATGGAAAAATGCATGGACAGACATATAAGACATGGGCCCAATGCCTTCATATACATCAATATGCGTATTAGGCAGAAAAATCAATCACCCATGATCTTCAGAACCTTACCTCCGTGATCAGAGCATCCATAAGGGACTAGGAGATAGCGGTTGGTTGCTTTCTCAATATTGAGGGTACGTTCGATAACAAGGATCACACCCAGATATATGGATGAATACAAAAGATAGGGGTAGACACATCTAAATGAAGCAGATACAAAAAATATGAGGCATTAACAGGGTCAAACACCTATATTCTCCAACCAAGTGGAAGATACCTACAGTTCATCAAGAACCACATAAGGCAGGCACACTAAAAACAAGCTGTGGACAGATTTGGCTAGAAAACTTAATGCCATTGGACTTCCCAATAAGTCTATACCTTGGAGGAAGGTAAGTGCACAAAATGAACCTCACAAATATTGATTTTTGGTAGAGTTACAAGTTCAATTAATTTGTTTTAGCTATGTATGAATTTCAAATATCTTGCAAAAAGGAAATGCAGGCCAAATTTGGTCTCAATAAAAAAAACAAGGAGCCCAACCCTTCTGATAAAATTCCGATATCTCAGCTGGAGAAGCAAGCAATTCAGATGACCTCCCATCTTAGTGCTGTAACAGGAATCAGGTTGAATTGCAATGGTGCGATCGAAGTGCACGGCACAGAGCCAGGAGATAACAGCTGTGAGACGGATCAGTATGAGAATGAGGAAGAGCTCGAAAAGATAATACGTGGGATAATAAAGGCTCTTTCATTAAGGACTTGACAACTTCTTTTTTAAATAAAATACAAACTACTTGAGATACCTAAAAAAATGCATTGCCTTGAGTTGCTATCAAGACATTTATGAATGGAATTCGACTTCGTTTATATGTCCACCACGGGAACGTATGCAGCGGTCGATACGTTGAACCCAATGTTCGATGATTCGGCCGCACATTTCGACCGATACGGCCGCTACTTCTCGTTCAATATTGGCTCTGAGCTCGTCTAACGTCGCTGGCTTGATGGCATGTACCAATAATTTAATGTAGCCCCATAAAAAAAAGTCTAGAGGCGTTAAATAATCGGATCTCGGCGGCAAATAGACGGGACCGTTTCTCGAGATAACACGTTCACCGAACTGAAACTTCTATAACTCGATTGTTGCATTCGCTATGTGGCTGGTGGCACCGTCTTGTTGGAACTACATATCACCGATGTCCAATTCATGCTCAAAGAAATAACGTTCCAACATGTCGAATACCATTTACTACGTGACGGTCATTTTCATGGACAAAAAAAAAAACGGCCCAATGACTCCACCGGCATGAAAACCGCACCAAACAGTGACTTTTTGCGGATAAAGTGATGTTTCATGAAGCACATGAGGGTTCTCACCTGTCCAGTAACGCATATTTTGCTAATTGATAAAGCCGTTTAACAAAAGATACGCTTCATCGCTGAAGTTGATTTTGCGATGAAACTCTTCATTTTCTTCCATCATGTCCAGAGCCCAATTTGAGAACGTACGTCACGTCATATGTTCAAATGACTTCAGTTCTTGAGTCAGCTTGATCTTGTAAGGGTGTAGGCCAAGATCCTTTTCCTAAATTCGCCATAATATGGTCTGCGAAAGGCGCAATCCCTGAGACCGCCGTGAAATTGACTGATTTAGCTGGTTTGCGACGGACGCCTCTACGCCAGCAATATTCTCCACACTTCGGGCAAAACGTAAACTCACTGGCACGGAAACTTCAAGCAGTGAATATTCTGAATCAAATTTTTCCACTAGACTATGAATTGCTTGTCTACTGGAACGGGAATTATCTCGGTCGGTCGCTGTGGGTCATTGGTTAGTGTGTCGGACTACTAATCGAAAGGTCCCCGGTTCAATTCCCGCCGGGCCAAGTAACGTCTACAGTTTTTTTTTCCACTGCCCCACCTCTTGCGAACGTCTGGCAAACATCCAAAAGTATCAATTGTCATGAGAAACTCTCAATTTGCCGTTTGGATTCGGCTTAAAATTGTAGGTCCCTTCCACTTCGCACAAGAAAGTGGTTGGGAGAAGCTAGGTATTAGGCCATGCCTAATATTTCATTTTTTTTTACTCTACCTATCTATCTTTATCCATTTACATATCTATCTCTAATAATCAAAACTGTATTCAACTTCTATAACCTCTATCCTATAAATTAGCTTAAGACTAACCTATAAGATAGTGTATCTTACAGCCATAAATAAATGTTTAGCTACAATTTTATTAGTTCTCAAAGTTATTCAAGAGTAAATTTTTCAACCTAACAGTACATTCAAAAGGTTGGTGCACTCACAAGATGGTTAGATACATCACAAAACCAAAGTTGTCAATTCTAAAGCATACAGATACCCTCGGACGCACAAACGAACCGTACGCTTGCTGTAGTCATGGTCAGTTAGCGTCATTTGTGAACTGAATATTCACACATGTATCTACGTAAGATTTATTTCCTAATCCGCTGGTCAACATCCTTTCGCGAACTTATTAAATATGAGTTTTTCAAGCTGCTGAATTTGAGGTAATTTTCCAACACAATTTAACCGATATTGCACTTGGTTGGAGTTTTCTTAGTTTTGCTCTTTGTCTCACCCCATGTACGTTGTACGCATCTCATCGCATACAACTTCTTCTTCTCCATTTGTTTGTTTTTTTTTTCCCCCAGTTTTTTTATTTATTTTAACTGCTTTGGTGGTATTGCTGGCCATGATGATAGCTGGCTGGCTGGGCTGCTGCTCTCTCTTGATCAGAACATTGTTGCTCCTCTTTGGTGTGTCTTCATCGCCAGCGATGCACACAATAAGCCGCAGAAATAACCATTTAACAAACTCAATTCGCCGGTGTATTCTTCTACGCGTATATTTTGTCGGTTAAAGTTAAGTGCCTGTTGCCTTAGTTTGAGATCGTTAACCGCTGGCATAAGACGAATTTTGTGTTCTCGGGGGAAAAAGTTAATTCGTTGATTTTCTGTTTTTTTTTTTTTTAAGTTATTTGTTCGGTTGCCAAGGCACAAAAGTGATACGAAATACGAGAAACTCGCTAATGAGGACTTTTTCGGTTTAATATAAATTCTCGCCATTCAGCCATTCTGAGGTAAAAAATTAAATAAATTTATTTTTTTTCCAAATAGCATCGATGGCGATGCTGCTTTGTACCAAGTGACGTTAGTGTTGTTGTGCCCATTCCTGAACTTTGCCCAGTAACCTGATCTATTTCTTTGCGATGTTACCGATGAAGTACACATCTACACGAAAGATGATCCTTGTGCTGGAGATGTGTTCAAGATTTTTCGTCTGAAAGATTTAGCTTAGAAAGTTCATTTAAAATTGATTCATTCATGTGGTTGTATGACTTTCTCACAAACGTATATACTTATCGATCTCTCCTCTTTTATGATGGACAATTTCCAAATTGTGATTCGCCAAAGATATGCGTGATCTTTTTGTTTGAGGAATATTTAGTTCATCCATCGAATATTGGCATTGTTGGCGAATGCAGAGTGTGGTTACCGTGGCTGCTGATCAGAAAAGCTTTTTGTTAAAAAAAAGTCAAACCAATCGACGCGACGGCAGAGGAAATTGTTCAAACAAATTTCAAGGCAAGTTGTGTTGTAAAAAAGGAGTTATTCCCTCGACCATTTTGGATTACGTTGGTGTTTTTATGTAATGGTCCTTTTCGATGATGTAAACTGTATCCACGTTTTGGGGATATTTTTCTGAAATGCGTAGGGGAGAGGCGGGCACCTGAGGGCACTTTTTACAAAACACGAATTACTTTATTCCTTGGGATTTTTAATTGGAAATAGATGCCCTACTTTACCTCAACTTTTATTTTTATGTACATTTGTTCGCATTTCGTAAGCCGTCATAACCGTCCAAATCTGCCCCACTCGGGGCATGAACATGCCATAAAAAACGCATGTAAGTTAGGGTTATTCTTTATTCAACAAAAATATATTATTTCAAAACATAACACCAAATTAAAATAAGTCAAAAGAAACTATTTCTTATAAAGGGCCTTTCATTAGCCACTTGACAATTTAAAATTAACAGTGTGAATGCACCCTTAGACCGATTACCGAACTGTCAATGTCAAAATATTCAGTAACATCATAATTTTCATCGTTGTGAAGTACACGAAGGAACAACGTTTACAAATAGCTAAAATTTACTACCAAAATTCCGAGTAGTCGGTGGTCGAAACTTTAAGAGCGTTAACTCCAATTTTCGGCCGTAATTTTCGTCCCGGTAGACAAGCAATTCATAGTCTAGTGAACAAAATGGAGTCAGAATATTCGCTGCTCGATGTTGCCGTACCAGTGAGACTACGTTTTGCCCGACGTGTGGAGAATATTGCTGCCAAATCCGTCGCAAACCAGCCAAATCAGTCAATTTCATGGCGGTCTCATGAATTGCGCCTCTCCCAGACCACATTATGGCGAAGTTTGCATAAGGATCTTGGCCTACGCCCTTACAAGATCAAGCTGACTTAAGAACTAAAGCCACTTGATCATATGAAGCCACATACGTTCTCGAATTGGGCTCTGGACGTGATGGAAGAAAATGAAGAATTTCATCGCAAAATCATCTTCAGCGATGAGGCGTATCTTTGGTTAAACGGCTTCGTCAATAAGCAAAATATTTATCACTGGACAGGTGAGAACCCTCATGTGCTTCATCAAATAGCAGCTTATTCGCAAAAATTTACTGCTTGGTGCGGTTTTCTTGCCGGTGGCGTCATTGGGCCGTTTTTTCCTCCACGAAAATGACCGTCACGTAGTAAATGGTATTCGATACAGAGACATGTTGGAACGGTATTTCTTTGAGCATTTGATTTAGTTTGGGGCTTCATTAAATCATCGGTCTATGGCAACAAGCCGGCGACGTTAGAGGAGCTCAGAGCCAATATTGAACGAGAAGTAGCGGCCGTATCGGTCAAAATGTGCGGCCTCGTCATCGAACAAATATGTTCCCGTGGTGGACATATGAACGAAGTCGACTTCCATTCATAAATGTTTTGATAGTAATTCAATCCAATCCATTTTTTTGAAATATCTGAAGTGGTTGGCATTTTATTAAAAAAAAAAGTTGCCCTTAATGAAGAACCCCATATTTTGAATTCGGCGAATTCGTAACCATTATATTTTCTTGAACTTAAATTAACTACGAGTATCAAAAACTTACACCAAAGCTTATTCTTTTTACTAACGTGAGTGACATGTGAAAAGTGAACAAGTAATAATTGCTTATAGCCACAAGATTGACTAATGCTGAATTCTCCATCCAAAAAATAATTTCGATTGCAGCTGCTTGGCAAGTTTGTACATGCTGACGCTATCGTTGATGACATAAACACTGTATAACAAACGTTTTCTTCCACAACCGTGCTCCTATAAAATGGTTCCTTTTCATAGCGAGACATACCAAAGCTTGCCATTACAGTCTCAGTCTTAAAAATATCCAATACCTCTTTAGCAGTTGTAGGGGCTTTTGGGAATGACTGGTTGCGAATTCGAATGAGCTGCCTCCTTCGTTTAACAAATTGAACCTAATAGGACAAATGAATTTTTAAAAATTTCATGCTGGAAACATGGCTGCCTCAATTATTTATTTGGCAAGGTACAAATAAGAACAAATGTCTTTTATAGTACATGAAAGCTCATAACAAAATATTTTAGCACATAATTGTATTTATAAAGAAAGGAGCACAATTAAAACATTAAGTGAAAGTTCAATTTAAAGGGGTTTAAACTAAATCTAAATTAAATTTAAGATATGCGTATGCTAATACACAGGAAAGGAAGTAAAGATGGAAAAGTTGGAAATGAGCGGGGCGAAAGAGAAAAACTGAAATGAAAAATGAAATAGAAAGAGAGAAGAATAGATTACAATCATGAGAAATGCGCAAATAGTGCACTTTTAAATTGGTTAGCTCCTATTACTTGTTTAATAGTGGTAGGCAGTGAATTCCAAAGTCTGGTAACATGAACAAGAAAGAGGCGAGACGAGTTCATATATTTTGATGAGGGCGTAATAAGATTGAAAGTTCTCGGCGAGTGAACAAATTTTAATTTTCCAAATAAATATGGTGGTGATTGTGTATGTATTAATTTATGTAAAAACACACAGCATCTAATATTCCAAAAATTAAGGAATGAACACCCAAGGACATGCTTATGGTATGAGATATATGGTCATATCTTCTTACTGCAAAAGCATATCGAGCCATATCGTTGAAAGCGACAAGTAATTTGTGCTGGGAGAGGGAATCTAATTTACAGTAGATAACTATAGCATAGTCAAAGATCGGCAAAAGAAGGCACTTTATCATCCTCAGTTTGGTGTTAGCAGGCGTAAAACTAGAGAGCAGCCAGAGCTTTCGCAATCCTGAATAAATACGGGCTATAATATAGTGTACATGATCCGAGGCGGAAAGGGACCGATTTATTTTATATCCTAGACTTACCACAGTGTCAGAAAATGTAAGCCTCGTGGAATTGAGAAAAATAGGCGGCAGCTCTTCAGTGTTATAAAGTTTCTTTGAAATCAATATAAGCTGACTCTTTTTTGGATTTAAAATCAGACCATTATCTAGAGACCATTTTGAAACAAAAGACAAGTCTGAATTAAACCTAGCCACAAGATCTTCAACCAGCCCGGGTGGTCGAGACAGGTATATCTGCGCGTCATCGGCGTACATATGCACAGATGTGTTTCGACACACTTGTGGTAAGTCGTTAATATACAGACAGAACAGGATTGGACCAAGAACTAAACCCTGGGGAACTCCAGAAAGTATATTTTTTGGTTGAGAGTATTTAAGATTAGCAATAACCCGTTGAACACGATTAGTGAGATAATTTTTAACCAAACACACTGAGGAATCACTTAAACCAAAGTAAAGTTTTAATTTTGTACAAAGAACCTCATGACTGACCATGTCGAAAGCCATGGAGAAGTCCAGTAAGCACAGCAGTGACAGATATTCCTTGTCATATTGGATTCTAATATCATCAAGCACTTTGATCATAGCTGTAGAACAACTATGGCCAGGTCGAAAACCTGATTGCACTGACGATAATAAATTAAACCGGTTGAGATGGTTGGAAATCTGTTTCGCAAGAATCTTTTCAAAAATTTTAGAAAGACATGGTAAGATACTTATTGGACGAAAATCAGAGACTAATTGGGCGTTATTCTTTTTGGGCACGGGGATGACCTTTGCTTTTTTCCAACAATCCGGAAAAGTTGAAGAGGTAATGCAAAAATTAAACAAATGTGTTAAAGACCTTATTAAATGGGGAAGGATTATTTTTACAAAACGTAAATCTATTCCGTCCTTACCAATTGCGTTAGATTTCAGTGCATGAATCTCTAAGATCACATCCGGTTCAGAAACTACTTCAAATTCCATCAATGGTGATCCAAAGAAGAAGAGTTGATTGTCAGGCGAAAACGAAGAGTTACAACTATGGTTGGGGGAAAAAGCATCACTTAACTCATCTGCATCTGGGACTTTAGTAAGTATTTGACTTTTTCCTATCCCAATAGAACGCAAATTTGCCCAAAGTTTCTTTGATGGCTGGTCAAGGCTTAGCTTGGAGAGAAAGTATCTTTCTTTTGCTCTCCTGGTGACAGAAGAAGAGTAATTCCTTGCTCTGCAAAAAACCTCCCAATTGTTACTGGTAGAATTTTTTTTAAATTTAGCATAAAGTTTTCGACGAGTTTTTATAGCATTATGGACCTCAGTGGTAAACCATGGACATTTACTATTGCGCACTGTAACAGACTAATAGGTACATGTAAATTAAAAAGATCGTTGATGAGGGTCTGAATGCTTTCTACTTTTGCATTAACATCCGATAAAGAGTAGCAGGAATGCCATGGAAGAAGGCTCGCTTGATGGTGAAGGTTATCATGGTTAATTGAGGCAAAATCACGAAATTGAAAGGAGTTCTGTAGGGGATTGGATGAGAAATCAATGTCATATGTACAAAACAAGAGATCATGGTCTGATACTCCTTCAAATGACAGTTGGTCTTGCAGTAGCACGTTCGTCTTGTCTGCGACAACCAGCAAGTCAAGAAGACTTGTACCAATACCCAAAAAAGTGAATCCGTCGAGCCCCGCAGATTTCCGGCCCATTAGTCTTTTGTGTTTTTTATCCAAAGTTTGGGAAAAAATGATTGCTAAACAAATACAAAACTATCTAGCTTTGCATGAAATGTTATCGGAATGGCAGTCAGGTTTTCGTAAAAATCACAGCTGCGAATCAGCCGTGTTGAAGGTAACTTCTGATCTACGTTTTGCACTTGATATTGGCAATTTTGGACTTATGGTCCTCCTGGACTTCACTAAAGCATTTGACAGCATTGATCACTCAATCTTATTAGCCAAACTTAGAAATAAGTATAATTTTTCCTCTGCTGCCATTAAATTATTGAGTGAATACCTTAAAAATAGGGTGCAGATTGTCGAAACTGTGAGTGGAACATCCTTACCATCGGTTGTAAATTCCGGGGTGCCACAGGGTTCAGTTTTGGGCCCGCTGCTGTTTTCAATATTTATTAATGACCTTCCTGAATCGGTTGTAAACTGCAAAGTGCTGATGTATGCTGATGATGTTTCAATATACCTAGCTCGACCTATAGGCTTAATGGAAGATTGTGTTGCTCGAGTTAACGAAGATCTAGGGAGAATTCAAAGCTGGTCTACATTAAATAAACTTCAGCTTAATCCAGTAAAAACTGAGGCTATGATCCTCTCGAGATCTCAAGTTAATTCACTTGATTTTCCAGCTATTGAACTAGGTGGCAAAACTATTCCGTATGTCAGTAAGGTTAAATATCTGGGCTTCTGCATTAACTCATCCCTTAGTTGCTGTGATGCAGTCTCTGACACAATTAGGAAAGTTTACGCCGGTCTTCGTTCCCTAAGATGTTCATCTCACCTGCTGGTTCCCAGCATGAAACTGCGTCTAGTAAAAAGCCTGATTGTTCCGTTCTTTACGTTCAATTGTAATGTCTATCCTTCCATGGATTATGAATGTCATCGTAAACTAAATGTTGCGTTTAATGATTGTATACGTTACATATATGATATCCGTAGGTATACCAGTGTTTCACGTTTTAATTCTACTCTTCTGGGTATCAACCTGGATAAATTCTACTCCTTCAGAAATCTTTTAAAGATGCATAGTATTATTCACAACAAATGTCCGGTATACTTAAGTGAAATGATACATTTTTCTCAGTCCCGTAGAGGAGTTTGCTTGATATTTCCACGCTTTTCTCACACAATAGCAGAACGCTCCTTCATTGTGTCAGCGATTCGACTCTGGAATTCTCTTCCTGTCGAATTGCAGACAATTACTTCACTACCCATGTTCGAGAGAAGGATATTTCAACACCTATCAGCCTAATTTTATCAAGGAAATATTTTAGAATACAATCTTTATATATGTATAAAAAAAAAAAAAAAAAAAAAAAAAAAAAATAATAATAATAATATCAATTAATTTGTAAATGTACTTTTAATAACTTTCATATAAGTTTGCTTTTCCCTAAAATGTTTTGTATTATTACTAGATACTTAATTTTAAGATTATAAATCTTGTAGTATCGTGTATTAATAAGTTCAAATAAAATACAAATACAAAATACTTGGAGGGGTTTCATGACCAAAGCGAGTTGCAAGTGAATTGACAACCACAAGGCCACACGAAGCAATAGCATCAAGGAGTTGACGAGATCTTCTATCATTTTTTAACAAATCCGCATTAAAATCGCCGCAGAGTATAATGTGCTCGTAGGATGCAGAGACTTGTTGTATTGTAGAAAATAATGATTCAAAAGAACAACTACGGTTAGGGCTATAGACTAAGCCAAGAATGCATTTTACATTTCCATTGGAAATTTTTACAACAATGTATTCAGTGTCATTGCCTGATGATTTTTCCAAAATATTGCAGGTCAAACTGGCTTTATGATAAATAGCTATCCCCCCACCAGTAGTGTCAGTAACTCTATTATGAGGGACTACAAAATAACCAGGAATGCCATAAATATTATTATAATCCTTTTCATCATCAAGAGTTTTGAACCACGTTTCGCTAACACAAATAACGTCAACACCCGAATCATTAAAAATATGCCTGGCGTAATCAAGTTTGGATAAATTAAGACTTCGAGCATTGAAGTGGCAAACTTTGAATCCATCATAGGCATTTGATAAAATGTTGACTAGCGTCATTGTCTTTTAAACACACTTAAACTTAATCGAACACTTCTCGAATGCCACTTCTTTTAAGTGAGGCATTGGCGCATTCGTTTTTAATTTTGTTCAAATCTCCAATGGTTGGTTAGATAGACCCTCGATGAGGTACACTTAGACCAGAGAAGGTCCATTGTGATGCCATTTGGGAAGGGGCAGGTGGGTCATGCTGCTCGAACCTAGAACCATCTACTTTTATTTATGAAGTTGTTAATATCAGCAGTGCAGGCATCGTTAAGATCATCTAGATCCTGGAAGAAGTATTTACCTAAAGTAGCCATCCTGATGTTGGCTAGTGCGAGACACGTGCATAGGAGGTGCAGGACTGTCTCCTCCTCTTCCTCATCTCTGCAACTTCTACTGAAGTCGTTATAGGGAACGCCTTGTCGGGTGGAGCGTCAATGTATGGAGAAAAAGAAAAGTTGATGTATCAGTTTTGAATATCTCCATTTCGTTGCATTTTGATAAGTACCTATAGAATAATTTGACAAAAGTCTTTAGCCCTCTATCTTGGATCAAAGTTTTGAGGTTTTGAAAAAAATATTTATTTTTTTTGTTAAAGAAAAGATTCGTCCACAAGTTTGAAATACCTAAATATTACATCATTAATGAAATAAGAAAACAAAAATCAATATATAGGTACATGTCGCGTGTATTTTTGCGTTATTTTTACTTTGTTGATAATGGATACGACACCTCAGGAAGTAGCTCAAGCTGTAGCACTACTTCAAGCAGGCGTTGAGCAACGTGAGGTCGCTCGAAGACTTCAAATTAGCAGATCTTCGGTGCAACGAGTTTACAGAAGATACCTAGAGACTGGGGCATTCGATCGACGTCCAGGTACGGGCAGACTACATCAGCACCAGATGATCGGTTTATTAAACTTGCTGTTCTGAGAAATCGGCACCTAAATGCAGTTCAAGTTCAACAAAGTCTGCGGGACGAACACCAAGTGTTCACAAGTTCAGATATCGTCAGAAGGAGACTTTTTGAACAGAACCTGACTCCATAGAGAGCTGCAACAGGCCCAGCATTAACCGTAGCCCACCGTCGAGCACGTCTTGAATTTACTCGAGAGCATAGGGATTGGCCGTTGGAGCAGTGGGGTAATGTACTCTTTACTGATGTGTCCAGGGTGAGTCTACATGTAACTAATCGACGTCGGAGAGTATACCGTTGCGTTGGTGAACGATATTCTCAATGTTGCATCGAGGAAACTGTTGCTTATGGAGGAGGATCTGTTATGGTCTGGGGCGGCATCTCCTTAACCGCACATACAGATTTAGTTTTCATCGAACCAATTGGGAGTACACGTGGATTGACTTCTCATCGCTACATTTCTGAAATCCTCGCAGACCATGTGTTACCTTTCGCAGGATATATCGGGCAGGATATGCTGTTAATGCAAGATAACGCACGGCCTCATGCTGCATATGTGGTGACCCAGTATCTACGGGACATCGGCATTCGTACGATGGCCTGGCCAGCTCGAAGCCCGCACTTGAATGCGATAGAACATTTATGGGATGAACTTGAACATCGGGTTCGAGCCCGGATACCTGCTCCAACAAGGCTTCCAGAGCTGCGAATCGCACTTGAAGAGGAGGGAAATGCTATTCCTCAAGATTTCATAGTTTGGCTCGTGAGGTCGATGAATGCAAGGATGCTGGCAATTATAAAGGGTTTTTCAATAGGGACGCTACAAAAGTAGTGCGACAGGGACAGCAAACGACGCCGAATTTCTTGCCTCTCTTTGACATTTCTCTTCAGTAAGGTTTGCCATTTCATGATGGCAAGATATACAAGCCACCAACGAGTCGAAATTATTAAAATTTACTACCGAAATTCGGAGTCAACAATTGAGCGTCTAGTGGAAAAATTTGAATCCACAAGCACAGTACAAAATGTTCCCGTGCCAGTGAGACAAAGATGTGCCCGTAGTGTCGAGAATATTGCTGCCGCTGAGGCTTTAGTTGAAGAAAGCCCAAATGTGTCTCTCACACGTCGTTCTCAAGCGTTGGGCATTTCTGTGACGTCGTTGGGCATCTCTGTGACGTCGTTGTCTCCCCAATTGGATGATATGGACTTGGAGGACATGTGGTTCCAACAGGACGGCGCCATAAGCCACACAGCGAATGCTACAATCAATTTATTGGAAACCAAGTTTGGAAACTGTGTTATCTCACGAAATGGTCCAGTCGAATGGCCGCCTCGGTCGTGCGATTTGACGCCGTTAGACTATTTCCTGTGGGGCTACGTCAAGTCTATGGTCTATGCCAACAAGCCAGCAACGATTGATGAACTTCGTACGAATATCGAACGTGAAATTGCAGCAGTATCGGCCGATTTATGGTTGAAAACCGTCGAAAATTGGGTTCAGCGTCTGGACTTCTGCAAGCGTGCCCGTGGCCATGCAAAAGAAATCGAGTTCCATACATAATGGCATCGAACGTACTTTCACAGGAATAAAGAATTTCCTTGATATCCAAAACCGTTTTTGTTTTATTTAAAAAAAACTTTTGTAGCGCTCTTATTGAAAAGCCCTTTATAAGCAAGAGAAGGCAATACCAGATATTGACCAACATTTTTTTTTAATTTTTTCTTTGTTATTGGATTAATTTTTTTGTTCATTTTATGATTACAATAATTTATTAACACATCTGGAAAATGACTCTTTTTTGTATAACCTTAAATAAACACTAAATTAATTGAATAATCCCAATGAGTTTCCATTCATTTTGTTCAACATATAACGCCCTTTCTGTTGGTACTACTTTTTTAGTTGTATGTTTTATATTTTAAAAGAAATCGAATCAGAGTTTAAACGTAGCAGGTGGCCCGGTTTATTTGCTGTCGAGTGTATAATTATTTATTTTTTTTTAAGGGTTTTTTCTTGTTGGTTTTCTTTAGAATAAAATTTAAAGAAAAATGGTGGAAACTTAAAATGTATGGTTTAGTAGAAAGATAGAATAAGTACTATATCAAATCTCTGTGCTTTTATTGTAAACTAGGGATCGCCCCATGGTCGAAATTCGACCAATTTATTCTATAAGTTGAAAAAAAAACAAAGTCGACTGTTATACATATTAATCGGAGAATGAAATTTTTCGACATTGCATTCTCTGATTTCACATGATATAAAATTTTCCCGGCATTTTCAAGTAACTTCAAGCATTTTCAAGTAACTTCAAGCATGTCCAATTAATTTCAAGTATTGTGAAGCATTATCAAGTAACTTCAAGTTTTCAAGCGTTTTCAAGTAACTTCAAGCATTTTCAAGTATCTTAAGGTAACTTCAAGCATTTTCAGGTAACTTCAAGTAACTTCAAGCATTTTCAAGTAACTTCAAGTATTTTTAAGCATGTTCAAGTAACTTCAAGTAACTTCAAGCATTTTCAAGTAACTTCAAGCATGTCCAAGTAATTTCAAGTATTGTGAAGCATTATCAAGTAACTTCAAGTTTTCAAGCGTTTTCAAGTAACTTCAAGCATTTTCAAGTATCTTAAGGTAACTTCAAGCATTTTCAGGTAACTTCAAGTAACATCAAGCATTTTCAAGTAACTTCAAGTATTTTTAAGCATGTTCAAGTAACTTCAAGTAACTTCAAGCATTTTCAAGTACCTTCCAGCATTTTCTAGCAACTTCAAGCATGTCCAAGTAACTTCATGATATAAAATTTTTCCATTCCGATTGGCAAATTATTGCCTCACACAGCAATGTTGTTGTTGTTGTAATTTCATCAAATTCGCTTCATTTTACCTGCTGTAATTCATTATGTGTGTTATATACGAGTATGTGGATAATTTTTGTATTGTGCACTTCTATGTATTGCCCCCTACTCAAATATATATAGTGTTTGCATATCTATGTGACGTATAACAGCAAAAACGGGGGGAAACACGTTATAGGCAACTCCTTATTAATATATAGAAGATAAATAAATAAAAAATAAATAAATTGGACCCAAACTGTTGCGCTAAGTGAGCGGTGTCACCCGTCACAAGGGCATCCATCTACCTATCTCTCCGGCGCAACTGCTCTTCTTTTTTGGAGTCTTTGAACGCCTTCCTAACTTCTTCGATAGTCACGTCGGGTACTTCTTCATTTTTTGGGAATGACTTCAGTCCTTCACAATACTATTACACCGTGCGTAGTATTTTTTCGTCATCCACAACAGGCAGCCCCTGAGCACTGTTGATGAACTTTAGCGAACTGATTTCCTTCTCTGAGCGACAATTTTGAAAATGGCTGTGCCCCTGTTCAAGCTGGTTTGTCGGAGTTCGTAGACAGCCTGGTTTCTATCAGCAGAAATTTCTTCTAACTCCCCCGATGCAGGTCCTCCACAGACTTTGCTTGAGTTTGAGGGCACTTTCTCTTCGCGGGTCTCTTCCAAAGTCTGTAGTCCCATTCGAGGCAAGCTCAACTCCATTATTAGTTTAGCACTTTGAATGCCGCTTCCTCGTCACTGAGCACTGCTTTAGCTTCATCTGCCTGCCACCATGCTTCTTTGCCGCGTTGACAGTGTCCCTTTGAAGTTCCTAGCAGTTGTTTGGCTCTATCCAAAGCAAGGTCGTTGTAGGGAATTGGCAATGAGGTACTCGTATGTGAACAACTATCACTTTCTTATAAATTATATTATAGTATAGTAATCGATATGCGCGACACCTAGTGGTGAAAAATAAATAAATAAACAAAAATACCAAAACTACTTGCACTAGCAGACGCAACTTTCGCGAGGTGTATGTTTTCAACATTCCAAAATTTACTTTGTCACTCCGCCCTGAATTGTAGAATGAAATGGAAACCAAGCATCGAAAGAGAAACGTTTTGTTATTTTTATTAAATTCAACGTGAAAATCATTCTGACGAAGGAGACATAAATAATTAAATAAAATTCAATTATCCTTGCTTGGTGTGGTGGCTATATTCGATTATTTTGTACACCACGATTGTCAATAGATAAAAGCTCTTCAATGATAGGAATCAATGCAACAAAAAAAAAAAAGAGTGCATTACAGCCTTTGCGCCAACCACAAAAGCTTTGTTATATTCTTCTACCACTGCAAGTGTAGTGCAACTGAAAGCTTCTCCGATTGCGACAGATTTAAGCCCTTGACCTTAATGTTGGATGGCTGATTTCCATCAATGGCGATTTCAAATTTACCACACTACACCTCACTGTTATCTGACGAAGCCGATAGAGGTTAAATTACCATCGGTTCGGATACGAATACGAGCACTCTTCCACCAAGAGAAGGACGCATCAAACATTTCTATAAAAAAAAGAGGCCAAAACAAATTTAAATTTAGATAAGAATTCTTCTTCGCATGTAGACTGAGATCTATCTTTCATACAACAACTAATGCCAACTGAGGGTATTTTCACGCTACGCACACGTATCGGTTTTTTTTTTATTATTTTTATTTTCTATTTTTCCACAATAGATGTTTTATTTCGATATTGTTGTTTTGCTTTAGTACTTTTTCGAAGATTCTCTGCAGAAATAAAACCTATTTTTGAATGACCTGAAATGCTCGGTTTGTTTGCTTTGTATAAGGAATTTTTAGCTTTGAATAAATACAAATCTTCTATATTTGGTGATACGCAGAAAAGCTAAACATAGACCGCCAACGGAAGTTCTAAGATAAATAAACAGGAATACGTTTGGAAAATGTGGAGTTGGATTGCGAATGATAAATAAAATGATGAAGTAGATTCGAATAAGGTGAGCAAAAGCGCGAATGGATTTTAAATGAATTCGGAGGCATGTTTTGTGTTATTGTTAGAAAAATGGTTGCGATGGACTAAGTGCAGTGTTTATATTTCGTGAAGAAAATTTTCTTCTAAGAGTTTCATCACTCGCTGATGAACCTATTCAGATGTTTAATCCCCCGAAAGAATGACTATTTACGAGTATTCAACACTTATTTATTAATATTTATTAATACTCTTTGGGCAGGGGACCGAAAAGTGCAACACTTCTTGGATGTTAAAAATGCGACTCGCTCAGAGCTAAACAGTAAATCGAGGAATATTTCCGCAAATTTACTGAACATATCAAACAAAGAACATATACGAGTAGGTTCTCTGGTTGATCTCTTCTCGCGTAATATACTAATTTCTGTTGATTTTTTTTTCAAACTTCTGGTTCGCCAAGGCGATTTAAAGGGGGGCATTTCGACCTAAAAGATCTTTTGTACCATATGGTCCAGAAAAAGTTTAAACTAGTAGAATTTCCACTTTCCGTGTAAAGCGGACAATTTTACCAGTAGAAGAATTCTTTATGTCCTCGGGGCTCATTTGTTCCCTGGAAAAGATCTTCTTTCTAATTCCATTAAGGGATGGACATTCGCATAAAATGTATTCAGCTGACTCGTCCTCTTCAAGACAAAGTCGGCACTCAGGAGAGTCTGCTATTCTCATTTTATTTAGATGATATCTTAAACCATGGTGACCATCTGTAAGGTACCCTACTAAGTTTTTGATATCATGCCAGCTTAGGTTTAGGCATTTGCTGGCATTTTGATTGAATTGCCGAACGGGTCTTTTGGCCTGTCTTAGACCTGGGATGCTTATCAGTGTCGCCGAAAGTACTCCCATAGGAGTATTGTACTACTTTCAACACCTCCGTACTCCCGTACTCCTCCTTTCACTTTCGTACTCCTATTTTTTTGAAGTTTGAACTTTTTTACGCACGCTTTTTTTTTTTTTTTTATAATACCCTTATTTGAGGCGCTCAGCGCCAAAACGGCCTAAGCCCAAAAAAATCGTACCGAGAAAAACAGGTTTAAAAAAAAACATGTTTTTGAAATATTTTAATTTTTTTTTTATTAATCTTTGATAAATAATATTTGTTTTTTTTGTTTGTGGTTAACAGTAAGGGGTTTATTTACAAACAGAAAGAGCATTTTAAACAATAAATAAGAAAAAAAAAGTGGCTTGGGCCATTTTGGAATTCATTTAAATTTTTTTTATTGATACCAATTGAGGGTTAGGCCATTTATATAATACCAATTTTTATAATAAGCGTTTTGAAAAATTATGCAAACTAATTGAAAATCTTTATTCTTCTTCTTCTTCCTGAATGTCTTCATCTTCGGCTCTTGTATTTGTTTTCAAATTATTATAAAACGAGTGCAATACAGGAGGTATGAATTCCTTGCGTTCTTGAAGGTCCTTAAACTTTGCAGCTTCAATGAATCTTCCTCCAGGATATAGTGACTCCAATTCCACATCTACAAATTTACTGGAGTTTCGCTTTGAAATGTCAACTTCTTGAAATAAAACATCTTCATTATTTGAGTATTTATATTGAATTATAAATGACTTCTCATTTTGGAATCGAAGCCACTGAATTTTAAGCCATTCAACTTTCGAACTCTTGTCCGTGGAAACTTTTCTGTTTGTCACTAGTTTCTCGATCAAAGAAATGCTTTTAAAGTCATCTGCTGTCATTTTGACTAAGTGGAATGGCTGCTTTTTTTTTGCTGTGATGATTACACGATCCCAATCATCAGGTGTAAAAATGTCCTTGTAATATCTCTTTTCCTTTTCAATGAGACCGAAATCTTGGTCACATGGTAAGAATGAGTGTCCAGATACTAAGAACTTATGGTCTATCTGATCAACTTCAAAGGTAGAGTTGTTAACCATGTATGTGCAAATAGTGCTCATTCTTATGTTCCGGTTTTGACCACCACATTGATCACTATACATAATTAAGTTCCTACACTTGACATTCGCTTTCACGTAATGCATAATGCAAGACCCTATTTCCTGTGGACCACGTGAAGCTATTCCCTCATTCCAGGTGTACATAAAAGACTTGTTTGTAATAAGGTCATGAATACCAAGGCAATAGGTCCATAGCTGCCTCTTGTAGTAAGCTATCCCTGTGGAAATAACTGGCGTCGGCAGGGTTTTCATTAAATCAAAAGCTATGACTGCATATTCATCCTTGTTAAGTTTCGAATCCAACTGCATCCCACTTCTGGCTGATTCAGCTTTTCGGTGGTGTAAATCTCTTTCGTTCGTTATTCTCTGCTTTTCAGAAGGATCATCTGCAGCCTCGATTTTAACATTAAAAGAATCGCATTTCTTGCAACTGTCAGAAACTGGAGCTCGAAAATGCAAATTAAAATTTTCTGAAAAGATTTTCGTAAACACGAATTTTGAAACAACCTTGTCCCTTTCTGCAGATCCACGATACAGCTCGTACATTAAAGAAATGTTTAAGGTCGGTGCAAGAAATTCTCTTTGGATATTCTTTTTCCTGGAATAATGAGAGCTATACCTTGGAAATTTGTTAATAAAGTCTTTCACGAGTTCTGTAGCTTCAACGGTCGTCTTATTATGAGGTGGATGCTTTCCTCTTTGGTCCAACTTTGGTATTGTTGATGCACTTCCAGGTGTTCTATGCTTAAGTGCACGCGTAATACGACCATCAGTTACCTGAAGAATCTGTTTAAAAAAACCTTTTGCAGACATTCATTCCGACATTGTTGACTCCAGGAAGTTTGTAAATTCTTGTACTAAATCTGCGGCTTTCGCCCAAAGACTTCTTATAAGATCTCTTTGTTGCAATAACTCCAATTTGTCCACATAAATACGCATTTTGCAAATCATGATCAGCAATTTTATAAAAATTATCGAAAATACTTTGCAAAATATTCTCACTGAAATGCTGATGACATTTTAACGGACATGGACATGCAAGTGCATTTAGCGTTCGAGCTGGCTTCACAATTCCTTTTACAGTCTTATAGCATTTTCCTGAATTTCGCTGAACTTTACTTACGTGTTCTTTCCAGTTCGATTTGTTGGCAATTCTTTTCCTCGTAGGTGTTTTCAATTCATTTCTGCTTTCAACTTCAACTGCTGATTCAGTTGACCTTTCATTTTCTGTTGATTGTTGAGAATCTTCAAAGTCCTGTAAACTTATGGAGTCCACCTCGGACATGCTTATTCACGTGCAATTTCTTTGTCTAATTAATACATTTTCAATTTGAATAAAGGTCCTTCAGTAAACTTTACGAACTTACCTTTGACAAACAAGTGGATCTATTTAAAAATGAATAACTTTCTTAACGAGAAAAACTAGTAAAAAATAAAGTATCAAGCGTGTCTACATCAAAACAAGAATTGCATGAACTAAAAGTGGAGAGGCAATATTTATATAGATACTTTTAAAAACCTACTGGCTAACTTGATTTATTTTCAAATAGCTATACCTACTCTTAAAATGTAGAATGCGTTTTTGGCCTAACCCACACAAATGTTTAAATTCAAGAATTCAATGTGGCCTAAGCAGCTTAGGCCGTTTTGGCATCTAGCAATTTTTAAATTTCATAGAGACGAAAAACAGTTTTCCCCATAAAAATTCACCTAGTTTTATGCGATATCACAGGGAGTTTGTTTTTATATAAATTTCAAAAGATTCCGCTTCGATCTGCATAGTCAGTTTGATTTTTTTTGAAAATGAGGGTTAGGCCGTTTTGGCGCTGAGCGCCTCATTTATCCTACAAAATTACTGGCCTAAAATATAAGAGATTTGCATACAAAGTATTGTGGGGCATTGAGTGCACCATAACACGAAATCTCCTTTTTATTTTTGAAATGTAACCGTACGTTAATGCACACAAGTACAAGTTTGATTATTTTATTTGTATGCACACAAGGCACTTACCTTTCAAACAAATCAGATGTAGATGGCGTCTGCCTACTAAAAGTTCGTTAAATTTAGATTTGAAAATGGGTTGGGGCACTCAGTGCACCAAACACGGATAAGATAAGTGAGACCATGCTTTGTTATCTTACATCAAAAAATATTGGCTAAGATCTCGTTGAATTATTCTTTATACGAGTACAAGAAACGGTTTGTTGAAAAAAATATGTGCCCTCAAGAACTATTTTCTCATATCCAGAACTTTTTCTGAAATCCTGCAAAATTATTCTTGTTCTAAGAAACGATCGTTTAAATACGATATGTGACCCAAGAACTTTTTTCTAAAATCAAGCTTATTTTTCTGAAATCCTGCAGAAGTATTCTTCCTCCTAGAAAGGATTTCTTGAATATGAATGCGATCCCAAGAACTTTTTTCTAAAATCAAGAATTTTTTTTTCTGAAATCCTGCAGAAATATTCATTGTCCCAGAAACGATTTGTTGAATACGAATGTGACCATAAGAATTTTTTTCTAAAATACTGCAGAAAAATTCTTGATCCCAGAAACAATTTGTACCCAAATACGATTTGTGAAAACAAGATTTTTTTTATAGAATCAAGAACTTACATCTTAGAACGTGCATTTTAATTTTCTTGTATTTACTTATATTTGCATCAACATTTCTTGAAGAAAGAGAATTATGTTTGATTCAACTAAACGGAAACACATGTATCTCAAATCAAGTAACTCTTTCCTATACCATGCCATTATTGCTCGAATGGTGATTATAATTACAAATAATTTGTATGATCCAGCACAAATATTTTTGGTATTGACTTTCTTCTTTCTTACAGCAGATTTTTTTTTTTTTTTTTTTTTTACGCTGGGAGGTGGTAATCTTCCAAAGACGAAACCGAGCCCGTACTCAGTAACAGTGTGGTAGTGTGGTGATTTCTACCCACTAACCCCTTCTCCCGTCTTCCCGTTTTCCCTGCGGTACAACCTTCTTGGTATTTCATTGCCGCAGGGCGGGGAATAGCCAGCTTTCCAATTATTGCACCAAGTAGTTAAACCAATCAGCAATTTGTCTTTTTAATTTTACAATTCATATTCTAAGTATTTGTCCATAGAGGATTTAATACTGTTTATACCCTATTCTAGGGGTATATTAATTTTGACGCATAGTTTGTAACATACCTTAATATTGCCCGTAGACCCCTAAAAGTTACTATATTTATGATCAGCATCGATAGTAATGTCGATCTAGCCATGTCCGTCCGTCCGTCCGTCGGCAAAAATTAGGCCTTTAAACTGGACCTAGAGAGCTGAAATTTTAACCATATACTCTCTAGGGTCCCGAAATAATCAAGTTTAAGAATTTTTGAAATCCGCCCACAGACACGCCCACAAACTCAAAAAAACAAAATTTTGGAAAAAATCGAATTTTGAGCTAGAGAGCTGAAATTTTTTATATATGATCTTTGGCCCATAAAACTGATTGGGACATAAAATTTTCAAAATCCGCCCACTGACACGCCCACAATTAAATAAAACAAATTTTGGGAAAAATAGAATTTTGAGCTAGAAAGCTGAAATTTTTTATATATGATCTTTGGCCCATAAAACTGCTTGGGACATAAAATTTTCAAAATCCGCCCACTGACACGCCCACAATTAAATAAAATATTTTTTTTGAAAAACCAAAATTTGAGCTAGGGAGCTGAAATTTTTAATATATACTCTCTAGGGGCCCTTTATGCTCATGTGTAAATATTTTCAAAATCCGCCTACTGACACGCCCACAATTTTTTTTTTTTTTTTTTGAAAGTCCAAAGTTTGAGCTAGGGAGCTGAAATTTATAGTATATACTCTCTAGGTGCCCTTTATGCTCATACTTAAATTTTTTTTTAAATCCGCCTACTGACACGCCCACAACTAAATAAAAGAATTTTATTGAAAAACCAAAGTTTGAGCTAGGGAGCGTTTTTATTTACAAAAGCTTAGTTTTTTCGATAAAATCCTTTAAATTTTTGTCACGCCCACTTATGAGATATAGGAATAAGAATAGGGTATCCAACAGTTCGCCCAAGCGGACTGTAGACCGCTCCTATGTTTTTGTTTTATTTTTCGAGCTATGTAGCTAGTTCAAAAGGTTTAATTCTTCTTAACCTCCTAGTCATATTGCTAGTATTTAATAGTTCCTTCATTTCTGAGCTGACGTGATTGAGAAGCCTAAGTTTATGTCTATTAGCTACTTTTTTGACTTCATCTTCAATCATTTCTATTTCTAGATCTCTATGCAGATCAGCGTTTCTTATGTACCATGGTGCATTTACTATATTCCGTAGAACTTTGTTTTGAAATGTTTGAATTTTCTGTAGATTTGTTTTGCATGTGCATGCCCATAGCTGGAGCCCGTAGGTCCATACTGGCTTTAGAATTTGCTTATAAAGCAGTAATTTATTGTAATTTGACAAAAAAGAGTATTTCCCTATAAGCCAATACATTTTACTATAGCGCATATTTAGTTCTTCTCTTTTTTTCTTTACATGTGCTTTCCAGCGCAGTTTTGCGTCTAGTGTCATGCCTAGATATTTGGCTGTGTTTGCGTAATCTACTTCTTTATCATTTATGAACACTGGTATGTGCTGAACATTTTTATTTGTAAAATTTATATGGACCGATTTTAGGTCATTTAGTTTAATTTGCCAATTTGTTGTCCATTTTGTTATATTGTTCACTGCCTTCTGTAGTTTTTTTGTCGCTACTTCAACTGTTTCTCCCACAGCAAGTACAGCAGTATCATCTGCAAATGTTGCCACAGTTGTTTCATCACTGTTCGGCAAGTCGCTAGTAAATAAGAGATATAATACAGGACCACACACACTTCCTTGTGGTACACCAGCTTTTATTTCTCTTAATGTGGAGTAGTCATTTCCTTGCTTAATTCTAAAGAATCTCTCTAATATATAGGACTCTAAAATTTCTGAAAATTGTTTTGGCAGATGCTTTTGCAATTTGTAGATCAGTCCTTTGTGCCATACTTTGTCGAAAGCTTGTGCTACATCGAGAAATATAGTAGAGCATATCTTTTTTTCTTCAAATGCTTTTTCGATTTTATCTGTTATTCATTCTATGCACCTGATCGATCGTGGAGTGTTCATTTCTAAAACCAAATTGATGGTTTGGGATTAGCGATTTTTCTTCGATTATTTTGTTCAGACGTTTAATCAACATCTTTTCAAATAACTTGGACAACATAATTCGTTTTACAGTGCCAGACTTGTATCCTGTTTTTTTTCGGACTTATATCCATTCCTCTCCAAAACTTTCACCCATACACCAAGTCTATAGATTTTTGATTCTCCCTAATGATGGCTCCATCGTCAGCAAAGACTAACTGTTGCATTTTGGGGTCCACACATTTCGTTCAAGCGGAAAATCAAGGACTGTCATAATTATCAAAGGACTTAAGGCGCTTCCCTGGTGTACATCGGCTTTTATTACGAACTCCTCGGTGACTCCAGCGCTTCATTTTACTCTTTACTCCCTGATACATGTACATGATCTTTTGGACGCAAGTTTCTGGAACTCCTCGTTGCCTTAGCGCCCCCCATAGCAGAACCCATGGTTGTCTCTCACAGGCCTTTTCAAAATCAACCAATACCATATGCAAATCCTTTAAGGATTCACGATGTACTTCCCTTCATGATCCTTATACTTTGGCGAACCCCACAATCGGGATGCAGTTAGGTGGGAGAGCTATGATCCCTTTAATCCTAGTCATAGCCTCGCCGCTTTTAAGGAAGACGAAAGATCCTTACACCTTGGATTGCATCTATGATTGATTAACCTGCGACAAACCCGTACTGGTCTTCAGATAGCCGTATTATTTTCCGCATTCGGCTATCTATACCTGCTCAACGATCTTCATGGTGTATGACATCAGCTTGATTGAGCGGTAATTCGCACAGTATCGCGTGTGGCCTTCTCTTTGTCGAAAGGAAGAAACATTATGTCGCCTCTCTTCTGTTGAAGACGTACCCGAAATGACTTTCGAAGTAGAGGTCAAAGACTGCAAAAAACGAGGAGCAGTTGGGCCGTACGAGATACCCTCTGAATTCTTTAAAAAGATGGGAGACAGGAGATGAGAATCATGAGGCATTTGGACCGATGTCTCCCATCTTTTTCCAAAACTCCGAGGGTATCTCGTCCGGCCCACCTGCTTTTTGTTTTTTTTTTTTGAGTCATTGACCGCCTTCCTAACTACTTCGAAAGTCATGTCGGGTACTTCATCATTGTGAGGAACTGCTGTTGGAAAAATATCCGAGAAAATTATTCATTTAAAAGTCCTTTGCACTTTTTTCGTCATCCACAAGAAGCATCAGCCCTTGAGCATTGTTGATGAAATTTGGCGAACGGATTTCCTGGGCATTCCTCCTTCTTTGAGCGGTTATTTTGACAATGGTTGCGCCCCTGTTCATAGTGGTCTGTCGGAGTTCGTGGATAGCCTGGTTTCTATCAGCAGCCGAAGAAGAAATTTCTTCTTACTCCAGATACACACCCTCCACACACTTATGTATGCTTGAAGTTTAGCACACTTTCTCTTCGCTATCCTCTGGCAACGTTAGTATTCCAATTCGAGGCGAACTTCTTCATCACCATTATGATAGGAGCACTTCTCTTGTCGCTTATCAGTGCTTGCACTTCATATGTCCACCACCATGTTTCTTTGCCGTATTGAAGGTGTCCTTTTGAAGCCCCTAGCAGTGATTTGGTTCTATCCAAACAAGGTCGTTGTAGGGAATTCAACATATCTTGTGCTCTGCATCTCCAACTTCGTACATGCTCCCACTATTTCCTGTTTGATCTTGCTTTGACGACATCAGGGATCTCCAGTCGTGTCAACCCACGGATTTGCATGTATACTTGCGGGGCATCTTTAAGTAGCTAAGTGTGTCCCTAGGCTCACCTGGATGTTTAAATTGCCTAGATGCTATTTTCCGCCCCTAGTCGCGTTCTACGACAAGCGCTGTATTGATATTCTCAACCCATCGCTACACGGGGAGCGGAATTATGCGTGATTTCATTAATTTGTCACACGATGTGCAACACGTCACCAGCAGTCACATTTCAAAGTAAAAAAAACAAAGACTGGCAAATTGGTGCGACATTTCGCCAACAATTACAATCAAACAAACCGTTGGCCGCCACCCACGAATCCATCCAGTCCACCGTCATCGCTTTGATCTATTTTGTTGTTAATTTCAAAATAAAACAAAATATATTTTTTTTTGCAAATTTTAATACTGAAATATCTATGGATACATATTTTTCTTAAATAAGATTTATTTAATTTTTTATATAGAAATAAAAATGATTAAGGTTCGCGGGTGGAATCTGGAATGACTCAATCAAACGCTCTTTGAATAAGAATATATTTTATGTAAATATGTAAATGAAATGTATCCATACCTGTTAACGATTGCCCAACACGCATGTGGGTTCCATTAATATGCCATCGCAACGCATCTTCCAATCTCTCATCACCTGAAATGAGAAAAAAAATGTTTGTTGCACCCACAACACCTATTACTATTTATATATAATTCAAGATGGCAAATATTCAGTTTATCAAAATGTATATCGAAAAAAACTAGGTGACTTGTTTCCCATCTATTTTTGTTGCTATTATTAGGTGTTGTTGTTGTATCTACATGACACACAATTTAGTTCATTCGTCTTCCGCTACATTTTTGTGTGTTTCATAATTTCTCGTTTACCAAAAAAAAAACCCCCAAGACTTTTATTTGATTGAAAAATGCAATAAAATGCAAAAACTCACATTCGGGAGTGCTCCTTCAAATGAGCGCATACTTTGAATTCCTATTCGCCGTAGTAAAAATACTTTTTTTTTTTTTGTGTCGGTATAGCTAATTTTTTTTTGTATTTCAATATTCTTTGAACCACTACACCTGATCGTGAGTTCCTTTTTATTTGTAAAAAAAAAATCAAAAAAAAAAAAACAACCAACACATTCCGTATAAATTGAGTCAACAGAGTTACTCTCTGTTTCACGCACACATACCGCGCGTGTGGACGGGTACGTTCTCGCTGAATCAACCAAAGAAATACCAGACAATTTTCTATTTTTAAAAATATAGGAAATTATGTTTTCAATGGCTTCTCTTCCTGCAAGATACTGTTGAATTCGGTCGCTTGTCGATAGTCATTTAATCATGAAATAAAATCGCTCGAATTTGGAAATTCTTCTTGAATTGTTGTAACGTTGAAAGTTGATTATAAGTGCGCGTTTTTTTTTTTTTTTTTTTTTTTTTTAATAAAAAAAAATTATTAAATTGTGTTTTAAAAAAAAGTTTATTTGTCCAAAAAAATTGCAGTTCCTAAACACGAAATACGTTCAGCAAAAAAAAGTGTTTTTTTTATTAAATTTCTTCTACAAGTTGAAAAATAATTGTTGCTGGTAGGTGATGTTTTTCTTCATTTGTTTTTTTTTTTTTTTTTTAATTTCATCATTCATTATTTTTATAATGCATATTCATAAAAAAAGAAGACTCACACGTCTATTTTAGAGAATGTTCGGTGGATCTTGGTGAAAATGCATCACCTTTTTCCCCTGGTTAGAATCTACAGTCAATGTTTGGCTCTAGCTAATGTCATTTTCCATCTAAAATTACACCAAAGTGTTAGACCGTATTTTTGTTTTATTTTCTAGTCGAGTCAAGAATTCTGGAAGCTCAATTCTCTATATTGATTCTACAGCGGTACAGAGGTGTTTAGTGTTAATTTCTGTTTTCTGTTTTTTTGCTATCTTTGCAGAATTACCTGGTGATTGTTGATTTAAGGTTATGGCATCAAATATTGTAAGTATTTACGCTGATTTTACTAACCAGCTAAATAGAATATCAGAATGTTGGAAAATATAAAAAAAATGTTGACCCAAATGTTGGTGTTGTGAAAGTAATCTAAATTTACAATTCGAGTGCAACGTAACAATTTAGGGCAAGGCATTTGATTTATTTGGAAAAAAAAAATTGGGACTGTGTCAAAATGTACAAAAATTGGGGAAATTTGCTGCCGCAATTTTTAAGAAATTTAAATAAGGTGCAACATGTAAAGACAGGGACCGTATCACAATGGACAAAACTCGACAAAGGTCCTTGCCAGAAAGTTGTACAAAATATGGTGTTGGGAAAAAACCGGGGCGTCCTTTTGATACTTACTCAGTGAGAAATGATACACTTTCTATTTTTTTTAATTAGGTAAATTGTTCTTTATGTTTAACGATCGCAACCCTCCCTACTTAACTGCATTCGTATAGATCCGGAGTTTCGACGGTTTCGAATCACAATATACATCACAACCCCCCCTATAGACCGGCCTTCTCCTTCAAGTTCAACGTCATGATATAGATCACAAACCTTTCAACTTCACTGCCTTCGTTCCGATACGGGGTTTTGCCGGTTCCGAATCACGATATAGATCATGACCCACCCTTGGAGACCGATCTTCGCCTTCAAGTTCAACGTCATGATATAGATCACAACCCTCCCAAATTCACCGCGTTCGTACTGATCCGGGGTTTCGCCGTTTTCGAATCACGATATATATCATAACCCACCCTTGGAGACCGGTGTTATTCTTCATGTTTAACGTCATGATATAGATCACAACCTTCCCAACTTCACTACCTTTGTACTGATTCGAGGTTTCGCCGGCTTCGAATAATTTTGTCACTAAGGCCATCATAAGGTATTTCTCTTTGGAGACCGATCTTCTTCTTCATGTGCAACGTCATGATATAGATCACAACCTTCCCAACTTCACTACCTTTGAACTGATTCGAGGTTTCGCCGGTTTCGAATCAGTTTGTCACTAAGGTCTTCAGTAGGTATTCTTCTTTGGAGACCAATCCTCTTCTTCATGTTCAAAGTCAAGATATAGATCACAACCCTCCCAACTTCAATGCCTTCGTACTGATCCGGGGTCTCCCCGGTCTCGAATCACGATACAGATCACAATCCACCCTTGGAGACCGGTCTTCTGCTTCATGTTCAACGTCAGGATATAGATCACAAGCCTTCCAACCTCACTGCCTTCGTATTGATCCAAATTTTCGCCGGCTTCGACTCACTTTGTCACTAAGGCCGTCATAAGGTATTTCTCTTTGGAGACCAATCTTCTTCTTCATGTTTAACGTCAAGATATAGATCACAACCATCCACCTTCAATGCCTTCGTACCGATCCGGGGTTCTGCCGGTTTCGAATCACAATCTAGATCAGGAACCACCCTCGGAGGCCGATCTTCTCCTTCAAATTCAGCGTCATGATATAGATCACAAGCCTCCCGAATTTACTGCCTTTGTATCCCTACTGCTCCGCCTGTGTGGTTCGCCATTTAGATATCTATCGAACATTTCAACACGTGTTTCAATGGAATTTTGTCTTTCTTTTTCGTCTTCTTCTTTCTTTTTAACGACGAGGTATTGATTTTTAGCCCAGAAAGGGATTATAACCCTCCCACTATGGTGCATTTAGTGCCCTACTGGTTCGCATGTGTGGATCGCCGATATTGATATTTTTACGATATTGTGTTTTCCAAAAAACAGTCTGCACTTCCAAGGCATCAATACTGGTCCCCACTAGTCCGCCTGTGGGGTTCACCGTCGTCGATTCCGGTCTAGTTAGTTAGCTAATATTCGCTGGATCTTAAGTGCGCCGCTACTTTAGCTAAAAATTAGATTTTAAATAAATTTTTCGAATTAATGAAAAATTATTTTTTTGTAAAAAAAAAAATAAGGAAAACATTTGTTTTTCTGTTTCTGTTTCAAAAAATTCCGTAAAAAATAACAAAAAAAAACTTCAAAAATGTAAAAAAATGCCCGACAAGTATTTAAGTTTAGTCAAATAGGTGAGGACATTCGACAGGTCTTCGACTCACGATCTAGAAGAGGTTCCCGGATTTTGTGGATCTATTCAACTGCCGCCATTTAAAAAAAAAAAACAGAACTTTGTCAAACAGACATTTGAAGGGCAGCATTTTTTTAGATGATTTAGATTGACATGATTTCGAAAGCAGTCATCTATATCCCCATTTCCTTAATGCCCGCACTATGTGACCATCAACATATCCATATAAAGAGGGCACTAACAATCCCTTTAGTGCACGCAAATTATAAAAAAAAGAACAGTGTTCTGACCCGTTAAAAAAAAATCCAAAATATTTACGAGAATATCTATTTCAATTGAAATGAAGCCATTTTTGTTTTCCTGGTTCTTTTCACTGTGTTCGAAAATTTTCTCTTCATTAAAATTCAAATCGTGCAGTAATTAGCACTGCCAAACGTTTAGGATTTCAAGGAAATTCTCTCAGAGAGTGGCGAAAGCACGTGAATGCCTTGAACGGTATAAGCCGGTCACTCATACATAGAATAGAAAAGACACACCCGGCAAACAACGACAAACTATGCTCACACGTTTCTGTCAGTTTTATATTTTTATACAACGCGTTGAAAACGACGTTGACCTTGGTCATTTGACCTGACACAGTAGCTCTGGAAATTTGTTGTACAATTTTTTTGTTTGTGAATGCTTTTTTCACATACTCGTATCTGTCTTTGGTTTGGGTTTTTTTTTTTTTTTGGGAAAACAAATTTCACTATTTTTCAATTCTCGATGTATACTTTGGCTAAGGCCGTTGTTGTGCCATTGGAAAGAGGTTGCTGGAGGCTGCCCGCTTCTACAACCGATTGCTTTTCTTTATGCAGTTATAAATCGTCGCCTTAGTTACACAAAAACGTATGTCAATATTTGCTAGTTTTCAGGAGAGACGATTTTGTGATTTTTTTTACTATTTTTCCTACTATTTTTCGAAAAAAAATTTGGTATGGCAAGTGCTAGCTTTTAAACTACTTCACCTAGA
The DNA here is from genome assembly GCA_949715645.1 of Portevinia maculata. NCBI lineage: Eukaryota > Metazoa > Arthropoda > Insecta > Diptera > Syrphidae > Portevinia > Portevinia maculata. The sequence goes on from OX454529.1 coordinate 7,485,176, forward strand.
GGTACAATTTTTTGTCACAATATATAGAATGACATATGAAGAAAGGTGTCATACCCAGTCTAAAATCGTAAAAAATGTAGTTACGTTCTTGTGTCACTAGGGCGACGAAATGTCAGACGTGCAGACATCGTCGGCTAGGGTGTTCCTTTTGTTCTTGCCTCTATAGCTGCTGCAGGAGTCATTGCAGAGGATGCCTGATCTCTGTACAAGCCTAGTATCGCACAAGTGTTCAGTTATCGTATTTCGTAGAGCGGATATAGTTCTTCTTTTATGCTTTTTTGAGGAGAGAATACGTAATGTACCTTCAAGTGGCAGGCTTGCCGTGCTGGGACGGGCCTAGAATATCATTGCAGCGCCCCCCAAACAGCGCTTGTCGTAAAAGGTAACTAAGGGAAGAAATCACATCTAGGCAATTTTAACATCTAGGTGAGCCTAGCGACACATTTTACATCTTAAAGCTGTCCCGCAAGTTTGCATGCAATTCTGTGGGTTGGCACGACTGGAGATCACCGGTGTCGTAAAAGGTCTATCAGCCAATAATCAGTTAAGGGATACTGCATATTTCGCAATCGTAGACAGAGGCAGGCCTACAAATTCCTGGATAACAAAAATGCAACAACACCAGCATTGGATTCGCCTCAATTGATTAAGTGAACCCAAACTAGGAGGCCTGCCGATGTTTATTTAGGTCGAACCGGCGAACACCACAGGCGCACAAGTATCGATGCAGAAAAGTGCGAGGGTTGTGATCCCTCTAACCTGGACGTTAAGGACGAAGAAGAAGAAGAAGAGGTGGCAGGCCAGAACCCCAGGTATGCGTCCGACTATCGCGGTCTTAACCATGGAACCGCTCTTTGCATAATATCAGGGTGGTGCCGTTTGAAGTACGTAAAAGGACGTCGTCTTGTAAGTCTTCTATCATTAACGAAGGTGTGTTCAGTTCGTCCTCTCTGTTTTTTGTTTTGAGTATCTTTTCTATGAAGCAGCTTCCATTTCTGGTCACTCGCTGCCACATTTTTGCGCCTATGTTGTCTGGAGTAATGACTCCAATCAGAGATTAGGTACATCACTCTTCTCTCCGCTTCCAATTTGCTGCATTCAATGTCCTGTGCCACAGCCCGGCTCACCAAGAACGACGGTTCTCCTGCAGAAGAGCACTCTTCTTTGATTGTTTGGGCGACCTAGCAGGAATACCTTTAACGAATATTAATCGACTCATAAACAGATCCAAATGGTTTTGTTAACTGCGTGCCCTACCATGTACAAAAGGCCACTCACAATGGCCTTTTTGGCCTCTGGGTGATACTAAGACAATTGTGTATACAACCCTCCTAACGTAACATAACCTAACCTAGCGGCGAACTGGGTGACTTCTCCGTCTTCCCGTCTATTCCACTATGCAACGTTTTTAATCAGCCTCGCGATCAATCGCCCTCTGCTCTCTCGATTCCACCTGTCTTGCCACTGCTGCTTGCTGAATTCGTCTGCCTCCGCGGTTGCCGCTTCCACTTCGAATTCTGCCTTTTTGTCGCAGATGTATATCAGAGATCAATATGTATAACTGCCGCTACAACGAGGACGGCTGGTTCCGACACCGTTCGGTATGATGTTGCAACGCGTGGAGCTCCACACATCTGTACTGTAGCCAGTTGCCTTCTGTATTTTTCTTGCCGCAGTAAGTCGGCCCATATCTCGCACTCATAAAGACATAAGGCATGCGTGATCGCCATTTAAGGCATATGTTTATTCGCAGTAGGAGGCCCTCTACATTTGCCATTAATCGGATCAGTAAACTTGTGACCTTCGCTGCCCGTTCTGACGCAGACCATTTTTGCTGCCAGAAAGTGAGCGTGTGGTTAAGGTTCTTACTTAAGTTCTTCATAGCTTCTTTGCTGGTTATCACCTTAGAGCCAACTTGAAAATCGACGATAGTCAGAATCCTTTTCCTGGTTAGGAGGTTAGGAGAACTTTCTCTGTTTATTAGGTAGCCAGGCCTAGTCCGTGAGCTTCCATCCAGAGGTGCACTCGTCTCATCACCTGGTTCAGTTTTTTTACGCGAAATCAGTGTCTCTTGCCGTTATTATCGCGGCGGTATCATCTGCAAAGCCAAGCAGAAAGGTGTCATTAGGCATCGTCGTAGGGTAAACGATTTTTAAAAATTGTCAACCACCAACTGTCTGGCTATAGCGTTAGGAGGAACTAGACAGTCCTTTACTGCTTTAGATAATCTTTTTCCCTAAGGAACCTATGATCAGGATTAAAAGGGACAAAACTGTCCAAATTTAGTTTACTGGTCCGCCGATATTTATATTCTGACGATATTGTGTTTCCCAACAAACACCCAGCACTTCGCAAGGCACATTTTATCCTTTTAGATACTTTCAGTTTGTGGGAAAAATAAAAAAATAAATAAATATTAAATAGTTTTTTACTAACAAAACCAGCATTTATCGGCAAAAAGTTTAATAAGTTTATTCTTCATAAAAAAATCAAGCAAACCGTCGTCAGTCAGATGACTTCTGACACTCTCAGTGATCAGCAACAATCTGTTAAAGCAACAAAAGCCAAAACAGTAAAAACAAAAGTCTCAAAGAAACTCGTGACTAGTAATCAAATTTCTTCGCATACCACATCCTCCACAACGATGACCAGTACTGGTACCAACAACACAATTGAAATGATTGGAAACTCAAACGCCAGCTTAGAATTGAAGCCGAGTAGCAATAACCATTCGCGCCACAAGGATTTGATTTTAATCAAAGAAGCCGTAGACGTAACAACGTCAACGACGACAACGCCGACAACTCCAGGCACACCCTCAGACGACGATGTTGCCAAGATAAAATTAAGCAAAAAGAAATCGACCAACTCTTCGGGCTTAGTTAACGGGAAGAAAAAGTCCAAAAAAATTAAAAAATCCGAAGCAGAAAAAGAAAATATATCTGTGGTAAGTTATTGATAGATTTTTCTCAGCCAGAAAGAGAGAGAGAGAGCGAGTGAGAGAGATTGAGTACAAGGACGAAATTTGAATTCAATCATTTTATAAAACTTTCGATAGAGGTAAACCCTTTTCCCCATGCCCATCGCCTTTTAACCTTGCTAATTTATTGTTAAACAAAAATGTTTGCCTTTGACGATTTTTTCATAATTTTTTTTGTTGTTTTTATTCTATTGCATGTTTCTTCTTAAATATTTTATTTAATGTTTAACCAAGTGGCAATTTGAAGAAAAAATGAGAATTTTGTCTAACAAATCAGAAAAAAGCAAATTCACTGAAACAGCCACCACCGAATGCTGTTCGGACAGTTCCAAGGACGATTCGAGCGATCTGAAAAATCACTTTTCAAATTCAAAAGACACCAACAAGGAGAACGATTGCATTTTCACATCAATAAAAGATAACCCATTCGTTTTGAATTCCCTAACAACAGAGAAAACCGCTTCTGGATGCATTAATACAAAGCTGCCTGTCACTAATCACAATAACTGTAAGATTTGTTGCTTTACTAAAAAACAAAAAAATAATACATATGAAAGAAAACCTGCAAGTTCATTAAAAACCTCCAACAGTTGACGGTACAATCAAAGTTAAACAGGTATCAAATTCGAAACCAAATAGTCCGTCCATAACGAAAGCAATCGTCAGCCCCGCAAGTCTTCTAAGTTTGACGGGAAGGCCACCACTCGAGGACGTTTTGGCCAATATTGATGTCAAGCACTTAGTAAGTTTCATTACACAAAATAAAGGGTGGGCCAACTTGGATTGCTCGTCATAGCTGTAACCACTCTGCAACAGATATAATAGTGAAATAAAAAAATACGGATTCGTGTCCAAATTCTGCTTTTCAAAATTCAGCAAATAGCAATTATTTTTTTTTTAAATATTCCACTCACGATGGGCCCGCGTTCAACCAGAAGCTGTTTGATAGCATTACGTAGGGAGCAGTAACTCAGTGGTTAGTGCGTTGAGCTACCGACCGAGCGTACTCGGGTTCACAACACGCCGTTGCCAGTAATAACTAAAGTTTTTTTTCTATTTAAGAACCCCTGGCAAAAATCTGACAAATATCCAACAGTTTTTACGACTCCCGGGAAGAATTACGCCAGTACTTTTTTTTTTTTAGAAAAAACCACGAATATCTTCATACGAAATTCGGCCAAAATCCTGGTTAAGAAAAACGCCAGAAAATTCTTCGTACAAAATTATGACCTTTTTTCCTGAGAAAATCTGGCAAATATCCGAGAGTTGCTACGGCTCCCGGAAAATACGCGAGTTTTTGTTTTTTTGAAAAAATGCCACAAAAATCTTAGTGCAAAATTCCGACCTTTTTTCCTGGGAAAATCAGACAAATATCCGAGAGTTTTTACGGCTCCTGTAAAATACGCGAGATTTTTTTCATTTTTTGACGACACGCCAGACACTTCGTACAAAATTCTGCCATTTTTTCCTGGGAAAATCTGGCAAATATCCGAGAGTTGCTACGGCTCCCGGAAAATACGCAAGTATACGCAGACAAAGATCCGAAAGTTTTTACGACTCCCCGAAAATTTCGCGAGAATTTATTAAATTTTTTTTTGAAAGAAAAACGCCAGAAATTTCTTCATACAAATTCGGATCTTTTTGCCTGGGAAAAGCTGACAAATACCGGAGAGTTTTTACGGCTCCCGGGAAATTACGCAATTTTTTTTGGAAAAAATGTCGGAAAAATCTTCGTACAAAATTCTGACTTTTTTTTCCTGTGAAAATCTGACAAATACCCGAGAGTTTTTACGACTCAAACAACAGAAAGTTCTTCATAAAAATTCGGAACTTTTTGCCTTGGGAAAGAGAGTATTTCGGCTCCCGGAAATTACGGGAGATTTTTTTTTTTGAAAAAAAGCCTGAAAATTCTTCGTACATAATTCGGCCATTTTTTCCTGGGAAAATCGACAAATATCCCAGAGTTTTTACGGCTCTGACCACAGAAAATTCTTCATACAAAATTCGGACCTTTTTTGTGGGAAAATCTGACAAAAATCCGGGGCTTTTTACGGCTCCCGGGAAATTACGCGAGTTTTTTTTTTTTTCTGAAAAAATGCCAGAAAAATCTTCGTACAAAATTCTGACCTTTTTTCCTGCGAAAATCTGACAAATATCAAAAAGTTTTTACGGCTCCAGGGAAATTTCGGGAGAATTTTTTTTTTTTGAAGATAAAAAGCCAGAAAATTCATCATACAAAATTTTGACTGTGTTTCCTGGGAAAATCTGACAAGTATCCGAGAATTTGTACGGCTCCTGGGAAATTATACGACTTTTTTTTTGAAAAAATGCCAGAAAAATCTTCGTACAAAATTCTGACCGCCAGTTTTTTTTTTTTTTAAAAACATCAGAAAATTCTTTGTACAAAATTCTGACCTTTTTTCCTGGGAAAATTTTGACTGTGTTTCCTGGGAAAATCTGACAAATATCAGAGATTTTTACGGCTCCCGGGAAATTACGAGAGTTTTTTTTTATTGAAAAAAATGCCAGAAAAATCTTCGTACAAAATTCTGACATTTTTGCCCGGGAAAATCTGACAAGTATCCGAGAGTTTTTACACCTCCCGGAAATAACGCCTGAAATTTATTTTGTTTAAAAAAACGCCAGAAAATTCTGCCATTTTTTCCTGGGAAAATCTGGCAAATATCCGAGAGTTGCTACGGCTCCCGGAAAATACGCAAGTTTTTGTTTTTCGTACAAAATTCTGACCTTTTCTCCTGGAAAAATCTGACAAAGATCCGAAAGTTTTTACGGCTCCCCGAAAATTTCGCGAGAATTTATTAAATTTTTTTTTGAAAGAAAAACGCCAGAAATTTCTTCATACAAATTCGGATCTTTTTGCCTGGGAAAAGCTGACAAATACCGGAGAGTTTTTACGGCTCCCGGGAAATTACGCAATTTTTTTTGGAAAAAATGTCGGAAAAATCTTCGTACAAAATTCTGACTTTTTTTCCTGTGAAAATCTGACAAATACCCGAGAGTTTTTACGACTCAAACAACAGAAAGTTCTTCATAAAAATTCGGAACTTTTTGCCTTGGGAAAGAGAGTATTTCGGCTCCCGGAAATTACGGGAGATTTTTTTTTTTGAAAAAAAGCCTGAAAATTCTTCGTACATAATTCGGCCATTTTTTCCTGGGAAAATCGACAAATATCCCAGAGTTTTTACGGCTCTGACCACAGAAAATTCTTCATACAAAATTCGGACCTTTTTTGTGGGAAAATCTGACAAAAATCCGAGGCTTTTTACGGCTCTCGGGAAATTACGCGAGTTTTTTTTTTTTCTGAAAAAATGCCAGAAAAATCTTCGTACAAAATTCTGACCTTTTTTCCTGCGAAAATCTGACAAATATCAAAAAGTTTTTACGGCTCCAGGGAAATTTCGGGAGAATTTTTTTTTTTAAGATAAAAAGCCAGAAAATTCATCATACAAAATTTTGACTGTGTTTCCTGGGAAAATCTGACAAGTATCCGAGAATTTGTACGGCTCCTGGGAAATTATACGACTTTAAAAAATGCCAGAAAAATCTTCGTACAAAATTCTGACCTTTTTTCCTGGGAAAATTTTGACTGTGTTTCCTGGGAAAATCTGACAAATATCCGAGATTTTTACGGCTCCCGGGAAATTACGAGAGTTTTTTTTTTATTGAAAAAAATGCCAGAAAAATCTTCGTACAAAATTCTGACATTTTTGCCCGGGAAAATCTGACAAGTATCCGAGAGTTTTTACACCTCCCGGAAATAACGCCTGAAATTTATTTTGTTTAAAAAAACGCCAGAAAATTCTGCCATTTTTTCCTGGGAAAATCCGGCAAATATCCGAGAGTTGCTACGGCTCCCGGAAAATACGCAAGTTTTTGTTTTTCGTACAAAATTCTGAAATTCAGAAAAACGCCAGAAATTTCTTCATACAAATTCGGATCTTTTTGCCTGGGAAAAGCTGACAAATACCGGAGAGTTTTTACGGCTCCCGGGAAAATACGCAATTTTTTTTGGAAAAAATGTCGGAAAAATCTTCGTACAAAATTCTGACTTTTTTTCTGGAGAAATCTGACAAATATTGGAGACTTTTTATGACTCCCCGGTAATTACGCAAGAATTTTTTTTTTTTTTGAAAGAAACGCCAGAAAATTCTTCATACAAATTCTGACCTTTTTTCCTGGGAAATCTGACATAAATCCGAGAATTTTTACAGCTCCCGGAAATAAAGCCGAAATTTATTTTGTCCAGAAAATTTGGACACTTTTCGCTGGGAAAAAATCCAGACTTTTATGGCAATCTTTTCAAATTTTTAAAAATTGATAGAGTCTGAAAAAAATAATTTGAAAAAATGTTTTTTTTCCATTTCTGGTTTAAAAAAAAGGGCCAGAAAACTGGGATGGGATGCGAACGATCACCGTCCTTGTGCACCACCCTCCCAAAAAGGTTTCTTTAAAAAAAAAAAAAATGAATTCGGAAACAAGACCAGATTATATTACTTTTCTGGCGTAGTTCCTATTTTATTTTCTGGCCCTTTTTCCAAACTTGTCTGACCCGATTTCCGACATTATTTTCGTATTTTCCCAAAAATTCAGCTCTTTTTTCCAATTTTGATTAATGACCTTTTCCATCGGTCTACTCGGAGTACTCTTTTTGTCTTCCGGACAGAAAAAATAACTCCCCAAATGTTTCATTGGACCACTCGAATACTCCTTTGGACTGATTTTTGCTTCCCGATTTCATTTCGGAATCCACTCAAATACACGAACTCACAAAAACTCTTACATCGGACTACTTGTCAAAGCATGAATAGAACAGAATACGGTTTTCGTTGTCCCATTGGAATCCAGAAGCAGTTGATAATTTAGTGCGACCAATGGAAAACGACATAAGTAAACATTTACTGGTTTTTTTTTTTTAAGTTGTCGTCATTTGCGGAAGCCAGTTTTTACTGTTCGGATTGGGGTAAAATCGATTCGTGTCAAAAATAAAACTTCGCACATTCGGTTAGAGAAGTTAGGTTTTTTTTTTGGGCTGTTTATTGATTTATTTTAATTTAAAAATAAAATAACTTCAAGGCAGAATTTTGACCCGCTCCCTTGAATAACATCATTAACTTTTCTTCTTGTGCTGACTCTTACACTTCAGTCCAAGTTGGCCCACCCTGTTGTACATCATCAGTTGGAAACGCATCAAGTAAGTCATCTTTTTGTTTTTTCCTTTTTTAAGAAAACGGTATATTTAGCCGCCGACGCATCATCGTATTCGTGTAAAACGCAAAATCGATCAATTAACAAGGCTGCTAAGCAAGGTCGTTCGGTAACAATTAAAAATTTGGTAAAACTAATAAAATATATATTATATTTCATTAAATAAATTTAAATTAACAAAAAAAAAAAATAAACAAAAATTCCCAAATTAGTGCCGAAGTTTTGGGGATTTATCTTTTATCAACGACGTCGAGAGCGGAACTTGTACGAACTTTTTGAAGGTAAGTGAAAATAAATGATATGAATGCATTTTGCTTAAAGCTTGAAGTTTGGGTTTGTGTATGAGATAGCGTACTAAGTCGGTGGGGGACTTGGGCAAGTTGAATAGTCTACTAAAGTACTTTGATTGTTATGGCGTATCGGTGAAGGTTTTGGTGAGTAAAATGCATAATACCGCTTTGTAGATTGAAATAAAACGAATTGCTGGCCTGTTGTTTTTCGTTTCTGGCATATTTGAGGTAACAGCGCGATAGTTACTGTAATTTGGTTGGATTGGGCGAGGCTTCTGCGAATAAATTGAATGGTGCAGTTCTAACAAAAGAGGTATTTGTATTTGTTTCAATTCTCTCGGCTCCTCTCAATTAATTTTCCAAATGAAGCTAAGTTTGTGTGAATAAATTTTTACATTTTATCGTTTTTGACAGAAATCGAGCTTCAGCAAATTCGATGCACTCCAGAAAAGAAATTTAATTCATGTACGTTCAAGTGATGCTGGTAAAGCTCAAGAAAAGTTCACTGTAAGCGCATAACACACCATACCCCCATTATTTTAGTATTTAACAAAAATCACCTCTGTTATATGTTTTTTGTCCAAACATCCGTAAGGGTCCGTAAGGATACTCGTCGTTCATTCATGCCTGGATGTGCAAACGTTTTTTTTTTTTTCTTTATTCATTCTGATGGTATTTATGTTCTTTAGGAAACTAATGGTGAGAAAAAACAAGATTGCCGCGTATGCCAAAAACAAGTCTATAAAATGGAGGAAGTCAAAGCAGAGAAAAGTATTTTCCATAAAAACTGCTTTCGGTGTAACGAATGCGAGAAGCAACTGAAGTAAGGATAACTGCATTGAATGATCCTCCGAATCCGTTCAAAACTTTTCTATTTACACATTTCAGCGTGGACAATTATCTAAGTCACGAGGGAGTTCTTTACTGCAAGGCACATTTCAAATTGCTCTTCTCACCAAAAGTGGTTGAAGATACTGCACACGGTAATAGAGACTTTGGCCCCTTTTGTGAATATCGAAGCGAACGTTCGACTCGTTACAAAAGTAGTACAATTGAAAAAAGTTGTCTTATATAATATGACAAAAGTATTCGGTTGTTAAAAGTGTTGCCTATTTTCAGATGCCAATTCTTAGCGAGTCGAACGTTCGCTTTGCTATTTATAAATCGGGCTTTAAAGTAAATTACGTTTACTTATATATTTTATTTTTTTCGCTGCAGATAAGCCCAGAAAGCCGGTTGTTATTATTTGTGAAAATCAGCCTCTTGAGTTGCCGCCAGACGTAGTGCGAGGTAAGTAAGCAACTGGGGTGGTGAATATTTTGTTTAAAAAAAAAACATACTTCCTTCCGACAGCCTCCGATAAGCCTGACCTTGGCCTAGAAGAACTGCAGCAACTAAACGTGCGCTCTAAGTTCGAAGTTTTTGAAAAATCACAGCACTTGAACAATGACAGAGGCTTGGATCGCACTCCAAATTCGGCTAACGTCACACGAAGTGCTTCAATACTGTCGAAGGTGGCGAAATTTCAAGCCAAGGGTCTTAACACTGGGATCAGCGATGGTAATCTCAGCAACATCGCATGCGAAGAATCTGAATCCGAACAGGAGCCATCAGACGACGATGATGATGAAGCAGACCCAGATTTGGTGCGTGCGAAACGTGCTCAAAGAGAACGTCCAGTTGGCCTTGGCAATATGAAAGACATAAAGACGAAATTCGAGAGCGGTCACCTAATGTCCAAAGAAGAACGGCGAGAGGAACGAAAACAGGAAATTCAAAATATCAGATCCCGTTTGTTTATGGGTAAACAGGCGAGAATAAAGGAAATGTACCAACAAGCAGTCGCCGAGAGTGAGCATGGTGAGTATATTTTTCCATGTCATCCAAAAGTAGTTGCTTCGTAAGGTTTTTGAGTCTTTTGTGGGAAGAACAATGTATACCACAACTAACCTAAAACTTTATACAAATGCCTGCCCAAAAAACATGGCAAACGAATAACGGATTGTTCTAAGGCTTTTAATAGAGTCAGTCGTCGTATTGGAACGTACGCTCCCCGGACACCGCCACGAGGGGGAGAATTGATAGCTAAACCGTAGCCCACTTGGAAGCGACTAAATTTATTCCGGCACGATCACGTCACGTTAAGGCCTAGACCGCATGATGATCGAGAACCTCCCAATTAGGCTTGTGTCCGAGAGCGACCACCCCATTAACTCTTCCTTCCTTCACCCATATGATCCAAACTTCCAGGATCTTTGGGTCAGTCGGGGCTTACTTCAGGGAGAGGTGTCCAGGCCTCTTGCGACTCAGGCATAACCTTCCACACACACGGTAGCTCACAGATGGGTATGGGATCTTGCCGCATGTCCTAGACCCTAGGGGGTTACATTAGTTGTGCATGCCAGAAATTTGCGAAAATAAAGGTCTAATACAACCGCAACCAATTAACTTACTTACTTACTTAACGGGCTCCCGACCCGTGAAGAGTCTCTGCCTGAGACACTGCAGCCTTCCATCCTCTACGATCCGGGGCACGCTGCTTCCAATTGTCTAGACCAAGCGCTCTGGCATCCGCGATGGCTTGGTCTTTGAAACAGAGGTTCGGTCTTCCTTGTCTTCGCGAACCTGGCGGCTGGGATTCGAGGATCCTCTTAGCTGGAGCATTTTTGGCAACCAATAAAAACCTATCCGAAAGATTGCGAGGCCCGAGTTTTGTCTGAATTGCAACCAGTATTTTGTCTCCTTAGCGGCAATGAGGGGGAGACTTGGATGTAGTATCTGGACCACCCCTAGCTTCATGTAAACTTAGCTCTATAATCAGGCTCTATAATCAGGACAGCACCTTAAACGATTTCATTCAAATCAAGCACTTGAAACTTAATTTCAACTGCCATTATCATCTGAAAATCTCTTGAAATACTAAACAATTCTGGGGTACCACAGGGCAGTCACCTAAGTCCCCTATTGTTCCTGCTTTTCATTAATGATCTCCCCTCTGTGATTTTCCTTCCTTTCCTTTAATGGCGGCGAGGGTATGATCAGGATTAAAGGAATCACAACACTCCCACTTAACTGCAGCCCTCCTGGTCTGCCTGTGGGGTTCGGCGGTTCGACCTCAGAAATTTGTCTCATGATTTTGAATCAATTCGTCGCTGGAGTTTGTGTGTTCCAGAAGTTTTTAAACCAGCCTCTCTTTCGCGTTTCAATTGGAACGTTGATTGATATTGCCTTTTTGACAGCGTTCGTAGGATCCCTCCTTCGAAGATGACAATACCAACTGAGCAGTTCGCGCTGCATTTTTTTCGAGATAGGCTCTTTGACGTGAAGGCTTGCTCGGATCTTGAAACTTCTTATTTGATCAATTTTTGGTGCTCCTGCTGTCATGCGAAAGATCTTCATCCCAGCTGTCGTTAATTTTCCCTCATAATTTTTGAACGCTGCCTTCCTTTCAGCTTAGGGGGCATTTTTCGATCACAAAAGATGGCTGAGTTTCCCTACCACTTCATCCACCCAATGCTTACGCGATGCTTAATGTCGGCATCACAGCTTACTCCGCTATTGATCATGGATCAAAGATATTTGATCTTTTCCTCTTTTCCTATTTGGGAATCACTCTTCTATTGATATGAATGCCTGGAATAAGTCGGAGTGGATCAGAGAACGGGCAGCACAAGTATTTTGTTTTTTTGTTTTTTGACTAATACGATACCCATTTGCGTCCAAAACTTCCACCAATGCACCAAGTGCTCATTGCAGGGACTTTGGATCCTCGCTAATGATGGCTCCATCGTCAGCAAAGTATAACTGATGCACTTGGGAGTCCGTCACTTTTCCTTCAAGCAGATAATCAATGACTGTCATAAATATCAAAGGACTTAAGACGCTTCTCGCTAAGCTTCATATGTCCACCACCATACTTCTTTACCGTTTTGAAAGTGTCGTTTTAAAGCTCCTAGCAGTGATTTGGTTCTATCCAAGCAAGGTCTTTGTAGGGAATTCGACATATCTTGTGCTCTGCATCGCCAACTTCGTACATGCTCCCACCATTTCCTGTTTTATCTTGCTTGGACGACATCAGGGAGTCGTGTCAACCCACGGATTTGCATGCACACTTGCGGGACAGCTTCAAGATGTTAAATGTGTCGCTAGGCTCAACTGGATGTTTAATTGCCTAGATGCGATTCTCCCCCCTTAGTGGCCTTTTAAAGTCGAAAATCGAATCAGGATCGGAGTTTCGCGTGCAGGCCAAATGAGCTTCATGCTCATTGGTACTTCGAGTGATGAATCTTAAACACGAGGATAATTTTGCGTCGGATCTCTACTAAGTGAACTCTTTAACTACCTCGAAGTTGATGCTATCAAACCTGGAGTTCTGACCTCGTCGCCAGACAGCATGTACTTGCTTTCGTCCTAGTAGAGTTCAACACCAGCCAAATTTGTCTCTACCATGGCACGTTGACCACTATCGATGATATCGTTGTCGTCCGCATACACTAGTAATTGGCATCTGCCCTGGTAAAACACTCATTCAGCCTGCATTGTTCTTGATTCAGAGCATGAGCCCTACCAAAACATGACTACCATGTCCTAGGAGCTCTGCTGGTGATGAAATTCTTTCGTCATTGACTGAAGATTCTCTCCTTGTTCTTTTAAATCGCCTTGAAAATGTGTCCTAATAGTTCTTCTTCTGCTCGACTTGGACTATACCTGCAACATTATGGACGATGCTGTTGAATCCAGTTCTATGTAAGGTTTTATAAAGCGTAGTGTCAAAGACTTACGAGATCCTTACACGATTAAATCGTAATTTATATCCCAATTCCGATGCGTGAAAATTTGCTGCGTAGCTTGGAACCCGTTTTATAATGTAAGCTTTAAAAGAATTGAAGGCGTCCAAAGAAAATTTACGAGATTCATTACAATTAAGCTGCAATGGAATATCAATATGCCTTCTACCAAAGCACATTGTGACCTTATTGAAAAGGTTCCTTAGCCGTAGAACACGAATATGGAATGCTCTACCACGTTTATTTTACCCATTAAGATTTACAAACATTCAAAACCAACTTGCATCGATTTCTCGTCCTTCCTTCTTCCTCGTTCCGTTGATGCCCGTGCTGTGCAACTATCTACATTATGAGGGATCCGTTTTCCACGTGCAATTATAAAAAAGGTTCAAATTCACAGCTGCAAAAAGTTGGCTCCTGCTTCACTTAATATAAAGGGTCTTTCATTAAGGACTTGACAACCTCTTTTTTAAATAAAATGCAAACTACTTGAGATATCTCAAAAAGAAACTATTGGCTTGAACTATTATCAAAACATTTATGAATTGAGTTCGACTTCGTTCATATGTCCACCACGGGAGCGTATGCAGCGGTAGATACGTTGAACCCAATTTTCGATGACTCGGCCGCTCATTTCGGCCGATACGGCCGCTATTTCTCGTTCAATATGGGCTCTGAGATCTTCTAACGTCGCCGCCTGGTGGGCATAGACTAATGATTTAATGAAACCTCATACAAAAATCTAGAGGCGTTAAAACACCGGATCTTGGCGGCCAATAGACGGGTCCGTTTCTCGAGATAGCACGTTCATCGAACTGAGACTTCAATAGCTCGATTGTTGCATCCGCTATGTGGCTTGTGGTACCGTCTTTTTAGATTCACATATCACCGATGTCTAATTCATGCTCAAAGAAAAAAAATTCCAACATGTCGAATACCATTTACTACGTGACGGTCTTTTTCATCGACGAAAAAAAACGGCGCGATGACGCCACCGGCATGAAAACTGCACCAAACAGTGACTTTTTGCGGATGAAGTGCTATTTCATGAAGCACATGCGGGTTCTCACCTGTCCAGTAACGCATCTTTTGCTTATTGACGAAGCCGTTTAACCAAAGATACGCTTCATCGCTGAAGCTAATTTTGCGATGAAATTCTTCATTTTCATCCATCATGTCCACAGCCCAATTTGAGAACTCACGTCGCTTCATATGATCAAGTGGCTTTAATTCTTGAGTCAACCTGATCTTGGACAAGGAGATCAATTTCAATTCCTTATTGCCATTCCTTAACAATATTTATATTGACCATAGAGCGAAACACCTCAAGAGATCGTGCTTGTGACACAGAGAGAACTTTTATTTGCTCATTGCTTTTGTTTTCCATTTTATTTGAATATGGATATCTAGTTAAGGTATTTTGGTATTCTAAGAAAGTCTTGAACTTATGGACGAAATAATCAAATAAATAAATAAATATTGTATCTTCCAAAGCCATCACATCGATTGGCAAAAAGTCCGAAATCGATATTGGCGATAAAGCGCGCAATTTGAAGGAGAAATTTGAAAAGGGTGAAATATTCAAGGACTACGATGAGATCGCCAAAGTTCCAGAGGATGAACTAGAAGTCTTTGAATCAGGTAAATAAAACAAGGATGACAATAAAAAACAAAAACAAAAATGTTTAAAAAAATAAACACCCTTCAATAGGAATCAGTAAAACATCACGAAGCCACTTCAAGGAGCTAGACGCGTCTGCAGTGAAAAACAAACTGTCCCCACGCAATCGCCTCTCCTCACAGGAACAACGAAATCGATCATTCGATGACCAAACTGATGTAACTAACCAAATCGATTCTATTCTAGAAGCTAAAATGACTTTTGAAATGTCTGTAGCAACAATTAACATTCCAGGCACATTCGACAAACTCCACGGAGAACATTGTGAAGCACGACGAAAAGTTAGATGATGTCCAGGTCGAAACGGCCGACATCAGTTCAAAGTTTAAATTCTTCGAAACCTACAAGCCAACAGCGAACGAGAAGAAAACCTTCCGCATTACACCACCACGAGAGGGTGTGGTCAAGCTTCCAACCCCAGACAGCGAATCAGACGATGAACTTGCTAAGCAAGCCCTCGACACTGAACCAGCTGAAAAGACTCAAACTGCCACAATTATGTTGAATAAATTCCGTGAAATGGAACAGTCAAAAAATAAGGTTCATCTGGGCCCGAGACCTTTGAAGTGCTTCACACCGCCGCCAGATGAGGGTAACCGCCGCATTTCCAATGAATCCGACAGTGATATGGAGAACTCCGAAGAAGAGGAATATGACGAGGAAGGCGAAGAAGAGGACGACGACGAATACAATGGCGTGCATATTGATGCCAGATCCGCTGATCAATTTGAAGATGAAGCACTGAAACAGGTTAAGTGACTTCTTTCTTCTTTGCCAATCAAGTTTCCTCATACAAAATATTCCGTAGGCCCAAGCAGCAGCACGAGCCAAAAAGTTAAGAGCCAAGTTCGAAAAGTGGGAAGCCAATGAGATACAAAGGGAGATTCAAGATGGTACCATAAATCTTTATGGTGAAGAGACTGTAGAGGAGAACCAAATCGAAAGTGCAAGGGCGTAAGTAAAAAAAAAAAAAGAAGCTTTTGCTTTTGTTTGATCCTGCTTTTTTTTTTGTACTCAAAGAATCCGAGCGAAATTCGAAAACATGAAAGAAACTCAAGCAAACCAATCAACCCGCCCACGTTACAAAGTCAACAGATTTGTAGTAAGTACAAGCGCATCTCATTTGCAGTATATTTTGGTAAAAATTTGTTTCTTTATAGTAAAACTGTTGGAGGCACAGGAAAACAGGAAAACAGGAAAACAGGAAAACAGGAAAACAGGAAAACAACGTTTTTCTTTTTTTTTAAATTAAATATTTTTGTGCGTGCAACATGTATAGCATTTTTATCAAAGAAATGTTTTTTTTTTAAGAGGAAAGTTAAGAAATGGCTAAAACAAATTGTTAATGCAAATGTAAATTGTAAAGTGTTTTTTTTTTTTGTTAAAAAAAAATACATAGTTTCTTTTTTCATGTAATAAATTGGAGTGTGTCTCTTGAATTAGTTGTACTTATTTTTTTGACGCAGAATGTGGCCTATTGTGAATGTTTGATGCGATGTGGCACCGTCTTGTTGAAATCAGTGGTTATTTTTTTAATTTAATTTTGGTGGGGGCAAAACCCCCATTTATTGGTCTTAACTAAAGCTATTTTTTTTTTTTTTTTTTTTTTTTTTTTTTTTTTTTAAGGAAATCCAAATCGCAGAGCACTCAGCCTCAGTAATGGTCCATTGTACTACTAGGCAGAAATCCTCCTTTTTGGTTAACTCAAGCTATAATAATGACTTAAAGCTAAGAACTTAAATCTATGCGGGTGGCAACGGTGAAGTAGTAGTGTATTCGCTTACTGAATGGAAGGTCGTGCGTTCGAATCCCGGCCAAGTCCATTACTTTATATCGAATACATGGAATCGTAATCTCCCTAAGCAATCTCCCTAAGCAACTTAGACTATAAGGGTATTGTAACTACAGAAAAACCCCTTTAGCGTAAGCAAATTATAAAAAAAAAAAAAAAAAAAAATCTATGGTTTAAAACTAGAGTTTATAACTAAGAAGTCTAAGGGCCAGTTTCAAGACTAGGTTAGGTTAGGTAGGCGGGCTGGCTTAGTGCCACACTTAGGTCAATAGTGACCCATTGTGATGACCAACGGCGGAGGAGGGTTGTCCCTTACTCATTTCTTAACCCTGTCTACAAAAACTGAGATTAATTACTCACTGTGTTGTTCGATACAAACCATCCTCTGGATTTGGTGAAGTTCATTATCCTGTCTATCGGTGTGTCTCCGACTCGTCTAGGTCATGGAAGAAATGTCTCCCCAGGAATCTGTACTTGATGTGTTGGAGACCCGGGCAGCGACATAGGAAGTGGATTGTATTCTCCAGAGCTTCTTCGTCGCCACAGTCTCTACAGAGTTCTTCTTCCGTCAAGCGCAATTTCCTCATGTGGTACCGCAGATTATTGTGCCCCGTTAATATTCCTACGAGGGTGGATAGTGGCTTCCTATTCTATTTCATGAGACTCTCGGTTCTGGCTCCACTAAAGGTTGGCCATAGCATTCTTGTGGTGTGGCAAGTATCTAATGCCGTCCATCTAAGGTTCGCCTCTCTTAATGCCTTAACTTAGGCTAAACTTTAACTGTAACATATTTATAGAAATAAAAGTCAATTTAACTAACTAACTAACTATTAATAAAATCCCGGCGTTGCCAAGTAACATCTAAAAGTTTTCTTCCACTGCCCCACCTCTTGCGAACGTCTGACGAACATCCAGGAGTATCAATTGTCGGATTCGACTTAAAATTGTAGGTCCCTTCCACTTCGCACAAGCAAAATGGTTGGAGAAGCTAGGTTATAGGCCCTCTATGGGCCGTCAATGCCTAATATTCATACTCGTATTATATTAATCAAACAAATCTTTTCAAAAACTTTGCAAATTGAGGGCAACAAGGATATAGCCCTTTTAAATATTTTTATCTTTTTTATGAGCCTCTTTGAAAAGGACTATTACTACATGTTGTTTTGCATTTTAAATTATCTCGGTTTTTTGTTCGTTGTTGTTGTTTTATTTTGCTTTGCGGAGAAATTTTCAAAACAAAAGCAAATAAAAGTTTCCATGTTGCAATCTGTGTTCACCATACACAAACATCGATTTTTTTTTTGCTGTTTAGTTTTGAGCATGTGCACGACGAACTCAGTGGCAAACGGCGATTTTGTCATCATCGTTACATCGTCACGTCATGCATTGCCGCCACACGTTACTGTCCACCACTGAAACAGGATTACTATTGTAGATACAAAAAAAAAAGAAGAAGATAAAAACAACAAAAAAATATATTTTACTTGAAATTTAATTTAATTTTTGGCAGCAGGAAGAGAGGAAAGGATGTCCTGTTTTAATTTCATCATCATGAAGGTAAGCCCGGTGGTAGGTGGAAAATTCATATTGGGAAATGCATTTTCTTTTGTTATTTGTTTAAAGGTGAATGGCGCAGATGTCAGCGATTTGCCTTACGAAGAAGCTGTTCAGCTATTTCTCAATGCTGAGGACCCGGTTTTGGTGGAGGTACGGCGGCGATGTTTCGACGAAAATAACAAATTGAGTTTTTTCAATTACGACACAAATAAGTCACCCACTTTGGCAGTAATAGCATCGTCGAGTACATCAACTTTACCGGATGGCATCGATTTTTGCAGGAAACCATCGTCATCCGCTTTAAGAACGGTCAAGCAGTCGTCAGATGAAAAGCCGACCATATCATCGATTTCATGTCAAACTGAATTGAGTGCCTTTGATGGTGATGATGATTCAAAGGAGATACTTTTGATGAGAGGTGACAGTGAGTTGAATAGTGGAACGTTTTTTCGTAAGAAATCCGAGAATCCTTCGACAAATGTCGACACAGTGGATGGTTGTTTGAGAACAGAATTCGACATTGAGGTATGATGTGAGGGATTAAGGAGGTTTTATTTTATTTTAATTGTTTTTTTTTTGTACAGGAAATAACGCTTAAAAAGTCACAGAGTGCTGAAAATCTCGGATTTACCATCAGCTATAGTACGGAGGATTTTTCAGGCTCTGAAACTGGCTCAGATGAGTGTGCAGACGACGGCAAGGACATCGAGGGGGAATACAATTTAAATGACTTTGCCGCCCAGAAGTGTAAAATCTATGTGAGTGATATTGTGCCGCAGAGTTTGGCGGACCGCGACGGCAGACTGCGACAGGGTGACCGAATATTACAGGTGCGTGTGGTAAATTTAAATTTCTCTTTTTAATTGAGTTTTTCCATTGCAGATAAATGGACAAAATGTCCTTGAAAAGGTGGATCCCAACAAGCTGTTAACAGAAAACAAGAACTCCGTCACAATTTTGGTTAGCCGCTACGCCTACGCAGGGGTGAGGAGCTTTCCATTTGACAAATTCAATTCAATTCAATTTAAATCCTTATAGGAAGACGACTTTCTAGATTCAGCTGTGTACTGCGATGACAAAGAGTGTCAGGACGACAGGCACCTTTCGTCCATCTGTGAATGTGAGCAGAACACATTTTCATCAAAATCTTCGATATCACACGCTGAACAGAAGAGCTGCACTTCGACAACAGTGACAAATATTTACCCGATCCTGCCGATCGCTGTTGAAAAAGTAAGCGACCTCTTCAATCATGCCAGCATAAAAGCTCAACTCGAATCCGTCAACAAGGAGATCTCCCTACTGAACTCCCAAATTTCCATTATGAAGTTGCAGCAGTTGGAAAAACAACCTTCTCCACTGAAAACGAGGGAGCCAATCAAATCTCCGCTTCCATTAAAGACCGACGTGGAGGTGGAACACATATATGAAACCATCGCAGGGGACACGGAATCTGATGCCTACTACTGTTCGCCATACGAAGGTGTGAACGAGATTCGTGTCGAGCAATGGCTGACGTCAATCGGATGTACAAAGTCCCACATTCAAATTGTCAACGAGACGATCAAAAGTCAAGAACCATCGGCTGGACTCCACACAGTGGCATCCAGGTTGCAGAGGCACAACCCCAGTCTAGATGATTACGACAACAGCTCCAGTGCATATAATACAGGTGGATCTTGCAGCAGCGCCCTCTTGCCACAGGAACAGCAAAGGTATTTTAAAATTGTGCCGTGTGCGATGTCTTTTTACTTGATCAGTATTCCCCCCCAGCAAACCAGCGTCAGCCCACCAAATCGATAGATACAATTCCAGGAAATTGCCACCAAGATGCAAAAATCTTTTTCATGGTAAGTTTGTCGATTCAAAAGCTTTTCAAAAAAATTCCAAAACAAACGACAATTCCAGCTTCAAATAAGTCAAACAACACGGAAAGCAAAAACAGCGAAACGCTAACAGCTTCTAGCAAACAACTTCGCACTACCTGTCGTAATCCTCATGTATCCAGAGATAACCGCCGAACTCCAGTACCGTCCGCACCCGTCCCAATAGCCAGCCATTGTCCCACCGACATCGATAGCGATGGCCATTCAACATTGGTAGCCAGATCCAGTGTCTACCGAATGTGTCAATACAAACCTGTCGAAGAATACAAAGAAGAGGTGGGGGCGCTACACGTTTTTTTTCACTTTCAAAACTTTTTCCATTTTCTATTCAAGGACTTGTCCAAAATGGTGTGGAAAGTCAAACGCCGTCCTGATGGTACCAGATACATTGTACGGCGTGTCATCAAACTATCACCCGACGACCAGCAACACGACTCAGCATCTGCCACCGCCTTCAAGCGGCAGGCACAAAAACTAAAAGAACGCCGTCAAAGGCATCAAAATCCAGCAAACCCGTCCAAAGAAAAACACCACTCCCAACATTGGTTAGTGTAAATCGTTTTTAAAGCATCAACAAAAAAATCCACGCATGTATTAAAAAATAAAATATTTTCTTCAAATTTGTATCAAATCCAAAAACGACACGTCACCCAAAATATCTATGTAAAAAAAAAAGACTGAATAATTTAATTTATCTAAAAAATACACACCCTACATAATGCCTTTTATTATTTAGAAAAAAAACTTAATTTCTTTATAATAAAATTGGCAACTAAAAGACAATCAAAAAAAAAAAAAAAAAAAAAAAAAAGACTTTATTTGTTTTCTGTCATTTAATGAAAATAAAATAAAATCTGTGATATATTTTTTTAAGAAATTGTTTTTGGTAATCGGTTTTACCTAATATTGTACCGTTTTCTGTGCAAAGTTAAATTTTATTTATTTAAAAAAAAAATAAATAAAAACCATTAAAAAGCATTAAGCCAAAAAGTGAAAAGCAATATTATGCAATAACAATATAGATTTACGTAGAAATATTTACATAATAAATTATGGTTATATTTAAATATTTAAAACTATACATAGATTGATAATTTAATAAATGCAAAAGAAAAAAAAATTAATTAAAAATAAACTTTTACACATAGCACATAATTTGTGCACTATGAAATGGAGTGGCATGTTGTTTTCTATTTAATGAAGAGCCATAGGCATGGGGCCTGAAACCCGCCATGGTACACTGGATATATGCAGTGGTGGAAGTACCCATACTTACATATGGCTTACTTGTGTGGTGGAGGGGAAGGGGAACTAACAAAATAACCACAATTGGAAAATTAGCGACGGTGCAGAGAACGGCTAGCAGAGCCTTTACAACCAACCTTATCGTATGTATCCGGGGTAATGATCCCACCTCTATAACAGCGAATAGAAAGGAAGTATTAGACGCTACATTTGTATCTCAAAACAGTTCCGACCAAATCGTGAGTGTGGAGAGTGCCCAGCAAGGCATCGTTCTCAGCCCAATGCTGGATACTTTTCGATTTACAAATTCACTCTCAGACTAAGGAAACTTTCAGGAACCCAAGAAGAGCCAACTGGGACAGGTTCAATACAGAACTACAGATGTTGAAAAACGTCTGCCCTGTAAAAAACCCTTGCACTGAACAAGAAGTCGACGAAGCAGTTGTGACTCTAACTGAGGTGCTCTCACAGGCGCAGCGACATAAGTCCCCGGGACATAAGTCCCAACTTTTTTATTTTGCGACTTATGTCTCACTTAAGTGGGGCATAACTCCCAAAAGTAAAAGTTGGGACTTTTTAAAAGAATTAACAGTGTGAAACCCAGCGTTCAGCAAAATCGTCAACATTTATTTGAAACGACGAACATCAACTTTTATATTCGGGACAAAAACTCTACAAATTGTTCAATATCGCGAGAAAATATTATTTTACATGAACCAAATATTAAAGTAGAGCCAAATGAAATATTATTAGACTCAATTTCGAACAACGATTTGGATGATAATGATGAAGTTGTGGAAAATATAAATCGGGAAGTGGAACCGTCTTCGGAAGATTGCGTCATTTATGATTTGGACGAACAAAATGATTTTATGCCTAAATTGGCTGATTGGGCTGTTAATTATTGTTACTACTATTGTGTTTTGTTTATTAAAATTTTTTTTTGAAAATATACTTTTATATGAAAGAACATCTAGTCCATTGTGTATTTTATTTGTTGAATATGCGCCACACTCATGCGCCATTGTGTCGCAATCAAGTGTCGTGTAAACATCGCTTAGTTAAAGGTAAAGTAAAAAGTAGAGTTTTTATATTGTGATTTTGATATACAAAATTTGATATGATAAAATTTTGTGTCGTTTGCGCGGAAAAAGATGGCTCACAATTTGTGGGAGCCGTGCCACACAACTGCTATAAGGAAAATTACATTTATTGGCCGAGGTAAAAAAAAAAAATCAAAAAAAACAATGCCAATTACATTTTCCGGCGAACTTCAACGACGAAAAAGAATAGGAGCCTTGTGAAATGTTGTGTCTTAAAGGCGCTTTCGATTATTTTGAAGCAGCCTCGGATGCTGCAAAAAAATGGAGTCAATTCGACGACACGGACGATGAAATCCAAAACGTTAAAAATATTAGTTGCACCCGTCAGCAATTTCCTTTGTATTGTATTGTACGAGTATTTATTGCAGCAGAATATTTATACATTATTTTCTTAAACTATATTGCACAATTTACACAGTTATGGTATAAAACTACCTTACTACTGATAATCTTTTAGACATTTTAATAAAAAAGAAGAACTAATTAACAAAGTATTTGAAGGAAAAGCTACAGGAAAAAACCTTCATAAGAAAGAAAAAAAACAGAAAAATAATTAAACAACGATAATAATATACAACGTAGATTGAAGAGAAGAAGGGTGGGCGGTGCGGGACCATTTTCAAACCAAGCTTTAAGTTTTACATATAAAAAACAAATTAAAAATGATTATTATTTACATCAATGTGAATAAATAAATGAATAACTAAATATCAAAGGGAAATCTAATAAATTAACATGAAAGCAAAACAAACGAAATAAATAAAATAAATAAGTGCAATGAACAGGTAAGAAAATAAATATAATATATTGAATAAATAAATATAATAAATAAATAAATGTAATAAGTTAATTGATACAATAAATAAATAAATAAATTAAAATTATAAAACAATAATAAATAAATAAAGTGCATAATAATATATAACAACAAGTAAGTAAATATAATAAACAAAATAAATAATTACAAAAAATCATATAATAAATAAATAAATAATTACAAAAAATCATACAAATAGTGAATAAAGGAAATAAATAATTAAGTTTAATATCACATAATAAGTTATATTTTAAATAAAAGAACTATAACTATAAAGCTAGGTTTGATGATCTACAATTTTTGTCTGAACTATTTTGACTTAAAAACTCACCGTTTAGCTGAAAAACGCGAAAATCCTATTTTTGCAAACTTTCACCATCAATAAAATTGTTTGCACCCCCTTGTGACTTTTCCCAATTCATTTATAATAGTATTCTGAACATTTTACGCTCAGGCGTACGCGGATGATGTTGCCGTGCTTTCTGTTGGATCATGCCTAGCGACTGTATGCGCCAAGGCGCAGGCGGCCCTTGACGTGATCGACGAATGGTGCACTAGGAATGGGCTCTCGGTCAATCCTCTTAAAACTGAGGTTGTTCTCTTTACGAGAAGGAGGAAGCTGGTCGGGTTGACTCAGCCAGTGCTAAAAGGCGTCACAATCCAACTCTCCAATGAAGCAAAGTATCTGGGAGTCATCCTGGATAGCAAACTTCTTTGGTCCAAACATGTTGAGCTGAAGACTGCCAAGGCGCTGTCTATTTTCTGGCAGTGCAAAGGCATTTTCGGCAAGACATGGGGCTTATCACCGAAAAGAGTCCTATGGATTTATACGGCTATGATAAGACCATTTATAGCATACGCATCGGTTGTTTGGTGGAATAAGCTTTCACGTAAATACGTCACTGCTGCTTTTGCCAAACTCCAAAGGCAGGTATGTCTCGGCTGCACGGGGGCCTTCCCCAGCACGCCTGGCTCCGGCCTAGATGCACTATTGAACCTTCCGCCCCTTGATGTTTACATCATGGGATGTACAATCAAGGCTATCTCACGTCTTACAAGAGGTGGCTTTTGGTATAACTCGCACTGGAGTTTTGATGAACTTGCGCAACGGTTGTCCTTCGACTCCTGTCTTATGGATATTCCGTCTGATGCGATGACACCGGAACTTCGGCTAAAGCGCAAATACGAGGTCGACTTTCCTCGCGTCCAGGACTGGCTCTGGCCGGACTCTGAACCTGGAAGGGAATGCAGTCGAATCTTTACGGATGGCTCCAAAACCGATCAAGGATCTGGTGCTGGTGTCTTCGTGGAGAGCGATAGCGTTAGACTTTTCTTTCCGTTAGGCAAACATGCGTCAGTCTTCCAAACAGAGACTTATGCTATCCTAATGGCCATGGACTATGTTACTATGCCACCACAGATGGGTGGCGACGGTGTAGAGGTTAGTGTGTTGGCTTGTGACCCGTGCGGTGCAGGTTCAATCCCCATGGGGAACAACAACATACGCCACCCAATCACATGCCTCTACACCAAAAGGAGGATTTCTACCTGGTAGTACAATGGAACGTTACCGAGTCTGAGTGCTCTGAGATTTGGATTTCCTTTTTTTATAAAAAAAAAAAAAAAAAAAAAAAAAAAAAAAAAATGTTACGAGGAACAGGTGGAGGGGGCGAAGTATCTGCGTCTGTAGCGACAGTCAGGCTGCGCTTAAGGCCTTACTCAAACCCTTAACTACCTCCAAAATAGTACGTGAATGCAAGATATCTCTGAATTCGGTCGGAAGGCTGAATTCACTTAAACTTGTCTGGGTCCCGGGTCATAACGGGATCACGGGAAATGAGATCTCCGATGAACTTGCTAGACAAGGCTCAGAGGGGGACCTCTCAGGACCTGAACCAGCGATCTGTCTGCCTGCGTCCTCGGTCAGGGCTTCCATTGACGGTTGGGTTTCCTATGAACACAATCGCCGTTGGCATGACTCTCCAGGGTGCAGACAGATTAAGCAAATGCTCCCCGACGTCTGTGGGAAATTCGCGGCATTCTTGTTGTCTCTCAACAGAAAAGACTGCAGACAGACTACTGGCGTTCTAACGGGACACTACGCTTTTGCCAAACACCTTAAGGTGCTAGGCCTAAGCGACACCACCAACTGCGAAGCCTGTGGAGAAAGCGACGACACTGCGGAACATTTCCTCTGTGATTGTCCTGCTTTTGCTCGTATCAGGTGGCAGGTATTTGGTGCGGATATGGTGAGTGCTGTAAACCTAAGCTCCTTATCATTGAAGCGCCTTCTCGTTTTTCTTAGAAAAACGAGTAAATTCCCACAGTAAAATGTGGTGTGTCTGCCTGGCAGTACAATGGACCAGTATTGAGTCTGAGTGCTCCAGTGCAGAAAGTTTCACACATCCCGACAAAAAAAAAAAAAAAAAAAAAAAATTCTGAACATTCATACCAATTTTTAGCTCTATCGGAATTATTGTAACCTTACTTCTATTTTAAGGACTAATTTGACTGGACTAAAAGAGAAAGCGCCCTGAAACACATCAAGATTTTCCATTGTTATCATTTCGATTCGACAACGTCGGTTATTTCCCACAAATAAAAAAGAACCGCCAAATTTGTCAAAACGACTGTATTTTTCGTTCATTTACTTTTTGACAAAAATGTAAAGCTTATTTGTGTTACAATGAAAAGAGAAATTGCTTTTCTAAATTTAATGAACACACAACTTATAATCATTATTTTATTTTTTTATGTTACCATGAATTGTTATGTTTTCTTGTATTTATTTATTTATTAAATGAATTGTTCTGTTTTGTTTATAAATATTTTTTTCGATATATTTTTCTGCTTATTTATATATTTTATTTACCTAAACTGAAATAAAAAATGTTCTAGTATTAAAACCGTTAATGCATACGAAGCCAAATATGGCCTGTATTCGTATTATTTAAACAAATAATTTTTTTCTTTGTTTTTTTAATAAAAGATGTCTTAAAACAGTATTTTATTTTTTTTCTTTTTGGATAATAATTCATGCAGTAGAGGGATATACTCGTATTGAAAAATGGCTTCATTTCACTACTGCAAAGTGAAATGAGGCCATATTTTCAAATATGTCCTTATTTTGTTGGGCGTTATTTCACGGCACCGCTAATGAGTAGTAAGTCGGAGGAAATATATGTACACATGTTTCAATTCTTTGAAGCAATCATGTTCCATTTTAGTCCCGCTTCCTTTAGAACCGATTGCGAACAGAGCCTTCGAAATGGAATTCAATAAACCTATCCTGCTGCTGAGATTAGAGATCTCTCCGAAAATTTGGGACTTATGTCCCATCTTCGACAAAATATTTTGGAACTTATGTCCCGATGGTGTGAGATATGGGTTAGGTTAGGTTAGGTTTATGTGGCTGTCGGCAGAAGCCGACACACTTAGACCAATTTAGGTCCATTGTGATACCACGTATATTATCTACCTCAACTTTGTAGATGGAACTGGCCAACGACACGCGGTAGTTCTCAGACGGTCCTCCATCTACGTACTAACCGCGCCCAACGTCGTTTAATTACGGTGATCTGACGAGAACCGATTAACTCGACGTGGTATGGTCGTTGGTTAAAAACATAAGTCCCAAATAAATTTTGGGTGTTATGTCCCAAAAAAAAATTTGGGACTTATGTCCCTGCGCCGCTCTCAAAGTGCTTCGAAAAATCCTTCCCATTAAGCAGAACAAACAGAAAAAAACCGTCCCTGGTAGATTTCCAAGTGCGCGGAGCTTATGCCAGCGTCAATGTCTAGATGGATAATCGCAAAAGAGGAACTAATCGAATAGACGACCTACAAGCAGAGCGTCAAACTTCTCAAAAAGGAGATAAGATTCACCAAGAAGAATTCGTGGAGAAGCTTCTGCGAATCAATCGAATCTACGACGGAGGCGTCCCGATTTAGGAAAGTCCTGCGCCGACCTGCATAGAGTAAACGATACAGTTGTTTTTTGTCGTGGTGCGAGACTTTCTGGAGCACTCAGACTCAATACTGGTCCATTATACTACCAGGAAGACACACCACTTTTACTGTGAAAATTTACTTGTTTTCCTGAGAAAGACGAGTACCGTCTATGGAAGTGCTGACAGACGACGCCGGTAGACATAACGCCGGTTCAGGTCCTGAGGAATCTTCATCTGAGCCCTGTCTAGCAAATTCATCGGAGATCTCATTTCCTGTGATCCCGTTATGACCCGGGACCCAGATAAGTCTAAGTGAATTCAGCCTTCCGACCAAAAGCAGCTTTTCGATCGAATTCAGAGAGAAGTTGCATCGACGAACTATTTTGGAGGTGATTAAAGGGTTGAGCAAGACCTTAAGCGCGACCTGACTGTCGCTACAGACGCAGATGCTGACGCCTGTTTGCCTAACGAGAAGAAAAGTCAAATGTTGTCGCTCTCCATGAAGACACCAGCACCAGATCCTTGATCGCTTTTGGAGCCATCCTTGGCGATTTGACTGCAATCCTTTCCTGGCTCAGAGTCTGGCCAGAGCCATTCCTGAGAATGAGGAAAGTTGACTTCATTATTGCGCATCAGCTGAAGTTTCGGTGTCATTGCATCGGACGGCGTATCCATAAGACAGGAGTCGAAGGACAACCAAATCGATTTGGACTTCCTGGGTTTCCCTGAAGCCACACTGATAGGGACCAATCAGGTTGTTGACGAAAGGCTTCAGGCGTTTACACAGCACAGCGGATAAGATCTTGTAGGCGATGTTAAGAAGAATAAAACCTCTGTAGTTGGTGCAGTTCAGAGGGTCTCCTTTCTTGAGGATCGGGCAAAAAATGCTACGGTTCCATTCATCGGGCATACTTTCCTCCAACCATATTTTACAGATGAGTTGGTGCATCCTCCTAACCAATTCATCGCCTGCCGCTTTGAATAGCTCGGCGGTTAGGCCATCTGCTCCAGCGGTTTTGTTGGACTTAAGCTTACATATGGCTGTCTTCACTTCGTCCAGGTCGGGTGGACGGAATTGTTGGTTTTCATCGTCCAGGTTGAATGGTGCATTCTCCCTGACAGCGGGATTTAGTTCGTCATCGCCGTTAAACAGTCTGCAGAAGTAAAGGGTTTTTCAACAGGGACGCTACAAAAGTAGAGCGACAGGGACAGCAAACGACGTCGAATTTCTTGCCGCTCTTTTGATATTTCTCTTCTCTTCTTTGCCATTTCGTGGTGGAAAGATATACAAGCCAACAACGAGTCGAAATTATTAAAATTTACTACCGAAATTCGGAATCAGTGGCCTCAACGTTAAGAGCGCTACGCCCATTTTATGGTCGTCATAATCGTTCCAGCAGATCAACAATTGAGCGTCTAGTGGAAAAATTTGAATCCGCAAGCACAGTACAAAATGTTCCCGTGCCAGTGAGACAAAGAAGTGCCCGTAGTGTCGAGAATATTGCTGCCGCTGAGGCTTCAGTTGAAGAAAGCCCAAATGTGTCTCTCACACGTCGTTCTCAAGCGTTGGGCATCTCTGTAACGTCGTTGTGGCGAATTTTGCGAAAAGATCTTGGCCTACATCCTTACAAGATTAAATTGCTGCAAGAACTGAAGCCACTTGACCACCAGAAGCGTCGTATGTTCGTGAATTGGGCTGAGCAACAACTTGAAAATGATTCGGATTTTCATCGAAAAATCATCTTCAGCGATGAGGCTCATTTCTGGCTGAATGGCTTCGTCAATAAACACAATATGCGGTATTGGTCAGGCAGCAATCCACACGTACTCCATGAGTCATCATTGCATCCCGACAAAATTACGGTTTGGTGTGGTTTATGGGCCGGCGGCGTCATTGGGCCGTACTTCTTCCGTGATGATCAAGACCGGCACGTTACTGTGAATGGGAATCGTTACCGTTCAATGATAACCGAATATTTTTGGCCCCAATTGGATGAGGACTTGGAGGACATGTGGTTCCAACAGGATGGCGCCACAAGCCACACAGCGAATGCCACAATCAATTTATTGCAAACCAAGTTTGGAAACCGTGTTATCTCACGAAATGGTCCAGTCGATTGGCCGCCTCGGTCGTGCGATTTGACGCCGTTAGACTATTTCCTGCGCGGCTACGTCAACTCTATGGTCTATGCCAACAAGCCAGCGACGATTGATGAACTTCGTACGAATATCGAACGTGAAATTGCTGCAGTATCGGCCGATTTATGCTTGAAAACCGTCGAAAATTGGGTTCAGTGTCTGGACTTCTGCAAGCGTGCCCGTGGTGGCCATTCAAAAGAAATCGAGTTTCAAACATAATGGCATCAAACGTACTTTCACAGGAATAAAGAATTTTATTGATATCCGAAACCACTTTTGTTTTATTTAAAAAAACTTTTGTAGCGCTCTTATTGAAAAACCCTTTACTTCCTTTTTACTTAACGGGCTCCCGACCCGTGAACAGTCACTGCCTGAGACACTGCAGCCTTCCATCCTCTACGATCCCGGGCACGCTGCTTCCAATTGTCCAGACCAAGCGTTCTGGCATCCGCGATGGCTTGGTCTTTGGAACGGATGTTCGGTCTTACTCTTTCGGGATTCGAAGATCCTCTTAGCTGTAGCATTATTGTCCATTTGCTCGATGTGGCCGAGCCAATGTAGTCGACGTATTATGGCTTTTTGGACTACATCCACATCTTGGTACAGCTCATAGAGTTCGCGGTTGAATCTTCTCCTCCATTCGTCCTCCTCGCACACAGTACCAAAAATCCGCCGAAGAAATTTTCTTTTGAAGGAGCCCAGTATCAGTACCTTCCTGCGAATCGTCCAGCACTCGGCGCCATAAAGCAGAACTGGCAGGATAAGGCTTTTGTATGGCATACATTTCGTCCTCAGAGTTAGGAGTTGTGAACCCAGTTGTTTTGCCAAACCGAAGTAGCAGCGGTTTAATAGGGTAACTCTTCGACGGATCCTCTAAAGAAGTAGTTCTTCCATATCCTCAGCATCGACTGTGATTCTACTATGATGTTCTCGTTCGTCTTTGCAGGCTTCGTTTCGGGCTCTGTAGCCTTGGCAGGGTATTTTTACTCTTTGCTAAAACTTCCGAACCTCATTCCTGATGGTAAGATCAGACGACAGACTGAAATCCACGAGATGGTTTCCTCGCATGTTACATTTGCTGCTGCCCCAAACAGAGGCCTTTCAGTCCGCTCGTTACAGAGAATCGGGGTGCCACGAACACCTCCAAGGGCACAGATGCCATTTTCCACACCCATGGCTCCTGTATGGATGTTATGCGGTCTTTTGTACTTAACACAGAAAGCTTCCTGCCGATGAGACCAGTAGCCTTCGAATGTAGAAGGTTGATCTGAGTCAATATAACCAAGTGATTAGTACGGCAAACCAATTCGCATAAGACACCAAAGTTGTGTCGTTTACGGAGAAGTCGATACTCAATATTTTCGTAACCAGATGAGATAGGGCAAAACGGATATAAGGAATGGAAGCAGCATCGTCGGAAACCTATTATTCCATTTATAACTCAATCGAAATGGCATTTTCGTCAAACCAATTCTGCAAATGCAATCCACTTTCGGTGTACATGGCAGTCCTTGCATCCTTCGCTCTTCGCATAAATCCAATTTGCAAACCCCCGACATAAATCGAGAAGGTCTGATTCTCCATTCAACTTCTTTCACATAAAATAATCTTTAATCAACAGATTCCTAAACAGAGAGAGAGAGGGTTTGCCCACTACAAAAGAAATCCTGAGTGGCCTATTTACCGGCATCAATAAATCAAATCCTTCAATCTTAAGGACATGCAAAGCCGACTAATGATGAAGGAATTCATAATTATAAGAGGGTTAACTTTCTTCCCATCGTCATTCAGTTCAGCGTAGCTTTAGGGAAAACAACAACATCAACCCACACAACCCACCAGCAGGGTAAATATATTTTGTTCTTGATAATGCTAAGGGAAGATATATTGGGTTTGTGGGAGTTTTACATATTTCTATGATGTACGAGATTTGCTATTGAACTGAGACTTCAATGGGAGAGTGGGAATGGAGTAGGCTACGACGATTACCAAGGACGACTTCCGACACTTCTCGAATACAAGAAGAAAATCAAAAGACACAACGGTTGATGCGAAAGGCAAACAATTAACGTAAATGTGCCACATTCATCAGAGGTACTACAGGGTGGCCCAAATAAGACCTTGCAATGTTAAACACGTATAACTCTTGTAATAACCATTCGCCCGGCGCCCGCGCTGTGTAGCTATTACATTATAAGGGTCCCAACAAATCCCTTTAACGCCTGCGTATTACGAGTATAAAAAAAAAAATCCAGTGTGGCGCATCAATTGTGTTACAATAAAAAATTCAAATAACTTTTTTTTTAATGTATAGAAAATTCAATTTTATTTAACAAAGGGTCTTTCATTAGCGAGGTAACAACTTCAAACTTTCAGTATGAACGCACCCTTAAGCCGCTTACCAAAATGTCAATGTCAAAACATTAAGTAAAATCAACATTTTCGTCACGGTGAAGTACGCGAAGAAGCAACGTTTAGAAAATAATTAAAATTTACTACCGAAATTCGGAGACGTGGTGGCAACTTTAAGAGCGTTAACACCAATTTGCGGCCTTGATTCTTGTCTCAGTAGACAAGCAATTCATAATCCAGTAAAGAAATTTGAGCCACAATATTCGCGTGCTTGGTGTTACCGTGTCAGTGAGACTACGTTTTGCCCGAAGTGTGGAGAATATTGCCGCATAGAGGCGTCGCAAACCAGCCGAATCCGTCAATTTCATGGGGCGCTCTCAAGAATTGCGCCTCTCCCAGACCACATTATGGCAAATTTTGCCTAAGGATCTTACCCTAAACCCTTACAAGGTCAAGCTGACTCAAGAACTAAAGCCACTTGATCATATGAAGAGACGTACGTTCTCGAATCGAGCTCTGGACATGATGGAAGGCAATGTAGAATTTCATCGCAAAATCTTCTTCAGCGATGAAGCGTATCTTTGGTTAAACGGCTTCGTCAATAAGCAAAAGATGCGTTACTGGACAGGTGAGAACCCTCATGTGCTTCGTGAAATAGCACCTCATCCGCAAAAATTTACTGTTTGGTGCGGTTTTCATGCCGGTGGCGTCATTGGGCCGTTTTTTTTCGTCCATGAAAATGACCGTCACGTAGTAAATAGTATTCGACATGTTGGAACGTTATTTCTTTGAGCATGAATTGGACATCAATGATATGTGGTTCCAACAAGACGGTGCCACAAGCCACATAGCTGTTGCAACAATCGAGTTATTGAAGTCTCAGTTCGGTGAAGGTGTTATCTCGAGCAACGGACCCTTCAATTGGCCGCCGAGATCGTGTGACTTACCTTTTTGTTATAGGGCTTTATTTAAACATTAGTCTATGGCAACAAGTCGGCGACGTTAGAGGAGCTTAGAGCCAATATTGAATGAGAAATAGCGGGCGAGTCATCCAAAACCGGGTTCAATATATCGACCGCTGCATACGTTCCCCTGGTGGACATATGAACGAAGTCGAATTTCATTTAAAAATGTTTTGATAGTAGTTCAAGCCAATAAAATAATTTTTTGAGATATCTCAAGTAGTTTGCATTTCATTTCAAAAAGAATTTGTCAAGTCCTTAATGAAAGATCATTTAGATACTTTTTCCACTTGGTGCATCAAAAACGGCTTGGAGCTCAATATCACCAAATAGCAGTCTATAACTTTCTGACCCCAGTTAAACAAAACCCCTCCAGCCCTCGTTCAATCTCTTCGCTGTCTTGGCATACTGAGCGATAACTTCCGTATAATATAGAGAAGATAATCTTTAGGCCAATTCATCACTTAACTTTGTTAAACGGTGGTCCAAAGAAATCTGCAACCCTTACGTGACCATTTCTCTTAACACCACCTTCGTTCGCCCGCTTCCTGAGTACGCCAGCCAAGCATGGTCTCCATTTCATCAACTCCGTCACTTTTTCCGATTCGTTCATCGTGGTTTATCCTGGTTTCTTTAATCTTACCTCTCTATCTTGAATGCCTCAAACTCGTTAAAATGAATAGCCTTGAGGAACGCAGCGACGTTGCAGACATAGTTCTCATTCATCGACCCCTCTCTGCCTCCGTTAATTGGGCGTTCTTTAAAAACTCTATTTTCTTCAAAACTAACCCTCGTAATCTACGATTCCCTCGTACCTTATATTTACCGTCCCACCGCATGCCCTATGGCTTTAATGCACCAGTCCTCTTCACCATTCTAATATACGCGACTAAGAAAGCGGCGTATACTGCAATGGAATTAACCACGTAGACAGTCAGGCAGCTCTTAAAGCAATCGAATCCAACCTCATAAGTGCGTAATGTGTCAAAGAATGCCTCTAGGCACTCAGACCAATAATCTATCATTCGGTACTACTCTGCTTGGTTCCTGGGCACGTTGGTGTGACAGGGAATGAGATAGCAGATGCGCTAGCCAGATGCGGCTTTGATATAAACCCACTCGAGGCTGATGTGCAGGTACTGCCTGCGTTAGCCACAGCAAAGAGCTTTATTTGACGGTATGATGACAAGACTATGTACGGAAATGAGGAACAACACTGCAAGCTGTGTCATAACTCGTAGTCTGTTACCCGTAATTGACAAAAAGAAAACTAAGTCCCTACTGTCAGTGTGCTCGTCGGGATATTAACCGGGCACTGCATAATTGGGGCCATAGCCAGAAGGCTAGGTATCCCTACAAATGACTTCTGCAGAAGCTGCAGAGATGAGGAGGAAATAGAATCTGTGGAACACCACCTCTGCCGCTGCCAGGCATTCCAAGAAGGACGGTTCTCCTATATGGGAGCACGTTTATTTGACTGGCGACCTGGCGGGCATACTTCTAACGGATATTAATCGATTCATAAATAGATGCAAATGGGTTTGCTAACTGCGTGTCCTACCAGGTACAACAGATTAGTCACAATGGGACTTTTGGCCCCTGGATGATCCTTTTTTTTCTTAAATAAATAAAATTAAATAAAAGACCATTGCCCTATGGCTGACACTAAAACCTAAAAGACATTTTGGGTTACAGGGTTGCCTTAGCCTAGAAGGCGTGTGATCTCCCTACTGAAAGCCAATACGTCTTTTGTGGCAGAGTTACGACGCTCCACCTGTGAACGCATCTCCCTGTGAAAGATGCATCGTCTCGACCAATGGAGAGCTGGACGCTCACAGAGAATCTGCTCAGAGGTTTGCTCATCCTCCAGGCAGAACCTGCATTCTGACTCTGGACTTAGGTTGATTTTGTTGAGATGTTGTCTCAAGCCACAGTGTGGCTTGTGAGAAAGCCCACCAGCTTTTATTTAGCTAAAGGATTTCCTTATACGAGTACGGCTTTTGAAAGCGAATGAACAAGCAAGGCACGGATCGGAGATTAATGAATCTCTGGCCCTAAAATCGATAAGAACTCGGCTAAGCACATTAATGCTAAGAATCGACACCAAATCCATGAGTAGCACGTTGGATCAACCTTGATACATGCAGACACACAAGCGACATCTGGAAAGCGGTTACCAAAATAAAGTCTAAAACCATGATCGGGCTTAACCGCAAAGATATTCGAACACTGAGGGGGGTCTTCAATGGACACTGTGTACTGGGTCTACACGAGGAGCTGTAGGGACGATGAAGAAATAGAATCTGTCGGGGATTTAGTCTTCCGATCGACCAGGGGAAAGTTAGCGTGAATCTGTAATAATTAGAATACTCTCGAGGGGAATTGCACCACTGCCGTGTTCAGCGTAGAAGAGACTTGCGAAAATTGAACCACAAATAAAACCAGTTAAATCTTCTTTGCTAACTTAGATACTTTATTCCTAAATATTATTTCTATATCGTCCCAGTGGCTTGCCAAAGTAGACGACTGCGCGTGACGATGTAAAATAGACAGTGGAGATTATTCTCCATGAGGATATTCTCCATGCATCCACCAAGTCGTAAAGTCTTCAAAGCTGACGCTTTAGGGTGTCTAATAACTGCGCCCACGTCCATGCCTTGGTCATACATCTGCCCAACACGATATGGGTGCCGATCGCCGCAATCACCATCAACACGCTTGGGTCTGGCATGTCGTTGATATTCGGAGAAACGAATGGTGGATCGGATGGCAATATGATGATTGCGTCAGCGGTGTGTGGAGAAAGAATGTGGGTCATATTGAGGTGAAAGACCCTTGTTCCAGGTTCGTGCCCGAACAGAATCTATATGTCACATACTATGCGAATGTCCTGCCCTTAGAACAGAAAGATTGAAGATTCTTGGCTTTGAGGAGATATTGAGCCGAAGAAGCTGCTGAGATTCACATAATGTATCCGGGTAGTTCTACTAAAGCGAATTACTGACTTTTATTTCTCTTCCAAACATTTTAAAGAATCCCAAAATGGAGACAATGGACCCAAACTCTTGGTCTACGTGAGCAGTAACACCCGTCACAAGGGCACCCATCTACCTAACCGATGGCCTAATACATGGATGATACCGACACAACCCTCCGAACCTTGCCTACCCTAACTAACACATATTGTAGGACAAAGTAACGATACTTTCCAGATTGAAACTCGTAAAATATCTGTCTATCTGTGGGATAAAAACTTTAACTTCATAGAATCAATCTTCAGCACCGCATTCAATGACAGATAGAAAATAGTGATCAAACCCGCTGTCATTGACGCTGATTAATCGCAGTCTACAATGACATCGCACACACACGCACCCCACTTTTTCGATACATTTTCCGCTGACATAATGACCCAAATACGGGAGCAATTCCACCCCCGAACAGCAGACCTTACCTAATTAACTGTTTTCCACAGTTTAAGCCATTTGCAAAACAGCGATAACAGTGATAATACATATAGACGTGTTCACCAAGAAGAATAATAATGAACAACTTAACATTACAAATTGCTGCGATGGGGATAGTTTCTGATTTATAGTGGGGGGGGGGGGGGGGGGGGGTTCTTTTTTTTGTATCTCGAAACAGCTTACACAACAAGCAGCGCCTACGCACATCAACCAGCCACCACGCTTCCTACTCTCCACGGAGTTTAAGCATGAAATAAATGGGAAGCTTTAAAGTGGGAAATCCTCCCATCTGTCTGACATAGACGGGCACTTTATTTTCAAATTTCATATCAGTGGGGTGTTGTTTTTTTGTTTCGTTGCTTCTGAATTAAGGCTTAGGACAACACCCTCTCTCTCCTCCTGCAGTACAGTATTTGAATACGCGCTCATTGTCTAATCAAATAAAAAATCAAATCAATCGTTGCGCATGAACCAATATTTCGGGAGGGACAAAATTTACGAGCTTTACGGGATACAAGCAAAATTCAAAAGCTAATCTGAGTATATAGAAATGCGTGCTTTTCTCTTAACACAATTTTTGTGACGTTATTTGTTGTATTTTGCCTCGTCCAAGAGAAAGAGGATATGTTTTGAAAATAACTTTAATACGGCAATACACAGATACAGGATAAGTATGTCCCCATCAGTTACACATCCTATTGGGAGAGAGCAAAACAATACCAAAGCCTGCAAAGAGACAATTTTTATGTAACAATGATTACGTGAGTTGTACGCAGGAAATCAACACGATAACGGCCATCATAATTGAAGATATCACCAACATCTCCAAATCGAATCGACAAACATAACACACACACAGTCTGGTGTGTGTTCCTCGCGCGATTAGAAAGGGATACACCTAAAACGCTAAAGTGAGACACAAAATTAAATCTTACTTTCCATATTATTATATCAGAGGCGAAGATAATTTTTAAAAAAAAAACCATCGCGATACTACCATTCGTTTGCCCTCTGTTCCTTTTTTCGTTTTATATATTTATCCTTTTTATACGCGCAACGATGGTAAATTGTTTTTATTTTTCATCCAATGTCACACTCCTTTGTAATTGCTAATATATATTTTTTATTCTTATCGTGCGGTTGCCAAAAAAAAAATCCTTATGGCATATTCTGCTCATTATTCAGCTGTGACAGCTTTTAAGAATTAATAATAATTGCAAAAAGTAGAAATGAATAATAATTTGTGGTCCGTTTGTCATCCTTCTGAAATTTCAAAGTGATTTTTTTTTATATATATTCATGTATCCAGATTATTATCCTGCAACTGCTGTTTGGTATTCGTAATTATTTTTCTTTCTGTTTACTTTTTGCCATCCATTATCCTTATATGACACCGAGACAAACGAGGAGTATTTATTTTTATTTTATTTTTTTCTCTCAAAGGGAAAATAATCAAATGGAATACAAACAAAATAGTGCAATACTAAAATAAAATAGAAAAACAAATGTATGCATATACAGGACACACATATATATTTTAAGGACACAACAGCAACAGCAGCTAACTAACTAAAAATTCCAATTCCAATTCCAAATAGCCAAGACGAGAGCACAACGTCGCAGCACTCACTCTTCGTTTCTAGTTGCTGCAAAAGCAGCGTAACAGAAACACAAGAAAGCTACCATCATCTACCGCAGGCTCTCTGAAGGAAATTTCGTAACACTTCGGCTCTGCAATAAGGAACAGCACTCTCGCGCTGCCTCACAAATAACACACAACACGAATTATTATTATTATTATTTTTCAAGTGTTTGTCTTATCATCGTCGCCACTATCATCATCATCGATGGTACGAGGATTTATAACAAAAATCTTCATCTCTGAAGCGCGAATTAGTTAAAGTTAAACAACAGTTTAAAATAAGAATCAAAAAAAAAAAAGTTAAACAACTCCACAAAAAGGACATTGTGCGTTTTAACATTTATTATTTAGTCGTCCTTAAAAGCCCTTCTTGATTCGAAATGGGAATAGTCGTCAGCCGTCGGAGCGAGTGATGTTATAGTGTTCCTTATAAAACAAAAAAAAAAAAAACAAAAAACTATTCTCTGTCCTCCTATTGACACTGTTTGTTCGTTCAAGTTTTATTAAAGTTTAATTTCGTTTGATAAAAAAGAAAAAGAAGAAGAAAAAATCACAGCAAGCGGGCGTATTTTTTTATTGTATCCCCATTTCCACTGACAACTCCTGTTCTCATAGTAACAACAATATTTCGTTTATATCTCTGACAGTTAGCAGTACAATATGTTGTTTTCTTTTCGGCTAATTTCCATATACATACAGAAAGAAAATTTATCTTTTTTTGTCTAATTGAACCCAAACAGCTGAAATTTAAAATCAAATAAACAATAACAGAAGGGGATAGTACAAAAATTCTTCAATGACACCCCATCAATGAACAAAACACTAAACAACAACAACATAAACAACAGCAACAAACAATAAGTTAATAAGAAGAATAATTAAATAAAAATAAAACATCATATCCTACTAAATGCGTGAATAATTTTGTGATTCCATATGTTTAATAATGAAAGAGAAACTCTAATAATTTTTTAACTGTCTACACAATTGTTATAAACGTTTAAATACTATTTTATTCATTCATCCAATGATATAAGATATCATTCCTAATTGTTATCGTTCTTGGTTTCGTCGTTCGTGTGTGCTTTCATTTTATTTACCTATTTGTTAACAATCTTGGTGATGTGAATATTTAAAAATACACAAGACATTAGCTTCGTTCAAATGAAGTTGAATTATACCTATACCTACCAAACAACAACAACAAAAATTGCCTTTAGTTAGGTAAGGAAAATAAATGAATTAAATTAAATTATATATATTTCATATAAAACAAAAAACAAAAAAAAAAAACACAATTTTAACTAATTAATAAGTAAATTCCAAGTTCAACGAATTAATTCTAAGTGATTAAATCATATAGACACCATTTATATATTGTTATTGCAATTTACTCCGCATTAATTTACAAACAATATTATTATAAGAAAGTTTTGCTGAAACGACAAACATAAACGTCATATAGTACATAAACACATATATATATATATAAATAAAAAATTTAAAACTTGTTATTAATATGTTAACTACTACGATATGTACAAAACATTTCCTGGAAAATAATTATTTTTTTATTAAATAATTAAATAAGATTAAATCAATAAAATAGTGCCTCGAGTGACACAATTTCTCATTCTCTGCTAAATTAATAAAATAAAAAATAAAACTATTTTCGGAAGAAAGAAAAAAAGTGCTTACAACAGATTAGTGGCAATACCTAAATTAAATTGCAAACTATTTGTTTCGAATTAAATAAATGACCGTTCGATATAAAAAATACTATACGCATCTTAATAAAACAAAGCTTTGTATTTGAATTGAAAAGATACAAACGTTTTTTGGCACACTTCAACTAAGGAAGCAGGTGAGTCGAATTTTTGAAACCAAACAATATTTAATTTAGAAGAAATAACCCCCTTGAGGCAGACTTTAAACGCAATATTAGGCATTAACGGCCCATACAGGGCCTAAAACCCAGCTTCTCCAATTTGTGAAGTGGAAGGGACCTTCAATTTTAAGCCGAATAAATACGGCAAATTTAAGAAGCTTCTTATGACAATTGATACTCTTGGATATTTTTGTCTGACGTTCTCTAAACTCTAGATTTTACTTGGCCCGGCGGCAATTGAACCGGCGACCTTTCGACACACGTTTTTGACTTCTTTACTTTTAAATTCATTTTTTTATTCAATATTCGATATCAACTTACATACTAGGCAAAAATTATTAAATCTCTGAGTATTTCACGTTCAAGGATTTCAATTCCATAGATTTAATTTCCCTTCATATGTTAACCTCTTCAGCACCTTGGGGACAATGTCGGTTAAATGCTGACCCAAATGTAAAGCTGAATTGTTTTCAATCAATTTTATCTTCTTTATTTGAGCAATGTGTTCCGATTAAAGCGGTTCGCATACAAAATAAGAGCTGTCCTTGGTTTACGTCTGAGGTGTTGACTGCTATCAAAAAGCGTAACAAGCGATACAGTAAATGGAAGCACCGACCAACTGACGTTAACTGGGATGCCTATAAATTGGCACGAAATCTCGCAAACGCGACCTTGCGCACGTCTAAAAAAAATTACTACGCTTCAAAACTTAACATCTCCCTGCCTGCAAAAAAGCTCTGGGGCAACCTACGCAAAATAGGTGTTTCCGATAGAAATAATAGTTCTAAATGCTGTCTGGATCCGGATGAATTAAATAATTTTTTTCTTGGGAGCGTTTCTCGTGCACATACATTTGATTTCAATCAATCCTCAGACCAAACTATAAACGGAAGACTGGATGATTTTGATGTGGTCACGGAAAATGAAGTTGTTGAGAGTATAGCCGCCATTAAGTCTTACTCCATAGGAGAAGACGTTGTGCCTATACGATTTGTCAAACTCATTTTACCATTAATCATAACCCACCTCACTGAAGTTATAAACTGGTGCATTATTACTACCACTTTTCCGGATTGCTGGAAAGTTGCAAGAGTCCTACCAATTGCTAAAAAGTCAAACCCTACCTCTCCTGCTGACTTCCGACCAATTAGCATCCTACCATGTTTGTATAAGGTCCTTGAAAAGATAATATCTAAGCAGTTAATGAAATACTTTTTGCAATATAATTTGTTAAGTTCTCGTCAGTCTGGCTTTAGAGCTAAACACAGCTGTTCCTCAGCTATGGTCAACTTACTTGAGGAAATAAGGCAAGACTACGATAAAAACAACATAACGCTGCTGTGCTTTTTAGATTTTTCAAAAGCATTTGATAATGTGAACCATGAAATTCTGCTTTGGAAACTAAAAAATGTATTCGGACTCAGTGACAGAGCAGTTAAACTCAGATTAGATTAGATTTTAGATTATTCATTTTTATTCAACTTTCACTTAATGCTATTTACAGTTTATATAAAAAATTCAAAAATAATAATAAGTGTAAGAGAATAAATCAGTGTCATTCAGTAACTTATATCGTTAGAGTTGAATGACCGCCAAAAATTTCGGCTCAAACTAGAAGAATAACTGACGTGGGGTACTTTCAGTTGTTCTTTTTTTTTTTTTTTTTTTTTTTTTTTTTTTAAATTAACAAAAATTAAAGAAACATTACGTATAAAAAATACAAAAAACATAAGCGATGTTAATAGAAGAAAGATACTTAAGTTCTTACTTTATAGACTAATTCTACGTCTGTCAAGTTTAAAGTGAAAAGCCAGTTTGTGATTTTTTTCAAGAAAGAATGAAAGTAGTAAGTTCTTCTAATTGAAATGGGCAGATTATTGAATACAATTGCGGATGTCATTAAATAAAAATTCATGAAATGTGTTTTGTGTGGAACTAGAGTATCAACAAGTGCCAGATTATTAACCCGTAAGTTGTATATTGAAGAGTTTCTAGATGGAATATTACCACTTTGTTTATAGAATTCTTTTAAAACTTTAAAAATATAGAGATGACGTAATGGTAGTAATCTTAACTCACAAAAGAGAGGCCAGCTTCCAGTTCGTCGACTTTTTCCACAAACGATACGAATTATATGCTTTTGGGCAATCAAGATTGGTCTAAGAGTGTTCATATAAGCACCTCCCCAACAAACTATCCCATATTGCAATTTAGACTGAGTAAGTCCGTAGTAGATCATTGTTAAAACTTTTTTTGAGCAGAATGGCTTTAACAGATACATCTTTCGAGTTATCAGATTCATGTAGGTTTTGAGTGATTGAACATGAACTTTCCAGTTAAGGTTGCAGTCGATGATAACTCCTAAGTACTTAAAGTAATCAACAAGCTCAATTTGAAAACAATTACGTGAGCACTGATTTTGTTCTAGGAAGTTATTTCTACCACATACATGCAAAGGTAAAGCAAACTTTTGACAGTCATACGAGTGAAAAAATGCTTCAATCTTCCTAGAAAAATCCCCCGATAGCTTAAAACACATGATTTTAGTTTTATCACTAATAATCAATCTGTGGTACGCAAACCAAGCTCTAAGCAATTCTAAGTCATTACTTATGTTAGCAAAACATTCGAAATATGAAGATTGGATATAAGTGAAAGCTATATCATCTGCAAAGGCTCTACGATTTCCAGAAAAATTCTGGTGGAACAGAGAGTTAATGTAAATTAAGAATAGAGTCGGACCCAAAACAGAACCCTGAGGAACACCATTTTTCAACCTTAATAC
Organism: Portevinia maculata; assembly: GCA_949715645.1. Taxonomy (NCBI): domain Eukaryota; kingdom Metazoa; phylum Arthropoda; class Insecta; order Diptera; family Syrphidae; genus Portevinia; species Portevinia maculata. The sequence continues at coordinate 7,527,725 of OX454529.1, forward strand.
ATTACTAAAAATCCCATTTACATACACACTTTGTTCCCTTCCGATCAAATACGATTTAAGCCATTCATAAATTATTCCCCTAAAACCAGCATTGTATAGCTTGCTTAAAAGAATTTCATGATCGACCAAGTCAAATGCCTTAGTCATATCAATAAACAATGCCATCGTAGATTGATCATCATTAATCCCCTTGTATAGATCACAACATACTTTAAGAATTGCATCTTCAGTAGATCTACCTGATCTAAAACCAAATTGATCATCAGAAAAAAAGGTATTTTTTTCAAGAAATGAAAGCATTCTAGTTTTAACTAGTTTTTCAAATATTTTTGAAAACGTAGAAAGCAACGAAATAGGCCTATAATCAGCTACGTTTTTACGGTTACCTTTTTTAAAAAGTGGAATAACTTCAGCTCTTTTCAAAGAAATGGGAAACTTTCCCATACTAACACTTAAGTTAAAAATATAACATAAAATATCCACGATTTCCCAAGATATTTTTTTTAACAAAAGAGCAGATACACCATCACTGGTACAAGAATTTTTACTTTGCAAACTTTGAATTAATTTACAAATTTCTCCCGGCGAGAATTCTTCAAAACGAAAACTATTCCTTTGAGTTGTTTCTTTTTTTAAAATATTTTCAATGGTGCAGTTACAACTATTGTGAAGCGGCACGGGGGGTTTTACAGCTTCGGTAACACTAACAAAATAATTGTTAAAACTATTTGCTATTAATTGCGGGTCAGAAGTAATATCATTATTGGTAAAGATATTAGAAATATTATTCGATTTAATTTGCTTCCCTAAAATACAATTTACTACTTTCCATTCATTTTTAGTGTTGCCCCTGAAACGTATCAAGCGGTTGGTGTAATATGAATTGCGTGACTCAGCTGATAAAAAGTTTTCTCTCTGATAGGTTGCAAAGGGTAGTCACAAATGGAAATCACTCTCTTTTAAAAACGATCACACAGGGCGTACCACAGGGATCTATATTAGGACCGATCTTATTCTGCATTTTTATAAATGACCTTCCACATGTTTGTAAACATACATCAGTTCACTTATATGCTGATGATGTGCAACTTCATGCTGCAAAGTCGCTTCAAAATATTGATGAACTCACAGCACTTGTCAATGAAGATTTGGAACGAATTCACAGATGGTCTGTAGAGAATGGACTACAACTAAATCCAAAAAAGTCGCAAGTTATCCCTATATGTCACAAAAGGTTCAACCTTAATTTTTTACCGGATGTTTGGCTAAATGATAATAAAATCAGAGTAGTTGAAACTGTCAGTAGTCTAGGGTTCGTTATTAACCGTAGCCTCTCTTGCTATAACCATATAAACACTGTCATTGGACGAATCTATGGTTGTCTTCGTAAATTGTGGCTGTCTGCTTATTTTACACCCACTGAAACTCGACGAAAGCTGGTAGTAGCCTTAATACTACCTCTCATCACATATTCTGAGGCTGTCTATAGCACACTCGACTCCTTATCACAACGTAAACTGCAAGTTGCTTTCAATGATGCGGTCCGATATGTGTATGGCCTTCGTAGAAGCGACCACATCTCCATTCACTCTCGGGAACTACTTGGATGTTCTCTACAAGATTACATCAACGCCAGGAACTGCATTTTTCTTCACAAAATCATATACAAACATTTCCCAACCTACTTGTTCACAAGGCTCAACTTTTCTCGCTCCAATAGGACCATGAATATTATCCCTTTTCGTTACGTACACCTCAATTCCTCACGTCTATTCTTCATCCATGCTGTCAGACTATGGAACTCGTTACCTACGCGGATTAAAACAATTTCTAATTTCACAAGTTTCAAAAGCGCCATTCTTCTTTATTTCTCATCGACTATTTCCTATAATTAATACTTATTCAAAATATCTTATCTCTCCTTTTTCTTTCTACTTTCCATAAATCTATCCCAAACTTTCGCTCCTCAAATCATCTGCACTTTTTTGTAATTTAGTTTTAAGTCACTTTATTTGAATTTATTTTAAAACTGGTTATAAGTTTTCTAAGTACTATAAAAGATATTATCTTAATGTACACACCAATAAATAAATAATTGAATTGAAAAAAAAAATTGAATTGAAATCTAAATTAAAGTTAAAAGGATACTTATTCTTAATTAAATATCCTTATGCAGACGTTCTAAACTTAACTATAACCTTATAATTATTGCCACACGGAATAAAACCAAATTACGTGGGAGCCTTCCGTAAAATATCTGGGCATTTATCTTGACAATAAATTGACTTTTAAGGAACACAATTCGCGCACACTTAAGAAAATAAATATTGCCATTAAAATGTTATATCCATTTATTAACAGAAAATCATTACTTTCTAATGAAAATAAAATATTAATTAATTTTACGAATGCCAGGTTTGGGGTAAATTTACTGAATACCACATAAAAAAACTGCAAATATCCCAAAATAAAATATTAAAAATGATGCTTAATCTGCCCTTGCATCATTCTACATCGGATCTTCATCTAAGAGCTGATGTTGAATACTTAAGCTCACCGAATCATTTAGAATCACATGCGACATTCCTGAAAATCCTCTGATTAATCAGTTGCTTATAGACCATCATACGTGATGTTCTTTTGCTTATTCAAACATACATACAAGCCATATACTTAAATTCTCCTTCATATTCCTTTTTTATACCCTATTCTAAGGGTATATTAATTTTGACGCATAGTTTGTAACATACCTTAATATTGCCCGTAGACCCCTAAAAGTTACTATATTTATGGTCAGCATCGATAGTAATGTCGATCTAGCCATGTCCGTCCGTCCGTCCGTCCGTCCGTCCGTCTGTCGGCAAAAATTAGGCCTTTAAACTGGACCTAGAGAGCTGACATTTTAACCATATATTCTCTAGGGTCCCGAAATAATCAAGTTTACGAATTTTTGAAATCCGCCCACAGACACGCCCACAAACTCAAAAAAACAAAATTTTGGAAAAAATCGAATTTTGAGCTAGGAAGCTGAAATTTTTTATATATGATCTATGACTCCTAGAACTGCTCGGGATATAAAATTTTCAAAATCCGCCCACTGCCACGCCCACAAAAAAATAAAACAATTTTATTGAAAAACCAAAATTTGAGCTAGGGATCTGAAATTTATAATATATACTCTCTATGGGCCCTTTATGCTCATGTGTAAATATTTTCAAAATCCGCCCACTGACACGCCCACAATTAATTTTTTTTTTTTTTTTTTAAATTCAAAGTTTGAGCTAGGGAGCTGAAATTTATAATATATACTCTCTAGGGGCCCTTTATTCTCATGTGTTAATTTTTTTTAAATTCGCCTACTGACACGCCCACAATTAAATAAAACAATTTTATTGAAACGCCCAAGTTTGAGCTAGGAAGCGTTTTTTTTTTTATAAAATCCTTTAAATGTTATATAACAAAATATGTAGAGCGTTCTTAACAATTCAACCATACTTAGACTTTTGTCACGCCCACTTATGAGGGATAGGAATAAGAATAGGGTATCCAACAGTTCGCCCAAGCGGACTGTAGCCCGTCCCTACGTTTTTTTTTTAAATTGTATCACATCTGATTCCATGTTATATGTTAATTTATATACCTATATGTTAATTTATTAAAAATTTTGTCTAAATTTATTCAATTTATTTACCCTTTTGTTAATACATGTTAATTTATTTACTATTTTGTTCATATTTGTTAATTTATTATTTATTTATTTATCCAGTTTTTTAATCTATTTATTTATTTGTTTAATATAATTTATTTACTGTTAAATTATTTGTATTTATTATTTTATCAATTATCTAGTCATTTTGTATTTAATTACATAGTTATTAATATTTAATATTATTTATTTATTTATTTTTTTTTATTTTTTTTTATTTTCAATTTGAGGTTTTTTAATTCGCTGTTTCCTCAGTACCCGTTTTTTTTTTGTTTTACATTTATATATCTATATACAACTATTCAGTAGAAGATATATACTCTTGTAAATCACATCTCTGTACCTGAACATTGTAAATTGCGTGATAACACACTGTAACTTTTTAAACGCAATGTATCTATCTATCTATCTATCTATCTATACGGAATAAAAACTGTTTTACGAACTAGTTTAACATATTATTTTCATTGAGAATTTTCTTTTTCAAAAAACTCGGCATCATTATTTAAATTTTATGTTTTATATAAGAACAAAGTAAAACATTGAAAACTGCCTACTTAACTTCTTAACGTTCTAACTATAATTGGGAATCTGAGCACTTAGTTCGACACACTAACCATTGAGCCCGACAATTCTGAAGCAGAATTTTACTGTGAAATAAAGAGAGGTTAACTGAAGGGTTTTTCATTAAGGGCTTGACAACTTCTTTTTTAAATAAAATGCAAACTACTTGAGATATCTGAAAAACATTATATTGGCTTGAATTACTATGAAAACATTTATGAATCGGATTCGACTTCGTTCATATGTCCACCACGGGAATCTATGCAGCGGTCGATACGTTGAACCCAATTTTCGATGACGCGGCCGCAAATTTTGACCGATACGGCCGCTATTTCTCGTTCAATATTGGCTCTGAGCTCCTCTAACGTCGCCGGCTTGTTGGCATAGAACAATGATTTAAGGTAGCCCTTTTAAAAAAAAAGTTAAATCACACGATCTGGGCGGCCAATAGACGGGTCTGTTTCTCAATATAACACGTTCACCGAACTGAGACTACAATAACTCTATTGTTGCACCGCTGTGTGACTTGTGGCATCGCCTTGTTGGAACCACATATCACTCATGTCCAATTTATGCAATTGGTCAAAGAAATAACGTTCTAAAATGTGTCTGTAGCGAATACCATTTACCACGTGACGGTCATTTTCATCGACGAAAAAAAAAACGGTCCAATAGCGCCACCGGCATGAAAATCGTACCAAACAATGACTTTTTGCTGATGAAATGCTGTTTCATGAAGCACATGAGGGTTCTCACCTGTCCAGTAACGCATATTTGGCTTATTGACGAAGCCGTTTAACCAAAGATACGCTTCATCGCTGAAGTTGATTTTGCGATGAAAATCTTCATTTTCTTGCATCAGGTCCAGAGCCCAATTTGAGAACGAACCTCGTTTAATATCATCAAGTGGCTTTAGTTCTTGAGTCAGCTTCATATTGTAAGTGTGTAGGCCAAGATCCTTACGCAAAATTCGCCATAATGTTGTCTGGGTGAGGCGCAATTCTTGAGAACGCCGTGAGATTGACTGATTTGGCTGGTTTGCGACGGACACCTCTACGGCAGCAATATTCTCCAAACTTTGCAGTCTCACTGGCACGGCAACATGAAGCAGCGAATATTCTGACTCAATGGTTTCACTAGACAATGAACTTTTGTCTACTGGGACGAGAATTACGGCCGAAAATTGGCGTTAATGCTCTTAAAGCTGCGAAAACCGACTCGGAACTTTGGTAGTAAATTTTAATTATTTGTAAACGTTTTTCCTTCGTGTACTTCAGCGTGATAAAAATGTTAATTTTACTGAATACTTTGACACTAACAGTTCGGTAATCGGTTATAAGGTGCGGTCACACTCAAAATTCGGAGTTGTCAAGTCGCTAATGAAAGACCCTTTATTATGTGTGCCTAGTACAATGGACCAGTTTTGAGTTCGAGTGCAGGGATTCTCCAGGGACCGGTGGCAGTACCATATTGCGTTCTATGGTTAAAGTTTTTTCTAAACAACAAAATGGCCTTCAGATTTGCCATATTAATGCACAAAGTCTTTGGCCAAAAATGGATGAGTTTCGTTTTCTGTTTGAAGGTTCCAGTGTCGATATTATTTGCAATTCAGAAACTTGGTTTTCTTCACATTTCGACTTGATGGATAGATTATACTGCATGAAAGGTTATCAAATTCTTCGCGGTGATAGAGTCGGTCGTGTGGGGGGTGGTGTTGCGGTTTATATTAGAAATGGTGTTTTTCGTGATGTTAAAGTAAAGTGTAAGTCGCAGAGTAACAGCGAGATGGATTTCTTGTTCCTGGAATTACTGAGCAACGCCGATACACTTCTTCTTGGAGTGGTTTATAGACCTAATACGAATATTGACCTAAGTACCCTTACTTCTTTGCTAGAAGCAATATCTATCACTTCGCGAAACGTAGTACTGTGTGGAGACCTTAATAGTGATCTCTTGTCAGAACGAAACTTAATAGATAGTATGGTCTCACTTGATCTTTTTCCCGTCAATTCCTCTACACCAACCCACTTTAGAGATACCTCTAGCACATTACTCGATGTTTTGTTTGTTAGTGATACCGCAAAAGTACTCTTCTATAATCAGTTATCAGCTCCAGTGTTTTCAAAGCATGATCTCATCTATTTAACCTTCGATTTTAGTTATCAAGATTTACCAAACTCATTCGAATTTAGAGATTTTAAACACATTGATTATTTGGCTTTAGAAAGGGATACGCGCAGAATTAACTGGGACCAAATATATGGTATGCCTTTCCCTGATCAGCAAATTGAGTTCCTACAAACCAACATTAATCAACTTTTTAATATCCACGTACCGCTTAAGACAGCATCTGTAAGACATGAATTTACTCCATGGTTTTCAACTGATATCCGAGATCTTATGAAAAAGCGTGACGAGGCGTACAACCGATGGAAGCGCTTTCGAGTAGAAGAACACCATAGGATATACAGAAAGCTCCGCAATAACGTTGTTTGCAAAATACGTGCCGCAAAAACTCGATTTTACTCGGAACGCTTGAACCCCTTATTGACTGGTAAACAGTTATGGAAGTAAGAACCTGAAGGAAATCGGTTTAGGAAAGCAAAAGAGTAGCCTGCTTGATCACGTTGATCCCAACGAACTTAATAGAAGCTTTGCGTCTTACACTCCCTCAACTGTTCCATCTTCTTCTTATGTTTCCAACCTCAATCATAACACGGCAACGTTGTGTTATGAAGCTTTCGAATTTGTCTCTGTAGAACAAGCGGATGTTGTTGAAAGTCTACTCTCTATCAAATCTAATTCTGTAGGAGTCGACGAAATTCACCCAAAGTTTATAAAAGTTATTCTGCCCATAATATTACAGTATGTTACCCATACCTTTAACCACATTTTTACTACATGTGTATTTCCCTTGGCCTGGAAGAAATCTAAAATCTTACCAATTCCTAAGAGTCGCACGGGTAAAGAGTTTCGTCCAATTGCTATTCTTTCTTTTCTCTCTAAAGTATTTGAAAGAATAATGCAAAAGCAAATAAATAGTTATCTCAATACAAATAATATCCTAAGTCCTTATCAATCTGGCTTCCGTGCAAAGCATAGCTGTACCACCGCACTCCTTACTGTGACCGACGATATAAGGCAGCGCTTAGATAATAATGAAGTCACGTTTTTGGTGCTTCTTGACTTCTCTAAGGCATTTGATACCGTCAACCACACCACTATACTACGCGATAAACTGACGAAAAAATATAACTTCTCTCACACTGCCGTAAGTCTCATGTCGATGTCGTCGTATCTTGAATGTCGTCAACAGGCAGTACTAGTAAACAATATTATGTCAGAATTTCTTCCTAATACATGCGGAGTTCCGCAAGGTTCTATTTTAGGACCCCTATTGTTCTCTCTGTATGTTAATGAGTTGCCCTCCATCGCCATATGTTCACAAGTTGAAATGTATGCCGACGATACCCAACTATATACGAGCTGCTCACCTGACTCAATTGATGACTGCGTCAGCTGCATAAATTATGACTTGAAAAAAATCTTAAATTGGTCGGAACAGAATTTGCTTCAAATAAACCCTAAAAAGTCGAAATGTATCGTTATATCCCGAAAAACTCGTAGCACATCGTCATTTCCACCTATCTTACTTAATGATGGTGTAATCGAATATGTGGATAGGGCAAAAAATCTGGGTATGGCATTCAATCAAACGTTAACTTGGAATGACCATATTAACCTAACAGTGGGAAAAGTTCACGCTGCTGGAGGAGTACGAAGCAGTGTATTCATTCGATTATCGGAGGGCACAATGGTCGCGCTTCTCCAGATTTTTAAAGCGAGATATACGTTCGAGTGGGATCGACCCACCGACAAACAGTAACATGACAAATGATGACATTGATCGGCATTTATTGCAAATGAACGACGCCATCAAACGAACTATGGAACGAACTATTCCTCGAGTAGGGCGTTCCGACGACGACCAGACAGAAAAGTACAGAAACCCTACAATCGACGCACTATACCGACAGAAAAGTAGACTGCTCTCGAGGCTTAAACGGCTGTACAGGCAATTTACTGATCGCAACGACCCGGAGGTAAGGATGCTGAATTCAGAGATCCGAATCCTGAAACAGCTGATAAAAGAAAATTACAAAAAATCTGTAAGTCTGTATTGGGGCAATAAAATTCGGGCTATTAAAACCTGTAGTCCGAATATGTTCCCACAGATAAATAAGTTGTTCAGGAGGAAAGATCACAATGATATTCCTTGTGTTCGAATCTCCCAGACAGCAGAGAACAGACAGACGGTACTGACTGCTGGAATAAGTCCAGAAAGTGTCGCTTCAAACGACGATTTTTTCGTGGTCGAGGACCCACAGGAGAAGGTGGATTTGCTGGGCGCTTGTTTCGAGGCCGTGTATACGGTGAACAATCCTGTTCGCCGTAACCACGACATTGAGAATAGGGCTCTGGTGAGCCACTTCGATCTGCGCACCGAACTTGAGAATTGGCGATCTGAGAATAACGGATTCACCGTGTTCACTGATGAAAACCATGCTAATGCAGTTGTCGCCAATGGCCGAGATGCATCGCACTTGTTCGTGTCGAAGGATGATCTTCTGTGCATCTTCGAGACACTAAAGAATAAAAAGTCGGCGGGGATGGATGGTGTCCCAAACGTCGTATTGAGACACCTGCCTTTGGAGGCTGTAGATATTTTCACCACGCTGTTTAACAATGCGCTGAATAATGCATATTATCCGGCGCATTGGAAGGTAGCTGTGGTACACCCTATCCCGAAAAAATGTAAAGATAGGACGAACCCTGCCAATCTCCGGTCAATTAGCTTGCTTCCGAATATTAGCAAGGTCTTTGAAAAGGTTGTCAATAGAGCCCTGTTAAAGTGGGTCGAGGACAATAACATAATTCCGGACAACCAGTTTGGTTTCAGGGCGAGGCATGACACTATTCATGCCGCGTCGAAACTGGTTTCCGACATTCAGTGGAATAAATGCAAGAACCAATGCACGGGTGCTTGTCTGGTTGATTTTGAGAAGGCTTTCGACACCGTATGGTTAGAGGGACTTTTCTACAAGTTGACCAGGCGGGGGATGCACAAACCTTTGCTATATGTAATTTATAATATGCTTATGGGAAAGAAGTTCGTTGTCAAATGTGGCAACGTGACTTCGAGCAGAGTCTTTGAAATTAAAAACGGTTTACAGCAGGGGGCGGTCAATTCTCCGATCCTGTTTAACATTTACACGAGTGATCTGGTGGGTTCACTCAGACATGCTATAGCGTATGCCGACGATTTGGTGGCATACAGATCAGGTCCTAAAATCGAGGTTATTAATATCCTTTTGCAGCGTGACTTCGATCAAATTAAGCGATATTGCGACGACTGGAAGTTGAAAATCAACTTTCAGAAGACAGAAACAATCTTGTTCAGAACTCCATTGGCTGGGGCCTCTAGGGATACCAGAAAAAACTGGAAGAAATTGGCCATTATTGGACAAAATGGGCAGCCATTGGCGGTCAGAAGCGTAGTTAGATATCTAGGTATCTGGCTTGACCAGTATCTGTATTTCGATAGACATATAGTTGCTTGTCTTGCTGGGGCCAAGAAGGCTTATGCTCTGACAAGGAGACTGTTTCATAGCAATCAACTTGACTCTAGAGTGAAGGTCATTTGCTACGTGGCCCTTATAAGGCCGATCATCGCTTATGGTTGTCCATTGTGGTTTAATATAGCGCCTAGTTATATGGAAAAGATTCGGGTTTTGGAGAGACAATGTCTTAGGACCTGTCTCCGGTTGTTCCGAACGCCTAAATCCAACTATATAAAATACTATCCCAACAAGGTCCTATACGATGGGGCTCAGTTGAATAGGATTGACAATTTCCTCATTAAGGTCACTCGAAGGCACGTTGCAAGGGCGATGGCCAGCGACAATAGTCTGATATTTGGGGCTTACTACCCCAATGAAATGTACATAGAGAGTACGCTCCGGTCTGGCTTTATCCCGCCAGAGGCATTTATCCATATTGATGCAAAAGGGCTGGTACAGACGAGGGATGGTATTCCGGTCTTATACCATCGCTACCGCAGCGCGAGAGATAAGCGGCTCCTCCATGACGGGGACGTCGCCAATGCTCATGAGCTCCTCCGTTTTAGTACAGCAATATCGGAGAGGGATATATTCGACACGGAAAAGCAATTCGCCGAATTTTGGTGGCTTGTTGAGGGGGGAGGGGTCAACATGCCCTCCCAGGACGGTGCGTTACTCTAGGTAACATCCTCTTAGCTTATAAGTTAGATTAAGTTAGCTAGGGCGTTTTTGGGAGAGGCCGGGCTCGCCAACGTGTGGTGGTGCTTCCGGGAGTTGACTGACGCTGTAAGGCTTCAGTCGGCTCACGGCGGCGCGTGTGCACGTTGACGACTGCCAGGCGCTCGGAAAGCAATTGGGATTTTGACCACTTGTTGCGCCAGGCAACGAGTGCTCAGAATCCTAATTATAGTTAGAATACGTTAAGTAGTTTAAGTAAGTAGAATAGGTAGTTTGTAATTTGTTTTATATAAAATCTCAATAATGATACCGAGTTTTAGTAAATTTTCTCGAGGAATATATATGTAAGATTAGTTCGTAAAATAGTTCGTAGGCCGAAAGGCAATAATTCTAAGATATAGTTAAGTTTAGAGCGTTCGCATAAGGACCAATAAATAAGAATAAGTATCCTGTTAATTTTAAGTTAGGTTTAATCATTTTTGTCTAGTATGTAAGTAGATATTTATCAATGAATAAAAAAATGAATTTCAAAGTCAAGTCAAAAAGTGGGAAAAGTTCACGGAATTCTTCGTTCTTTGTGGGCGACCCAACACTTCACTCCCTTAAAAACACGAATCCTTTTAACAAAGACCCTAATTACTCCCATATTAACCTATGGTTGCGAAGTCTTCGGAAAGAGCGATTCGATGAGTAGCAGGAAACTCAATGTCGCCTATAATAATGCAACTCGATATATTTTCGGTCTGCGTCGTCACGACCGCATTTCACTCTTCTCTTACCGGATCAGTAACATCACGTTTGATAGGCTCCTACAGTATCGGACAATATCTATGCTGCATAACATAATCTATACACGTCAACCCTGTAACCTTTTTAACAGATTAACGTTTGGTGCATCCACTAGGACTAGACAAATCTTATCCCCGCGATTTTCTTGTTCGACGTCGGAACGTCAATTTTTCGTAAATGCCACTCGACTCTGGAATTCCCTCCCTCTCCAAATCACAGAAATAAGACTGAAAAAGAGATTTCTAACGGAATTAAAATCTTACTTGTCCGCTTATTAAATTTTATTAAATTTCACAAATTTCCGTTAATTTTGCTTATAGGTATAACGTTCATTTTCTCGAATTGTCTAATTTTATTTGGCCGTTTATACTCTAATAGTTATATTTCAATTTATTTTTTCAAACTGTGTTTTCTCGTTGCCTTTATTATTTTGTTATATTTCATTTGGCTGTATAATTCTGTTATGTTTATAATAAGCTTATCACTTCTTTAAAAGATAATCTATCTTAATGTGTAAGCCTTCAAAATCAAATTAATAAATAAAAATAAATAAAAAAATAAAAATAGAAAGTCTCGAACCCAAAAAAAAAACTTTTCCTATTGTCCTTCCTCTTAGTTTTGCTTAATCAAAAACGAAACGCTGGGCAACTCTTTGCCTTCTGTGATTGTATGGATATATCTAAGTTCTAAAAAAGAATTTGGAGAGAGTGCAGAGTAGAAGCAGTACAAAATAATTTATATTTCTTTTTCAAATTAAACACAACACACAATTTATTTTAATATATTTCTTATTTTATTTTTATTAAATTCCTCTATGAGGAAGCTTAGGAATATTTATATTTTATTCTTATTAAATTCCTCTATGAGGAAGCTTAGGAATATTTACAACCGTCCACTGGCAGCTCCACTTAATTACTAACTTATATAATACAAAACGAACTAACTTATATACTACAACTAGCATTACCACTAACATGAAGACATGAACGCTGATCCGTTAATCCGCTGCTTGGCTGGAATTTCTTGCTGTAGCTTAACGGGTGTTTGCTATGCTATGCTTGGTGATGCTGCGGCCACACTTACTGTTCTGATAGTGCAGCTTCTACCGTTTGCAGCATTACCACTAACATTGAGATAACGCTGATCCGTTAATCTGCTGCTGGCTGGAATTTCTTGCTGTAGCTTAGCGGGTCATTTGTGCCTTGGAAAGCGTTTGGTGGTTGTTATGCTATGCTTGGTGATGCTGCGGCCGCACTAACTGTTTTGATAGTGCAGCTTCTACCGTTTGCATATTGACAGCTATGAAACCGTGTGCCTAGTGACTTTCCGTACGCCGAAGCATTTTTATTACATGTATTTGATGTGACCATAACTTACACAAACGATTCCAATATCCCTGGAGAGGAGCAGAGTGGAGTGCGTGTTTCATTCGAACCCCAGTTCTGGTACCATTTATCTGCTCAGTCTAACCCCTTGTACGAGTATTTTAGCTGGTCCTAAGTGTGGAGAGCTGAATGAAGCACTAGGCCATATGCAGGCAAATTCAGATCGGAGAACTCTGAACTTGTACCAGCCTGTGTTTCGCCTAATACCAAAACAGCTGGTTTAAATTTAAAAAAAGAACACATGCAGGAGACGGAGAGTGATTCCTTCTTAATCCTGGAACGTTGCAAAAATCCACTCTGAATTCACTATGCAAAGCACATGAGAATACGTGTTAAACACAACTGCAACGTTAATTTGGCGAAGTTGAACTGTGAAAATCGCTAACTCCAGACACGAAATCAATCTGCCACAGGTGTTATGCCCTTGCGACAGAATTAATCAATAATCTGCCAACAAATGACCACCAGTGCAACAGATATAACGAAATCTCGGTCGTTCCCTCGCCGAAATGTAAATCTGCCGGCAGCAACAACGACCAAGACTCTGCGACTGGCTTCGGTGGAGGAAGAGCTGTACCAACGTGGAGTGCGCAACTGGAGGCGGTTACACAAGCATCCAGCTAACTGGGGAGGCGTGTTGCTTGCGGCCCACGTCCACCCCTGACCGTAGCGCCACCTAAGCAAGCAACTAAGTTCAATATGCTTTGCATGTGAACCTTAATTGATTTCCAATCGATTGGCATGCTTATTTTTTGTCCTTTCTAATTCAACGATTGTTATCCTGCCTTTGTCCGTCCTATACACGCACGCAGATACATAATGTACATTATTATTTATTTAATCAACTAATGAAATTTTCGGATAGACAAATACAAAATTTAATACCAATTTGCCCCAGCTGTAATGGTGCGAGTTGCCGACTTGCAGTCGTGCTCGCATAACTTGTGCACGGTGGGTGGCATGGTGCCGCGCCGGGGTGAATGGGCGACTTGTTTTTCATATTTGTAAGCCGATATGGGTTCCGCGCGTTGGTGAAGAAAGAAACAATGTGGATTTGTCATCATTGGAATTTCATGACCAGCCAGACATAGTCCTTCGTATGGCGCATTCAGCTCCTCACTAATAGCACTTAATGAGCAAAAATTGTTAGTTCATGCACACAAACTATATTCTATGGTATGCGATGAATGTGTAGTGGTGCAGCTATCGGTTGGGGATCTTAAGAGGATGTACACAACTCTGGGACACTATATATGATGAATGGTGGCTTAATGTCCGATTGCTATCACTCGGCCCATGAATAGAATTTGACTATCATCTTGATATGTCAGAGTGTTTGGGTACGTTGCCATGGTATACATTTGGGTATTGCATAGCTTTGTTTTAGAATCGTGAAGATGAAGATACAAATCAGCGATTAGTATTCCATCTGGTCGCACGAGGGATTGAATTTGTCGGTTTTGGGCTAAAAACAAACATTTGTTGTTTGAATGACATTACAAAGACAAATGACAGGTTTGGGTACTTAGGTCTGGTCATCAATCAATTACGTTGGTGGGAGTTCCTTTGCAGTACTTGGGATTGCTAAAGTCCAATGAACCGTCGGGTCTGAAATAAAATTCAATACAAAACAGTGAAATTGGGCGCGTTCAGTTTGCAAGGCAACAACTAGTTACCCTGCCTCATTGGTCGAATAGGTTAGGTTAGGTAAGGTGGCTTTGGAGGGCGTGAGCCCAGGCACACTTAGGCCGCAGTTTCGGCCCGTTGTGATACCACAAAAAGGGGGGGGGGGGGGGGGGGTGTTCTGCCGGTCGTCGCTCGGCCTACTTGGTTCTCTGTGATTGCCTCTTGTGAGGTAGTGGTCTTAGGGGGGAAGATACTCCTGAAGGGGTCAGGGTGTGCAGCCTGGCTGTGTTTCGCATGGGTTGCGATGTGTTGGGTGACTAGTGCAGAGGCGACTTTCGCCCGACCTCCGAACCAAGGGTTGCGATCGAGATGAGGCGATTGATGCAATCAAACCCCAGGTCGATCTCAAATTCTGCGCCGCGGAGGGAAGCTATTGCCTCCTGATCACCGGGGGAGGGAAGAGTCTTTTGAGATGACTGTTACAATCGAACCTCAAACTACTCTTCACTCTCTTTGCAGGCAATACCGTGCCAGGGAGACCGATACAGTCAATCCCGCGCAAGCTATTACATTCCTTGGAGGGGGGGTCGGGGTGTACCGGCAGCACAATCAAGTAGTTGGTTACAAAACTGTGCTAGAGGGCGTGACTGAAAGTGGTCCAACCCCGCTGCACGCATCGCGGGGGTGGGTGCGGCTTGTGGCGACTGTTGCACTACGAGCCTCAAGTTACACCATTCCGCGGAAAGGGAGCAGGGAGGGGCGGCCTTGATAGTCGATTTGGAATTATGATGACTGAGTTAGGAGGTTTGTGGTGCAGGTTTTGAGGCATGGGAGAGAAGCAGAGTGTGGTGACTGTTACAATCTAACCTCAACTCTGTTCCCGTTTTGTCTGCATAGCGGGGAGGCAGCAAGGCCGGTGGAGACCGTTTCAGTCGATCCGCCGGGTTACTGTCTCTCCCTCGGAGTGGAGTTCTGACTGAAGTGACTGATACAATCTAACTTCAGTGAGAACTCTTTTCCTTTGCAGGGGAATAGGTTTGGGGTGATCTGCGGGAGGGTAGCGGGAGGGGCTCAAGTTATCGACCAATCCGTCCCCTAGTTCAGTTTAACCATTTGGATTTAGTGACGAATTTGCTGATACAGCCAATGTCTGTCTCACTGAGATCACTTAGATCATCGAGGAAATAGTTGCCGAGGATTTGTTTCCTTGAATTGGCTAGTGCGGGGCAGTTGCACAGGAGATGAGTGGTGGTTTCTTCCTCTTCGACGTCTCTACAGCTTCTGCAGAAGTCGTTTGAGGGAGCTCCCAATCTGATGGCATGTCTGCCTAAAAGGCAGTGGCCGGTGATTGCTCCGATTACAGAGCTGATATTTTTCCTGCTGATGGAGAGAAGTTTGGATGTTCTCTTCGCATCGTATTTGGTCCAAATTTGCTTTGAGGACACACATGTACTGATGCTATTCCATCTATTATTTGCTTCTATTAACGCGTTTCCTAGAAGTTTGAGTTTCAGTGTCTGAATGGGTACCGCCGGTGTCTCTCTGTTGTCAGAGAGTTCTTGTGCGGAACTCCGTCTGGCTAACTCGTCCGCCTTACAGTTGCCTGGAATATCACTGTGACCGGGTACCCAACACAGTGAAGTGTTACATCTGACCGCGATCTCGTTAAGAGATTCGCGGCATTGTTTTACCAACTTGGATCTTGTTGTTGGTGATTCTAAGGCTTTAATCCCTGCCTGACTATCTATGTAAATCACGATAGTTTTTCCTTCTATCGGGCTCAAAGAGAGTCTGCGTGCTGCTTCGCGGATAGGGGTGACTTCTGCCTAAAACACACTGCAGTGGTCAGGCAGTCGTAGTTCGACATTGAGCGCAGGGTTGTCTGAAAACACGCCCGCCCCTGTGCCGTCGGCTGTCTTTGACCCGTCGGTGTATATTTCAATGGCGTCATTGTTTACAATGCGACCTTCTTCCCAGCTGGCTCGGTCTGGGATGGCCGTCTTGTATTGGTCGAATAACTCACGTGACCATCGTTTGGCAAGTGGTAGAGGTTTACCTGGCAGGTAAACCTCGCAAATTGAACGCGAACAAATTTCACTGTTTTGTATTGAATTGTGTTTTAGACCCGATGGTTCATTGGACTTCAGCATAGCTGCTTTTTTTTATTTATTTTTTTTATGTAAAGGGAAATCCAAATCACAGAGCTCTCAGACTCGGTAACGGTCCATTGTACCTCCAGGCAGAAATCCTCCTTTTGGCTTAGAGGCTGGAGAATGGGTGGCGTATGTTGTGTCTCGCTGCTTAATTTTGATTAGCTTTAGAGTCAGTATCTGAGAACCTGCCAGTGGCCCTGACAAAGTGGGGAGAACTATAGAGCTCTATCTCACATAACTCATCTTCCTGGACAAACTGCGAATCTCGAGTATTAAGCCTGGAAACGCCGTTTCATCCACATCCAGGGAACACTCATATAGGCCCGAGCTCCTTCCGCAGATAGTTTTAAGATGCTCGTTGAAACCAGTGACGAGACCAACCAAGGATCTCAGGTCTTTCTTATTCAATTCAAGCAAACACTTAGCTCTGCTGATTTTTGCAGCGTGGCACACTGGTGCAGAATGGCCCTATTGGTGGCAATAAATCAGCGAATAAGAAACTAAAAATGTCTGCAAATATTTAAAGAAACAATCTGTTGATATTTCTAAGCCCAACAATGGCCACGCCCGCCAAAATCTTTTAATCTTTTGTCCTGTTTAAAAAATAAGTACAATTACATTTTTTTTTTTTGGTAAAAACAGAACGGCAGAAGCAATTCTAATAAAGCGACTTTCATTAGGGACTTGACAACTTTCAGTGTGAAAGCACACTTAAACCAATTACCGAACTGTCAATGTCCAAATATTCAGGAAAATCAACATTTTCATCACAGTGAAGTAGACGAAGAAACAACGTTTACAAATAAATAAAACTCACTTCCGAATTTCCGAGTCGGTGGTCGCAACTTTAGGAGCGTTAACGCCAATTTTCGGCCGTCATTCTTGTCCCACCAGACCCAATTCATAATCCAGTGAACAAATTTGAGTCAGAATATTCGCTGCTTGATGTTGCCGTGTCAGTGAGACTAAGTATTGCCCGAAGTGTGGAGAATATTGCCGCCATAGATGCGTCGCATACCAGCCGAATCTGTCAATTTCATGGCACTTTCAAGAATTGCGACTCTCCCAGACCACATTATGGCGAATTTTGCGTAAGGATCTTGGCCTACACACTCACAAGATCAAGCCGACTCAAGAATAAAGCCACTTGATCATATGAATAGACGTACGTTCTCGAATCGGGCTCTGAACATGATGGAAGAAAATGAAAAATTTCATCGCAAAAGCATCTTCAGCGATGAAGCGTATCTTTGGTAAAACGGCTTCGTCAGTAAGCAGAATATGCGTTGCTGGACAGGTGAGCACCCTCATGTGCTTCATGAAACAGCACTTCATCCGCAAAAAGTCAATGTTTGGTGCGGTTTTTATGCTGACGACTTCATTGGGCGGTTTTTTTCGGACATGAAAATGACCGTCACGTAGTAAATTGTATTCGATACAGAGACATGCTGCAACGTTATTTCTTTGAGCATGAATTGGACATCAGTGATATGTGGTTCCAAGAAGACGGTGCAACAATCGAGTTATTGAAATCTCAGATTGGTGAACGTGTTATCTCGAAAAAACGGACCCGTCTATTGGCCACCGATATAAATCCGATCGTTTGATTTAACTTTTTTTTTATAGGGATACATTAAATTATTGGTCTATGCTAACAGCTCAGAGCCAATATCCAACGGTCGAAATGTGCGGGCGAGTCATCGAAAATCGGGTTCGATATATCGACCGCTGCATACAATCCCGTGGTGGACATATGAACGAAGTCGAATTCCATTTTTAATGTCAAGCCAGCAATTTTTTTTTGCGATATCTCAAGTAGTTTGCATTTTATTTAAAAAAGAAGTTGTCAAGTCCTTAATGAAAGACCCCCTACATAGGTAGTCATTATAAACAAAGAGCATACAAATAATTAGACGCTCAATGGCACATCAATAAATAAATAATCGAGTTTAAGCTCAGGGCTTTTGGTTTTCCACCAAGTTTCATAAAATGGGTTAATTCATACCTTAGATCAAGGGTTTATCAAGTCAAATTTAGAGGATCGCTATCTGTATCTTTCACAGCTCAGCCTGGAGTTCCCCAAGGTAGTCACATCGGACCAGTTCTATTTATACTAGCCATTAATGATGTTAAAGCATGTATAAATCACAGTAATATCCTGATCTACGCTGATGATATGAAAATATTTAAATCTATCACTAGTCAGCAAGATAGAATTTTTCTTCAATCTGACATTAATAGCTTCGCCAATTGGTGTGATAAAAACGGTTTATCCCTGAACCCTACTAAATGTCAACATATGACATTCTCTAGAAAGAATATACCTTCCACCTTTCAATATTCTTTGTCTCAACATATTCTTTGTAATGTTGATAATTTTAAGGATCTTGGGGTTTATTTCGATCCCAAACTGGTTTTTGCCAAGCATATCAATTTTATTGTTAATAAATCTAATTCTATGCTGGGCTTCGTAAAAAGGTGGGCGAAAGAATTTAATGACCCATTCGTTACTATGTCATTGTAAAGGGTTTTACAACAGGGATGCTACAAAAGTAGAGCGACAGGGACAGCAAACAACGCCGAATTTCTTGCCGCTCTTTTGACATTTCTCTTCAGTAAGATTTGCCATTTCTTGATGAAAAGATACTCGTATACGAGCCAAAAACGAGTCGAAATTATTAAAATTTACTACCGAAATTCGGAGTCAGTGGCCTCAACGTTAAGAGCGCGATGAGGCTCATTTCATTTTCAGCGATGAGGCTCATTTCTGGCTGAATGGCTTCGTCAATAAACACAATATGCGGTATTGGTCAGGCAGCAATCCACACGTACTCCATGAGTCATCATTGCATCCCGACAAAATTACGGTTTGGTGTGGTTTATGGGCCGGCGGCGTCATTGGGCCGTACTTCTTCCGTGATGATCAAGACCGGCACGTTACTGCGAATGGGAATCGCTACCGTTCAATGATAACCGAATATTTTTGGCCCCAATTGGATGATATGGACTTGGAGAACATGTGGTTCCAACAGGACGGCGCCACAAGCCACACAGCGAATGCCACAATCAATTTATTGGAAACCAAGTTTGGAAACCGTGTTATCTCACGAAATGGTCCATTTTGTGCGGTTGCTCGAATAATAACTTTAATTTTAAATTTAACAACTTAAGGTGTTGTGTCTAATTTATATACATTACTGTGATATATATATTATTTTGATGTTCATAGATCTTATTTGTTAATTGTTAATTTACTATTTAATTATTTATTTATCTTCTTTGTTTATTTATTTATTTATCTTCTTATTTATTTATTTATTTGCTTTAGTACTTATTTAGTCGATTATGTTAATTTACTTATTTATTTATTTATTTATTTATTTATCTTCTTTGTTATTTACTTATTTATTTATTTATTTTTTTATTTTTTTTATTTATTAACTTATTTATTTATCTTCTTATTTATTTATTTATTGACGTTTATTTAATCGATTATGTAAACAACATCTTTATTTGTGATCACACGGACCCACTTCTCTCTCCTCGGGAAAAATTTATATATTAATTAAATGAAGGTTTTTTCATGTAGCTTTTCCTTCTTAAATCTTGAATCTGTGATAATACTATTGTATAAATGTTATAAGTTTTCCAGTAGTAAGGTAGAAAATACCATTTCTCTGTAAATTGTGCAATCTAGAAATACGAAAAAAAATTTATATAAATTCAGCTATAATAAAAGTTAAAAAAAAAAAAAAATTATTGTATTTTGTAACGCTGCATTTTTTTTTCATTTATTTAGTTATCTAATTTTACTTTTTATTTTAATTTCCTATTTTTATTTTATTTTTTTTATCCTTTAAGAAATGAATTCAATTTATAATATTTTTGTAAACAAACATTGAAATTTGGCATCACTGACTGCGCAAATGTTTTATAAGCTGAATGCGCACAACAGCTTTCATTTTTGTAAAAAAGCTTTTAATTCCAGCTTTTTATTTATTTATTTATTTTTTCTTATCAATAACATATTAAAATACACTATTAATAACTAATTGATAGGAGCACTAGCAGCGAAATACTATCGGCTCTAAGGTAAAATTATTATAGATTATAGCTTAATTTTAAGTAAATGTAATATTTTGTTAATAGTTAACATATTGGATGGAGTAGGTTCTTTTAATAATTCTATAATATTTGGTTTTATATTGATTTTTTTAAATATTGCATTAGAGGAGAGGATACAAGGACCGAGCAGGTGGCTGATGGTAAGGTTGCTTTGGCAGGTAGGACAAGTAGGTGGTGATTCTTTTTTGAGAAGATGTTGGTGTGTAAGACATGTGTGGCCTAGCCGAAGCCGGATAAAGTTAGTTATCAATCCTTTTGGGCTTTGTGTCGGGTATATTGTATGAGTTTTGTTTGGATTGATCGTTGTGTAATGGTGGTGGTATTCTTTCCATTCGTCGATTTCCATTGCAAGTACTTTGTTGTGTATTGACCTTTGCAAATCACGTTGGGAGTATTGGTCGAAGGTAAAGGCCGGGGTAACATGAGTTTCCCTGGCAGCTTTATCAGCCAGTTCATTACCCTGAATTCCAACATGTCCAGGAGTCCATATAAGCTTTACTTTAGATGGTTTTGTAATTATGATGTCTCTTATTCTGGATATAATTACGGAATTGTGAGACGGGTTCATAATGGATTTCAGGACTGAGAGGGAATCGGAACAGATCGCCCATTTGCCTGATGTGTTGGAGCATTTTTTTATGGCTTCGAATATTGCGACAGCTTCTGCAGTAAAGATAGATGTAATGTTTGTCAGAATACCTTGTATCAGTGTTTTGCCTTGTTTTGAGACGACTGCAAATGTGGTGTTATGGTAATTTTTCGAACCATCTGTGAATACGAAGTTCCAACCACTATTGGAGAGTTTCGATGATGTTTCAATAAACATTTGTTTATAAATAACTGCGTTGGTATTTTGTTTTTTTAGGTCACACGAGCTGAGAAGTATGGAGCTGCTATCTAGAAGCCAGGGTGGCTGAGACGACGAATGTTTGGGGTGGCGCTTCAAAGGGATTTCCATTTTTTTACCCAGGTCCAAAATGGTGCTTATTGCGGAAGGAATGCGTCTTTTTCGTCTGTGAGATAGGGCTTGCATAGTATCTTTGTCGATCACTGATCCGGAATTCCAGCTTTTAAGCTCCAGAATTGGGTATAAAAAGGCCACTCAAAATTATTGAAAAGCACTTAAGTTTGATACCTCGTCGAGCGACGGTTACCACTACCGCCCTCGAAAAGCTAACACACTTAAATTTTAATCGCCTGCCCTCATCTCGAGCGTTTTCGCTTTGTCTTTACTGCGGTCCCCGGACAGCATAAAATCGAAAGTAAAACGTGCGTCAGAGGTGCCATAGAAGCATATTATTTTTTTTTTTCCATTTTCTTGTACATGGTCTTCAAGCATTTTTTTTTCCCTTTTTTTTAACGCTCTTCAAGCGCATATTCTTTTTTTTCCATTTTCTTGTACACGCTCTTCAAGCATTTTTTTCCCTTTTGTTTTTTTAACGCTCTTCAAGCACATTCATTCTCTTCCAATCTTTCTGAATAATAAAATTTGTTAAATTATTAAAAATATAACCAAAGCTTTTTAATTGGTTGCTGCCCTTTTTGACGTCTTATTTGGTTGTTTTGTCCTTTGTTCGTCTGCCTGTTGAACGTTTACTGCGGTCTCCGGACAACATAAGCGCGGCAGAGAGGCAAACAAAGCTGCTGGTTGCTGTCTTCAGTGGATGGAAGGTGGTGGGTCAGAGGAGTGTAGCTACGGACCGCCAACAAACGTAGGCAAATCCCACACGAACACACCGAGAGTAGGAAATACTCTTACAATTTTTAATTGTTTTGTCCTTACTAAATGATGAGCCTGTGGGAGCACTTTTAGTGCCGGCAAATTTCTGTTCGTGATAGTTGCTTGCTTTAAGCACTCCACGACACAGAACTGATCGTGTATATCACTCAGTGTGACATTCTTCACATTTCGTTTGTGTTAGGCTGTGTATTTGGCACACTGGTTTTTTGCACTGTACCAGTTTCGAGTGCTCTAGTGTAGAAAGCCCCTCACCGCGACAAAAAAAAACACATCCTTTTAGTTTAAGTCAATTTAGATCAATTTAGAACAATTTAGAACAAATCAAAATTTCCAAATTTTACAAGTTGACATTTTATTTTTGGCTCACAGTTATAGAGCGAGATGCAATTTGTTTACTTCTTTCAACAGTTCAGTTTTTGATAGGTTGGGAAACTCTTTCAGGAGCTGGTTTAGTACCAAGGGGACGGCGACATCGTACTTCGTCCCAGAACCTCGGTTTTTCGTATAAATGCTGTTGTCTTCTTCTAGTGTTAACTTCTTGCTGGGTCGGTGCTCTATACGCGCTGCCGTTGTAAAACGTTGCCCAGATTTCCAGGTCGGATCGCATCACCTTGTCATGATTGTTTCCTACCTAATTGAAGCAGCGACCATTCCCCATCGTCATTCCGCACAATCTGACAAGTTTGGCAGTGGTGCCAAAACTAGACACAGCTCTGTATAGCTCTTCTCAATAAATGCGCCCTTAAAATCGATAAAAAGATAATGAGTAACGGTTGGGATAGCTTATTGAAGATGGAACTTGAAAAAAAAAATATCTTGTAATAATGCAGTTCAAATAGAGATCCTAGGATGTTGATTGCTCTCAGCAGATAGAATAAATATGCATTGCACTTCGATTCCAAGTATCCAGGGGATGGAGCAAAAATGCCAATCATATTCGTAGCGATTTTAATTTCAAGCTCGAGTAACTTCAAAACTATTTACGAGTAGTTTCGTCCCCAACAATGACATAGGAATTTCATTGTCAAGGACTCAGCGCATCACATCATGATTCCTCGGAATCGCAATTATATTTCCAACGACGACGTTCCAATCCGTGAAGGATAGCAGCAGCAGCAGAAGCAACCGAAAAGGTCAACATTTATTGGATGTTTGTATTTGGAAAAGCAATCGATGAGTATGCGTATGCCATTGGTAGTCTCAAATTATGTCAATGAATCGAGGAAGAAGTGGCTGTTGTTGAATCGATTGAATATGCCAATCACATACCGAACATATTGTGTTCCGTAATAAATTAGAACCAGCCCAGTTGCAGGGCAAGGGAGTAAGTTTAATTTTGGAAGCATAATAATCCGATGTATGGGGGAAATGTGTGTTTACTTCGTTGAAGATGGGGCAAAAGTAAGGGAAAGGAGGTCCTTTTTTCTATCTTTTTGTTTGGCCCAATTATGGGATGAAGATAAAGAGATATTGTGTAAAGCACAACAGACAAACAGACATCGGCCAAGGGCGAATGTGTATGTATACAATGTGGACCAACCCTTACAGGTATTGACTATTGTGGTTACAAAGAGAATACCCAACGCATTTATTCATAAGCCTTTAGGGGCCGATAGATACACTGGTGGTGTTTTAATAAACAAAAAAGGTAATTTTTCCCGAACGGTTGACATCCACAAAGGGGTTCCTTCTAAGCAATAGATAAATAATTGGAATTTGACGAAGGCGATATGGCTATGGCTATGCTTACCTATAGCTATGGTTGCAGCGTAATTAGAATGATTACGCGAATGGATAGGTATGCGAGTCCAGAAATAATTGGAGTTGAAGAAAATATCTTCAACTAGCTTAAAGCTTTTTGCCTTTCTTTTTTATAACTTTCGCGGGAAAAGGGATTTTAGAAAGAAAGTGTGGGAAGAACGATTAGACAAGTTTTAATTCATTTATTCGGGACAATATGTCAACGTAACTTCGAGTAGCATAGCGTAAGATAGTTTACATTAAGTAGGAGTGCTGCCAATACAACAGAAAGCAAATGTCGATACACGTTGGTTTTGAATGTTTGTAAAACGAAATGGGATGGAAAAACAGAGCCTGATGGAGCATTCCACATTTGTGTTCCACCGCTTAAGAAGGGTTATCTGTGTTTCACTGTACGCCCGAAAGTAGACTTAAGGGTGAACTGATGCGAGTTTCTGGCATGGCGGTTTATTGTGGTTGAAATGTTGAAATGGGGCCTCCTGCAACTAGCTATTTCGTTTGAGCATTTGTGATGGAAATATCGATGAAACAGCGATTGGCAGAAGACATTGCGACGATGCCAAAACGACCCAAGCTATTTCTCGATATCTCGATTGCCAATGAGTTTTGTGTACTCTGTCAAGTAAAGAATAAAATATTAAACATTAACGGCCCACCCAGTTCCTAAAACCTAGCTCCTCCAACCATTCGCTTGTGCGAAGTGGAAGGGATCTACAATTTGTATGCCCAACCCGAAATGCTAATTTGAGAAGCTTGTCGTAACAATTCTAGATGTTATTTGGTCCCGGCGACTGTGTCCTTATAAATGGTATCAAGATCCAAAGGGGTAAAATATTTCTTGCACCGCAGTATCAGTGTTTTACAGGGCTTTAGGTCTTTTGAACCCAAATGTCTTGCAAAACCGAAGTAGGAACGGTTTCCTAAGGTAAGTCTTCGTCGGATCTCCACTGAGGTATCATTTGTGGAGCTTGTAATGTTCACAAAGAATTTAAAAAGATGATTCGTATAAGACCTAAGTCCATAGCCCATGAAAACTGGCAGCACTTTCAAGCGAAATATTCCTTTCGTTAAGTTGTTTTTTTATTTCTTCTATGCACGCAAAAGCGGTTGGAAAAGGGGCGTTGGTGTTGGTAGCGTGGGCGAGCTATGAAATAGGGGTGCGAGCAATTTTAGAAGAGGAGAAGCGTGACAGCTATCGAGTGGTGCGGAAGTTTTGGAGTTTTTAAAAAAAAGTACGTGGCGGCGAGACTCAAGTGGTCCGTTTTTGTTTCTTTTTATAGAATCATAAAGTACAGTCGCAAGTTTTCGGAAATTTTTTTAATTGAAAACAAAAGACAATAAAAATTAAATAAAACAACAAAAAAACGCCAGAATAACCACGCTATTAAATTAAAACAAAGGAGACAGTTTTTATAGCTACAAGAAAAATAATTCCATAAATTAAGGCGCGAAAGCCTAACCAGAGAAAACTCTGCCCTTCAAGAAATTTCGTCGCCCAAAGTCATCAAAGGTCATATAGGCCAGCCAAGGAGCCGTACACTTTTGCGTGAAGAAAAAAAAAATAAAAATCATCTCATCATCTAAAGCCTGGTCCGCAGAAGTATCAAGGCTGAATATAAGACATCGTGGGAGCACCTGTACTTCGCCGCTCCAAAGATAGTTTTTTTTTTTTGAAAGAAATCAAGTTTGTATTAAAGTCTTCTTTTTTTTGATATAATCCTTGAATTATATGAGGCGCTCAGCGCCAAAACAGCCTAAGCCCAAAAAAATCGTACCGAGAAAAACAGGTTTAAAAAAAAACATGTTTTTGAAATATTTTAATTTTTTTTTTTATTAATCTTTGATAAATAATATTTGTTTTTTTTGTTTGTGGTTAAGAGTAAGGGGTTTATTTACAAACAGAAAGAGCATTTTAAACAATAAATAAGAAAAAAAAAGTGGCTTGGGCCATTTTGGAATTCATTTAAATTTTTTTTATTGATACCAATTGAGGGTTAGGCCATTTATATAATACCAATTTTTATAATAAGCGTTTTGAAAAATTATGCAAACTAATTGAAAATCTTTATTCTTCTTCTTCTTCCTGAATGTCTTCATCTTCGGCTCTTGTATTTGTTTTCAAATTATTATAAAACGAGTGCAATACAGGAGGTATGAATTCCTTGAGTTCTTGAAGGTCCTTAAACTTTGCAGCTTCAATGAATCTTCCTCCAGGATATAGTGACTCCAATTCCACATCTACGAATTTACTGGAGTTTCGCTTTGAAATGTCAACTTCTTGAAATAAAACATCTTCATTATTTGAGTATTTATATTGAATTATAAATGACTTCTCATTTTGGAATCGAAGCCACTGAATTTTAAGCCATTCAACTTTCGAACTCTTGTCCGTGGAAACTTTTCTGTTTGTCACTAGTTTCTCGATCAAAGAAATGCTTTTAAAGTCATCTGCTGTCATTTTGACTAAGTGGAATGGCTGCTTTTTTTTTGCTGTGATGATTACACGATCCCAATCATCAGGTGTAAAAATGTCCTTGTAATATCTCTTTTCCTTTTCAATGAGACCGAAATCTTGGTCACATGGTAAGAATGAGTGTCCAGATACTAAGAACTTATGGTCTATCTGATCAACTTCAAAGGTAGAGTTGTTAACCATGTATGTGCAAATAGTGCTCATTCTTATGTTCCGGTTTTGACCACCACATTGATCACTATACATAATTAAGTTCCTACACTTGACATTCGCTTTCACGTAATGCATAATGCAAGACCCTATTTCCTGTGGACCACGTGAAGCTATTCCCTCATTCCAGGTGTACATAAAAGACTTGTTTGTAATAAGGTCATGAATACCAAGGCAATAGGTCCATAGCTGCCTCTTGTAGTAAGCTATCCCTGTGGAAATAACTGGCGTCGGCAGGGTTTTCATTAAATCAAAAGCTATGACTGCATATTCATCCTTGTTAAGTTTCGAATCCAACTGCATCCCACTTCTGGCTGATTCAGCTTTTCGGTGGTGTAAATCTCTTTCGTTCGTTATTCTCTGCTTTTCAGAAGGATCATCTGCAGCCTCGGTTTTAACATTAAAAGAATCGCATTTCTTGCAACTGTCAGAAACTGGAGCTCGAAAATGCAAATTAAAATTTTCTGAAAAGATTTTCGTAAACACGAATTTTGAAACAACCTTGTCCCTTTCTGCAGATCCACGATACAGCTCGTACATTAAAGAAATGTTTAAGGTCGGTGCAAGAAATTCTCTTTGGATATTCTTTTTCCTGGAATAATGAGAGCTATACCTTGGAAATTTGTTAATAAAGTCTTTCACGAGTTCTGTAGCTTCAACGGTCGTCTTATTATGAGGTGGATGCTTTCCTCTTTGGTCCAACTTTGGTATTGTTGATGCACTTCCAGGTGTTCTATGCTTAAGTGCACGCGTAATACGACCATCAGTTACCTGAAGAATCTGTTTAAAAAAACCTTTTGCAGACATTCATTCCGACATTGTTGACTCCAGGAAGTTTGTAAATTCTTGTACTAAATCTGCGGCTTTCGCCCAAAGACTTCTTATAAGATCTCTTTGTTGCAATAACTCCAATTTGTCCACATAAATACGCATTTTGCAAATCATGATCAGCAATTTTATAAAAATTATCGAAAATACTTTGCAAAATAGTCTCACTGAAATGCTGATGACATTTTAACGGACATGGACATGCAAGTGCATTTAGCGTTCGAGCTGGCTTCACAATTCCTTTTACAGTCTTATAGCATTTTCCTGAATTTCGCTGAACTTTACTTACGTGTTCTTTCCAGTTCGATTTGTTGGCAATTCTTTTCCTCGTAGGTGTTTTCAATTCATTTCTGCTTTCAACTTCAACTGCTGATTCAGTTGACCTTTCATTTTCTGTTGATTGTTGAGAATCTTCAAAGTCCTGTAAACTTATGGAGTCCACCTCGGACATGCTTATTCACGTGCAATTTCTTTGTCTAATTAATACATTTTCAATTTGAATAAAGGTCCTTCAGTAAACTTTACGAACTTACCTTTGACAAACAAGTGGATCTATTTAAAAATGAATAACTTTCTTAACGAGAAAAACTAGTAAAAAATAAAGTATCAAGCGTGTCTACATCAAAACAAGAATTGCATGAACTAAAAGTGGAGAGGCAATATTTATATAGATACTTTTAAAAACCTACTGGCTAACTTGATTTATTTTCAAATAGCTATACCTACTCTTAAAATGTAGAATGCGTTTTTGGCCTAACCCACACAAATGTTTAAATTCAAGAATTCAATGTGGCCTAAGCAGCTTAGGCCGTTTTGGCATCTAACAATTTTTAAATTTCATAGAGACGAAAAACAGTTTTCCCCATAAAAATTCACCTAGTTTTATACGATATCACAGGGAGTTTGTTTTTATAAATATAAATTTCAAAAGATTCCGGTTCGATCTGCATAGTAAGTTTGATTTTTTTGAAAATGAGGGTTAGGCCGTTTTGGCGCTGAGCGCCTCATATATACTGTGTAAGAATAAATTACTCAGGTGCTTAAAGTACGAGTAAATTTCAAATTAGAATTTTCATTGAAGGAAATTTAATTTAATAAAAAAATAATTTAATACACATATTGTGAGTGTTTACAGTAAATTTCAAATTAGTAGCTTTAACGAATTAAACTAGCAAGTGAATTCTCCTTCATTTTTAAATTGATTAAACTATTATAAAAGAATACTAGATATTAGTAATATTGTAAAGGTTAAGACTTTCATTTATAATATACATAGTACTCGTAGAAATAGAAATTTCATAACCATTTTTCTGATCCCTATTCTGTAACAGGAATCGCGTTGACCCATCCATCGTGCACGCTGGAGGAGACGTCCAAAATTATCGAAGCGCGGAAAGGCGCGAAAGCAAGGTTCACAAAAACGGTATGAGTTACTTGTTGTGTTGTTGCAGATTCTATATGGATCAGATGAAAGTGTAAAGTACCTCAATAAACCTTTAAAGATTAATTCGTTCAATAAACCTGAAATGTCAAAACATATTTTAAAATTTAAAATGAGTGTTTAAATTGATTCTCAAGAGAGTGGGGGACTGTAGTGGGAAATGATGGGGAGTTATTAGAGGTAAGCTGGCATAGTAGTGTTTGTTCGTAGGGGGGTTATCACACAATATGGCCGAAGATAACCACAGGAGTGGACGAACAGAGTTCACATGGGAGGGATAATAATGGCCAATGTTCCAAAACAACTGGAATTCCTGCTTCTTTTCTTTTCCGCCTTTTAATTTTTCTAATCTATCGTCTTAGTCTGTTTCTTTTCTCATTTACATTATTTCTTCTCTTTCCTAATTAGTTTTTTTTCTTTTGACCATGGCACGTATATAGATATTACGGCGTGTTAAGGACAGGCAAGAACCCACCCCATCGGCGAGCTAAGCCGTGCTTTACGCAAGACGTGCCAACCGCCTGCAACCTTACATGTCCCCCTCTCGCAACCCGGACCAATGCCGACAATCGGTGTTGTGGACAGCGATACCACTTTACTACAATTGAAGTAGATCTACTTCAATTTTGGAAAAAAAATTGAAATCTACTCCCTACTTCGCACTATTGGTAATTTTTTTATATCTACTTCACTTTAGATATCCCTTATTTAATCCGCTTCAATTTGAATAAAAAAACCTTAAATCTACTTCAAAAAAAAATTAATTAAAAAACACTTTTTCATGTAAACCCAGGCCCCAGATTCGCATTTCAAAATAATAAATTGCATCAAACTTCACAAAATTGATTACAATTTTCTGACGTTTATTATTGTTTTTTTGCTGTCAAAGAGGCGATACGTTTGCTTTGGCCTTGGTTTGTTGGTTCATGTTCCTGTCCATCTGTTCTGAAAATTTTAGCCAAATAATTACATATTACAAACGCAATGAAAAGGTATTTTGAAGTAATCAAGAATGTGAATAATGTAGGCAAAATTTAATAAACATTATCGTTGTGCACCATTTATTTATGATATTTGTTTCCAAAAAGCTCTGAACAATCAAGTTTTGCAAAGAATAGTAAAAATGAAGTTTCTGTGGTGACATCAACAGACATTGAAGAAGAAGATGTAAAAGTTTCGGCAAGGTTATTACAATTTTCATTCATCTTTTAAATGCTCTGTTGTGATTTTTCTTTTATTGTGATTGTGATTTTTCTTTTATTGTTTTAGTGACGATACGGCACCTGAATCTGAATCTGCTTCTTCTGATTCAAACTCAGAATTCCATTCGAATGAAAATGCAGCAAGTTGTTCCAAGAAATTGTATGACCAAAAATACAAACAGGAATGGGAACGATTGTTAGATTGGTTAAGTCAAATCAACGGGCAAGCATACTGCAAGGTTTGTCGTGAATCTCTAGCAAACAATATAACAAACTTAAAACGTCACGCTGAAACCAAAAATCATATTAAAAAGAGAAAAGAAGCATTACATCAACCACTCATTTTACATTCAATAAAACAAACCAATTCTGAATTGGAAGTTACTGCAAGAAACAAACTCCATAAAGAAATAGTTTGTGTTATGTACTGCGTTCAACATACACTTCCGTTTACTTTAATGGATTCTTTTCCAAAACTGTTGAAACACATTTTTCCCGACACAAATGGGCCGATTAAATGTGGTAGGACACAATCTGCGGCCATGATCAACGACGTAATTGGGTCATATTATAGAGAGCAGATTGCTTCACAGCTCCGTGTTAGAAAATTTTCTTTGATTATAGACGAATCAACTGATGTTAGCTCATCAAAGTGTTTGGTGTTAGTTGCTAGGTTCTTTTCTGGTGAAAAGGACAAAGAATGCATTCGGGACAAATTTTTGGGATTAAGAAAGCTAAATGATGCTACGGCCAATGGAATAACGAGTTCAATATTGTCATACATGCAAGAACTTCGGATACCTATTAGTAACATGATAGGACTTGCCACAGATAATGCATCTGTGATGCAGAGCGATTTAAATGGTGTTAGAGCTAAATTGCGCGAATTAAATCCTATTATGTTTTACCTTGGCTGTACGTGTCACTCGCTACATTTATGTGCTTCTTATTCATGCAAATCTCTTCGAAATCATTTAGAAAAACTATTAAGAGACATATACTATCATTTTTCCCATAGCCCGAAACGACAAGACAGTTTCAAGGAATTTCAAGAAAGTTTTAACGTCGAAGTACATAAAATTCTGCGAGTAAGTTCAACTCGCTGGCTTTCATTGCAAAGTGTAATAAACAGAGTTTTAGAGCAATGGTCTGCACTGTGGAATTACTTTAACCTCTTGGCTTTCGATGGTTTTAATGAATCCATTTTATCTGGGTTAAATGTTACTAACAAAGCTTATTTTTATTTTCTTTCCTATATTTTAAATGAAATCAACTCAATAAATAAAGTATTTCAAAGTGAAAGTTCAATAGCATGTAGGATTTTCACGTTAACTGAAGAGCTTTTCACTAACGTTCAATCAAATTTTTTAAAACCCGAACATATTGGGGTTAAATCTGATTTCTCGAATCCGAATTTTCATCTTCCTATTCAGCAAATGTTTTTCGGAATAAAATTCGAGCAGATACAAGTCGAATTGGATACTTTTGAATTGGAAGAAGTGAAAAGAAATTGCTTGCAATTTTATATTGTTTTATGCAATCAGTTACTTAAAAGATTTGAATTCGAAAATACCGATTTAAAAATGTTGCAATATTTAAATCCAAGAAACATTCAACGAGTGACTATGCAAACTATTTTACCTCTTGTAAACGCTTTTCCTTTTCACTTCGGTTCAGATTTAGAAGTATTAAATTCTCAATGGCGATTACTGATGAGAGAGAATAATGCTTTTATTGAAAAATTTAAACTTGACGGAGACCGAGATATTGTTAAATTTTGGCGCGAGTTAGGGAAAACAGATAATGTTTTAGAAAAACCTATGTTTAAAGAAATATCAAACTACATGATAAACTTAGCTATTTTACCGCATAGTTCGGCGGCTGCTGAAAGGAAATTTTCAGAAATGAATACTATAAAATCAGATAATACAAATAAACTGCAATGTGAAACTGTAGAAAATTTAATGCTTTGCAAAGAGCTAATAAAAGATAATAATATTGACAAAAACGATATTTTTGAGCCTCCTATGGAATTATTGTGTTATTTCAAAAAATTCAAACTTATCAATGGTCGTTATATATTGAAATAAAAATGCAATTAAATATTTACATTATATTCTTAATTTTGTAATATGTATAAAAATACATAGGTATAGGTACCTAAATGAAATTATATACAAAATCAACTAAATGTGATATCATAATATTAACTAATTTAATCTTGCAATTAGACCAAAAAGATAAGTGTAGTTTTAGTAATAACAAGACTGTATTTTAATAAAGAAACATATTCTTAGATAGTAAAACGTTTTTTTTTTTTTACATGTTTTATACATAAAACTAATATGCAATTGAATATATCATTAAAACTAAGATTTTGAAATCTACTTCCCTTTTCTTGAATCTACTTCACTTTTTGGGTCAAATCTACTTCGCTTTTTTTTTTAAGTGGTAACGCTGGTTGTGGAGATGGTTCATTTTGAGGGGAACGTCTACCATAAAGGTAGGTGTTCGTATCAAGCTTATGTTGACTCCGAAGTAGGTAAACTTCCTTACTTCCTCGAAGTTGCTCCTATTAACAGTTACGTTTTGTCCTAGATGGAAAGATGTTTTTTTTGTTTGTTGAAAGGATGTTTCTATTTCGTTTTGTCCACATTGACTGCAAGGCCAAGCGAATTTGCGTGCTCTGGGATTTGGATTTCCTAAAAAAAAAAAAAAAAAAACCTTTATAGTGTTGCCACAGCGCAGGCATTTTCGTTGCTGCAAGGAGCACCCAGCAAATGATTCATTGCCTGTTTTGGGTGCTGCTTACTACTGAATGAATAGGAGGATAGGAAAGAAATTTTTGGTGCAATAGGGTTTTTTTTCTCCACAGGTGGCGCCTTAATTGCTTAAGGAAGAATTGTTGTGTGTATTTAATTTTACAAAGCATAGCTCTGGTCGGGATTCGGGATTACACAAGTGTAAGAAAGGTATAAAAATACTCAGAGGAAAAGAAGTATAAAAAGTAATATCAATAGCCGTAAATTTTTGTTGTAATTCATTTTATTTAAAAGTACTTAATGGCTCGTCGTAGTCGCTTCCGGTCGGGGCGAGGAGGGGGACGTCTCAAAGGGCTGCATACCTAGAAAAGAAGAATGAACCCTATGAGCACAGCCGCATATACTATAGTTCTACTTAATTTAGGCATTAACCGAACAAAAGCAAAAAGGACAACTCTAAAAATGGAATGCAGTATGAACGAGTGGAGCGGTGGACGAGAGATGACGCAACAAATGCACACGTGGCAGGAAACCGTACCCCTAACCACACTCGGCTGGTTGGACGGCAGCTGGCAAGCGGAACCACCCAGCAAGCCGATCTACATCCAACTACAGGCGTCGCTTTAGGGAGGAAACCGCACCCCTAACCACGCTCGGTTGGTTGGACGGCATCGGCATTAAGCCGATCTACATCCAACTCCAGGCGTCTCTTTAGGGAGGAAACCGCACTCCTAACCACGCTCGGTTGGTTGGACGGCATCGGCAGCAAGCGGATCTACATCCAACTTCAGGCGTCTCTTTAGGGAGGGAACCACACATCTCCGTGTACCAGAACAAAATGTCGGACAGGCAAGAAATATATGTTCCCCTTTGACAGGCGCCATATATTCCCTAGGAGACCCGTAGGTTTTTGTCGCCATCGTTCAGGTGCGCAGGATTTTGAATCACCAGCTGCTTCAGTCAGTGTTGGGGTTCTTTTTTGGATGCACCTTGACACACACATTTAAGGTTGGATGCACCTTGACACACACATTTAAGGTAGCCCCATAAAAAAAAAGTTAAATCCCACAATCTCGGCGGCCTATAGACGGGTCCGTTTCTCGAGACAACACCTTCACCGAACTGAGACTTCAATAACTCGATTGTTGCACCAGCTGTATGGCTTGTGACACCGTCTTGTTGAAACCACATATCACTGATGTTCAATTCATGCTCAAAGAAATACCGTTCCAACATGTCTCTGTATCGAATACCATTTACTACGTGACGACCATTTTAATGGACGAAAACAAACGGCCCAATGAAGCCACCGGCATGAAAACCGCACCAAACAGTGACTTTTTGCGGATGAAGTGCTGTTTCATGAAGCACATGAGGGTTCTCACCTGTCCAGTAACGCATATTTCGCTTATTGACGAAGCCGTTTAACCAAAGATACGCCTCATCGCTGAGGATTATTTTGCGATGAAATTCTTCATTTTCTTCCATCATGTCCAGAGCCCGATTCGAGAACGTATGTATGTAGCTTCATATGATCAAGTGGCTTTAGTTCTTGTGTCAGCTTGATCTTGTAAGGGTGTTGGCCAAGATCCATAAGCAAAATTCGCCATAACGTGGTCTGGCAGAGGCGCAATTCTTGAGAACGCCGTGAAATTGACTGATTTGGCTGGTTTGCGACGGACACCTCTACGGCAGCAATATTCTCCACACTTTGGGCAAAACGTAGTCTCAATGGAACGGCAACATAAAGCAGCGAATATTCTGACTCAAATTATTTCACTGGGCTATGAATTGCCTCTCTACTGGGACGAAAATGGCGGCCGAAAATTGGCGTTGGCGCTCTTAAAGCTGCGAAAACCGACTCGGAACTTCGGAAGTAAATTTTAATTATTTGTAAACGTTGTTCCTTCGTGCACTTCACCATGATGAAAATGTTGATTCTACTAACGATTTGGACATTGACAGTTCGGTAATCGGTTTAAGGGTGAAACTTGAAGTTGCCAAGTCGCTAATGAAAGATCCTTTATTTTTGCCATTAGCAACACTGTCAGGCGAGCATAGGTTAGGTAAGTTTGTGCACGGGGCTCAAGCTCACTTAGACCGTTTTATCGGACCATTGGTCCGACTTGCCTTCTGTGAGGTTGATTATTTGGATATAACTCCGAGAATGGAAGTTGGAGAATGCAATGCACACTCGGTTCCAATACCACTGGAAAGGAGTAGAGTTAGGTGGCTGTTCTTAGTACAAACCCCAGACTGATCCCGATTCACTGCGCAGCGGAGGGAGGGCTACCTGATGTGACTGCTTCAGTACGAACCCTTTTTGCTTCCTAATCGGTGTTTTGAGGTGATAATTTCCGTCGAACCACAAAACTACCCTCTATTTCCATGCAGGTAATACCGGTCGGGTGACTGCTTCAGTTCAAACCCCTGCATCCTATCTAGCCCTTAGAGTGGAGTGCTTATTGAAGTGACTACAGTCTTACATAAAGCAGTCCTTATTGCTGGGCAGGAGTACAGGTTGGGGCGACCGATGTCCGTCGAACCACAGCCTGTTGCTCAAAGTCCCTGGCGAGGAACCGGTGCCTAGTTTAGTCGAGCTAAGCCCGACTCCAGAAACCATGTGTTAGAATCCGACTTTGATGACTGTTATCAGTACAAACCCCAGACTGCGATTCACTGCGCAGCGTAGGGAGAGCTTCCTGGGGTGACTACTTCAGTACGAACCGCTTTTGCTTTCTAATCCGCGGAAAGGATAGTGTTTTGAGGTGACTGCTCTCTCTCTCTCTCTCTTTTGCGGATAATACCGAATCGAGTGACTGCTTCAGTCGAACCCTGAAAACGTTAGTTAAATCCATGGAAAGGATGCCGGGATAGGACGGCTGCACCGTCGAATTTCGGTTCTTGAAGTTAGTGGATGAGGCATACGAGCCTCTAAATGCCACACGCATCGTGGATGGAGTGTGGCTTGGGATAACTATTGTAAGACGAACCTCAACCCGCACTTGTCCTCGGAAAGGGGGCATGGTGGTGTGGTTGCCACAGTCGTAGGAAGGTTCAACATCAACTTCGTTTGAATTTCCTTATGCAGCAAACATCTGCCTCGCTAAGATCGCTTAGATCTTTGAGGAAATAGTGTTGCCAAGATTTTGTTTTCTTGCTTTATCTAGTGCAGGGCAGTTACAAAGGAAGGATGCAGTGGTTTCCCCCTCCTCAACGTCTCTGCAGCTTCTGCATAAGTCATTGGAGGGTACTCCAATTCTGGTGACATTCAGGCAACGGCCAGTGATAGCTCCATCTACTACTTTTACTTTACTTAACGGGCTCCCAACCAGTGGAGAGTCTCTGCCAGAGACACTGCAGCCTTCCACCCGCTGCTTCCAGTTGTCGAGACCAAACGCTCTGGCATCGCGCGATGGCTTGGTCTTTTAAACGGTGGTGCGGTCTTTCTCGTCGCGTCGTCTCGAACCTGCGGGCTGGGAGTCGAAGATCCTCTTCGTTGGAGCATTATTGTTTATTCGCTCGATGTGCTCGAGTCAATGTAGTCGACGTGATTTAGCCTTTCGGACTACATCCACATCTTGGTACAGCTCATAGAGTTCGCGGTTGTTGATTCTCCTCCAGTCGCCCTCCTCGCGCACAGGACCAAATGTCCGACGCAGTATTTTTCTTTTGAAAAAACCCAAAACTAGGTCTCCTTTCCTGCTTATCGTCCAGCACCTGGTGCCATAAAGCAGAACTGGCAGTATCAGTGGTTTGTAGAACTTTAGGTCTTCCAAGTTAGCATTTTTGAACTCAAATGTCTTGCAAAACCGAGGTAGGAACAGTTTCCTAGGGTAAGTCTTCGTCGGATCTCCGCTAAGGTGTCATTTGTGGAGTTGATGTTGACTCCGAGGTAGGTAAACTCCTTCACTACCTCAACAGTGACGTTTTGCCCTAGGCGGTGGACAGGTGTTTGTTGGAAGCACGTACCTATTCGTTTTGTCCTCGTTAAGTTCAAGGCCAAGCGATTTTGCTTGTCCTTCAATCGCTATTAAAGGCTCTTACACCGATGATGTCGATATCGTCAGCGTTTCAAAGTAGTTGGACGGATCTGTTGAAGATAGTGGCTTCCGCATTGAGACCTGCTCTGGGCACTATCTGCTCCAGAATAAGTTTGAAGAAGTCACATGACATCGCATCTCCTTGCCGGAATCCGGTGCAGGTTTGGAAGGATTCATAAGAGCTGCTTCCAAACTGCACATTACACCGCGTGTTTTCCAGCGTCATGCGATACAACTGGATCGGTTTTGCCAGGGTATCCCGAATCCGGCCATTGCCACGTAGAGGTCCTGGCGATGAATGCTATCATAAGCGGCTTTAAAGTCGATGAAAAGGTCTTGGTCTTTTCCCGGATTTATAACTTTTGTCTAGCGGAAAGTTATTAGCAATAACCTCCTCATCTTCCCATAACTTGGTTTATCACATTCCAGTTTTCCTGTGGTCATTTCAGGTTCATCAATGTCCTTTCGCCAAACATCAATTCACTGCTCGGATCTAAAACATATTTGAAAAAATTAAT
The DNA here is from genome assembly GCA_949715645.1 of Portevinia maculata. Classification (NCBI taxonomy): domain Eukaryota; kingdom Metazoa; phylum Arthropoda; class Insecta; order Diptera; family Syrphidae; genus Portevinia; species Portevinia maculata. The sequence goes on from OX454529.1 coordinate 7,565,351, forward strand.
TAAACACCAAACCGGAACCAATATATCCTTCGAAATTGCCATTAATCCTTCCACCGTTTTATGCATGTATCTGTCTTAGAAAACCGGATGGGAGACAAGATGATTGAACATTAAAACCGTCAGTCATCTACATAAAAACCTCATCTAAATGACGAGTCTAAGTCTAGGATCGTAAAGTATTATCCTGAAATTAACCCCAAGCGATTAAAGGAAACATAACACCACATTCAGCGGTAGTATTTTTGTAATAAAAATTCTACTCACTGTGTTTCGATGTATCCTATCCTTATAGTCCTTGGATTTCATTTAAAATGACGTTGGGACTGCAATATGCAGCTTATCGTACACAGTGTGTACCGTTGGCAATTTTAATTGCAAAAATAGTTCCGTTTCCTTTAACGACCTTCAGATACTTGGGAATAGATAGTTAAATGTGTGCCACGCTAAAGTGCTGGTTTCTAAATTAATTCACATTGTTGTGGGAGTGTGAACACGTGACGGCCATTTTTTTTTATTGTTTACGTGCAATATTTCAAATTTCATCCCCAGTGGCTGTGTTATTAAATTGCATGTTAGAAAGTTTTTCTCTCTGTCCAATGTGTCAGGATTCTTGAAGAGAAGTTGCAAAACTGGCATTGTTTTTGTTCTACAATTTTTTGAACCTTCTTCCATCTTCCCCTAATTGCACTTTCATACGTGTGTGCCTTCTTCCCAAGGGCATTGCAACCCTGACAAATTGTCAGCTTATCGCTGACTATCTGAGTCCTGATTACTTTTTAATGACCGGCAGTAATGTTTTCGTGATATCGTGGAATCGCTTGCGTTACATTGTCCTGTCGTATTTCCACTTAAAGTGCTCAAACAAAATAGACAGTTGACGCTCACCGCTAGAACGTTTCAACCGCTTTATCCACGATGTCAGAAATGCGAGATATGTCATGATATATTCTTTGAACTTCAGTGTTCGTTACGTCCGAATACAGCCTAAATGGTGATGATGATGATGATGATGATGAGCATACCTTGCATGGCGGGTAATGCGGTTGAAACGTTCTAAGGGTGGCATGCAGCTGGCTATTGAGTATGAGCACTTGTGGGGGGAGATATCGATAAAACAGCGATAGGCAGGAGACATTGCGACGATAACGTAGAGACTTAAGCGATTTCGGGATATTTTTGTCGCCTATACGTTTTATCGGACGTTTTTGTATTCTGTCAAGTGGCTGAAAATATGTGATTCGGGCACCCGCCGGGATATGAGCGTTGCACCCAAGTTTGGGGCGAATAAAAGCCTTATAAATTGTAGCCAGACCAGAAGGGGTAACATATTTCTTGCACCGCTTAAGGAAGCCTCAACATTTCGCTGTTTTCTTTTCGACATGGAATATGAGGTCATTCCACCGGCTGTCAGTAACACACATCCCGAGAGTGGGAAGTCCTTTGGTTTCAACGATGGAAGTGCCCTTCATGGATAATGGCAGACTGTTGGTTTGAGAAGCGTGGGTACTGCCATCAGCGTAGGAATGAATCGGATTAGAACTTACAGACAGGAGATCATTTATACAAATTGAAAAGAGTTTAGTAGACAAAACAGAGCCTTGGGGTACACCAGCATTTATTTGATGAGTTGTAGACTTGTAACCGTCCAAAACAACTTGAATTGAACCGTCCTGGAGGCAATTTCTAATCCATTGAAGAAGAGTGTCATCGATTCCAAATGCACGCACTTAAGTCTTGCGTCGAGCGTCATTCCCAGATATTCTGCCTCGTTGGCACACGGTATTGACACCGAGTTCATGAAAAGGGGTATGTTTTGGTCTTTCTGTGTGTCATGATTGACAGGGCCTCATTATGATCGATTCGCTTGGGGCTTTGTCCACTCGCATACTTTGCCCAAAGCTCGTTGGATTTTCTCCGCTGATGATTCAACAGTCATCCCTGTAGCGAGGATACATTTAATCGTCCGCGAACGTGGCTACGCCTGCCTGTTCGTCTTGAGCTATGTCTCTTGTATAAAGCAAGAACATGATTGGACTAAGAACGCTACCTTGCGGTACACCGGCGTGAACTTCTTTAAACTCCGAGCACTCAGTCCCGTATCTAGCACAAACGAGCCTGTTTTCTTGGCAGGATTACAAAATACCAATCAATTTTTTGGGTAAGAAGAGCTTAAGCTTATACATTAGGCCTTCGTGGCGAACCTTGTCGAAGGCTTGCGATACGTCCAAAAAGGCACCAGAGTAGATCTTGTTTTCTTCAAAGGAATTTTGAATCATATTCGATAAACCTGATCGATGACGGAATGTTTAATCCTAAACGCGAATCGGTGATGCGGGATCAAGCGTCATTCCTCAATAATGGATTGTAATCGTTTAAAAGTTTCTCAAAGATATGAGGCAGTAGTGAGATAGGTCTAGCAGGATTTCGCTAGTCATTGAAGAAGACCAATTTTTTAGGAGAGGTAGCGTCGATTGACTGCAACAAACTAGTGAGCTTTTGTGGGGAGATAAAATGCTTTGAAGAAGAGGTTAAGGATGATGGCTGACGCTATAGTTGGTTCCCCCAGGGATCACGATGGGCCCATTATGGTGCCTTGTTTTTCTATGGCAACAATGTGGAACCTAACCTAATAAAGATAGGTCTATATGATTTTTTGTCGTTCGGATATTTTCCCGATTTCGGAACCATTATGGCTTAGGCGACTTTACATCACCTTGGAACATATAAAAGTCTGAAGGAAGCATTCATGATATAAAGAAGCCTGATTAAGCTTTTTATTGTAACTCCTTTAAGATTTCTCCAGTAATTTAGTCATGTCCTGGAGCCTCGATGTTCGGACAGCGATACGGCTTTAATATTGAAGTTGTTGGTGTTGCCATTACGATTTTTTTTTTAAAACCCTTTTCTAAGGGTATATTAATTTTGACTCATAGTTTGTAACATAGTATTGCCCGTTGACCCCTAAAAGATACTATATTTATGATGGGCATCGATAGTAATGTCGATCTAGCCATGTCCGTCCGTCCGTCAGTCCGTCTGTCGGCAAAAATTAGGGCTTTAAACTGGACCTAGAGAGCTGAAACCATATACTCTCTAGGGGCCAGAAATAATCAAGTTTAAGAATTTTTGAAATCCGCCCTCAGACACGCCCACAAACTCAAAAAAATAAATTTATCGAACAAATCGAATTTTGAGCTGCAAAGCTGAAATTTTGTACATATATAATCTTTGACTCCTAAAACTTCATGGGAGATCAAATTTCTAAAATCCGCCCACTGACACGCCCACAATTAAATAAAACAATTTTATTGAAAAACCAAAGTGGAGCGTTTTTTTTACAAAAGCTTCATTTTTGTTCGATTAAATTATTAAAATGTTGTATAACAAAATATGTAGAGCAATTCAACCATACTTGTGTAAGACAGAAACAAAGGGGCAAGTAAAGGGTTTTCCAATAAGAGCGCTACAAAATTTTTTTTTAAATAAAACAAAAACGGTTTTGGATATCAATGAAATTCTTCTTTCATGTGAAAGTACGTTCGATGCCATTATGTATGGAACTTTTGCATGGCCACCACGGGCACGCTTGCAGAAGTCCAGACGCTGAACCCAATTTTCGACGGTTTTCAAGCATAAATCGGCCGGTACTGCTGCAATTTCACGTTCGATATTCGTACGAAGTTCATCAATCGTCGCTGGCTTGTTGGCATAGACCATAGACTTGACGTAGCCCCACAGGAAATAGGGTAACGGCGTCAAATCGCACGACCGAGGCGGCCAAGCGACTGGACCATTTCGTGAGATAACACGGTTTCCAAACTTGGTTTCCAATAAATTGATTGTGGAATTCGCTGTGTGGCTTGTGGCGCCGTCTTGTTGGAACCACATGTCCTCCAAATCCATATCATCCAATCTTTTCGCAAAATTCGCCACAACGGCGTCACAGAGATGCCCAACGCTTGAGAACGACGTGTGAGAGACACATTTGGGCTTTCTTCAACTGAAGCCTCAGCGGCAGCAATATTCTCGACACTACGGGCACTTCTTTGTCTCACTGGCACGGGAATATTTTGTACTGTGCTTGTGGATTCAAATTTTTCCACTAGACGCTCAATTGTTGATCTGCTAGGACGATTATGACGACGATAAAATGGACGTAGCGCTCTTAACGTTGAGGCCACTGACTCCGAATTTCGGTAATAAATTTTAATAATTTCGACTCGTTGTTGGCTCGTATATCTTTCCATCATGAAATGGCAAACCTTACTTAAGAGAAATATCAAAAGAGCGGCAAGAAATTCGGCGTCGTTTGCTGTCCCTGTCGCTCTACTTTTGTAGCGTCCCTGTTGAAAAACCCTTTAGTTTGCATTTTATTTAAAAAAGAAGTTGTCAAGTCCCTAATGAAGGACCTATTTTTTCCACTTGATTTTTTGCTGTTAGAGCAGAATTTCAGTAAAAAACTAAAAAAAAAACCTTTGTTGACGATCAAATACCGTGCTTCCTCGTTTTCAGCGAGGGAAGAGTATTTGCCGGAGAGTCGAAATTAAAATCAGTGATTGGATGCTTTAATATTTATTTTTATTTATTTTATTAGGCCCGCCGTCTACTGCGTCGCTGCGACCTTTGTATTTAATTTGTATGTTATTTAGAAGTAGTATTGATTCCGAGTTGATACTCACTTGAGTCTGATTTTTCTTTGTACATCCAACCTCTTTTATACTAATTAATTGCTGACCTTTTTCCCAATCCTCTCCCTTCCACAAGTCAATAGCCATCCAAGTGTTTCCCAATCGTTTGACAATTGTAATTTCAGCAAAAATTGCATTTCCCAATCGTAAAACGATTATGAAATGGCCCACTTAAGTGCTTCCGCCACATGTTCTACTAAAAATGCCTTTCCTGCCTCTTGGGTGATATTTTCACTTAGTCGGCGATCGGGTGTCACACATTCACAAATGCTTTAATTGTTTGCCAAAACAACTCATAATATTTCCGCATATGCACGGTCATCGTATGTTTGAATACGACACCGAACAACAGCGGTAAAATTACGAGGCACCGGTGAATGGGCATGACGACCGATTTATGCTAGATGGGCATTTTATGGCGCGTGTGCAAAGTGCAATGAACATGGGCAGTGCATGGGTGCGATGATGATGGATGACGAATGGGGGATTGACAATTGATTTCATTGTTTTAGGGTAGGTAGGGATATGGTGCTTAGATGCGGGTGGGTAGAATGGTATGTTGTGCGTGTCACAACACCTTAAAATCGGAAGAAACGACGAAGAAGACTACTCCGGGTCTAAAGGGGTGAATATGATTCCCTTAGCTTTGCATTTAAATTCCTCATTTCGCAAGAGTTAACAGCATGAAAAGTAGATAATTGCCACTCACCTTGCAGTAATTACTTTTTGCAATTTAGCACCAACTGGTTTTGTGTTATTTAACTAAACGAACATCCTGCTGCGAACACTGACGTCAACTTATCCCCTATTATCGTCCATGGATTTATTTAAATATTTCCTATTGACGAGCAAGACTTTGTTGTGCAAGGTACGAGTACCTACTCACCCAGAGGACAAAAAAATAAAAAAAAAATAAAAAAATTAAATTAAAAGTCAAACTTTTATTTGTAGAAAAAGTTTTTGTAAGGATCTGAATTAATTATGAATTGAATTTTTGAACATTTTGTTTTTTGGATATTTTTGAAGCCTTTTTTTAATCAACATTTATCCCTACAGGAATGGCGAGTATAATATTAATTGGATGCCTTGCCATACTTGGCATTATCATAGCAATATCCCTGTTCTTGGCCGGCGGTTATTTGTGGTGGCGCCACAAACGTTCCCAACTGCAATTCATAGAACCAAATGAAGACGAAGACTCCAGTAACTATAGTATGCGGTAAGTGTAAGAAAAACTATTATTCTATGAAGTGTGTGTGGGTGTGTGTGTGCCTTCTAGATTTCATTGTGTCGTGGCTAAATTACATGGACTACCATATCCGTCCGCTAACACATTTAGTTTCTTTTGCTCTTTGTGAAGAATGTTCGTGTATTTTCAGATACACATGTATCTCGCACTTGTAAGCGAGATCATTCGCCGCTGTAGTGTGCCTTCAACAAGAAAAACTTAGAAGAAAGACGAGAGCTTTTAAAACGTTCTAGTGCAGAAACAAAGGAAACAATCGATGCATTGTTGGACTACACAACAAGAAGGACCTTTGTTGTGAGGCAGAAGGTTCTTGTTAATGTGTTGAAGGGGATATTTATACAATAGTCAAAAGAGCACTGTGATTATTTCTCAAGCATGCACTTGATTTTGTGTGAATAAACGCTTTCAACTTTTCTCAAAACGATTGTTTAAGTTTAGTTTGTTGTGTGGTTTCACTTCAAGGGGTATGATGATGGTTAAGGTCGAAAGATGCTTACGAAAGCCAAGCACTATTTTGCATGGAGTGGTTAAGGACTGCTACTAGAAAGACGACTTAATTACTTACAAATTAAATGTTTTCTATTTTTTACCTGAGACCAGAAGTAATTGAAGAAATAATAAGGGCGCTTATGCAACGTTGTTAAACCTCGGTTGACCTATTAAACAACGGGGATTTGATCGGGATCATAACCCTCCCACTTAACTGTTTTGCTACTGGTCTGTCCGTGCGGCTGGCCGGTTCAACCTCAGAAAATAACGACAGGAATCCCGATTTTGAATCACTTCGTCGCTGAGGCCAATTAAATGCTGATGTTGCTGCATTTCTGTGATCCAAGCATGCCTGCCCTTTGCCTTTGTTTTGCAACCTTGATTGATACTGCCTTTTTGGCAGGGCTCCTAGGATCTCTCCTTTCAACAGGGCAATACCAACTAGGTGGTATTTCTATTCCTACGTTATAGCACGTGAAGGCTTCCTTGGATCCCTGTACCGTTCATGCATATGCAAGGGCGGAGCGCTGTTGTATGGAAAAAACATAAAATGGGCATATGAAAAATATACCCCCCGCAAAAGTTGTATCAAGTCATTGTAATAATTGTAAGATTTTTTTAATTTTTACAACGAACGCTAGGGGTCGCGCATAGCAGTACAAAAAAAAAATATGAAGAATCTGAAAACATACCCTTCGATTTAGTTTCGTAGGATAATCGGATTGGGGGATGGTCTGTGGGGCTGGGAATGGGGTCTTCGTTGGGGGTCTTGTGGTGTGGAGATGCAGCTAAAAATTCACTTATACTGACTCGTCGTGTGCATGGCAAAATCACACAACTGACATTTTGCAAATTCTTCAAGAGAGACTTAAAAAACGGTGCCGTGAAATAACGCCGAGCGAAATAACGCCGAATTTTAATGTTCGGTCTTATTTCACTTTGCTAATGTGAAATAAAGCCGAGTCGGCCTTATTTCGCTTTGCATTTATACCTATAAATACATTCGGATAAAGATTCCTACCTTTTTTCAGATTTCCACCACTGAAAATTAACTGTGTGAATGTATTCACACGTACTTCAAACCCATTCAACATTCTGTTTTAATTATATTTATTTAACGAAGTTTTATTTTTTTAATAAGGCTAGAAAATAATCAACAATTTGTAGTTTTATTTAATTAAGAAAGACTGCGTTTAATATACATTCGGAAACGAAAACTATTTATTTCGATTTTAAGGTACCTATCCAGTAACTTAAATGTGTCAATACTTGTAAACAAAACAAAGTCGAGGAAACAATAGCTCAGAATATCGGATTTTAACAATATATTTCGGTGGCACTTTGCACAATTTGTCTGCAAATTGGACAAAGAATTGGATTATTAATCTTTAAATATTTGTCTGACAATCCTGTATAACAGTTCCAAGGGTAGTTCGAGCATTTTCACAATATATAATGCACAACAGAGATACATCATCAACATTAAAATAATCCGGTTCTACATCATCTGGACTCCTCACAGCGTCTTCATCTTCGCTGCCTACACTTTCAATTAATGACTCTTCAGAAAGTAAATTATTACTTCCATTTGTCATTTGGTTAAGAAAGTCTTGGATTGAAATACGTTTTTTGTCCAGTTTAATTAAAGCCGCTTCAATTTGCTGTCCCCTGTTTTCTTTGGTGGTTCAAAAAATTGGAAAGTGGAAGCCTGAAGAAAGGGATTTGTACCTAAAATTTTACTATAAATCTCCAGTACTTTACAGATACTTACTCGAACTCGACCTTGAATTGTCCATTCCTGCTATTTCAACAATTCGGAGGTGGCATATGAATATACAATTTTCTCCAGGTATTTCGCAAAGTGTAATTGACCTGCTCCGAGTTAAAAACGTTTCCCTCTCTCAAATGGACAAGAAATGCGTTTTGCTTCTAGATGAAATGGCCATAAAACCAGAGTTGGAATTTAACACTTGAGAAGATGTAATTTATGGGTTTATAGATCACGGTCATCTAGGAAAAAAAAATGTTGTGGCTAATCATGCATTGATTGTTATGTTAAGAGGCTTGAATTCAAATTGGAAACAAACAATCGGTGTATACGAGTATATAGGAAATGTAGGTGGTGAGGGATTATCTGATATTATTAAATATTGTATATCAAAGGTTACTTCTATAGGACTTGATGTTTGTGCTGTTAACACTGATCACGGAAGTAACAACAGAAAAGCTTATTCAATTCTCGGAGCAACTCTTCAGAAACCAATTTTTAAAACAGAGGAGAAGAATATTTTTCTTTTGCATGATGTTCCACATTTAGTAAAAAGTGTAAGAAACATCCTTTTAAAATACGACATATAAGTCCCTGAACTTGTTTCTTGGAAGATTTTACAAAAAGCATTCGATTATGACAGCGGGACAGTAAGGCTTTTATACCAACTATCCAAAGAACACATACCTATATCCTGATTCTTTTCAAAAGTTGTCGGTAAAATTAGCAACACAAGTTTTTAGCAACAAAGTTGCTATTGCGAATTTTGCAGCTATTGCTAACGACTTTTTCACTGATTCAGAGAAAAGCACAGCAAAGTCAACAGCAATGTTCTTCTCGTCAATAAATAGGCTTTTCGACAATCTCAATAGTGCTACCAAATTTTCCCAAAATCCGGACAAAAACGCATTATCAAGTGAAAAAGTTGAGATTATAAATAATTTAAGGGATATGTCAACAAAAATTTCACTCTGGAGGTCAGAGGGACAAATGAAGATTCCATATTGCTTCAAAGGCCTGCAACAGACATTAAATGGAATCCTTCAACTTTGGGATTATCTTTCTTCGGACGCGAACCAAAGTTATTTGCTAACATCTCATTTAAATCAGGATCCGTTAGAAAATAATATCGATATGATTAGAACCAATCGAGGGTCATATGAAAAAAACCCATCGGCGGCTAGTGTATGCCGAAATTTGAAATGGATTTGTTTCCAAAATTTAAAATCATCAGTAAATAGTGGATATGAAAGTTCTAATTCTCTTACATTAGTTGAGATCCCCTCGAAAAATTCAATAAAAAAAGGTAATGCTACAACAAGTATGGGGGATGATCTTGATTTTTGTGCCCTGGAAGACGAAATTCTAAAAGACGAGGAAAACGATCTCATAGATGTTTTCGAAATCATTGACGAAAGCAAATATGAGCAAAATACCAATTTGCAAGATTGCTGCAATGCATATGTAGCTGGGTGGTTAGCACTAAAGCTCACCTCAAAAACAAAATGTATTGTTTGCAGTAACTATTTTAAAGAAACTGAAAACTATACAAAAAAAAACAGCCACACTCATTAACTTAAGATCCTATAAGGACTTGAGCTTAACAACGCCTTCAGACAAGTTTGAAAAGGATTTTGAGTTCATTATTTCTATTTTTGATAAATATTTTAAATATGTAAAATATAAATCACATATAACTGTTACAATGACTATCCTTATTTCAAGTAAGAAGTTGTTGTTTGACCATTGTGCAGAGCACAAAGATCAGACTTTAAAACTAATAGTTCAAATTCTTATACGATTTAAATTTAAAAAAAAAAAATTTAATAATGCCCTTAAAGATATTAAGATAAAAAATCAAGTACTTATGGCTTCAAAAAACGGCAAAGTGCAAAGAAATAAAAAAATTAAACTTAAGTTTTCTGGGAGAAATACTTTTCTTACAAGAAAAAAGTATTTGTAGTAAGTGAGAAAATAATCATTAATTTATATTTAACAAGTTGGCTCTCCGTTTTATGTCTATCCCATTTCATAAATAACACACTTTGTGATCGCGTATAATGGACCCGTTTTTAAGTATTTTTAAAGCAAATGTGCATTTTAATGCACGCAACAAAAAACTGTAATTTTCTCCAGCAACGTTTGATTGAAAAATTAAAATTTAATACAGAAATCAAAACTGTGCTATTTGTTTGTCCGCTTGAAAAATGCTATGCAGTCACATAAATGAGCGGGAACAAAGTTCTCGGGACAATAAAAGGATACTTGGGACTATAATTTGTTGTTACAGTATCTGCAAACAGCCTACCTAGAAATAATCTGGTCAGCATTGATTTAAAATAACGGAAAATAATTTTTCGATTTTCCCCTATCTTTTCTTAAAGTTGCGTATTTATTTGGCAATCGTACTTACTTACCTACCCCCATGAATTAAAAAATAGATGTTCCTACCTTAAATCTAAATCAAAATTAATTACCCAACAATCCGCATTGAAAAAGTATATGTCCTTACATACCTACCTACCAGTGGCATGGCGTCCATATAACACGATTCCTACCGTCTTCCCTTTTAAAAATCCACCAAAAGTAAGCACTATCTGCCAAATAAATATATGAAAAATGAAACCCGTCCCGTATTTTAATTATAAAATAAAATCTACACACTCACACATAAGCTATCGAATAAGTTTAATATTTTCATTCTACCTCTCGTCTGTATCTTCATACTTCATTCAAGAATCAAGATTCAACCACATTCCACAATCCACAAATCACAAACAACAAACCAACGAAGAGTCACAAAAATACTCTTAGTAAAAAGTTTTCAACTACCGCTGCTCTCTATAATAGAATAAAAAATATTTTTCCGTCTTATTTACTTGTTTTATATCCCTTTCTTCTACAAGCATTGCGGTTCCGATCCTCTTTGTTCAACACCCGCTTTTATATTCAAAGAAAAAGACGCTACATTTCGTCTTATAAACCAAATCTCACGCTGAATACTTGGAATTGTTTCATTTCATTCTCCCTTTTGCGATTAGCATTGCGTTTCAATCGGAAGATATCAACATGTTGCAGGAATGCAGGTGCTACGTTTGACTCGTTTTTTTTGCAACATTGTGTTCTTTGACTTATTTCTTTTTTCTTATGACATAATATCTGAATGTGTTATGTGGGTTGATTCTTGATTTTGAATTTGATGTTGATATTGATATGCGTGTTGATGTAAGAAGTTGAGCTTTCATTTTTCTCTCTTGTGATAGTTAATGCTTCGATGTTTTTACAAATTTATTGTTATACTTTTGTCTTATGAAATAAAATATGGTAGAATATTATGGCAATTTGTCAGCAGAGTAAATTCAGCATATCGCTTAAGAGAAGTTCATGTCAAATAAAATACCGACACTTGTTTTTTTTTTAAGCAGGAATTCAAATTTTAATTTAGAATCAGTTGGAATTTATTGACAGACTGCGTTGCACAAGTGCAATAACTTGAAAAAATCTAGTGTTTTGTAAAGCCAATTTGATAAAATCTTAAATTAAAATAGTGAAAAGTTAGATGTGAAAGTGAAAGTGAAGGTTAATGTGTAATTTTTTAGTTTCTTTTATTACCAACCAACTTACTGATAAAAACATTTTAGCTTCTTAATTTTAGTGCAGTTTTAGAATTTTTTTTGGAAATGTCTTTGATTAGTGTAGATTGCTGTTTAACTGATTTCCTCCTGGAGGATTCAAATAGTTTTAGTAAGCTATCTTTTCTTGATAAAAAAAAAGTTATAGACGTAGGGCGCTCTATGCCTTGTATAAATATTAATTACCAAAGGAGAGATGGTTTTGTGACACATTTTAATGTTTCCTTATACCAAAAATATAAGTGGCTAACTGGGAGTTGCAAGCTTAATAAAATGTTTTGTTTTCCTTGTCTTCTTTTTTCAAACTCCGCCAGTGGTTGGAGCCGAACGGGTTTCACTGATATAAATAATTTAGTTAATTCTTCGAAAAAACATATTAAGACAGAAAAACATATTCGGTGTTGTTTATCCCTACACGAATTCGACACACGAATCGCATTGAAACTTCTTTAGGAAATTCTTTCGTTGTTCATAATAAAAAAGTAGATAAAAATCGGAAACTAATGGAACGTTTTATTGACACGGTCATTTTATTAGGCAGACAGGAGTTAGCATTTCGCGGTCATGATGAAAGGTCTAGTTCAGATAATCGTGGCAATTATGTCGAAGCGGTTTATTTTTTATCTAAATATGACACTTTATTGGAATCCCATTTAGAGCAGTGTTCAAGTACACACAATCCAATTTTTTCAGGTTTATCCAACGATATTCAAAACGATTTGATACATAGTATCGCGGCGGTTATTAAATCCGAAATTAAAACGGAAATCAAGGATGCTCGGTTCGTGTCGATTATGATCGACGAAACACCAGATTTGAGTCATAGGGAACATCTGAGTGCCATATTTCGGTACTTGTCAGAGGATGGTATACAAGAAAGATTTCTTGACGTTAGCGCAAGTCGTAATGCAAATGAGTTATCCAATCATATATTTAAAATTCTTGAAACATACGACTGCAAGGAAAAGTTAATAGGACAATCCATGTCCGGCGAGGGGGGTGGTGTTCAAAAGAAGGTCCTTGATGAATGCCCGATGGCAAATTTTATTCCTTGTTATGCACATGCTTTAAATTTAGTACTATCCCGATCTCTAGAAAACATAGCAGAACTTAAACTATTTTTTGGCTATACTAATAGCATCGTTCGATTTTTTAATAAATCCACAAAGCGGTCCAATCTTTAAAAACAAATTTCCAATCGACGCATGCCAGGAGTATCGGAAACTCGATGGCATTATCATTCAAGAATAATAAACGTAATCTTTAACTGTAGAATAGATATAATTGAAACTTTTAGTAAAATAATTAATGACTCTAGGGAAGGGAATGGGATACTGACACACTTTCGATGGCAGAAAGTTTATTAAATAAATTAGAGAGCAAGGAATTCTGTTTTTTGCTTCATACCCTTTCTGAAATATTTGCAAAGACCGATGTATTATTTAATTTAATTCAAAAAAAAACAAACAGACGTTAGTTATGCCAAGCAAGAAATCGAACGTTTTGAGTCATGGATAAGCTCTGACTTTTTAAATATGTTTGAAGTTATTTATGACAGCGTAAATGATTGCATCGAACCTCCACGTAAACGCAGGTTGCTTGACTTCGATTTGAAGACGAATTATAAGCGCCTTTTTGTTGAAATTAAAGACAATATAGTTAGCCAAATAAATGCCAGATATAAATCATTTAGTAATCTTACATTTTTGGATTTACTAAATAATTTGAAGTATGACACTTTTTCTCGTTCCAGTCCAGATGTAAAAATATCTTCCCTAATTAAGTTTTTTCCTAGAATTTTTGACTTCACGGCATTAAAAAATGAACTTAATGTTTTATATTCTTCGTCGTCACTTCGGCAGTTTGAGGTTCTCGACCTTCACAACCATTTGAATAGTGAAGCATTGAAAGAAGTGTTCCCTCAAGTCTTAAACTTAAGTAGTTTACTTTTAACACTTCCCATTTCCGTCGCCTCCGTTGAGAGGTCTTTTTCTGCTTTAAAAAGAATTCATACTTATTTAAGAAACTCACAGGGCGAGGATAGGCTCTCTGATTTAGCCCTCATATCGATAGAAAGAAGACTTCTTCTTAAAATTAAAAATAGACCAAACTTCTATGAAAGGGTATTGGCAGAGTTTATCAAAAAAGATCGTCGAATAGCATTAGAATACAAATAATTATAAAGAACTAATATTTTAACAAAACTTTTCACTTTTTTTTTTTTTAAGTGTGCGAATTTTAGCTGTTTTTAATTTTGATTTATTTTTATTGCTGACATTATTATTTGTATCGTTTTTATATTTTAACAAATATAAAGAATTATCCATATAATTCTTCTGAATTTTCTTATTTTAAAATTACTATCCACATTATGCTGAATTTTTTTAAGTTATTGTATCATGCGTCTGTCAAGACCGGCTTCTTTTGAAGCCACTTTTGTTATGCTTTAAGCTCCTTGTTGATTGAAATATTAATGTCTTGAAGTATAAAAAATGTGGCTAGAATATTTTTGCTAAGTCAATGTGGAATGCATATTATGTAGATACAATATCCCCATTAAAAATTATTTTATTTCAGGTTTTAAAGATTTTTATTTTTATAGGTGACTAAATTTTTCAACGTCTTCCCTTTTAAAATTATCCACGCCACGCCACTGCTACCTACCTACTTACTTTTTATTCATTTCTTCTTCTTTATTTATTCATTTAGTGTCAACCTATTTATAATACATTTATAATACATTTAGATAATTAGTACATAGAGATGAGAATAATATATACATTCTTAGCAACTATAAATTTTATAATTGGGAAGGATATTTAATTTATTGGTAGGTATTCGTTTTGAGAAAAATTTTACAAAAACTCACTGGCAATTTTACTTAAACTAATATAAATACTTAAAACTAAGATAAAAAAGATGCAAACTAAGCGGCAATATTTTTTAATATTGAATTTTCATTTATTGAACATTTAAACATAAGCTGCTCGTAAATTTTTGAGCAATTTTCTTTTATAGTAGGAATTTTTGCGATTTCATGCAACCCAATAGTTGAGAAATGCCAAGGAAGGTTTAAAATTGTTTTCAAAATCTTATTTTGACAAATCTGAATTTTTTTGTAGTGGCGCTCAGCACAATAGTACCAACATGGAGATGCATATAACATAGCAACATAAAGCACATTTGAATTATTTGTGCAATTTGTTGAAGACAGCTATTAAGGATTTTAAAAATCGGGCGATAGGTTCCTACCTTGAAAATTTAACAGCGAAAAAAGATTGCAATTATTCACTTTGGAAAGCTATAAAAGGCACCAAAAGGCCTAAAATCCCCGCGCCGCCAATTAAAATAAATCAAAATGAATGGGCAAGGGAAGATAAGGAAAAAGCGGACGTTTTTGCCGCCCATCTAGAAGAAACCTTTAAACCGTACGACCATCGCGATGGTCAAGCGGTCCACGACAATATTAATAGGACGGAATTACTACCTGACAATTTAACACTCACAAGTGCAACGCTAAGGGAACTAAAACTTGAAATCGAATCTCTAAAACCTAAGAAAGCTCCTGGTTATGATTTGATCACTGGAGAAGTTCTCAAAGTCCTACCAAGAAAAGCATTAATTAAGCTTCTTCAGATTATAAATGCGGCACTCAGACTAAAACACGTGCCGAGCCAATGGAAAGTTGCGGAGGTCATAATGGTTTTAAAACCAGGAAAACCGCCAAATGAAGTAAAATCATATAGACCAATTTCCCTCCTTCCAGTGATATCCAAGGTTTTCGAGAGAATACTATTAAGGCGAATACAACCGGTTATAGAAGAAAATAATCTTATCCCTGACCACCAGTTTGGGTTCAGAACCAAGCATTCGACGATTGACCAAGTGCATAGAATTACTGACGTAATCGAGAAAGCATTTGAAGAAAAAAAGATATGCTCAAGCGTATTCCTTGACGTCTCACAAGCCTTTGATAACGTGTGGCACGACGGCTTAAAATTTAAATTACGACAAGTTCTTCCCGTATGCCTATATGATATTCTAGAATCATATCTCGGGAATAGACTCTTCCGTGTTAGAAATGGGAACGAATACTCGGAGCTCAAAGAAATTTCGGCCGGCGTACCGCAAGGTAGCGTCCTCGGGCCGCTTCTCTATCTCTTATATACACGCGATATACCAAGAGAAGATGAAACTACCCTTGCTACGTTCGCCGACGACACCGCTATCCTTGCAGTAGGTAATACAATTGAAGAAACGACTGCAAAACTACAAATCGCACTGAATAAGGTAAATGAATGGACGAGGGACTGGCGGATCGCCCTCAACGAAACTAAATCTGTTCACGTGAATTTCACGTATAAGAAAACTAATGACTTGCCAATTTTCCTAAACATGTCCCGAATACCCTTTGCAAACGAGGCCAAATACCTGGGAATGACTCTCGACGCAAAGCTAAAATGGAGTTCGCACGTGAAAATGAAACGTAAAGAACTCGATATCAAATATAGAGAAATCTACTGGTTACTCGGAAAACATTCCCAGCTCAGTACCGAGAACAAACTGCTTTTATACAAGCAAGTGCTAAAGCCGGTGTGGACCTACGGTATACAACTTTGGGGTTGTACCAAGAAAACAAATGCCAATATTTTACAAACTTTTCAAAATAAAGTGCTTAGAGAAATTGTACAAGCACCATGGTATATTAGAAACGACGATATCCAACAATCGAAGCTGAAACTAGAAGCTTCGCGAGAAAGCATAGAAACCGACTATTCGGACATACCAACAATACAGTCCGACAAATCTTGGATGTGAGCAATTTATTGCGCCGACTACAAAGAACGAAACCGTTCGACTTGGCAAGATAAGATTAACCGCGCCTAAATTGCGGAACATGCAGGATCTTTCATTGGAAAGTAACCTGTCAAAAGTTATTATTTCGTGATAGAAAAATTGCTTGATAAGTTATATCTTAGTTGCAGTATCCATCAATCTATCGAAGGGAGGTGTTTTTAGTCAGTAAAAATCTGACACTACTATGAGCACGCGCTTGCTATTCTCATAGTGTCTTTGGAAGATCTTCACCTACCCTCTTACAAAAAAAAAAAAAAAAAAAAAATATAACATAGCAGGTAGGAAAATAACTTTGTAAATTAATAATTTATTTTCCAGGCTTAGGTGGGAGTTTCTGTTTAAAAGTGGAAACAAGACTTTGATTAAAAATTGACCTTTCTTAACACTTTCGGAAGTTTGATGTGAGTAAGTTAAGCTTTTGTCAAGAATAACACCCAAATATTTAATACTTTGTTCCCATTGGACTGGAGCATTACACACTGAAAGATTTATTTGTGGAAGGTTGCTTTGCTTACGTTTCTTTGTAAAAAAAACATGCTTGTGTCTTTAAAGGATTTATTTTGATTTTCCAGCTATAAAAATAGATTTGAACCGCATCAAGAGCATTTTGAAGGTTGAGTAAAATTTGGTGGCAACTATCGGATATACTGTAAATACATGTATCATCAGCAAAAAATGATCTCTTGCAGTGATTTAAGGCAGGGAAGTCTGACACATAAATATTGTAAAGAAGGGGGGAGAGGGTTGAGCCCTGGGCGACACCCGCTTTAATAGCATACAACGGAGATTTATGTTGTGAAATTTCAACGAAGAACTTTCTTTCCTTTAAGAAACTTTTAATAATCTTTATAATATACATTGGGAAACCGTTTATTAGAAGCTTATGGACAAGACCGTCATGCCAGACGCTGTCAAAAGCTTTCTCAATATCAAAGGAAACCATTCCAATGGATTTTTTATGTCTTAGTGCTTTTTTTAAATCTTTGGTAAGTCTTAATACCTGATGAGTCGAGGAATGTTCTTTCCTAAAACCGAACTGTTCTGGTGGAAGGATATTTTTAGTTTCAACGATTTCTGTCATTTTAAGACAGATTATTTTTTCGAACAGCTTGCCTAAGCAGCTAAGTAAACTTATGGGGCGGTAAGAGGAGATTTCTCTAAGTGGCTTGTTAGGCTTTGGAATGGGAACGACCTTTGCAATTTTCCATCTTTTGGGAAAATAGCCTAGAAGGAAGCAGTTATAGAAAAGAATACTAAGAAAGACATGGCATTTTCTTGGAAGATTTTTAATTACTCGTATCTTGTTAGAGATCTTGTCATCACCAGGAGCTTTTTTAGGTTTAAGTTCTTTTTTAATAATATTTTTAACAAAACTGGGTGAAATTTTTGGAACATTGAGGGGATCAACAGAAAGTTGTTCAATTTCAATTTCACTGTTTTCAACTTTTTCATTGGTAATTCTATCATTAAAGCTCTGAGTAATAGTGTGACTGTTTTCGAAAAATTTTGCTAGCTCCATAGCCTTTTCGAGATTAGTATTTAATTTATTGCCATCCACATTTAAATGTGGAATTTTTGAATTTTGTCTTTTGAAAATTTTCGAAAGTTTCCAAGTAAGTTTATCATGTTTTGTTATCTGGGATAAAGTCTTGTTCCAATGCTTGTTTCTAATAACTTGAAGTTTTTTGATTACTAATTCGTTTAGAAGTTTCAGTTGAAATTTCAGATAATTTGTTCTCTGCCTTTGGTATCTACGTCGAACTGTGTTTCTAAAAGTAATTGTTTTTTTGAGATCCTCAGTTAACACAGGATCGTGGAAGTTGTGAGATTTTGAGATAAAAGGAACTGACATTTTAACCGATTCTCTAATTTTTTTATATTATCATCAATAACATCTATGGTATACATAGAAGTTTGAGAAAAAGTTTCATACTTACTGTTTAAAATTGATTCGGCCATGAAAAAAACGACTTGGAAGTGCCAGAAATGCCGCACTGATAAAGCTGACTCTGTGCAACAACAAATAACGGATATGCAACCAAATAAGAGAACAAGAAGCGTAAGTAGCCCGACAAAAACTAATAACATAAGTGACACTAACAACAATAGTAGTACAAGTACTAACACTTTATTAATTGAGATTCGGGAAATGAGAGCTGAATTAAGAAGCGTAACAACCAGCTGTGACTTTCTCTCTCAAAAATATGAAGACGTAAACAAAAACATACAATCAAACACTGAAATTATGCAAAAACTAAGAGATGAAATTTCCGAACTAAAACAAAGTAACACAAAAAAGGATGAAGTTATTTCTGATATGCAGACACAAATTAACAGACTCGAGCAGCAACTTATAAAAAATAACATCGAAATAAAAAACATCCCACCGACCGCAAATGAAAATCTTGTTAAAGTGGTACAAGAAGTGGGAAAAATAATAAAGTGCGAAGTTCTAGACAGTGACATAAACGACATTTACAGAACAAGATCAAAAAAGCCAGAACAATCAACAATTGTCGCATCGTTTGCAAATACAATGTGCAAACATAATTTTATAAAGCTCGCCCGTGCGACACGATCAATCAAATTATCGCAAATCTCTGGAAGTCTAACTAACTCGAACCCCACTAACCAGCAGTATGCCAATATTTATGTTAACAATCAGCTTACTAATATTAACAAACACTTACTCTGGCTTACCAAAAACAAAGCAAAAGAGACAAACTGGAGATTTGTTTGGGAGAGCTCTGGAAGAGTACTCGCTAGAAAACATGAAAATGCACCAGCCCTCTTAATAAATTCCGTTAGTGACGTCAACAAAATCACAAATAACTAAAAACAAAAAAAAACAGAGAAAAAAAAAAAAAAACAACAATATAAAACAAAATGGATTTCTACGACACAAATGAACTTAACTTAGACTTTAAGGTAATGGATGATTTTAGCGAAATTGGAAAAACTGAATTAAACTTTCGCTGTTTATGTATGAACATAAGATCGATGAAAAAGAATTGGGATAGTTTATTAGTTAGTATTAATCCTGTAATTAACTGCCTTGACGTCATTGTACTGGTGGAGACCAACATAAAAGACGAAGAGACTATCTTCTACTCAATAGGAGGATTCAATGCAGAATTTATAAGTAGGGAACAGCGCAGAGGTGGAGGTATTGCCCTTTTTATTAAAAATACCATCTGCTATGAGAGACTAACTACTAATACAGTATCTTTCGAGAGCATAAGGATAAGATGTGAAGAAAAACCAAAACGAAAATATATAACTGCAATTTATAGGCCGCCGGGCTTGAGCGAGAGAAGTTTTATAAATGAACTAGAACTTATAATTGATCAGGAAAGGTGGCGCTGCGGCGACGTTATTATAATGGGTGACATGAATCTAAACATCCTCGATGTTAACAGGCAGATAGTAAACGAGTATTTGGAGATGATGGCTGCAAAGGGGCTGGTCAATGTAATCAAAGAACCAACGCGCCGTGATATGCGAATAGGCAGCGCGACACTAATTGACCAGATCCTAGTAAGCATTCCAGCGCAGTCTATGTTCTCGGGGCTGATTGAGTCGTGCATATCGGATCACTATGCAATTTTCTATGGGACGTTTACAAAAACAGAAATCTGCCCTAACAGAACTGAGAACGAGCGGATTCGGAATCGCGTCGTAAACAGGTTAATAGAATCTACTGATTGGGAAAATGTACTTATGGAGCAGGATGTAGATGTAATGTACAGAAAATTCGCTGAAAAAATACATACGATTTATAAGTGTGCTACAGTGAGAATTGGTGAAAAGGGAAATAGGATTCAAAACCCATGGATAACTACTGAGCTGAAAGAGAAATGTAGGAAGCGCGACCAGCTTTACAGAAGATGGAAGAATAATAGACTTTGTGCAATGTATGAAGCAGATTACAAGCATTTCCGTAACAATCTAAATAAAGAAATCCAACTTAGCAAAAGTAGCTTTTACAAAAGAACGTTCGCAACCGTTAGAGGGAATCCACGTAAGACCTGGAAACTTGTCAATGAAATAATTGGAAGAAGCAAAATGTCCTTGGATCAGCAGGTACTTAAAAACTTCAACAACAAAAACATCGATGAGGTCATCGGTGAGTTCTCTAATTACTTCTCTAAGGAAGCAACGCAAATAATCCACAAATGCGGGAACACAACATCAAACCATTTGAATACCAGCATCGCGAACTCAATATATATACAGCACACCAACGATATTGAAGTTAAGAATATATTACGTGAGCTAAATGCGAGTAGGGCAACAGGTATAGATGGTATAAGGCCAGCTGATCTAAAAACAAATGCAGACATTCTTGGACCAATAATCACAAAAATTATAAATAGTAGTTTGGAACAATGCGTAGTACCAAAAACGCTTAAAACGGCTATTGTACGTCCGATATATAAGAGAGGTGCAAAAAGTAACATAGAAAACTACAGGCCAATATCAATCCTGCCTGTCATCGAAAAATGCCTTGAGGAAGTGGTTGTGAGAAGAATTAACGAATTTGTTAACAGGTATTCCCTGATTGGAGCAAACCAGTACGCATTTCAAAAAAATAGAAGCACGAACAAGCTCTTAGGAGAATTTACAAATACGGTCAATGAGAGCCTCAACAAAAATCTTCACGTCCTAGTCAGCAAAGCTTTTGACACCCTAAATCATCATAGGCTATTGGAGGCTGCTGCCAGGGCTGGAATTAGGGGATCCTTGGCCAATTGGTTACAAGACTACCTCACTGATCGCCATTTCAAAGTCAAAATCTCTGGGAACTATAGTGAACCGAAGGGGATTGAATACGGTGTACCACAGGGGTCAAAACTGGGTCCATTGTTATTCATTTTATACACGAACGAGCTGCTGCGAGTCTTCACAAAAAGCATTCCGTTTGCGTACGCGGATGACACAGCTATCGTAGTAAGACATCGATCGTTGGATACCGCGAAGCAAATTATGCAATCTGAGTTCAACAAGGCTGTAAGATGGTGTCACGATAATGGCCTTGTTATAAATGTGTCAAAAACGAAATTGATGCACATCCGTGGACCTCACTGTCAATCGGTAAATTTAGGCATCACCTATCAAAACAACGATTGTCCAGCCGTCTCAACAGCTTTATGTATCGAGGAAGTAAGGTCCTATAAGTACTTAGGGATCACTATTGACTGCAACTTCAGATGGGATGAACACATAACAAATCTTCGTCGTAAATTAAAGAGTGCCTTGTTTGCACTATTCTACTTAAAAAAATGCACACTAAAACCGGTACTACAACAAGTGTACTACTCGTTGATAGAATCACAGCTTCGCTATGGCATTTTAGCTTGGGGTGGCGCAGCAAAAACACACATACAATCACTGGAGAAACTTCAAAACAGACCCTTGAAAATAATAGCTAATGACGATTTCAAAGCTCTCAGCGTTTCAAATATATTTAAGATTACAGTTGTATTAGAATATTATGTAGACAACCGTTTTCAAACTCCAATACAACACGATGTGAACACAAGAAGGCAAGCCCAACGTCCATACAACGTGTATGGAAAACGTCAACTAAAAAATATAGTCCCTACGTTCCTGAACGACTTACCAAGAAGTCTCACCAACATCCGAGGTCAACAAAGGAAGCTTCTTATAAAACAACATTTTCTTTCATTGAATCAAAGACCAACCTAATTAAATTGTATTTCTAATACCTTGAAAATATCTATATAGAATTAAAAAATCATAAAAATTACAAGTAACTAAATGTAAAATATCTAATATCAGTTATTTTAAAATATAACACAATGTATCTCAACTCTTAGCATTCTTACACTATAAGCAAAATAACCTCCTGCAGATAAGCCATAAGCTTTGCGGGAAAACTATGTAAACTACTGTTAGTTTTTGTTATCTATTATAAATAAATAAATAATAATAAATAATAAATAATAAATTTAATTTTTTTCCAATCTGCTTTATGAAAGTTGTATTTTCTTTCTGGGAAAGAATATTCTGCTTGATGGTTCATCTCAAAAATTACTGGAAGGTGATCGGATGTGAGATCATTTTCAACTATAGGACAAGATAATAAGTCTTGACAGTTTGTTAAGATAATGTCCAAGGTAGAAGCAAGTGCTCTACCATTTGAGGGGATATATGTTGGATCATTTGTATATGAAATATTAAAATTTTCAACTTACTTTTAAACTACAAAAAAATGCCTCTTTATAAGACATTATTTTATGTACGTAATCTTATTTAACACCGCACAACAACGTTTGTAATCATTATCATATGCTCAAAATCCCATCCTTCCCCTCTTCCTTCGACAAATATTGTTCCATGCGAATATCTACGAATGAGTGGAAACAAAGCATAGGGATACAAAATTTATTTTCACTCATAAAATTGAAAGTGAACACACTAACGCCACCTTGTAGGATGACTTTTAGACGTCTTGATTCCTCTATGTATATAAACTCAATGGTTTTAGTAATATTTTTGAATTGTTTAGTTTTTAAAATGACCACAAGGGGGCGTGTAACCATTTAAGAACTAAAGAAAAATGAATATGAAAACCATGTCCAAAAGATGCATATACCTACGAGTACTACTGGCTGCTTTTTCTTTATTTTTTTTAAATTTAGAACGTTCGGAAAGGTATCGTTTCTACAATTTTGTTTAAGTTTAGTTTCCTTAACACATTCATCTGATTCAATAAGAAAATATGATAATATTTATATTTCAATTTTTCAACTTTTATTTATATGTACTCGTATATTGTATATAATTTTGTTTTGTCTCTAATTTTGGCAGTTCTTTTCGAGAAATTAAAGTATTTGTAATCAGCCCATTTATGTTTTCAAACCTACGAGTAAAAACAGTCTGGGAAGCCTCGGTCACCAACTTAACTGCTCTTTCAACTGCTTGGCTGTGGCATGGTAGCTGTTTTAAATGGTTTGACTTCATGGTTTCGTGTTGTTTTACAATGTCCCAGAGCTCTTCTTGAGTAAAATCCACTAGTAAAGGAGGTTCAGTCAAACGGCTCCTTTCAACTTGCCACCAATCTATTAACTCGAAATATTCATTTGCTTCAAAACGAAAGTTTGGAAGCTGAAATTGTCGTACGACTTCGTCATTAATGTTTGAATTGACTGCTGCTCTTGCCTTAAGTATACGGCGAAAAGCCAGCTCACGAATATTTCGGCGATCATCAAACAACATGGCTACCAAAATGTTTTCTCAATGTCCAAAATATCCGTTCCGAGCGAATACAGCATGTACTACCTTTTTTAAATCGCCAGCTTGATGGTCTTAAAAAAATGCTTTCCACCATAAATGAAAGAAGGCTGAGATTTTATATCAAACCACATTACAGCATACACTTTAGCAATGTACTCGACTATGTGCTTTAATGCCTCTTCTGGGGATTCTTTTGACACGTAAACGCGAAGAATGCGGTTAGCTGTCGTAAGCCATCTTGAATGCACCATTGTTCCAGGATTCTTTTCAAAAATTGATCCTTCACGATCACCATTGCTGATAGCTTTGCATATTTCATAAAAATATTTCTGATCCGAGTTCAGACAAGGCAATGGGAGATCGGGTAAGTTTATTTGAACTGGCTGATAATGAGCAACGGATACATTTTGACAATTCTTTAGATCTTTTCCAATATCGCCGGCGTGAGCCTTTGGTTCAGATGTCTTTTCATAAAGCTTCTCAAATAGATAGCCTTAAAGGTAGTTCATTTGCATGGAGTATGCAAATAGACCATTGCAATGGTCGTTGAATTTTTAATTCAATTTACCGAATTACAATAAAACCAATGAAGGACGAAAAAAGGCTAAAGAAATGGTCAAAACACAACACCCAAGAGAAGGAAAATTGTTTAGAAAAAAGTCACCGAAAGCTGTTCCACAAACATACGCTGAAGCTGCGTTGCAAGGACGCGAACAAACAAATAAAACATCTGATCCAGTCTCCCAAGTTTTCTCTGCAATTCTTGCCAGGCTAGAAGAACAGAGCCAAATTAATAAACGTATGTTTGAAAAACTCGACAAGCTCGAAAATCAATTTCGAAGTACACGTGCAATAATATAAATATGACGGATTTAGTTAAATTAGTGACATGGAATGCGAACGGCCTTCTGCATAAGATGGACGAGCTCGAGATATTCATTCATAAATATGAAATTGATATTTGTTTGATTTCGGAAACTCATCTGACGAAAGAAACCAGCACAAACATTCGAGGATACATTGCCTATCACGCATATCACCCTTCGGAAAGGGCGAGAGGCGGGGCATCCTTGTTGATCAAAAATACCATTGAACACTCAGTCAGTGGAACAATCGAGCTTGACAAACTGCAATTATGCACGGTGAGCGTAAAAATTAAACACATAAAATATGATTTTGCAGCTATCTATTGCCCCCCACGTGCAACGATGGAAAGAAGCGATTTTATAAGTATCTTTGACTCACTTGGACGAAATTTCGTCATCGGAGGTGACTTTAACGCAAAACATACCTTCTGGGGATCGAGATGCATTTCAGTAAAAGGTAGAGTTCTTTACGAAGCCGGTATGGAATTGGGGGTAGACTTTCATTCCTCAGGTAAACCGACATACTGGCCCTCGGATACGGCAAAAACACCAGACCTCATCGATTTCTTCATCACGAAAGGTTTGTCGGGAAACTCTATTGTAGTTGAGGAATGCTTCGATCTTTCTTCTGATCATTCACCGGTCATTTTGACAATTAACGGCTGTCTACGAAAAAAAGAAGGTCCGCCCAGACTAACTAACATGAAAACAAACTGGGAATCCTTTAAAAAATACTGTGAAAGTAAAATCGATCTCAAAGTGTCTCTTCGAACACCCCACGAACTTGAAGACGAAGTCGATGAATTTATTAACGTCATACAATGCTCAGCCTGGAAAAATACTCCCCATAAACGGAAAATAACCACAAATTGCGAAATAACATATCCCTTGGAAATCACGCAATTGTTAAAGAAGAAAAGGGGAGCGCGCAAAAGATGGCAACAATCTCGCGCTCCACAGGATAAAACCACTCTTAACTACCTTTGTAGTAAACTTAAGAGAGAAATTCGAGACTTTAAAAATCGTCAAATTTCTACATATCTTGGAAGCCTAACTGCGGATAAAAGTACAAATTACTCGCTCTGGAAAGCCATGAAAGGCATTAAAAAACCAAAAACGCAAGCGCCACCCATCAGGAAAATCAATGGAGAATGGGCGAAGAGTGACAAGGAAAAAGCCGAAATATTTGCAGAACATTTGGAAGAAACATTTAAACCATTTGATGGTCAAGCGTTGCTCGAATTTCCTGTCCTAACCGTGGCACCTGACAATTATAGAATAAAAAGTGTATCGCTAGCCGAACTACGCTTCGAAATAGAGAAACTAAAATTAAACAAAGCTCCTGGATATGACTTAATCACAGGACAGGTCCTTAAAGAGTTACCTAGGAAAGCTTTAATAAAGTTTGCATATCTTATAAATGCATCGTTCAGGTTATTGTACGTTCCACGACAATGGAAGGTAGCTGAAGTTATAATGGTTCCAAAGCCCGGTAAACCACTGAATGACAAAAAATCATATAGGCCAATATCTCTCTTACCGATAATGTCGAAGGTATTCGAAAAACTTTTGTTAAAGCGCCTACATCCGATTATCGAAGAACGTCGATTAATACCTGACCACCAATTCGGATTCAGGATTAAGCACTCTACAATCGACCAGGTTTACAGAATAACCAATGTAATTGAAAAATCCCTAGAGGAGAAAAAAATATGTTCTAGTGTTTTTCTCGACGTCTCTCAGGCCTTTGATAAAGTATGGCATACAGGGTTGAAACATAAGCTAAGACAAGCTTTTCCGAAACAGTTATCTGATATCCTTAGTTGTTACTTATCAGACAGACTCTTTCGTGTAAAACACGGAAATGATTACTCTGAATTTAAAGAAATCGCGGCAGGAGTTCCCCAAGGAAGCGTTCTTGGACCGATCCTATTTCTAATATACACAAGTGATATTCCTCAAGAAGAAGGCACAACAGTAGCCACATTTGCAGACGATACAGCTATATTAGCGGTCAGTAATACCGTTGAATCAGCAACTAATAAACTCCAACGTTCTATTGACAAAATTTGTGATTGGACAAAGACTTGGCGTATTGCTCTCAACGAGGCCAAATCAACGCACGTGAATTTTACTTATAAAAAGGTAGACAACTTACCCATTTTCATTGATTCGGTACGAATTCCGTACGCAAACGAGGCAAAATATTTGGGTATGACACTCGATGCGAAATTAAAATGGAAACCGCACGTCAAGAAGAAACGCGAAGAGCTCGCCATTCGATGTAAACAAATGCACTGGCTGCTTGGTAGATTTTCCCAACTCAGCATGCAGAACAAGCTGCTTTTATACAAGCAAGTACTAAAACCGGTTTGGACATACGGTATACAACTTTGGGGTTGTACCAAATCCAGTAATATCAACATTTTACAAACTTTTCAAAACAAAGTGCTAAGAAAAATAGTAAATGCACCATGGTTTATCAGAAACACTGATATCCACAGAGACCTAACTATGGCTACCGTCGAAGATGAAATAAAACATTTTGCCTGCAAACAACAGACACGCCTTCACGGTCATTGCAATATCACCATGCTACAAATTCGAGACGATACTAACCTAGTGCGCCGATTACAAAGGATAAAACCATTTGAATTAGCGCAATAAGATGTAACCGCGTGCTTATTTTTTTTTTTTTTTTTTTTTTTTTTATAATTTGCGTGCGCTAAAGGGATTATGGCGGTATTAGCAGGTGCCTCCACTGGGAAGCTGCCTGCCAAACGCGTAATTTACAGTTTAAATAAAACTACTAGATAGGAATAACCTAGTTGTAGTATGCAGGTTTCGAAGGGAGGTGGTTTTTGTTTTCTTATCTTAAGTGAGAAAGAGTCGCATGTACGATTTTCCACCTACCCCTATTATTCGTCCGAGCCTAGTTCTGGTTCCAAGTCTCGTGCTTTTAACCAGGATAGGTCTCTCAGCAAGATAATATTACTATGGCTTGGGAATAATATTAGAAACTCGTTAAAAAAAAAAAAAAAAAAAAAAAAAAAAAAAAAAAAAAAAAATTACCGAATAATTGCACCTCTTAGCCCGGTGTTAACATTGGTTCCGTCGCACCCAATAAGTTTAATATTATGCATTGAGATACCAGTTTGTTCAAAAAACTCAATTATTCTATTTGTAACAGTTTCGGCTTTTCCATTTTGTGGGGAAATTTGACCAAGGTACTGGGAGTCTGGTTCTGCAATCAATACGATATGCTCTTCAATAACATTATCACTGGCCGTTTTTGTTAATCCTTGCGACCGTCAAAACATACCCCTAACGGTTCCCGGATAGATACATTTGCCAATTGCTTCCTTGATTTGGATCGTTCTCTTCTTTTGCTTCGAAAGAAATCGAAAATGCAAGTCACTGACTTGATTTTTTTACGGTTACCTTAGAAACGAAACACTTACTGACTTAGTTCCTTACAAACCTGAGTAGAGTTAAAGTTTGCGCAGAATTTGACAGTAGTTTTGGATTTTTTTTTTTCTTTTTATAACTTGGTTCGGTACAGCTGTGAGCCCTCTATATATTGGCGGTATGTTGTTGTCATCTCTAGGAAAATGCGCCTAGGCACGTACGATGCGATGTTTTGGGCGCCTCTTTCTGTCGGGTCTTTTAGTAGTACTGCAACTAGGTCCTTATTGTTGTATTCTGGTGAAGTTGGTATTTATGCTTAATAAGGCTGCCCTCGGCACCTGCTCACAGCATTTATAAATAAGCTTTCCTGCTACTAAGTATGAATGTAAAACTACATATACTGTCATTTAATTTACAACTAAAACCGCCCTTTATTAGTAAATTAATTAAATAAATCATTTTTCCAACGTTACATTTATTCCTTCAGCTTACCACACTCAGCAACGCAAGAAATTCAACAGGAGCAATCCACACAACCAGTTAAGCCTCCGCAACAGACCACTCCCATACAAAATAACATCAATCGAAAGCTTAATGGATTTCTGAACTTAAAAACTCCTCTTATCGGGTAAGTTAAATGGTTTCCTTACCAGAATTTCGCAATGAGACTTTCTTTTTGATTTAAGAGTTTTTCTTTTAGTTTTTTCTTTTTCTTTTCCTAATCCTTAACTATTTGTTTATCGAAATGTGTGCGAGTTTTAAATCAGATAAAAGAAGAACAACCTCTTTGTCTGCTAAAACCACCGAATCGGCTATCTTTAATGTGCAATAAAAAAGCAAAAATCCCCTAATAATCTCCTGCGACAGTCTGATCAAGTTGAATTGATTTTAAAATTCTGATTAATTACTGAAACAATTAAAACAATCTGAAAGTCTTCAGAGGAATCGATTTAACTTTGTGCGTTGGAAAAGCAATTCTACGTCCCAAATTCTGCCACTGAACTCATTATCATTCGCAACGACTTCGATTAAGTAAATTAAAAAGACAGAATGATTATCTACTAAAAAATATCGATATCAAAGAAAGAACAACACTTTAAGCTCCCATGGGAGCGTCCTTTTGTATATGCGACGCTGCGCTTAAAACTTGTTTGTGTCTCCTTTCGAATTTTCAAAAGGATATTCATTTCGCGAAGTGTTTTCTTATGAATTAAAAAATGACACGATTTACATTCCAATTACATTTTTAAAGGAAATAAATAGATACTGCTTGTCACTATGGAGGATTCTCCGAGCAGTGATGTGAGTTTCAACGTCCCACCTCACGCACATTTCTAAGGAAAAATATTCCGGAAAACTTTAGGTATGAATAGACAAGACCGACACGGGTTTTTAATCTGTAAACATATTTGCTTTCGTTGATGTGTAAATATATTTTTTCTCGATAGGGGCTAGTTGGAAATATCGAGCGTCACCGTCAGATTTTCCCCTCACCTTCAGATTTTATTACCACGTGAGTTAATCACTGCTCGCCAGATCCGGAGATGTTAATGCCAAACATGCGGCATGGGGAAATGTTACTACAAATCCCAGGGGCAACCAGTTTTACGACTGGTGGCGCCTCAATATGATTGAGTACAAACTCGAGTTGTACGCGACGGATATCCCTTCTTTCCCAAGAAGCGGTGCTTTCCTGGACTTGGCCTTAACGGACGCAAGAATTCAACTGACAAATATAGACCAATACACGCGGAACTGTTTGCGTGCGTTTGAGTACGATAGTGACCACTACGGACTCGCCGCCGCAATACGGATCCCGAACGAGCAAACGCTGCTGGAGGAGTACGAAGCAGTGTGTTCATTCGATTATCGGAGGGCACAATGGTCGCGCTTCTCCAGATTTTTAAAGCGAGATATACGTTCGAGTGGGATCGACCCACCGACAAACAGTAACATGACAAATGATGACATTGATCGGCATTTATTGCAAATGAACGACGCCATCAAACGAACTATGGAACGAACTATTCCTCGGGTAGGACGTTCCGACGACGACCAGACAGAAAAGTACAGAAACCCTACAATCGACGCACTATACCGACAGAAAAGCAGACTGCTATCGAGGCTTAAACGGCTGTACAGGCAATTTACTGATCGCGACGACCCGGAGGTAAGGATGCTAAAGTCAGAGATCCGAATCCTGAAACAGCTGATAAAAGAAAATTACAGAAAATCTGTAAGTCTGTATTGGGGCAATAAAATTCGAGCTATTAAAACCTGTAGTCCGAATATGTTCCCACAGATAAATAAGTTGTTCAGGAGGAAAGACCACAATGATATTCCTTGTGTTCGAATCTCCCAGACAGCAGAGAACAGACAGACAGTACTGACTGCTGGAATAAGTCCAGAAAGTGTCGCTTCAAACGACGATTTTTTCGTGGTCGAGGACCCACAGGAGAAAGTGGATTTGCTGGGCGCTTGTTTCGAGGCCGTGTATACGGTGAACAATCTTGTTCACCGTAACCACGACATTGAGAATAGGGCTCTGGTGAGCCACTTCTATCTGCGCACCGAACTTGAGAATTGGCGATAACGGATTCACCGTGTTCACTGATGAAAACCATGCTAATGCAGTTGTCGCCAATGGCCGAGGTGCATCGCACTTGTTCGTGTCGAAGGATGATCTTTTGTGCATCTTCGAGTCACTAAAGAATAAAAAGTCGGCGGGGATGGATGGTGTCCCAAACGTCGTATTGAGACACCTGCCTTTGGAGGCTGTAGATATTTTCACCACGCTGTTTAACAATGCGCTGAATAATGCACATTATCCGGCGCATTGGAAGGTAGCTGTGGTACACCCTATCCCGAAAAAATGTAAAGATAGGACGAGCCCTGCCAATCTCCGGTCAATTAGCTTGCTTCCGAATATTAGCAAGGTCTTTGAAAAGGTTGTAAATAGAGCCCTGTTAAAGTGGGTCGAGGACAATAACATAATCCCGGACAACCAGTTTGGTTTCAGGGCGAGGCATGACACTATTCATGCCGCGTCGAAACTGGTTTCCGACATTCAGTGGAATAAATGCAAGAACCAATGCACGGGTGCTTGTCTGGTTGATTTTGAGAAGGCTTTCGACACCGTATGGTTAGAGGGACTTTTCTACAAGTTGACCAGGCGGGGGATGCACAAACCTTTGCTATATGTAATTTATAATATGCTTATGGGAAAGAAGTTCGTTGTCAAATGTGGCAACGTGACTTCGAGCAGAGTCTTTGAAATTAAAAACGGTTTACAGCAGGGGGCGGTCAATTCTCCGATCCTGTTTAACATTTACGCGAGTGATCTGGTTTGTTCCCTCAGACATGCTATAGCGTATGCCTATGATTTGGTGGCATACGGATCAGGTCCTAAAATCGAGGTCATTAACAATCTTTTGCAGCGTGACTTCGATCAAATTAAGGCATATTGCGACGACTGGAAGTTGAAAATCAACTTTCAGAAGACGGAAACAATTTTGTTCAGAACTCCATTAGCTGGGGCCTCTACGATACCGGAAAAAACTGAAAGAAATTGGTAATTATTGGACAAAATGGGCACCCATTGGGGGTGAGAAGCGCAGTTAGATATCTGGGTATCTGGCTTGACCAGTATCTGTATTTCGATAGACATATAGTTGCTTGTCTTGCTGGGGCCAAGAAGGCTTATGCTCTGACAAGGAGACTGTTTCATAGCAGTCAACTTGACTCTAGGGTGAAGGTCATTTGCTACGTGGCCCTTATAAGGCCGATCATCGCTTATGGTTGTCCATTGTGGTTTAATATAGCGCCTAGTTATATGGAAAAGATTCGGGTTTTGGAGAGACAATGTCTTAGGACCTGTCTCCGGTTGTTCCGAACGCCTGAATCCAACTATATAAAATACTATCCCAACAAGGTCCTATACGATGGGGCTCAGTTGAATAGGATTGACAATTTCCTCATTAAGGTCACTCGAAGGCACGTTGCAAGGGCGATGGCCAGCGACAATAGTCTGATATTTGGGGCTTACTACCCCAATGAAATGTACATAGAGAGTACGCTCCGGTCTGGCTTTATCCCGCCAGAGGCATTTATCCATATTGATTCAAAAGGGCTGGTACAGACGAGGGATGGTATCCCGGTCTTATACCATCGCTACCGCAGCGCGAGAGATAAGCGGCTCCTCCATGACGGGGACGTCGCCAATGCTCATGAGCTCCTCCGTTTTAGTACCGCAATATCGGAGAGGGATAGATTCGACACGGAAAAGCAATTCGCCGAATTTTGGTGGCTTGTTGAGGGGGGAGGGGTCAACATGCCCTCCCAGGACGGTGCGTTACTCTAGGTAACATCCTCTTAGCTTATAAGTTAGATTAAGTCAGCTAGGGCGTTTTTGGGAGAGGCCGGGCTCGCCAACGTGTGGTGGTGCTTCCGGGAGTTGACTGACGCTGTAAGGCTTCAGTCGGCTCACGGCGGCGCGTGTGCACGTTGACGACTGCCAGGCGCTCGGAAAGCAATTGGGATTTTGACCACTTGTTGCGCCAGGCAACGAGTGCTCAGAATCCTAATTATAGTTAGAATATGCTAAGTAGTTTAAGTAAGTAGAGTAGGTAGTTTGTAATTTGTTTTTTTATATAAAAATATAAAATTTGATAAAGATTCCGAGTTTTCTTAACAATTTTCTCGATGAAAACATAATTATGTAAGATTAGTTCGTAAAATAGTTTTTAGGCCGAAAGGCAATAATTATAAGATAGAGTTAAGTTTAGGGCGTCCGCATAAGGATCAATAATCTAGAATAAGTATCCTGTTAATTTTAAGTTAGATTTAATCATTTTTGTCTAGTATTTAAGTTGATATAAGCTAATAATTAATAAAAATGAATTTAAAAGTTAAAGTTAAACTGCTCGCCAGATCACCGCAATTAAACGACGTTGGGGGCGGTTAGTACGTAGATGGGTGACCGTTTGAGAACAACCGCGTGTCGTTGTTTTTTTTATTTTATTTATTTCGTTATACATTTTCCAGTTTTAATTATGTATGTTCAATTTTAGAGATTATTATGTATGTCCTTACGAAACACCGGGAAGTTGTGTGGAAATAGATTTGTTTTGAACAATTGAGGTTGTATAGCTTGAAGTTTGTTGTACATCAGTTGAAGGTAAGAAGAAAAATATCGATTTGTACTTCGGTAACTGATGGTCGATTTAAGAATGTCACTTTTAGTTGTAATATGGTTATTTACCGAATGATCCGTGGAGAACCAAATAAGGTCCCTAAGCCCGAAAAAAACATTTTTTTCAAAAACTCATAAAAAATCGCGAAGTATTTATATTGTGTTCAATGTTATTTGACTAACAGATCCTCGTCCTAAAAGTAGAAAAAAGGATATGTTTCCAAAATGCCATTAGAATCAACACGGTATATCTGTGTTCAATGTTATTTGACTAAGAGGTCCTTGCAACAACAAAAAAGGTCCTTAAAAGTCGAAGAAAGGATATTTTCCCAAAATGCCATTAGAATCCACACGGTATATCTCTGCTCAATGTTATTTGACTAAGAGGTCCTTGCAACAACAAAAAAGGTCCTTAAAAGTCGAAAAAAGGATATTTTACCAAAATGTTTGTTGTTCCTAGCACCCCTCATTCAAATAACATTGAACTCATATATACCGTGCCGTTTCTAAAGACATTTTGGGAAAATATCCTTTTTCGGGTTTAATTATTGTGGCTCCAAGGACCTCTTTGTTAAATAACCTGATGTAAAATAAAAGTGACATTCAATCAATTTTTATTTTAAACGCAATATGCATACTAAATCCCAATAAATGATCACCATTATAGCAAAATACCAAAATTTGATTTAGTTATTAGTTATCACCTAGGCAGCTCAAAAGCTACAGCTAAAAACTTACCAACTTTTAGTTGTCATCCGCAACTAACTTTGGCAACCTAACGAGCTTAGTTACACAACCTGCAACTACGAGGGGCGTTCAATATATTCTCGGTATCGATATGAATTATTTTTCAATATTCAATATTCCCCTAACATCAATGCATTTGTTACATCTTGAGATAAGCTTTTTTAAACCCTCAAAAAAATAAATTTCCTCTTTCTCTGCAAAATACCCATTTATTGCCGACTTGAGTTCTTCATCATCCGAAAATCTTTTTCCACGAAGACATTTTTTCAAATCCGGAAACAGGAAATAATCACTAGGGGCAAGGTCTGGACTATAGGGTGGGTGTTAGATTTGTTTGAAACCACAATCTCACGCAGCGGCCTTGGAAACTCGCGCCGTGTGAACAGGAGCGTTGTCACGAAGAAGCAACACACCCGCAGCGAGTTTACCCCGTCTTTTCTTTTTAATTTGATCCCGCAAATTATGCAAAGTGGAAGCGTAGGATGTGGCGTTGATGGTTTCACCTTTTTTTTGTACTCAATGAGCAAGATTCCCTTTGAATCCCAAAAAACTGTGGCCATGAGCTTCCCGGCAGACGGAGTGACTTTAAAATTCTTCGGGTGGTCTGTTCCTTTTTTATGCCACTGCATGGACTCTTGTTTGCTTTCAGAGTCATAGTGGTGGACCCATGTTTCGTCCCCAGTAACAATTCGATCCATAACACCGTCCGCGTTCTCACTACACATCTCCAAAAGCTCTCTACAGCATGCGATTCTCAATTTTTTCTGAGGCGCTGTGAGCATTCGTGGCACCCACCTTGCACTGACCTTTGAAAGGTTAAGATGTTCATGAAGAATAGTGTGAATGGTACCAATTGAAAGCTTGGTGATCTCTGCCATCATTTTCACCTTTATTCGGGCAACCTCAAGAACAAGTTTTTCGACTTCTTTGATGCTTTCTCCAGTACAAGCAGTAGCCGGGGCGCCGGAGCGGGGGTCGTCTTCAATGCTCTCTCTGCCTCTCTTGAACTCACTTGACCACTTTTGCACAGTTGAAGGTGCGGAACCCTGGTAAACAGCCACCATCTCTTCATGAATAGTTTTTTGACTTTTTCCTTGCTTAGTGAGAAATTTAATTACAGCGCGATGCTCATTTTTCACCATCATCATCTCAGTTGCCATTATGATTCTGTTTAACTAGAGATAAAACGCGAATTAATAATCACATTTATATGAAATCTTTTATGAATCCACTAAAATAATAGTATTACTTGATAAATAAGTCAATTTATATATACAACCACAGCTTCAATATATTGGACGCCCCGTACATAATAGCTAATAGCAAAAATTAGTTGTCATTATGACAGCTAACCACCAAATCGATTGCATTTTTAGCGCAGCTAATTTACCTACGTTAGTTACTTAGTTATGGCGTTAGCTAGATAACAAATTAGGTAGCTAACGCGCAACTGTGCCTACATGTTTACACATCAATTATACCGTGAGTGCAGCGTGGCTTACACCTTTTTTGTAACAAAAACGGTTGAAGTAGTAAGTGAATTTATTTGAAAAATAATTGTTCATACAAGAATTAAAATAATTACGAATTCTGTTTAGGAATGGCAAAAGCCTTTAGCCGCTATGACAACATTTTAAGGTTTACCTCATTGGCTTCAATTTACAATTTGAACTTTTGGATGACAATTTGAATGCTTTGCTTATATAAAAATACTTAGTAGGTTTTTTCTGGATACAGGGAATTGCGACAAACAGAATTATGTAACTGTGCTTTGCATGCTTGAGTTTACCAAAACCTTTGATAGGGTTAATCATCTCAGCCTTTCCCGAAAATCAAGTGCTAATTTTGGATTGAGAGTCAGACCTGTGCGGCTTATACAAAAATATTTGTGTGATCGTTATCAAAGGGTTGTGGTTGGTGATAAATCTTCTTACAGTGAAGAGATTCTTGCCGGAGTACCGCAAGGGTCCATCGTAGGCCCTATTTTGTATTGAAATTTTATAAATGACCTGCCCGGTGTATGTTTAAGGACTTGCGTTAATTTTTATGCAGATGATGCCCAAATTTAGGTGCCCGAACAAATCTTCTCACAGTAAAGAGGAACATGCCGGGGTACCGCAAGGGTCCATCCAAGGCCCTATTTTGTTTTGCAATTTTATTAATGACCTGCCCGGTGTATGTTGAAACACTAACGTTCATTTTAACGTAGATGATGCCTAAATTTATTCCAGGCAAATCTTCTCACAGTAAAGAGGAACACCGAAGCACCGCAAGGGTCCATCCTAGCCCCTTTTTGTTTTGCAATTTTATTAATAACCTGCCCCGTGTATGTTTCAACACTAACGAGTCCAGTTTCGAGGTTTAGGTGCACTTTCTGGTAACCTGAAGATTTTTTTGATAAAGGATCTCATCAACTTTTTGACATCCTCGTATTGACGAAAGTCGCAGTTATGGTGTCGCGTCGCACACAATAGACCTTAGTACCGCTTCGCATACATTGCATTTTGCGCTTGATGCAATGTCCCTTTTGCGGAGCAGATTTTTCCATTGGCAATTTATTGGTATATTTACCTTCTTCAATTTTTCCTCTATATGTTTTTTGAAATCTGCATTACGTGGTACATCAACTCCAAGATACTTGCACTCCTTTACAACTTCAAGCTCTTCATTTTCACAGAACCACTTTTCAACCTTTGTATAGCGACCCGAACCATTTTTAAAGAACATTACCTTTGACTTGTTGGTATTAATTTTCAAGTCCGTAACCTGCAGTTAAGTTTGGTTGGTTGGTTGGTTGGAACTGGCTATCGATGAGAATGCACTCAGACCAGATAGTTCCATTGTGCTGCCGATGTGTTAGGTTGGTGGGTCACCCTCTTACTCAGGGAACTGTTTGCTCCTCGCAATAAAGGAGCTAACCTTTGCCTTGCAGGCGTTGTTGAGATCATTAAGATCATTGAAAAGGTATTCACCCAAGGCAGCCTTCCTAAATGTTGACACGTGCAAAGGGGTTGACTGATATTCTCTTCTTCCTCTTCGTCCCTACAGTTTCTACAGAAGTCATTGTAGGGAATGTCCAGCCCTTGAGCAAGTCTTCCTATAGCACAGTGCTCGGTGAGGGTGTTAACAGTTTTAGAAAGGGTTACTCTCTTATGCCTCACAAGTCCAAAGTACATCGATTTATTTAATGGCGGCCAGAGCAGCCTTGCGATGTTGCATTGCTTGAGTTGATTCCAACGACGGTTGGCTTCACAATTTAAAAAAAACTTTTTTTCGAAAAAATAAAAGTTTGACCGAGGAAGCTGAAATTTGGAATATAAACTCCCTCAAGGCTCTCAATGCTCATGTGTAAATATTTTCAAAATCCGCCCTCTGCCACGCCCACAATTACAAAAAAGGTTTTTTTCGAAAAATCAAAGTTTGAGCTAGGAAGCTGAAATTTGGAATACAGACTTCCTAAAGGCTCTCAATGCTCATGTGTAAATATTTTCAAAATCCGCCCACTGCAACGCCCACAATTAAAAAAAAGTTTTTTCGAAAAAATAAAAGTTTGAGCAAGGAAGCTGAAATTTGAAATATAAACTTCCTCAAGGCGCTCAATGCTCATGTGTAAATATTTTCAAAATCCGCCCTCTGCCACGCCCACAATTAAAAAAACTTTTTTTTTTGAAAAATAAAAGTTTGAGCAAGGAAGCTGAAATTTGGAATATAAACTTCCTCAAGGCGCTCAATGCTCATGTGTAAATATTTTCAAAATCCGCCCACTGCAACGCCCACAATTAAAAAAAAGTTTTTTTCGAAAAAATAAAAGTTTGAGCAAGGAAGCTGAAATTTGAAATATAAACTTCCTCAAGGCGCTCAATGCTCATGTGTAAATATTTTCAAAATCCGCCCTCTGCCACGCCCACAATTACAAAAAAGGTTTTTTTCGAAAAATCAAAGTTTGAGCTAGGAAGCTGAAATTTGGAATATAAACTCCCTCAAGGCTCTCAATGCTCATGTGTAAATATTTTCAAAATCCGCCCTCTGCCACGCCCACAATTACAAAAAAAGGTTTTTTTCGAAAAATCAAAGTTTGAGCTAGGAAGCTGAAATTTGGAATACAGACTTCCTAAAGGCTCTCAATGCTCATGTGTAAATATTTTCAAAATCCGGCCACTGCAACGCCCACAATTAAAAAAAAGTTTTTTCGAAAAAATAAAAGTTTGAGCAAGGAAGCTGAAATTTGGAATATAAACTTCCTCAAGGCGCTCAATGCTCATGTGTAAATATTTTCAAAATCCGCCCACAATTAAAAAAACGTTTTTTCGAAAAAATAAAAGTTTGAGCAAGGAAGCTGAAATTTGGAATAAAACTTCCTCAAGGCGCTCAATGCTCATGTGTAAATATTTTCAAAATCCGCCGTCTGCCACGCCCACAATTACAAAAAAGGTTTTTTTCGAAAAATCAAAGTTTGAGCTAGGAAGCTGAAATTTGGAATATAAACTTCCTCAAGGCGCTCAATGCTCATGTGTAAATATTTTCAAAATCCGCCCACAATTAAAAAAACGTTTTTTCGAAAAAATAAAAGTTTGAGCAAGGAAGCTGAAATTTGGAATAAAACTTCCTCAAGGCGCTCAATGCTCATGTGTAAATATTTTCAAAATCCGCCCACAATTAAAAAAACGTTTTTTCGAAAAAATAAAAGTTTGAGCAAGGAAGCTGAAATTTGGAATACAAACTTCCTAAAGGCTCTCAATGCTCATGTGTAAATATTTTCAAAATCCGCCCTCTGCCACGCCCACAATTACAAAAAAGGTTTTTTTCGAAAAATCAAAGTTTGAGCTAGGAAGCTGAAATTTGGAATACAGACTTCCTAAAGGCTCTCAATGCTCATGTGTAAATATTTTCAAAATCCGCCCACTGCAACGCCCACAATTAAAAAAAAGTTTTTTTCGAAAAAATAAAAGTTTGAGCAAGGAAGCTGAAATTTGAAATATAAACTTCCTCAAGGCGCTCAATGCTCATGTGTAAATATTTTCAAAATCCGCCCTCTGCCACGCCCACAATTAAAAAAACTTTTTTTTTTGAAAAATAAAAGTTTGAGCAAGGAAGCTGAAATTTGGAATATAAACTTCCTCAAGGCGCTCAATGCTCATGTGTAAATATTTTCAAAATCCGCCCACTGCAACGCCCACAATTAAAAAAACGTTTTTTCGAAAAAATAGAAGTTTGAGCAAGGAAGCTGAAATTTGGAATAAAACTTCCTCAAGGCGCTCAATGCTCATGTGTAAATATTTTCAAAATCCGCCCACAATTAAAAAAAAGTTTTTTCGAAAAAATAAAAGTTTGAGCAAGGAAGCTGAAATTTGAAATATAAACTTCCTCAAGGCGCTCAATGCTCATGTGTAAATATTTTCAAAATCCGCCCACTGCAACGCCCACAATTAAAAAAACGTTTTTTCGAAAAAATAGAAGTTTGAGCAAGGAAGCTGAAATTTGGAATAAAACTTCCTCAAGGCGCTCAATGCTCATGTGTAAATATTTTCAAAATCCGCCCACTGCAACGCCCACAATTAAAAAAACGTTTTTTCGAAAAAATAGAAGTTTGAGCAAGGAAGCTGAAATTTGGAATAAAACTTCCTCAAGGCGCTCAATGCTCATGTGTAAATATTTTCAAAATCCGCCCACAATTAAAAAAACGTTTTTTCGAAAAAATAAAAGTTTGAGCAAGGAAGCTGAAATTTGGAATATAAACTTCATAAAGGCTCTCAATGCTCATGGGTAAATAATTTTCAAATCCGCCTACTGACATGCCCACTTTTTCAAAAAAAAAACCTTTTTGTACAAAAACTTTGTTTTTCTAATAAAATCCTTTATTTAGATTTTTGTCAGGTCCACTTAATGAGGGATAGGAATAGGAATAGGGTGTCTAACAGTTCGCCCAAGCGGACTGTAGCCTTTCCCTATGTTTTAAATTGGGTATGCATCCGCTGTTTATTGGATTCTTTGACAGTTGACAGGTGACAGTGGATAGTTGACAGTTGACAGTTGACAGTTGACTGGATTCTTTATCGCTGCATAAACTTACCGCTGCGTTCAACGATATGGTTAGGTATGTTTATGGCCTTTGACGACACGATCATATATAAAACTACCGCACAAATGTGCTTGGTTGTACACTTGAGCCGTTTCCAGATATAAGACAATGTGTCTTTCTGCACAAAGCAATTCATAATAAATCGCCACCATATCTATTTCAAAAGGATCAAGTTGCCCGCTCGTCCAGAACTTTTAACATTATTGCACCCCCTTTCAGTTATTAAATCACGTCTCATCATTTCTTCATTTGGATCTCTCTGCCCACAGCAACAAAATAAATAACTGGAGCTACACAATTCAAAATGTCTGCCTTAGAGTAGTTTTCTTAAAAAAAGCAACAACTCTCAAATTAATTTAAATTCCTTCTGCCGTATAACCAGGAGACCGTAACTATCAGTGTCATAAGAGGAGCATTTAAATTATAAAAAAAAAAAAAAACATTTCCTGGGCATGCAATTCATACAGTCTTGTGCAAACTATTTGGGACTCAATCGGCGTGTTGAAGATTTTTCCATTTATTTTTAAATATTGTTTCTAGTTTGTAACCAAAGTGTTGTACTCATACAAATTTTACTCCTTTCTTGCATCGATGAGTTCTTTAACCCTGTTGGGGATTGATGCGTCTAACCTTACCTCGATTATCGCTCGTTTTTTGTTGTGGAATCTATTTTCATTGGCCTCCCTTTCTCAATCGCAATGAGGTGAGGTGAGTTGCCAGTCCATTCCAGAACATTGACATTGTTCTTCACGGAGAGTTGTATATTTTTTTTTTGAAACGTGGCATGGCGCAAGGTCTTGTTGAAAAACTGTTTATTGTGTTGGAACTCTCCTTCGAGTAGTAGGCATCTGGATACTTAGTGCCATTCATCATGCCATCGATGGGCTTTAAGGTTCCAGTACCTTCAGAGGTGAAACAACCCCGAAACCTAACTTTGGGTGGGTGTTTAGGAGCTTGGACAATATGACCAGGTCGGAGTTTTTCTTGTCACTTCTTCAACTTCTCTCTGAATTCGGTCGGAAAGTTGAATTCAATTAGACTAATCTGCGTCCCGGGTCATATCTAGATCACAGGAAATGAGATCTCCGATGAACTTGCTATAACGGGCTCAGAGGAAGATTTCTCAGGACCTGAATCGGCATTATGACTGTCTGCGTCGTTGGCTTCCATTGACGGTTGAGTTTCATATGAACACAATCGCAGATGGTATGACTCTCCAGGTTGCAGAGAGACTAAGCGCATTCTCACCGACGTCTGTAAAAAGCTGCGGCATTCTTGTTGTCTATCAACAGAAAAGACTGCAGACAAATTACTGGCGGTCTTACGGGCCATTAGGCTTTCCCAAGCATCTAAAGGAGGCAGTCTTAAGCGATAAAACTGCGGAACATTTCCTCTGTGATTGTCCCGCTTCTGCTCGTATCAGTTAGCGGGTATTTGGTGCGTGCTGTGAACCGAAGCTCCTTTTCATTGAAGCGCCTACATGTCTTTCTTAGAAAAGCGAGGAAATTTAAACAGTAAAAGTGGCGTGTCTTCCTGTTTGGACAAAAGACCAGTATTCGGTCTGAGTGCTCCAGAGTAGAACACCCCGACAAAAAAAAACATGATGTATATAATAAAAAAACTCCAAAAAAGCCAACAGAATTATTTGACACAGCTTCGATGCATCTGTCATTAACAATCAGAAACGAACACTAAAAATCATAGAATACTACTCGTACTAAAGTTTACCTGTCCCAATTATTTTGCACACGACTGTAGTGCTAATTGGAAATCTCCGCATACTGACACCAGCCGCCGGCCGTTCTCTGCTTGGCATATATCTTGTTTCTTATTTGCGAAATTGAAAAAAAACATTTTCTCATTTTATTAGCCAGAGCTGTTTTGATGACTCATATTGCCGGTCCTGCTCTGGTGTCTTTTTAATATATATTCGCCTGCAGGTCTGTGAGAGTCGGCCATTTATTCCACGTAGATTTCCATAGAAGCAATTATTATTATGGGTTCAGCGATACAATAAGCAATTCATGTATCGCCGTTAACTCTGCACAAGTAATCGACGGAAGTCAAGATAGAGGAATGTTTAAAATTAATTTATGGAATCTACCTAATTTAGTTTGAAGTAATTTTCTGAGATGCAAAAATTCTGCCCGACGTGAAAGATATTAAAACCAATACTTTGACTCTAATTTGCACTTCCCCTCATACCTTGAACATAATTAAAATCGCATTTACATTCACTGAAATTCCAATAACTCTTAATGACACTAAAGACCGACACATTAACGACCGTAAAAGGGAACAGAACAACAGTTTCGCTTCCCATTGCCGTCACATTTTGAAGTGTTGCAAAAAGAAAAAATGCTTTTAAATCGCTTAGGCAATTAAAAACATATAAAATGTAAATGACGGACACTCTGCACCTGATACACACTTTAAGTGCTCTCAGATATTATTTATTTCGGTCGATTGGTAGAAACCCCCCCAGTTTCCATGGGCTGCAAATAAGGACATTTGTGACATTCCTATCCCACACTATCGAAGCAAATGAGGCCTTGTAAGTAAAAAAAAAATGAATGTGAAGTTTAAAGAAGTGCTGGCAACGGTTCAAAGAACGGCCAATGTTGCCATGATGGGTGCCGTGCGTACAGCCCCCACAGAGGCACTGGAAATATTTCTGCAACTACTGCCTATAGATATATAAGTGAAATACCAGGTGCGATACGTCTGACCCATTTCGACATACCTATTCAAAAGCACTCCAATTGGGCATTGCTCTGGTTGTTTCCTGACGAGGGAAAGAAACAAATAACGCATTGAGCTCGCCGTTTTGATACCACAACTAACAGAACCTGAATTTAAGAGGGGAGAAGGATGTTAAGAGAGCTCAAAACCACCCTGTGCAGTTGAGAAATTTGATGATCTTGTTGAAATTGATGCTTCGGATGGCCGAAAGGTCATCGTAAAAGGCATGACCTAGTGCACTGCGTCTGGTTTTGGCTAGGGCCGAACACTCACAAAGAAGATGGAACCACAGAAAATAAAGTTACTAGATATCGCATGCAGAGTAAAAAAAAATTACCACCTTTTCAACGACAGTAAAATTCTCAAACCTAAGGGTAGTTGCATCAATTCGGTATGAAACGATTTTAACCCATATATGCCCAGTGGGTCGAAAACGACCCATTTACCTTTTTTCTGCAAATTGTCATGTAAACAATAACACTGTAAGCGATATGCATGTGCATATGCCCTTGGATTGTGAGAGATATATGCATCTGCATGCGCCTTTAGTTTTTAAGGAGAGTTCAGTGTATCATTGTAAAATGGAGTTTTTTGAGTTTTTTTTGAAGGAAGACTAACTAAAAAAAAGAAGAGCGAACGGGAAGTAAAATAAAAATCTGATATTATCGTTGAAAATTGAGCCTGTTATAACTCAGAAGTGGGATATACCAATAAAACAATTAAAATTAAAAGTGAACAAACCGATATTTTATCGATTCCTGCCGAAATTACGGACAATTCGACGAAATACAAAATGGTGATCGTGACAAAGGAAATGATGCTCATGGCATTACAATCTGCAGAAATTATCGTGCCACCGACTGCAACAATGAAGCAAATTAAAGGCTTATATTTCCAGCTACCGTCAGCTGGTGCCACTGCCGACCTGTCTGATATATCCGCGACACTGAGGAAAAGGTGCATAACCAACAAATGGAGGCGGTCAACGTGTCTTCTACCGCCACTGATGCAATATCTTCTGAAACAGATGCCGCTAATGCACCCGCTGGACCACCAACGTTGGCCACCGATGAAACCATTGATCAACAACTGCAGCGATTACGCAAACAACGTGATCTTTTGTTGCTGCAAAACGAAATTGAGGCACTTTCACGGCAAACACTTCAGCCAAACCTGCAGCAAAACCGATTAGCTGACGTCAGTGCAATTGAATCCATGGTGCCGACATTTTCTGCCGACAACTTTTACGAAGTCCAAACATAGGGACGGGCTACAGTCCGCTTGGGCGAACTGTTGGATACCCTATTCTTATTCCTATCCCTCATAAGTGGGCGTGACAAAAGTCTAAGTATGGTTGAATTGTTAAGAACGCTCTACATATTTTGTTATATAACATTTAAAGGATTTTATCAAAAAAAACGCTCCCTAGCTCAAACTTAGGTGTTTCAATAAAATTGTTTTATTTAATTGTGGGCGTGTCAGTAGGCGGATTTAAAAAAAAAACACATGAGAATAAAGGGCCCCTAGAGAGTATATATTATAAATTTCAGCTCCCTAGCTCAAACTTTGGACTTTCAAAAATACAAAAAAAATAATTGTGGGCGTGTCAGTAGGCGGATTTTGAAAATATTTACACATGAGCATAAAGGGCCCATAGAGAGTATATACTATAAATTTCAGCTCCCTAGCTGAAACTTTGGATTTTCAAAAATTAAT
Source organism: Portevinia maculata (assembly GCA_949715645.1). Taxonomy (NCBI): domain Eukaryota; kingdom Metazoa; phylum Arthropoda; class Insecta; order Diptera; family Syrphidae; genus Portevinia; species Portevinia maculata. The sequence continues at coordinate 7,610,043 of OX454529.1, forward strand.
ATACCCTTAGAATAGGGTATAAAAAAATTATTTTATTTATTTGTGGGCGTGTCAGTGGGCGGATTTTGAAAAATTTTTATCCCGAGCAGTTTTGGGAGTCATAGATCATATATAAAAAATTTCAGCTTTCTAGCTCAAAATTCCATTTTTTCCAAAATTTTGTTTTTTTGAGTTTGTGGGCGGATTTCAAAAATTCGTAAACTTGATTATTTCGGGACCCTAGAGAGTATATGGTTAAAATTTCAGCTCTCTAGGTCCAGTTTAAAGGCCTAATTTTTGGCTACAGACGGACGGACGGACGGACGGACATGGCTAGATCGACATTACTATCGATGCTGATCATAAATATAGTAACTTTTAGGGGTCTACGGGCAATATTAAGGTATGTTACAAACTATGCGTCAAAATTAATATACCCTTAGAATAGGGTATAATTAAGATGTTGTATTCTTCGAATGAAATGACTTTGCGCTTAATTTAAGCTTACACGTTCTTAATACGGGTTGGGGACATAATCCCGAAAACCAAAATCCCGAAAATCCAAAATCCGGAAAACCCAAAATCCAGAAAATCCAAAATTTCGAAAAGCCGAAATCCCGAAAAGCCAAAATCCCGAAAAAAGAATCCCGAAAACGAAATCCCGAAAAATAATCTAAAATGAAAAATTTGCGCAAATTTTTCATTTTATATAATTTTTCGGGATTTCGTTTTCGGGAGCAGCGAAAGTGTTCTGAAATAAGTTACTCGTATCTCAGATTAATTGCGTACAATATGAACTTGTATTAAATATTGTTTTGTCATGGATCGTTTTTGATATGTTTTTGTAAGACTTGAACTGTTTTTGTTAAGGTTTATTTTTTTTAAGTTTTTTTTATTTTGTTTATTTTGTTAAATAAATTTGCCAAATTTTTTTGTTGCAACAACAACATTTTTAGTTTCATTTTCGGGATTTTGGTCTTTCGGAATTTTGGATTTTCGAGATTGTGGCTTTTCGGGATTTTAGTTTTTCGGGATTGTGGCTTTTCGGGACTTTGGGCTTTCGGGATTACGTTTTTCGGGATTCTGTCCGACTCCCTCTTAATACTCTTATAGAGCACTCTTAAAATAAGAATTAAGGGTTAGTAAAAAAACATTCCCAAAGTTAGATTTTTGTATACGGATTAAGAATTTCCGAGCTTAACAGACTATCGTCAACGGATAGGGTTGATCTGACACTGATTATCTTAATTTTATCTCGTTTTTTCCCTGAGTGCACGCTTCCTCAGCACGCTGCGCGCGCGGTCGGGTTATCCCCGAAAAGCGGGACTGAGGCTGTCATTTAATTTTGATTTAAAAATCTGGACGTCCCGCCAAAATCGGGACGTCTGGCAACGCTGGGTAGGACATTGGAAACAAACTCTAGATGTTACTTGGCCCCTTTGGGAATTGAACCGGAAACCTTTCCATTAGTAGTCTGACACACTAACCATTGAGCCACTGCGCCCGAAGTCCGTAATAAAAGACCCTTTAAGACTCCAATTTTTGAGATTTATTTTAAACGAAATAACTCCCAACCTCGCTACTCTGAGGGTTCAGTACGTGGAGCCAGTTTGTTATTCTTAAATTACAAAAGAAAAATAAAGAAATTGTTTCCAAACCACCGAATAAAATATTGGCCTCGGGGATTACGACTCATATATTTATCGTTCCACAAGATTAAACTGAAATAATTTCCATTTATGGAATATCATAAAGATTGGGATACTTATTTTATCCAACGCCTTATTAAATGTGCGACACATGTGTGCCGCAATTCCTCCCCCTCGGCATCGTCTGTCCTCTGCTGTACCTAACTGACATTTTTATTCTTCATCTTATTGTCCTTCGCCTGTTTTGCTGATACCAATTGAGTTTCAACTGTGCTATTGGGCACTTGCAATTGCAGTTAGTCCATTGGCAATACTTTTCCCTACAAGTCCATAAATAAGTAGATTAGCAAAGACATAAACCTCATTCGTCGTTACTTTAACTTGCTTCAATAAAGCACCATGAATGATATAAACGTCATGAACACCATGAACTCCATGAACACCATGAACTCCTTGAACACCATGAACATCATGAATGCCATGAACACCACGAACAAATCACATGGCAGACGAAGACCATCGCCAACGTCGTCGTCGTCGTCGTCGTAAAGATACGTGCGGGCTTTACTTTACAAACTCACACTCCTCGTCACAGCTCGCAGCCTATGTGACTATTGGCACGTGACCTTTGCCATCGACACGTATGTTGCCTTTAATAAGTGCCAAACCAATAGGACACCAGGCCGATACTGCATTATAGAAACCCTGTAGCGCAAACTTGAAGCGGATACTTCTGTCAAAAGGACCAACAAAATAAATAAGAAATATCGAAAGTCAAGGTGAACTCGAATTATTATTCGATGAGGTGTAGGTACCATCATCGTCAGAATTTAAATGTCCTGGATATGTAGTTCCGGAACCCATTGTATTGTGTTACAGACAGAATCACAGCGCAGAACTTTCCACTTCCGTTAGCTGTACCAACTGGGCTATTGCTTCATAAATACAGGATGATGTATACACGACAATAATGTGGAGTAGTAAGAGAAGAGGAACTTTTGCTAGGTTATGTAACGAAAGCTTTGCAAAATCCTTTTATTATTATTTCTCACTGGAATTTGTTTTGCTTTTCATTTGACTCTCCCTCTCTCAGAGATTTTCCGCCTTGTGATGAGAGAGAGTAGAGCTGCTGTTTGAAGGGAAAATGAAAATCAACGGCCGCCCTTTTTGCCCGTTCGAGTGATAGGGTGCCTCCTTACCATACGACATGCGTTATGGATGGGATGCATAATTTTGCTTAATTGTGATGCTGCTCTTTCTGTTGAACACCCTGTCGTGTTCCACCAAAAGTGGGTGGAAGGACAGCCCAACCCCATGGTAAATCATGGCTTCTACAGAGAGGGGTATACATTTTTTTCCCGTTTTGTAATGGACATGGTAAGGCACACAACTGGACGATAAGGCAAGTCCAATAAAGCAAAAAAAAAATGCCTTTATGAAATTCTAGTATTCGTGGTGTTGGAGCAAAAGGAGATATTGTCAAACAAACAGCCAGCCGTAACATAACGTGAGAGTAAGGTTTCTTCTTATTTCTCCTGTTTACTTGGTTTTATGCGCCACTTTAGTGCTGCTATTTCTATAACAACTGTTGGTGGTGTGAAGTGTGAAGTGGCACCGACAACGGCCTGTGTGTTGCTTCTATTGTGGATGACGATTCTGCTCCTGCTCCTGCTCCTGCCGCGCTGTCATCGCTCTTACTAATTCGAATACACATCCCGATGACAGCAGCGATAACCCAGTATTCTCTCCCACAATAAGTTTTGACAAAAAAAATCTTAATACAGCAGCAACAGTTAGTCTCGCGTGTTGTGGCCAGTGATGTTGATTTTTCTTTTTCCTTTCACTTCACTTTTCAGCACAAACGTTTCCAAATTCGTTTTCTAATATTTTATAATTGTTTCATCGAAAATAATATTTTTTTTTTATTTGAAAAAAAAATCAATTATTCAAAACGGTGTTGCATACAACTAACGGTGATGTGTGATAAAAAAAAAAAAAGAAATAAATAAAAATAAAAAAAAAAAAAATGTGTACATATTAAAAAGGAAAAGTGAAGCTTTGAAGTTGTTGAAAGCATTTATAAGGGGAAAATTTGAGCCCAGTTTTTCTTTGTTGATTTTGTAAATTTTTAACTTAAAATTTTGCTGATTAATAAAGTGTTGTTCAAACAGATACTTGTATCTAAATTTGTTTACAAAAAAAAAAAAAAAAAAAACACCCAAACTAAATTGAAGGGAAACATTTCATTTATAAATAACCGTTAGGAGAAGAATCCTATCATAAAAGATTCCTGTTGAATTTCGCGGCATTGACGGGCGTTGATACTTGTGTGCGCGGCGCTGTATTTTACCTTGAATGATATCCAGGATATTCAACAAAGAATTATTTTTACTCACTGAACTGACTCCTCATGAAAACGGCATTTACACAACAACATCAAATTCAGATACAAATCCAAAATACAACTAGATAATATTTTATACAAATTCAAATCCTTTTTCTGCGACTCAATGTAACAAATAGTACAAACCGAATACAATAATAAATATAATAGTTATTTAAATACACAAATAAAAGGAGAAGAACACAATGTGGGCTGCTATGGCAAGATCGTTCGAAATGATTGTAGCATTATTTGAATACTATGCAGCGGCAAACAATGGCACTGATGTCACAGCAGCAGCAAACAGGTATTTCATAAAAATCCATATCTATACTTATGCGCTATGATATCTATCTAAAGTGCTTGGAATCAAAAAAAAAAAAAAAAAAAACTGTTCAACATATACATATAGGTGTATATAATTTTTATTTATTTTTTTTAATTAAATCTTAGTCAAATATTCGTGTTGGTAAAATTGCAAATGAATTTTGTTGGCTTTTAAATTTAAATTGTTCTTTGGCACGTTTGTCGTGTGAAAGTATTTGCGTGGCAATGACAATCAACCCTTAAGCCACCCTTGCATAGCATAGTCGGTGCTTGTTGCTGTGCGAATTGTGGCCATTATGAGTATGAAGCTATTTCTCGAGTGATTTATTAAACAAGTATTTAATAAATTTGGTTTTTATCAACATTTTTATATTGAGCTGTGGCGGTTTTGTGTTTTGTTCGCCTGTTGGATGACAATCACTTTGACTTGCCACCAAACCTACCAACCACCGAACTCCTAGGGACAAGGAATGCTGTTGGTTTTTTTTTCTGTTTCGAGAGAAATATTTTAAGAGGAAACAACATATCTGTGGCCTGTGGGTTGCCGTCGAATACTAAGCAGAGTCATAGCTTCTGTATGTGTATGTGTGTATGCCTTCGCTCGGTTGAAATGACGAGCAACCCCCTACGGAACAACTTGTTACTGAATAGATATTAGCTGTGCTGTGGAAAGATGGGCGGAGGTTTTATTTTTCGTTGCCTTGTTTAACGCTGTGTGAACTGGCAGCGTTAATTGAAAACCTGTGTAATCCGATTTCCACAGCGGAGACATTTTGGAGACAGAGGTTTGGAATTACAAACGAATCTTCATGGGAGCCCTAAATCAGTTTGAGTCGACTTAAAGGATGCCTTTCACGTGGATAGAAAATTAAAGAGAATCAAAAATTGAGTCAACAAATTCGAGTTAGAGCGTTTCGGCTGTGCTGGGAAAATAGAAAACAAAACTACAGATAAGCTTTTCATAATCGCTGGATTTATTTGGAGAGTCCTAACCGAAGAACGGTAACACCCTAATTGTTCTGTGGTTTTCTTCCTTCCACAGGTAGATGGGTGTGTTTTGGCCATTTCAGGCATTTTACCGAGGAAGGTTTGATGATGTTTTCACTGCAGGGCTCTGGCGCCCACCTTTAAATGTAGTCAAGGATTTCGGAGGGTTTTTTTTTTGAATGAGTTTCGGGTCCATCGTTTATTGACCAAGTCAAACTTTTTTTACCTAGAGTAACGGACCGTCTTGCGAGGGCATGTTGACCCCTCTCGCCACAAAAAGCCACCAAAATTCGGCGAATTGCTTTTCCGTATCGAATTTATCCCTCACCGCAATTGCGGTACTAAAACGGAGGAGCTCATAAGCATTGGCGACGTCCATAATACCAGGATACCATCCCTCGTCTGTACCAGCCCTTTTGCATCAATATAGATAAATGCCTCCGGTGGGATAAAGCCAGACCGGAGCGTACTCTCTATGTAAATTTCATTTTGGAAGTAAGCCCGGTAAGATCAGGCTATTGTCGCTAGTCATCGCCCTTGCAACGTGCCTTCGAGTCACATTAATGAGGAAATTGTCAATCCTATTCAACTGAGCCCCATCGTATAGGACCTTCTTGGGATAGTATTTTATATAGTTGGATTCAGGCGTTCGAAACAACCGGAGACGTGCCCTCAGACTTGTCTCTCCAAAACGCGAAATCTTTTCTATATTTAACTAGGCGCTATATTGAACCACAATAGACAACTATAAGCGATGATCGGCCACGTAGCAAACTCTCGAGTCAAGTTAACTGCTGTGAAACGGAGAGAGTACCTACGATAGCTAGGGCGCCAAAAATTGATAACGGTTTTTTATAAAAGGTTCAAAAAGAAGCATTATTTACTCTGGGAGGGGACCGTTTACCCCGTTTAGGAGGTAGGGGTAATTTTAGAAAAAAGGACTTAAATTGAAAAAGAATTTCTCAAAAAAAAAAAAACGGCAACACTTACAATAAACTACCATACTGTAAATACCAAAAATCAAAAATCATAAAAAAGTAGTTTTAGTCATTTTCAATTTTCTCAAAAACTAGAAGACATAAAACCATTCGGTTTTTTGTGTTCGATTCAGAATTCATAGAAGGGAGTCGGACAGAATCCCGATAAACGTAATCCCGAAAGCCCAAAATCCCGAAAATCCAAAATCCCGAAAAGCCACAATCCCGAAAAACTAAAATTCCGAAAGACCAAAATCCCGAAAATGAAACTAAAAATGTTGTTGTTGCAACAAAAAAATTTGGCAAATTTATTTAACAAAATAAACAAAATAAAAAAAACTTAAAAAAAATAAACCTTAACAAAAACAGTTCAAGTCTTACAAAAACATATCAAAAACGATCCATGACAAAACAATATTTAATACAAGTTCATATTGTACGCAATTAATCTGAGATACGAGTAACTTATTTCAGAACGCTTTCCCTGCTCACACTCCCAGTAAAATGTATCCTTGTATTTTTTGTTGACATGGTAACTGTAGCCGTCACTTAAGCAGTTTCTCACGCTGTTTGTTGGTTTTCACGATGGACACGTTCATTTCTACTTAAAACTTCAAACACAAAATGTCACTGATAATATGAAGTTTTTAATTATAAAAGCATGCACGATACTCACTTTGTACGAGTATTACGATGTTCACTGTCTAACAAAATTCTAGTCGGTCAGCTATCACCTATTTGAGATCAGCAAAACTGAATACACATTGCGAATTGCAAAACATTATTACGGTAAATGGAATGGACAAACACTATTGTCTATTTTACATTCAAAATAAAATAAAGAATCCCGAAAACGAAATCCCGAAAAATTATATAAAACTAGCGGACCCGACAGACGTTATCCTGCATGATATTTCAAGCGATTATACGAGGGCGGGTCATAAGTCCGTGACTTTTGGAATAAAACACAGATTTTTTGATAAAAAAAAAAATTATATTTTTCAACGTAGTCTCCCTTGAGCTCTATACACTTTGTCCAACGCTTCTCCAATTTTTTTATCCCTTCCAAAAAAAATGATTTGTCGAGGTCCTCAAAATAGGCCTTTGTTTGCGAGATGACTTCATCATTGGAGTCAAATCTTTTTCCATCAAGCCATTTCTTCAGGTTTGGGAACAAGAAATAGTCGCTCGGAGCCAAATCTGGAGAATAGGGTGGATGAGGGAGCAATTCATAGCCCAATTCATGGATTTTTGCCATGGCAACTGCACATGTGTGCACCCTTGCATTGTCTTGGTGGAAAAGAACTTTTTTCTTGGACAAATGAGGTCGGTTTTTTTTGAAATCGTCATTGAATCGGTCCAATAAGTTGGCATAATATTCCCCATTGATTGTTCTTCCCTTTTGAAGGTAGTCAATGTGGATTATCCCGCGTGCATCCCAAAAAACAGTCGCCATAACTTTATTGGCTGACAAACCCACCTTGGCCTTCTTTGGCGCCGATTCACCCTTAGAAACCCACTGTTTTGACTGTTGTTTGGTCTCTGGTGTGTTGTGATGGATCCATGTTTCGTCCACGGTTACAAAACGGCGCAAAAACTCCTCCATATTGCGATTAAACAACGCCAAACCTTCCTGTGAAGTTGTTACACGATTGCGTTTGTGGTCGACTGTGAGCAAACGCGGCACCCATCTTGCGGAAAGCTTTCTCACATGCCCAAGTGATCATTCAAAATTGAAACCACTGAGCCATGCGAGATCCCTACGGCTTCCACAATCTCTCGCACTTTCAATCTTCGGTCGGCCAACACCATATCGTGAATTTTTTCGATTGTTTCGGGTGTAGAGACCTCAACTGGGCGTCCAGGACGTTCGGCATCTTCAGCGAAATTCAGTAAACCACTTTTTTACCATTGAAATCGATGGTGCAGAGTCCCCATAGTATTTTTCAAGCTTAGCCTTGGTCTCGGTAATGGTTTTTTTTCGCAAGAAATAATGCTTACTAAGCACACGAAATTCACTTTTTTCCATTTTCTCCTCAAATTAGTGAGTAGTCTGATAAAAATAGCTGTCAAACACAAACTAACTGACGCAGCAAGTTTAAATTCTGACAGGAGTCAACTGACAGATGCCTGTTGGAGCAGTGTTGCCGTTTCAGTAAAGAGGTCAGAAATTCAAAAAGTCACGGACTTATTGACCCGCCCTCGTAGTATTGAACAAATTATGAAACGAAAGATAAATAATATAATAATTGCATTATTCTTTATTTTGAAATAGCTAACATAAATTTTTCTAAAAACAATTCGTTATAATCAATAATATTTGTTTAATTTTATCTTAATGCGAGTTGATGAACAATATTTTTAGTCAATTCCTGAGGAGTATAAATGAATAAACTTGACGGTTTTCCAACGGGAGAACACGACACATATAATTGGCCATGTGAAAAGACCGGATTTTCTAGATCCAACCCACAAATCGACATTGTTTGACCTTGTGACTTATTAATAGTCATGGCAAATGCCAATCGAATTGGAAATTGCAGACGTCTGAATGGAATGGTTGATTCTGAACGGATTATTGGGATTCGTGGCAGGAGAACAACTTCACATTTAAATTTGCCGTTCAAAATTGTAGCTTCAAGAACATTGGCCATAATTTTTTTTAAGACTGATGTATCGTCATCGCTCGCTTTCAATTTTCACAAACATATCAACGATATATTGGTGAAACAGCTGGCGGCGCGGCGTCGGAGAATATTATTGTCTTCAATGGCACGAATCATCAACCGATATGCGTAGAAGTTCATCGCGCTTACTTTCTTGCTGGTTTCTCCACCTGCAAAGTAAAAATATAATTAAGACAAAAAGAAATTAATCGTCCATAAAAATAAAGTATTAGGTAATGGCATGTGTAGATTATGCATGTTGCTGGATTTCTTTGTTTGATATTTAAATGATATCCATCTTCTCCTTGCCAAAATATCAATGGATATTGCAAAGCGTCGTAAGAGCGATGACTGTCTTCAATCGTATGCACTGTGTTATCTCTGCGTTTGATTCATATATATCGACGTTCAAATGTGTCGCCAACCATAACAACTGCAACTTCATTAATGGTCGGTGCATTATATCGGCTCGCATGCTGCCCAAATGGTACTTTGTCTGCTTTAATGATGATCGTATAGTTGTCGTTTTGCAGTCTGTTTGAAACGGTATTGAACAACTCGACCAACTGGTTGTGATTCTGTAAAAACGGTTCTAAAATACCCACAATTTCTCGCTCCTCCATCTGCTCGATATGGTTGTACTGGCAGCGTGCGTTTATTTACTGCACCTCATCACCCATGAAGTAGATTTGCAGAAATTCTGAATCGATATCAGGCATCGGCATTAAAGAACAAATTTGATGATACACTTGGCCCTGAATCTTAAACGGAAAACTGCGACCATCCTCATTCTGAACGATATTTGTTGCACCAACTGAAGTCATTTGAAAGCACGAATTGAATTTGCGAATTTTACGCAAAAACAATTGGCTCCAGCCAATAGTGCTTTCAATGGTTCTGGTGGCGAATTCAATGGTGGCAATACAACTTCTCCATACGCGCAGCAGAAACCGCCCGATTCACCTTTGTATTTGAGTGCATGACAGTGTTGGCATTGTTTGTTCATAGCACCGATTACAATTTGTGAATGTGACGAACAATCGATGTCCGACTCATATTCAAACGCAAGGCGAAGAAGTGATGCACGTGTCAATGCGCGATACACTTGCAAACGCTGTTGTTCACGTGTTCTGAATGTGTCGGTGACTTGTTGACGGACTAGTCTTTGTCTCAATGCATTAGCTTGAAGGTGTTCGTTGCGTTGCTCTTGACTTTCATTAGCACGTGTGATTGCAGCCTGTTTTCTTGAATTTTTATTGACCGTCAATTGATCTTCTGCCGATCTTTTTAAAAGACGGTTCTGGACTTATTGTGAATTCCGAGTCCGTCGGCCAATATATCCTCCTCGTCCATGACGACGTGACATTGTTTTATATACGTAACTTATTTTTGTGAATATAATATACTTAATATTCACTGAAATGCGATACCTGAAATATCAAAAGATATTAAACTTTAAAAACGTTTAAACTTTATATATTTACTTTTTACCTTAAATCAACTTCTAAAACGCGATTAAACTATTGAAGCGATGCACAAAATCATAAACCAGCACTTTTGACAAACTTACCTATTACATTAACCTGAAATTCTTGATTCACTCAATTCACTTTTGTAATACAAATCAACGCCACCTTAATTCTCGACTCAGTCAATTCACTTTGTAACAAAAAATCAAGTGTGTAAAATGCGAAAAATACGAATATCGAATCGATTTTCCGGAATTTTCTTACTGCCTAAACCTGAAATACAGCAATACAAACAAAACAAAAAAAGAACCATGAAAATCGGCCCATCGTTTATCGAGTTATAACGTCATCGAGCCTCACCCCTAAGGAATTAACTGCAGCGCCATCTGCCGGGCTGATTTGTGAATCAAAACCATCCAGTGCGCCAACCAAACGTATACAAAAAAATTCATTCAAATCGGTCCAGCCGCTCAGAAGGAGTTCAGTGACATACACACGTACAGTAGAATTATACAAGGTGGCGCAAAAGTCATCACCCAGTGGCGTTCACCAATCCGACTGAAAACTACATAGGATAGATGTCAAACGTCGTAGATCATTTAGAACATTGGCACACAGAATTGCCTAAGGCACACCCAAGGGTTGAAAACCCATCGGAAGATGCTATAATTTTTGCAAATAGCGGCAAATGTCAATTTTACTTTGACATTTGTGAAGTAAACAGATGACAACTTTGGCGCCACCTTGTATATATAAAGATGACAAATTTGCGCAAATTTTTCATTTTATATAATTTTTCGGGATTTTGGCTTTTCGGAATTTTGGATTTTCTGGATTTTGGGTTTTCGGGATTTTGGATTTTCGGGATTTTGGTTTTCGGAATTATGTCCCCAACCCTTCATAGAAACATTGACCACGAGAAAAAAATTGATTTAAACTTTTTTTTCATTTTTTTTTTTATCAAAATTTTGAGTTAGCATGCGAATTTTTTTAAAACTACTGACATAAATAATTTAATTTAAATTAAGGATTATAGAACAGATTTCTGGCTTTCAAAACCGGTTTAGTTCTTTATTGTAAGAGTTGCCGTTGTTTTTTATAATATTTTTTTTTTAATTGAATTCATTTTTTCTAAAATTGCCCCTACCTTCTAAACGGGGCGAGATAGACCCCCCCCCCCACCCCTCTCCCATAGTAAAAAATGCTTGTTTTTGACCCTTCTACAAAAACCCGTTAATAATTCTTGGCGCTCTAGTTATCGTACTCGTGCCTGTGAAACAGTCTCCTTGTCCCCAGCAAGACAAGCAGCTATATGTCTATCGAAATATAGAACCTGGTCAAGCCAGATACCCAGATATCTAACTGCGCTTCTCACCCCCAATGGGTGCCCATTTTGTCCAATAATGACCAATTTCTTTCAGTTTTTTCCGGTATCGTAGAGGCCCCAGCTAATGGAGTTCTGAACAAAATTGTTTCCGTCTTCTGAAAGTTGATTTTCAACTTCCAGTCGTCGCAATATGCCTTAATTTGATCGAAGTCACGCTGCAAAAGATTGTTAATGACCTCGATTTTAGGACCTGATCCGTATGCCACCAAATCATAGGCATACGCTATAGCATGTCTGAGGGAACAAACCAGATCACTCGCGTAAATGTTAAACAGGATCGGAGAATTGACCGCCCCCTGCTGTAAACCGTTTTTAATTTCAAAGACCCTGCTCGAGGTCACGTTGCCGCATTTGACATTCCCATAAGCACATTCTGAATAACATTAAGCAAAGGTTTGTGCATCCCCCGCCTGGTCAACTTGCAGAAAAGTCCCTCTAACCATACGGTGTCGAAAGCCTTCTCAAAATCAACCAGACAAGCACCCGTGCATTGGTTCTTGCATTTACTCCACTGAATGTCGGAAACCAGTTTCGACGCGTCATGAATAGTGTCATGCCTCGCCCTGAAACCAAACAGGTTGTCCAGAAGTACGTTATTGTCCTCGACGGGCTCTATTGACAACCTTTTCAAAGACCTTATGCTAATATTCGGAAGCAAACTAATCGACTGGAGATTGGCAGGGTTCATCCTATCTTTACCCTTTTTCGGGATAGGGTGTACCAAAGCTTGCTTCCAATGCGTCGGATAATGTGCATTATGCAGCGCATTCATAAACGGCGTGGTAAACAAATCTACAGACTTCATGAGCAGTTGTCACCACCCACCTCCTCAGACTTTAGTGACTCGAAGATGCACAGAAGATCATCCTTCGACAGGAACAAGTGCGATGCATCTCGGCCATTGGCGACAACTGCATTAGCAGGGCTTGCATCATTGAATACGGTGAATCCGTTATTCTCAGATCGAAAAATTCTCAAGTTCAGTGCGCAGATAGAAATCGCTCACCAGAGCAATATTCTCAATGTCGTTGATACGACGAACAGGATTGTTCACCTTATACACGGCCTCGAAACAAGCGCCCAGCAAATCCACTTTCTCCTGTGGGTCCTCGACCATGAAAGAACCGTCGTTTGAAGCGATACTTTCTGGACATATTCCAGCAGTCTGTTCTCTGCTATCTGGGAGATTTGAGCACAAGGAATATTATTGTTAACCTTCCTCCTGAACAACTTATTAATCTGTAACAAAGTCAAATTTATGCATGTCAGGTAAATATTTTCAACTGTCAAAAGGACGTCTTGTTCGAGTCATACAGCGACGAGATTAAATTTGTCAGAGTCGTTAGTGGGCGTAGTGGCGCACAAGTTAATGTGTTTGATTTCTTATCGAAAGGTCTCAGGTTCAAATCCCGACGGTGCCAAGTAACATCTAAAAGTTTCTGTCCAGTGCGCGACCTCTTGCGACAGTCTGACAAACATCCAACAGTATCAATTGTCATGAGAAGCTTCTCAAATGTGTCTTTCGGATTCGGTGTTAAATTGTAGGCCCCTTGTAGGACTCATCGCCCACGATAATCACGCCGGTGAACAATGTCTAGGGAACGTCTTCATCTGTCGACTGTCGACTCATCGCCCACGACAATCACGATGATGGACGAAGTCTACGGAACTTCTACAAATCTCGGTTCCGACTCAGCGCCCACGGAATCAACAGCGATGGACGAAAGTTAGGGGAAGATGCAACCCTTTTGATATTGGAGCCTTGTTAATGCCTTTTTTGTTTAGCTTCATCGTCCGCTATTGGCAGATTTCCAGGGAACGCATTCTTAGCACCATTTTGCGGTTCCGACTCATCGCCCAGGATGGTAGTTTCGATGGGCGATGCCTTGGACCATCTTCTGAGCTTCATTTCATGGTTCCGACTCATCGCCCACGACAATCACGATGATGGACGAAGTCTAGGGAACGTCTTTAACTCTCGGTTCCGACTCAGCGCCCACGGAATCGACAGCGATGTTCGATATCCATGGGACGGTGCAATTTTTTTGAGAAAGGAACTTTGTATTGGCCACTTTTGGTTCCGCTTCATCGTCCAGGATGGTAATTCCGATGGGCGTTCTTATGGAACGTCTTGTTAGATTCATATTGTGTTTCCTATTCGTCGGCTACGATAATCATGTCCCCGAGGAATACGATCCAAAATTATTTCTTTATCAAAAAAATGATTAGAGAGAGGGATTTCGGAAAATTTCGTCAGGTCCTGCAAAAAATAATTTCGTAAAGTTATTTTTCTTAATTGACTGAGGATTCTGCAGTGACACAGAAAGTGGAGGGTAGCCTCAAGAGTTTCTGCATCACCGCAGCCTCCTCATAGGTCGTCATCAGTAAGATGGATTTTCATTTAGTGGATCCTTAGTAAATTGTGTCCAGTAAGCATTCCCACCACCCATCGAAACAGATTTCTTGTTTCTTTGAAGGAGTTTTGTGTGTCCTGGCTTTGTCATACTCTGTTTCCATTTTCTTGGACGTTTCACAGTTGGGGAGGTGTTCCACTGGTTTTTAGCGATTTCCATTTTTTTCTGCCCTACTCGTGTTTTGAGATCGCACAGTGGTGGTTTGACTGGACCGCCTTTTCCAGGCTCGTTTTAGAACCCTTTCTTGCTTATTCGTCGGCAATTTCATTACCCCTTTTACCCCTGTATCTAGCGAGCCTTCAGAGCCTTACATTATGCTGACCGCCAAGAACCTTTTTAGTTTGCCAAGGCTTTTGACAGAGTAAACCATACAGTGCTGATATAAAAGGTAAAATATTGGGTTCGACTACTTTTTATTAAACTGTTTATCGGGGGAAGCCTATCAGAGCCTTTTTGAGAAGCTTCTCATGACAAACATCCAACAGTATCAATTGCCATGAAAAGCTTCTCCGTTCGGATTCGGTGTTAAATTGTAGGTCCCTTCCACTTCGCATAAGCAAATGGTTGGAGAAGCTACGTTTAAGGCACTGTGTGGGCCGTTAATGCCTAATATTTAATTTATTTTTCCTTCAGTGCTGACCTAATGTCGTCGCTCTCCACGAAAACACCAGCACCAGACTCTTGATCGGTTTTGGAGCCATCCGTGAAGATACGACTGCATTCCTTTCCATTCTCAGACTCTGGCCAGATCCACTCCTGAACGCGAGGAAAGTCGACTTCGTAATTGCGCATCAGCCGAAGTTCCGCTGTCATTGCATCGGACAGGAGTCGCGCAAGTACATCAAAACACCAGTGCGAGTTAGACCAAAAGCCATCTATTCTTAAACGTGAGATAGCTTTGATTGTGCAACTCGCGATGTGCACATCAATTGACGTAACGCTGGAATAGTAGTCGTGCTAAGCAGCAGCTGATTTACCCCACCTGTACACTTCTCAACCGCAAGGACATCTCAATCAAACTATTTTAATTTGTTTTGCTCCCGAGCGTCATCTTTCCGCAAGGATACAATTTGCAACAATTCAGGTGGTACCTTCGTACGTTCAATTCGTGTGGATAAAGTTTCGCCATCCACCCCGCCACATACCCACACAAGAGCTCTGTGGTAACAATAGAAACTCCCAACTCAATTTATAAATGCAGACAAGGTTGCTTAGTTGGCAGGACGAACAACAATTAAGTTCAAAGTTACGTGGAAATCCTTATTTTAATTTATTTTTTACTTTCTAGCCGCTCAACTTTGTTGAAATGATTTTCTCCATGGTAACTTTCTTCTTGTCGGGTCGGGTCGTATTCCTGCAGGATGGTTGTTGTTGCGTTAATTCGTAATTCCTCAAATTTCGTATACCTGTCACCAGGGAGTAGTTGTAAACTATAGAGACAATGTCGCCATGCATCGATTTGGATTGGTTCTGTTGCGTACACCTTACATTACGTTGCGTAACTTCTCAATTAGACAGGAACGAAATATCCGCTAATTGGTCTGTCATGGATTTGATCCGTAAACCTTTTAAAAAATGTCTCATCTGAAGGAGGTATGAAACTCAATTATTCCTGACGAGGTGCTGAAGCAAAATCTTGACGAGTTAAACAGCTTATCACCTCTTGAGGCGTTGGATGCAGTATCCCATTCGTAGAAGAGTTTTTTTTTCACAACGAAGTTCAGAGTCAGGTGGTGAAATAGTAAGGGTGTCTGCACCTAGAGGAACCCCTCGAGTCCTTGTCTTATTATGCGTTACTCGGGTATTCGTTTTAAAGGAGATTCTGATTGAACATATGTTTAGTGGAGTCAAGGCAGAAGCACTGCTAGCGACAGGCAAATTCCAATCCACTCTAAGTGAACAAGCGCCTTATCTATGGTTAATACCTGGACTAGAAACTGCAGACATGCGGTTAACCCACAGAAGGCAGAACTGGCCCTCTTCACCAATAAGCGGAATACACCGCAATTTAATCGGCCAACAATTGAGGGGACTCGATTCAAAACATCGGATTGCGCATAGTATCTTGGCGTGATTCTAGATAGGAAATTAAACTGCAGCATCAATAAGTCGTCGGCGGATAAAAGACATAGGAAATTTGATAAAGAGAACAAACAGCAAGGGCCAAATGTGGCTTCCTTGTGGAACTCCTGATTTTATGCAGAGATGGGCTCTGATAGACTTCGCCCGATCTTGTACGTTGTAAATTCGTTCTTAAAGGAACGCCGATTAACAGTTTAATAAAGAGGGGTCGAACCCCATACATTTAAACTTTTAAATCAGCACTGTATGGTTTACTCTGTGAAATGCCTTAGCAAATTAAAAGCAATCTCCGCTGTCGACATACAATCCAAGCTTGCGAAACGGTGTCGCGAAGAGTTGAAGGTTCTTACCGGTCAGCATAATGTAAGGCTCTGCAGGGTCCCTGGACACAGAAGTAAAAGGTGTAATGAAATTGCAGACGAATAAACAAGAAAGGGTTCTGAAACGAGCCTTGAAAAGGCGGTCCAGTCAAACCACCACTGTGCGATCTCAAAAAACGGGTGGGGCAGCAAATAATGGAAATCGCTAAAAACCAGTGGAACACATCCCCAACTGTGAAACGTCCAAGAAAATGCAGACAGACTATTACAAAGCCAGGACCAACAAAACTCCTTGAAAGAAACAAGAAATCTCTTTCGATGTTGGTGGAAATGTTTATTGGACACAAATTACTAAAGATCCATACATCTTACTGATGACGACCTATGCAGAGGCTGTGGCGATGAAGAACCTCACGAGGCTACCCTCCACTGTGTCACTACCCAATCCTCAGTTCATTAAGAGAAAAAACTTTAGGAAATTATTTTTTGCAGGACCTGACGAAATTTTCCGAAATCCATCTCTCTAATCATTCTTTGATAAAGAAATAATGTCGGATCGTATTCCTCGGGGGCATGATTATCGTAGCCGACGAATAGGAAACACAAAATGAAGCTCAATACACGGTCCATAGCAATGCCCATTGGAATAACCGAATCGGAACCAGAAGAGGCATGGACAAAGTTAAATTCTCAAAAAAGTTGAATCTTCAAATAGACTTCTCCCAACGGTTCGACACCGTGAGCGATGAGCCGGAACTGACAGATTATGACGTTCAATAGAAGGTGTCCATCACCATGATTGTCATGGGCAATGAGTCGGAACCGCAAAATGAGGCTTAGAAAGCGTCCAACAGACATCTGGCAATAGTGGACGATGAAGCGGAACTGGAAGTGGCCTCAACAAAGTTCCATCCTCGACAGATTTGCATCTTCCCATAGACATCGTCCATCGCTGTCGACACAGTGGCCGATGAGTCGGAACCACCCGATGAAGACGTTCCGTAGACATCGTCCATCACCGTGATTGTCGTGGGCGATCAGTCGGAACAACAAAATGAATCTCACAAGATGTTCCATAGCATCGCCCATTTGATTTACCATCGTGGGCCAATGCCTCACCAATGTTGTATTGTCAAAAGTTATACATCCTCCCTTAGACACCGTCCATCGCTTTTGACACCGTGCGCGATGAGTCGTTCCCAGCGTCCATCGCCGTGATTATCGTAGGCGATGGGTCGGAACCGCAAAATGACGCTTAAAAGCCGTTCCCTAGACATCCTTTCAATCGTGGACGCTGAAGCGGAACCACAAGTGGCATAAACAGGGCTTCATTCTTAAAAGAGTTGCATTGTCCCATAGACATCCCCCATCGGTTTTGACAACGTGAGCGATGAGTCGAAGCCACCAGATGAAGGCGTTCCCTATAAACCGCTCATCGCCGTGATTATCGTGGGTAATGAAGCGGATCCACAAAATGTCGCTTAGAAGGAGTTCCCTGGACACCTCCCAATACTGGACGATGAAGCGGAACCAGAAAAGGCATCAACAAGGCTCCATTCTCAAAAGTGTTACATTTTCCTATAGCTGTCGTCCATCGCTGTCGATTCAGTGGCCAATGAGTCGGAATCAAGGGTTGAAGACATTATCTAGGCTTCGGCCATCACCATGATTGTCGTGGGCGATGAGCCATAGCATCGCCTATCGAAATTACCATCGTGGGCGATGAGTCCGAAACGCAAAATTAAGCTCACAAGATGGTCCATAGCATCGGCCTATTTCATTTACTGTCGTGGGCGATGAGTTGGAACCACCAGATAAAGACGTTCCCTGACATCGTCCATCATCGTGATAATCGTGGGCGATGAATCGGAACCGCAAAATGACATTTAGAAGGCGTTCTGTAGACATTTGCCCATCGTGGACGATGAAGCGGAACTACAAGTCGCATCATCAGGGCTCCATTCTCAAAGGAGTTGCAGCTTCCCATAGATGTGATCCATCGCAGTCGATTCCGTGGGCGTTGAGTCGGAACCGATAGTTGAAGACGTGCCCTAGACTTCGTCCATCACCATGATTGTCGTGGGCGATGAGTCAGAACCACAAAAGGAAGCTCACACAAGATGCCCCACAGTATCGCCTCCTTGATTTAGCGTCGTGGGCGATGAGTCGGAATCCCAAAATGATGCTTAGAAGGCGTTCCCTAGATATCTGCCAATCCTGGACGGTGAATCGGAACCACAAGTGGCATTAACAAGGCTTCATTCTCAAAAGAGTTGCAT
Organism: Portevinia maculata; assembly: GCA_949715645.1. Taxonomy (NCBI): domain Eukaryota; kingdom Metazoa; phylum Arthropoda; class Insecta; order Diptera; family Syrphidae; genus Portevinia; species Portevinia maculata. Next base: position 7,628,962 of record OX454529.1, read on the forward strand.
CCTCCCATAGATTTCGTCCATAGCTGTAGATTCCTTGGGCAGCTTCCATAGCAGTGATTATCGTGGGCGATGAGTCGGAACCACAAAATGAAGCTCACAAGACGCTCCAAAAGATCGCCGATCGCCGATTGATTTGTGAAATAAAGAAATGTTTTTTTTTCTCATTTAGCCATTCAGAAATAGGCGCGTTTTTACAGTTTAATTATATGTGATTGAATTTATTGGTATCCAAATTTCAAAATTCCGTTGCTTGTTTCTCCCATCAATAACTTAATTTTTATTTATACAACTGATAGCAACATTCGCCTCTTTTCCATTGGACAATAGACTGTGTTAAGCTATTTCTTCAGATACTTAACCTAATTTTTAATATTCTTAAGTTTTTGATATGAACTTAAACAAAAAAAACTTAACCTCTACTCCGTTATTCCACGATTTTTTTTTTAATATGGAGCAAGCCGTGAAATTCATTTTCCCACGACATATTTTGAAATGAAAAAAAGCGTTGGACAATTTTTGAAAATAAATTGATGAAGAAAAAAAAATGCTTTACCAGATTTTTGTTTATGTTAATTTTTTTAATTTTTAGTCTCTTATTATATATTTAAGTTTCATTGCTAATAAATCTTTCATATTCTTTGTACACATCAAAAACATATAAGTAATAATTTATTTTTAATAAAGTTTCACTGAACCGTTTAGGACGACGACTCAAACACCGCAAACAAAGTCGCCAGGTGGTTCGAATGCGGGTGTTGAACGCGACACAGGTGGCAAAGATGTCGCGGTACTTATTAATTTGTTAAATAAAAATAATGCAAGAAAAAAAGAAATTTATTAGTTATTATTTTGCCCCGCATGTGTGTTGTTTTTGTTTTATATATAGAATCGAAGCATTTCCATGGTTGACATGTATGTCGATAATACAGAGCCCAGCGAAAATGTTGGACAAATACATTTCTCATTGGAATATGATTTCCAAAACACCACCCTCATTCTAAAGGTTCTACAGGGTAAGGAACTACCAGCGAAAGATTTGAGTGGCACCTCTGATCCATATGTTCGTGTGACACTGTTGCCGGATAAGAAACATCGCCTCGAAACTAAAATCAAGCGACGCACATTGAATCCGCGATGGAATGAGACGTTCTATTTTGAGGGATTTCCCATTCAAAAGCTTCAATCGAGAGTGAGTTTTATTGCCGCTAAAAATAAGCACAAGGGTGTTTGTTTTTTTCTTCTTTTTTTTAATATAGTTTTTCGTTTTTTAAAGGTTTTGCATTTACATGTCTTTGATTATGATCGATTCTCACGCGATGATTCGATTGGAGAGGTTTTTTTGCCACTGTGCCAGGTAGGAAAAACAAAACACACTGATCGCACGAAATATATTTGTATTTTCTTGAAAAGATATTTTACTCTATCGAATATAAAGGGTGTTCCAAAATGAACGCAAGTTTAAAATTTGCCGCCATTTTTGTTGAAAGTGGTGGCAACTTACAAAAAAAAAAAAAACAGTTTGACAGCTGACAGTTTGGGGTTGGTAAAAATGGAGCATTACACGAGAGAAGAACGTGTTTTCATTGATTTGGGTGCACACACACGCGACTCATGTAAAATTATTAAATTTAAAAATCTTAAGTTAAAAGCTTAAAAAATAAGCAAATATTTGTAGGCAAATAATTACAATTTATACCTGCGGTAAAAACACGCTCGTTTGGAAGAGAAAGTGGTGGCGTACTATTATTATTTCGTAAGCAATTAGAAGGGGTAAAGGTGTACTTTAAGAGCATTGAAGGATTAAACGTCCTTGAACTGAAAAACGGACATTTACTCCTGTCACATCGTACCGATATATTTAAATTTTAATAAATGGGCGCGATACTACAACGAAATAAACGACCAACTGAATAATTAAGGATCAGTGAATCTAGTACTTTTTGGCGACTTTAATTGAAGGATCGCAAAATAACTTTGTAAGCGGATTGGGTACCTACATTGTCGTTTATATAGAGACCGCAACTCTAAGGATCAAACCTGCGACGCCAAAGGAACTGCAATTCTGTATTTAGCTGATGCATTTGATGGCCGTGTCCTTAATGCAAGGTGGGCCAAAAGTGACTTCCTAAATCTCCCAAGCTTGTTTTATAAGTATGTTCCTTGAAAAAGAAAAACAAAAGAGTTATGATTTTTTCAAATTAGGAAGTCGCTTTTGGCCCACCCTGTAGAAGCTATGGAGGGGCTCGCCGCTGGCCGTGAGGGTTTTGAAGGAAATGAAAAAGCTGACGAACTAGCCAGAGGTGGTGCAGAATGCCCCTTTCACGGGACCTGAACCCCTTCTGCTACACACCTAAATCAGCTACCAATTTAGCTATAAAAAGCTGGGAACACTCAAAATGTATCTCACACTGGGAAAACACTCCAGCTCTAAGACAGGCCAAACGAGCCATCCAGCCCTTTTTTTTAATTCGCTTACGCTAAAGGGGCTTTGTATATGTACAGTAGGTACCCTTATAGTGTTAAACACAGCACATGCATTTTTCGTTGAACAGTAAGCAGCACCTAACAATGAAGTATTATATTGCATGATTTTAGGTGCTACTTACTATTCGAATGAATATGAGGATAGGATAGAAGTTTTGGTGCTTGGTATTTGACAACAATGCCAGCAGGATGCTAAACCTACTTAGGCATGATATCAAAAACCTAATAGGCTACCTCACAGTTCACCACGGTTTACGATACCACCTTAACAAAATGAACTTATCCGAATCTTCAGAGTGCAGGCTGTGCCTCGAGGACGACGACACCACGGAGCACATATTGTGCGAATGCCCAGCCCTCTGCGGAATCAGAAGGAGGATCTTCTTCAAAGAACTCTTAAGTAATGAGGACTTGAAGAAATCCTCTGCTGGGAGCATTATTACCTTTTATAGAAAAGTGGAACACGCACTAGCCTAAAATTTTTGTCTGACCTATGGTACAATAGATCTATCCAGGTCTACGTACCGTTTTTTTTTCGCCTGGGCGGGTCAGGAGCTTTAAAAAAAAATAAAAAAAAATATCGCTGGGTGAACTACACATTTCAAAGTGAAGTAGGTAGGTAGGACGTAAATTGACGCCCTTGTGACAGCTGTCACGGCTCACTTAGACCATCAGTTTGGGTCCATTGTGTCCATTGTTGGGATATTTCCAAAAACTTTAAGAACCAGCAATATGCAGCTGTTTCACAACTCAGTGATCTGCTGTATTAGAACCTCCCGGATCTATGTGTAAATCTCAGGAGTTTCCTCAGCTCAATATCGGTCAGATCGTCCAGCTCCTCAAAGAACTAACTGCCAAGAATCTCGAATCTGCTACTTCTAAGGGCAGGTCATTCACATAGTAGGTGACGAATAGATTCAAAGCGAAGTAAGAAATTTAAATTAGCAAAGCTCCTGGATATGAGAGGTTCTAAAAGAGTTGCCAAGGAGAGCATTAATCAACTCATAAATGCATCATTAAGGACGTACAATAGAACGATCCACGACAATGGAAGGTAGCTGAAGTTATAATGGTTCCAAAGCCAAAAAATCATATCGACTAATATCGCTTTGAAAAACTTTTGTTAAAGCGCTTACATCCGATTATCGAAGAAGGCCAATTAATAACTAATCACCACTCCGGATTCAGGATGAAGCACTCCACAATTGACCAGGCTTACAGAATAACCAATAAAATTGAAAAAGCCCTAGAGGAGACAAGAATATGTTCCAGTGCTTTTCTCGACGTCTCTCATGCCTTTGATAAAGTATGGCATTGAAACATAAGCTAAGACAAGCATTTGCAACACAATTATCTGATGTCCTTAGTTCTTACTTATCAGACAGACTCCTTCGTAAGCAAAGGTGGCTGGATATTGATTGCCAGCGAGCCAGAGAGGCATCTTTTGCGTTCCTCAGGCTAGTAAAAACGAACAACACCTTCTTCTTCTTCTTCTTCTTCCTTGATTGGCGGTGAGGCTATGATCAGGATTAAAGGGATCATAGCCTTCACACTTAGCTGCATCTCTACTGGTCCGCCTGCGGGGTTCGCCGGTTGGACCTCAGAAACCGATTTTGAATCACTTCGTCGTTGAGGCCAATCAAAAGCTGGTGTTGCTGCATTTCTGTGGTCCAGGAGTTTTTGGGCCATGCTCCCTTTCGCACTTGTATTGGAACGTTGGTTGATATTGCCTTTTTGACGGAGTTCCTAGGATCCCTCCTTTGAACATGATAGTTCCAACTGAGCACTGCATTTTCTTGGAGATGGGTTCTTTAACGTGAAGGCTTTATTGAATCTTGTTACTCCTGCTGTCATGCGAAGCATCTTCATCTCAGCCGTCGTCGATTTGACCTCGTACATTTTGTACGCCGTCCAACATTGTGAACCGTCAGTCAGAGCCGGGTGCACAACTGCGGCGTAAAGCTACCCTTTCAGCTCGCGTGTCGCCGTTTCCTTTGTACAAGGGAAGAAGAAAACTTTTCTTCCACTGCTTAGGCATTGGATCGCCTCTCATCAGTTTGGCGATGAGAATCATGAGCCATTTGGACCCAATGTCTCCTATCTTTTTCCAAAACTCAGAGTGTATCTCGTCCGGCTTTTCGTTGTTTGGAGTATTCGACCGCCTTCCTAACTACTTCGTCAATAATGTCATGTATTACAGTCTATGTAAGGAACGGCTCTCGGAAAATGTATTCAAGGAAATTGTTCATTTGGAAGTCCTTAACAAAACGGTTGCCACCTGTGTAGTATTTTGTCGTCATCTCAAAGATTGTAGCATTGTTGATGAACTTCACCGAACGGATCTGAGCGGCTATTTGGGAAACCGTTGTTCGGCTGTCCAAGCTGGTTTATAGGAGTTAGAGGACAGCCCGGCTTCTATCAGCAGCCGAAGAAGAAATTTCTTTTAACTCCCGATACAGACCCTCCACACAATTTGCTTGGATTTGAGCGCACTTTTTCTTTACGAGCCTCTTGCAAAGTCTCTATTCCAATTCGAGGCGAAGTTCTTCATCTCCATGATGAGTGGAGCAGTTTGACCTAGCTTTGACACCGCTTCTTTGTCACTTATCACTGCTTTAGCTTCATCTGTCCAGCACCATGTTTCTTTGCCGTGTTGATTGTGTCCTTTTGAAGCCTTGTGTCCGTGTGATTTGGCTTTATCCAAGCAAGGGCGTTGTAGGCAATTCCACATATCTTGTTCTCTTCCCTCTAGAGATAATTTTCTACATCTTACCTTGCGTTACCAGTTTAATAGACATCAAACGATCACAGGACTTTGAAATGGTCAAGACGCTCCCAAGTAGCTCTGCCGCAAGGACGATTCCGCACTTTTTGCCACAGAACAATGATTTAATGTAGCTCCATAAAAAAAAAAAACCGAGCAGTGACTTCAATAACGCGATTGTTGCACCCGCTGTGTGGCTTGTGGCACCGTCTTGTTGGAACTACATATCACTGATGTCCAATTCATGCTCAAAGAAATAACGTTCCAACATATCTCTGTATCGAATACCATTTACTACGTGACGGTTTTTTTCATCGACGAAAAAAACCGCCCAATGACGCCACCGGCATGAAAACCGCACCAAACAGTGCCTTTTTGGGGATGATGTGCTGTTTCATGAAGCACATGAGGATTCTCAGCTGTGCAGTAACGCTTCTTTTGCTTATTGGCGAAGGCGTTTAACCAAAGATACGCTTCATCGCTGAAGTTGATTTTGCGATGAAATTCTTCATTTTCTTCCATCATGTCCAGAGCCCGATTCGAGAACGTACGTCGCTTCATATGATCAAAGGGCTTTAGTTCTTGAGTCAGCTTGATCTTGTAAGGGTGTGGGCCAAGATCCTTACGCAAAATTCGCCATAATCTGGTTTGGGAGAGGCGCGATTCTTGAGAACGCCGTGAAATTGACTGATTTGGCTGGTTTGCGACGGACGCCTCTACGGCAGCAATATTCTCCAAACTTTGTAGTCTCACTGGCACGGCGACATCAAGCTGGAAATGCCCTAACTCAAATTTGTTCACTAGACTATGAATTGAGTGTCTACTGGGACGAGAATTTCGCCGAAAATTGGCGTTCACGCTCTTAAATTTCACGCTCGAAATTTGGGTAGTAAATTTTAATTATTTGTAAGCGTTGTTCCTTCGTGTATTTCACCACGATGAAAATATTGATTTTACTTAATATTTTGCCATTGACAGTTTGGTCATCGATTTGAGGGTGCATTCACAATGAAAGTTTGAAGTTGTCAAGTCGCTAATGAAAGACTGTATATATATGTTTAGTTAATCATGGACAAAATTATATTTAACGAAATTACAATCTGGAAGACGGCCTTAGGCCAAACCAATTTTTTTGTAAAATTTATATTGAAATAAAGTCAAGTACTACTATTTGACAGCAACAGTTCGAAAATTCGAATTCGAAGGCTTTTCAAGCGGTGACTGTTAATGGTGCTCGATATCGCGACACGATAACAGAGTTCTTCCTGCCTTAATTGGATGCTATTGATGTGGACGGCATGCGGTTTCAACAGGACACTGCCACATGCCATACAGCCAGTGAAACGATTCAATAACTGCATGAAACATTTCCTCGTCGTGTACTGTCTTGTTTCGGTGATCAGCATTGGCCCCTTCGATCCCTATCCTACATATTATGTACTTAATGATTCAATGAAAAAAAAAAACTGTGTTAATTTTGGGACATCCTTTATTATGTATACTAAATTGCTCTTAAAACATTTACATCCATATTCAATTGCTACATTGACACAGGTCGATTTTGCTGGTAAGCAATCATTTTGGAAAGCTCTCAAGCCACCAGCTAAAGATAAATGCGGCGAATTGTTATCATCTCTTTGTTATCATCCATCAAATTCAATACTTACATTGACATTGATAAAAGCAAGAAATTTAAAAGCTAAAGACATTAATGGAAAGTCAGGTAAGAGGATTTCACTGTAAAAAGAGAAAAAAAAAATCGGTCCATGATGGCCGACACATAATACCACTTCTGGTTATTTTTTTTTTTTTTTTTTTATCAATTGAATAGCACTTTTATTTCTCTACCAAACAAAACAATATTTACAATATTTCAGATCCATACGTTAAGGTCTGGCTGCAATTTGGTGATAAACGTGTCGAAAAGCGAAAGACTCCAATTTTTAATTGCACACTTAATCCTGTTTTTAATGAATCATTTAGTTTCAATGTGCCGTGGGAGAAGATCCGCGAATGCTCCTTAGATGTTATGGTAATGGATTTTGATAATATTGGACGAAATGAGTTAATTGGAAGAATATTGTTAGCCGGTGAGTAGTAAAAAAAGAAAAAAAAAACAAACAAATTTCAAAATATTCTTACATTCTCATATTGTCTAAGATTGTCATAATATCTATGAAAACCATAAAAACAATATAAGAAAAAAAATTTGAAATGCAGTTTTATAAAAAAAAAAAAAAAAAAAAAATTAAGAGCGTCCACATTGAAACACCCACTTTTGTCGCTGTTGCAAGATTCTTTGTTAAAACCCAACAATAGTAAGGAAAAATAATAGAAATCCAGCCGACAGAAGCGGGAGATTAATATTTATATGCAGAAGGTTTCAAATTTTCCACCAAATATTCAGTTTTAGTATTATTGTCCTTTTGTTTTTGAAATTAAACTACATTTACAGGCAAAAATGGATCGGGGGCATCAGAGACAAAGCATTGGCAAGATATGATATCCAAACCTAGACAGACAATTGTACAGTGGCATCGACTAAAGCCGGAATAAAACTAACCACATGCCGGAGTGATAACAAAAACAAAAAACATTTTACACGCGCATTTAAAAGACAACACACAACAACACTTACACACCTTCATAATGCAACAGGTACACATCAAGGGGACATTCATAAATATACATACATTTTGCATTGATACATGTATAGATATATGCGTGCGTGCACTCGATAACTTATAGTAGGCATTTAAACTAAAAACAAAAACTAAATACATATGAAATATTTATACACATAATAATATAATATTATATTTTATAATGATATATGTAATATTATATTTGTATGTCCTCATTTTGATTATAGAGATAGTGATAAATATTTATATAGTGAAACAAAAAAAAAACAATATACATATATGTAAATATGTATATTATGCAACAATTGAATGTAAAATATTTACATACATGTATACATACGGTAAATTTACAATAATTTTGTTAATATTGTTGTTGGTTTTACATAATCATTAAAAAGCATTAAACAAGATCGACAAACAAAATAATATACATACACATTAAATGTTTACAACAAAACCAAAAGAGAATACTAGAAGTTGATTTTTGAATGGAATATCCATACCTATAATATACACAACATACCTACATGTTTGAAAGATCTTACTATCGTTAACTTGTCCTCCTTAAACAACAACAACAAACTACAGTTTTCCATGCCAGCTATATCGTAGTTCTTACCAACCATTCCACAAAAAAAAAAAAAAAAACAATAAAAAAACAGATATCCTTTGATTTGTATATACATATACATCAACATTACCCTAAGCTGCCGCATCTCATAAGAATGTTTACCTACTGCTTTTGCATAAAACAATATGTGTGGTACCAATACTTCCCGGCGAAGTTCTTTTTTTTTAAGCAAACTAAAAAAAAAGAAAACAAAAAAAGAACTTCTAATTCAATAACCCAAAGTGACGATGTCCTTTACAAAATTTTATTATCATGAAATTTTAAATCCACCACAAGCAATTGAACATTCCCACCAGCAAAACCATATCCCTGATGTATTATTAAAAAAATATTATATAAAACAAAAAAAATAAAAAAAAATCCACAGTTCTATTTAAATAAAAAAAAAAAAAAAAAAACGTTTGTTATCTCATATAGATCATTATTAAAAGAAAATTAACGATTCGTTACATTTTAAATTCAATGTAATTATCATCCATAATGGATGTATATCAGTATCAGTAACGATAGCGGAAATGAGTAGAATAAAAATTTTAAAATAAATCAATTTTTTGCGTCGGATGAAATAATGATAACAACACCAAATCAATAGCAATATTAAAAAAGAAACTAAAAACTAAAAACAAAAAAAAAAAAAAAAACAAACCAACAAAATAAAAGATTTTTATCTGTGTTAAAAAAAAAAAAAACAAAAAAAACAAAAAAAAATAAATAAAATCTTGTTAAAGTTAAAAAGTTGTTAATCGAAACGTGATTGCCTTTAATAACAACCTTTCCACAATTCGGAAGAAAGCATTTAAGATAAAAATATCGGAATATTATTATAGCGTTAGGATAGTGATTTTGATGTAGCACAAAAGTTTGGTTTATCAATTTAATGGAAACAGATAGTCGATATTTCGATTGACTACCCTATAGAAGGGCAAATTGTATCGGTAAGGAAAGGTGTTGTATCTTGGTCCCGATTTCAGTTCTTTTCATGTTTGATTATTTAACTACGAGTAATCGAAGTTGTATCTGTATTATGATGGAAATACTTCTTTATTTCAATATTCAATCCATGAAATTTAGTTCATTGAAAATATACTTCGCCCTATTGTAAGTTGTGTGGCTTACTATTACTTTTTTTTTACTTTTGGTGGCGCTTACAGTCCGAGGTGGACCACGGCCTCAACCAACAAGCCCCTCCAACCGGCTGGGTCACTTCATCGCTGCCTCCTAAGGTAGGGGTCTTCCTCTGCTGCGTTGACCCTCAGGGGTGGTTTCGAGGACTCGTCGGGCAAGTTCGTTTTTGTCCATACGCTCCACGTGTCCCAGGCATCTCAGCCGTTGTATTTTTAGCTTTTTGACCAGGTCAGCGTATAGTTCATAGTTGAATCTTCTTCTCCACACTCCATCGTCACAAACTGGACCGAATATCACTCGAAGTTGTGTCGCACAATTGTTTAATTTTTGCTGGAAAAGAGCTAAACTTACCTCCGTGCCAAAAAAAAATCCAGACCCTTATCGACCTCCGATTTTCGTCCCATAACCACTTTACCAAGCCTGTCTAAGGTTTTTGAAAAAAAAAATCATTGCCAAGCTGATTTCTTGTCACCTAAGCTTAGGTTAGGTTTCCAGGTTGATGGAATCTGTGACACCGCACTCAGGTCCATGTGGACGCATTGCGGTGCCTCGTTTTTCTGGCCTTGATCCTTCTTGGTTTTCTTTCCCCTACTCCAGGATGTCCAGCCATTTTGATGTCTTAATAAACCTGTAAAGATTTGAAAGTGAGACATCAGACAATTCTTGAATGTCTTGGAAGGAGTATCTTCAAAGTGTACTGTTCCCCAGGTGACATAGTCTTGGGCAGTGACAGACAAAGTATGGGTCTCCTCGTCGATGTCGTCATCCGTGAGATTTGGTTTCACTGTGTGGTTCCTTAGCAAGTTGTGACCGCTACGAGTTCCAATCAACTTAGACAGTGATGTTCTGTCACAACGTAACGTAACGTAGTTTGCGTGATATGTCACAAGCGGTAAATGTCCGCCTGTTGTTGGTTCGGATGTTTCATTCCACTCTTTCTCTGAGATAACGGAGCGGTTGTTTGACCGACTAAAGTGCCTTTCCTTGCCAGTTCGGGGGATATGTCCCTGTGTCCAGACATTCATCAGAGGCTCATCTTATGCTGCGATAAAGCTTTGAGCTCCTCGCGACAGCTGCGAATAAGCCCAGGCTTAACGTCAGTACCAGATACCGCTTTAAAGGCCGCCTGGCTATCAATAAATTTGCAGAAGTCGTTTGCATAAACGCCAAGCCACGATGCGTGTACAAAGAAGGTGATGTGTAGTCTCCTCCTCCTCCTCCTCCTCCTCCTCCTCCTCCTCCTCGTCCATGCAACTTCTGCAGAAGTCGTTTGAATAAACGAGAAGCTTCGTTACGTGCCAGCCTATCAGAGAGTGTCCTGTAATGGCACCTATAGTGGAGCTAATAGGCATTCGGTGTAGTGAGATTAGACTCTCAGAGCGTCGCATGTCTAGCTTGGGCCAGATATGCTTAGTCGCTAGACACGTATTACTACTTGTCCACCTAAGGTTTGTTCTCTCGAGCTTGAATAAAAGTTTGCACAGAGAACCCTTGTCAGGTAAAAGAGGTAGTGTTGTACCTTTTTTGGCGAGTTGATCTGCCCTACAGTTTCCTGAAATATCTGAATGCCCCGGCACAGGTGAATGTTAAACTGCTCCGCCACCTCCCCAAGAGATGAACGGTAGTCTATGCCTGCGATGGAATTTAAAGAGTCTGAATCCACGGACTTCATCGCGCCTTGACTGTCTGAGAAGATACGTATGTCCTTAGTCCACATTTCTCTTCAGCCACGTCAGAGCTTCTTTTAGCGTCATAATTTCCACCTGGAATACGCTACAAAGATTATGAAGACGGAAAGAGAAACTAAGATTTAGCGTTTCCATTGCCGTAAACATCCACAGAATTATTTTGGGATTTGGTCCCTATTTTTCGCCGAAGATACTTTTGCATGCGTTGAAAGGATAAACTGCTTTCCGAACTATGTCATTGACATTTGGATTCCAGAAAGGATTAGCTGCATTCCTAACTATGTCATCGACATTTGGATTCCAACTCAACTTCCCGTCGAGGATAATTCCTAGATATTTCGCGCTCTCCGCCACCTTCAGGGGTATTCGCTCCATCGCTGGTGGCTTGAATTCCGGTATGCTTCTTTGGTAAGTGAAGCAGCAGTTCAGTCTTTTGCGGATTGATCCCAAGACCGCATTATTTTGTCCACTTGTTCACTACTAGGTAAGGTAAGGTAAGGTAAAGTAAGGTAAGGTTAGGTTACTGGGTTGATGGGAAGATAATCCTGCGCCCGTCACACTTAGGTCAATGTATACCCTTTGTGATAACCTGGTGTTCACGTTCTAAGTGTCCGTAGTGTCACCAATGGGTGGCGACGGTGTAGAAGTTAGTGTGTTGGCTTCTGACCCGTGCTGTGCAGGTTCAATCCCCATGGGGAACAACAACATACGCCACCCATTAATAGAGCCAGCCTCTACACCAAAATGAGGATTTCTGTCTGGTAGTACAATGGACGGCCCATTTCCGAGTCTGAGTGCTCTAGGATTTGGACTTTCTTTTATTAAAAAAAAGAAAAAAAGTGTCCGTAGGGAGCTTGCTAACAGTTCCCTCAGAGTTGATAGGAATTTTCCCGTCGCAAACAATACAACGTCATCTGCGTATGCATCCGCTTTGAACCCTCTGTTTTTGAGTATCTTTCTAACGATAAGGACCCAGAGTAGGTTAGGTTAGGTTAGGATGATGGATGGATGGATAATCACCTTAGTGAGAGACTGATCCATGCAATGCTCTTTCCGCATTGTTCAACGCTCCTTCGATGTCTAAAAACTCTGCAAGTTTGTACTCCTTGTCCTTAACAGACTTTTCTATAGTGGTGACGACGTCGTGTAGCGCTGTTTAGACTCCTTTGCCTTAAGTGTTAGCGTGTTGGGCAGCGGAGATCGCGCTCTAATCGAGTCCGCTAGATGTTCAATACCTTCACAAACATAAAAGATGTTAGACTTGTCGATCGGAAATATTTGGCATTGATGTGACTAGATTTCCACGCCTTGGGAATCAAGACAACCTTCACTTCACGCCAGGCTTTTGGAAAGATACTGACTGTATTTATTCTTTAGACTTGGCTCGATGGTCTCTGTGCAGGACTGTCTCCAGTCTCCGTAGCTGTCCTTGCGGAAACTTAGAACAGAGGGTTGTTTGGACAGAATCGACCACAGAAACGGCAAGAAAAAAAAACCGCAATCCACAAGACAATTCATAAAAAAACCCCCAGATCAGTTTTATCAATTTTCTATTTCCTGCGCGTACATCTTGACATCCACAAACATTGAGAAAAACAATAAACAAGAGAGGAACATTTCATAGAAGAACAGCTTAGTATTATGCTGAGAGCCGAGGTACAACACCCTCCCGTACACCAAGTTCTAGAAAAAAAATAAAGCAACAATACGTGTGTATCCAAACGTTTTTTTTTTTCCTTTCAGTGACTCGCATTAAGTTCAAAAGTCATTCCGAAAAAATGTAAATTTTACTTGTACTGGTGAGGTCTTATATAATGCGTTCTTATACCAAGGGTAGCGCGAGTTTATACGTTAAGGTATTTTGCAAAACTAAATTTTAATGTTAATTCCTGCAATCGTGTAAAAAAAAACAAAAATAAAAAATTATATTAAGTGTTATATTGTTCAAATAAAAAAAAACCGAAAAAATACTTTTTATTTGTTGTCAAATTAACTTGAAAACGTAAAAAAAAAATTACAAATTTTTGGCACACAAAACACAAAATAATACAGTCATTTGTTTTCAAAAATCGGTTCAAAAACAAATAAATTAAATAAAAATCCCTAAGCAATACAACATTTTTCCTTTTTTCACCACCAAACAGAATAAACATTTTTTTTTTATTTTTTTTATAATTAATAGATTTTAAGGTGCAATAACTAAGATATAGAATTTTGCTTTCATAGAAACAAAATTTTCAAATGCCAACGAGACCATGCCATTATTTTAGTTGCAAAAAGTTAAATAATATTTTGCTCAATATAAACTACGATTGAGATTGTTAGAAAATGAAAATGAATAGCAAAGTTATAGTAAATTCAAAAAAAAAAAAAAAAATAGGTACCTACGAGTAATAAAATAATATTTAAACAATTTTTTATTAAAAAAAATATATATATATAACTAAAAGTTCCATTGCTGCATTTTAATTTTAGTATAATGTTGTCGGTGAGCACAAAACAAACAACAAAAAATTAAATTTAATAAATTTACGTTAGAAATGTCATTTTTGCATAAAATGCAAGGACCTTCATAAATTATAGCAGCGTCTTTCCACTTCTACTTGAATATGAAAAACAAATAAATAAAACTATCTTAAATCAAAGCAATTACCTTCACATTATCCTACCTAATAAGGAGAACAATATAAAAAAAAATAAAAAAAATTAAAACATATATATATATACATACATATATATTAATCTTCGTATCCGATTAAATAAGAATAAAGAAAAAAAAAACAAAAATATAAATGAAAAAGACAAAACAAAAAATGTTATAAATAATCGCCTTAAGTAATGTGCCATTAAAGTTTCAGATAGCAATCTGTAACGTTATTGTATATGCCTTAGGTTTCCCTTCAAAAGAAATAAAAATCCTGGACAAGATTCCTGGACAAACAGTATGACCTAATGTAATTTTTTTTTTTATATACTTTTTATGTTTTATATTGAAATGTGATAAAAAAAAACAAACCTAATTCGCACATTATTGTTTAAAATAATTTGCTTTCTGTTCCCACTACAAAGATAAAAACAAAGGGAACACCTTCCTTCCGCTTTCTCGTTATCCAAGCAAAAACAAAAAACTTAGCACTGTGTTCATTTCTATTCTGAAATGCCACCGACAACGACCGACACGAACAAAAGGCACTGACTGTCAGAAGCAAAGGCACAGATCAAAATAAGAAGAAACTCCTTCAAACAATTACCCAGATAGTGGTTGCGCGAATTCAATTTCAACACAAATAACTGTGATAAAGAATTTAAAAATGTGAGCAATTTGTTTATTGATGAAAAAGAAGAAAGAAAAAAAAAAACAAAATTTAATATGAAAGCTACAAAATTTTTGCTCACCGGCAAATTTTTTTTTAAATCTTTTTCAATTCGAACAATTTTTTTCTTCATCTGAAGAAGCAGAATTGCTTTGGTTTAAAAAAAATATTAACTGGCAATAATTTCGAGGAAAAAAAAACAACCGTAACACACGATATACACTTAAACGAAAAAAAAATATAGATACTTACACACCATTTTCGACAATATTGAGAAGCTAGCAACAAATAAAGAAAATAAAAGAATAAATAAAAAAATACAAACAAGAATGAGAATATGAAACAATTATGTGTGCCAAATCTTCCAAATAAGTATTTCAATTGATTGTAGTCATATACAAGTAAAAAACAAAGTAGAAGTAGTAAACAACCAGAAAATCATCCAACAAAAAAAAATGACAAAATTCTAAAGTTACAACAAAGCCCAATAATTCAAACTCATACATTCGCATTTTCAATGTCCTTTTGTATAAGAAGTAGGCTTCTAAAAAACCAACCAAAAACTACACTTGAAATGTTGTTTGGTTATTTTTTTTTTTTAATGTGAAAAAAGCAAAATTCGATAACGCGTCATGGAAATGTTTCCCTTTGCTGTCGGATCCGGCTGCTGCATAAAATTAGCTTTTCAGAAACCAACGAAACTACACTTGAAATGTTGTCTGGTTATTTTTTTTTTTCATGTGGAAAAAGGAAAATTTGATACCGCGTCCTAAAATTATTTCCCCAGCTTAAATCCGGCTGCTTGCATAAAATTGGCTTTTCGAAACCAACGAAACTACACTTGAATTGTTGTTTGGTTATTTTTTTTTTTAATGTAAAAAAAGCTAAATTTGATAACGCCTCGTGGAAATTTTTCCCTTTACTGTCGGAGTATAAAATTAGTTTCCCAACTTAAATCCGGCTGCTTGCATAAAATTGGCGTTTCAAAAAAAAAAAAAATGTGTTTTTATTTTTTTTTTAATGCGAAAAAAGCAAAAGTTGATAACGCGTCATGGAAATTTGTCCCTTTGCTGTCGGAGCATGAAAATATTTACCCAACTTAAATCCTGCTGCTTGCATAAAATTGGCTTTTCGAAACCAACGAAACTACACTTGAATTGTTATTTTTTTTTAATGTAAAAAAAGCTAAATTTGATAACGGGTCGTGGAAATTTTCCCCTTTACTGTCGGAGCATAAAATTATTTTCCCAACTTAAATCCGGCTGCTTGCATAAAATTGGCTTTTCAAAACCAAAAAAAATGTGTTTTTATTTTTTTTAATGCGAAAAAAGCAAAAGTTGATAACGCGTCATGGAAATTTGTCCCTTTGCTGTCGGAGCATGAAAATATTTACCCAACTTAAATCCGGCTGCTTGTATAAAATTGGCTTTTCAAAACCAACAAAACTACACTTGAAATATTGTTTGGTTATTTTTTATTTTTATTTTTTTTTTTCATGTGGAAAAAGGAAAATTTGATAACGCGTCGTGAAATTATTTCCATAGCTTAAATCCGGATGCTTGCATAAAATTGGCTTTTCAGAAACCAACGAAACTACACCTCAAATGTTGTTTTTTTTTTTTTTTTTTAATTTGAAAAAAGCAAAATTCGATAACGCGTTATGGAAATTTTTCCCTATGCTGTCAAAGCATGAAATTATTTCCGCAGCTTAAATCCGGCGGCTTGCTTAAAATTGGCTTTTCGAAACCAACGAAACTACACTTGAATTGTTGTTTGGTTATTTTTTTATTTTTTTTTATTTTTTTTTAATGTAAAAAAAGCTAAATTTGATAACGCCTCGTGGAAATTTTTCCCTTTACTGTCGGAGCATAAAATTATTTTCGCAACTTAAATCCGGCTGCTTGCATAAAATTGGCGTTTCAAAACCAAAAAAAAATGTGTTTTTATTTTTTTTTTTAATGCGAAAAAAGCAAAAGTTGATAACGCGTCATCGAAATTTGTCCCTTTGCTGTCGGAGCATGAAAATATTTACCCAACTTAAATCCGGCTGCTTGTATAAAATTGGCTTTTCAAAACCAACAAAACTACACTTGAAATATTGTTTGGTTATTTTTTATTTTTATTTTTTTTTTTCATGTGGAAAAAAGAAAATTTGATAACGCGTCGTGAAATTATTTCCCTAGCTTAAATCCGGCTGCTTGCATAAAATTGGCTTTTCAGAAACCAACGAAACTACACCTCAAATGTTGTTCTTTTTTTTTTTTTTAATTTGAAAAAAGCAAAATTCGATAACGCGTTATGGAAATTTTTCCCTTTGCTGTCGGAGCATGAAATTATTTCCACAACTTACATCCGGCTGCTTGAAATTATCCTAGGGAAGGATGTTAACAAATTTCAACCTTAAGTTGCCGGCAATCACCTTTATTAATTTTTTTTTTTAATAAGTTCAGTAGTTAGTTTTTTTACTGCCGCAACTCTTGCGAAAGTCTGACGGAAGTAAAAATATTAAGGTTTCTCCAATTTATGCTAAAAATATACAATCTCCAACGCACGAATGTCCTGAGGGGCAAAGGCTCCTTTGTTTATGGAAAAATACTGCTATTTCTTCCATTCTTTTTTTTTGGCAAACATTAAAAAGCCCACAAATAATAACAACAAACAAGAAAAGGCACGAAGGCAGGGGAAGGGGCTTAGGTTGATAGATGCTCTTGTGACTGTCCGTCATGTCTCACTAAGACCATCGAATCGGGTCGATTTTGTCCATTTCCGGTACCTAAAACGAGCCAGAAAGAAACCGCTGAGAAATGCCGCTTGACTAAGCTCATCCAGACCAAGAC
Organism: Portevinia maculata; assembly: GCA_949715645.1. Lineage (NCBI taxonomy): Eukaryota > Metazoa > Arthropoda > Insecta > Diptera > Syrphidae > Portevinia > Portevinia maculata. Next base: position 7,646,450 of record OX454529.1, read on the forward strand.
CAGCGAGTCGGGTCCATTGTGTACATTTCCGGTACCTACAACGAGGCAGAAAGAAACCGCTGAGAATTGTTGTGAGGGATCTATAAATAAACCTTAAGAGGCTTTTAAGCTCTGCACCTATAAATTTGTAGTTGCCATGGAATAATAGTTTCCTCGAACCATTTTTGAAACCAGAAAGACCAGAAATAATTGCAATACCAACTCGAGGGTTCCTTAATTTCAGCGAGACCAAAATGTGAGGCAACAAATACTGCATCTTTTTGGTCTTTCGTGACAAGGATTGACGAGTCCGCTTCATCAATAATCCCTGCGCTTATCTACAACGATCGAAGAGTATCACGGACTCCAAAGATAAAGCTGATCTGCTTGCCGAATTATTCGCAGCAAACTCCACTGGGCCAGACAGCTCTCTTTCTTCACCTATTCTGAACCGTGTTTAATACTCTTTGTTACAATTTTTCTTCCGAAGCCATTCAGGAGCAAGAGTACTTAGAGATCTTAACTGTAACAAATCTGCAGGCCGTAATAGAATTCCGCGTTGTTCTACCCTGGCCGAACCGCTTTTCACATATCCTCATCTACAAGCACCTTTCCTGATAGGTGGAAACTATCGCATGTTCCGGCAATTCCCTACAGAGGGCGAAAAATCCTCCCCTTCTAACTACTGCCCCATAGCTTTAAAGAAAGTGTTCAAGGAGAGTATTGTTAATTATAATCCCATGAGATATCTGGAAAGAACCCATCTCCGCCAGCATAGTTCCAGGACGACTGGCGACCATGTCTTTCTTTTCGGAAAATGGACAAATGTCCAACATGGTGAAGGCAGAATAGTTGCTCTTGATATTTCTAATACCCCGATTGACAAGCCTATCAAGCTTATCACATAGGTGCCATCTTCTCGAAATGGATTGCGAGCTTTCTAAATAATCCATCAATACAAGTTGTGTTAGATGGATATCCCATTACCCGCTTCTCCACGAATATTGCTGGTGTACCCCAGCGCTCTAAACTCTCTCCAACATTCGTCCTTATTTTGTCAAATGCCTTTCTGTCTCTCAGTAGCACACTAGCAATCCAAACCAATCAGTTGCGGATGACAGCACTCTCGCCTTCGCTTATTCCCTAACGACTACACGGCAAGGACCTCAAGCTGAAGAGTCGCAGCGACAGCGAATGTCAACCAAGCTCAACTGTTATATTGCTACAAACATCAACACGTCAAAAACCTAGTACTGCCTCCTGTCTCTGAAGCGTGACACCAACGTGGCCAAGCTGATAATGAATGGTCTTGATCTTAGAGGAATCCAATTGTTTGTCAATGCTCGGCATTAATATATGCTCAGCGCTTCGATGGAAAATGCCTTGGCTTCCTCAAAAGAACGACGCGTGTTTTCACTCCACCAGACTTGGACTCAATCTAAAAACCCTGTATTCGCCCGATACTTGAGTTTAACTCGCATTTTTGGGCGGGAGCGCCCATAACATACTGGAAGTGGTTGATCGGTGATCAGACTATTAGCAGCGAAATTTCCTAGCCGGGTTGTTGGATGGGTGGACTGAAATAACGCCAAACGAAATGAGGCCAAATTTGTGCATTTGGCCTTATTTCGCTTTGAGAAACGGCTTAAACTTAAAAAACTGAAAACAGTCGACTCTCCAGAGTGACGGCTATGTCTTCAAGAAGACGAAACAGCTGAACACATTTTATATGAAGGTCCAGCCCTAAATGAAACAAGAAGGTTTTGAGTTCCGAAGACATATGAAGTCCTCGGATGGTAGCTTTATCTCCTTTATACGGAAAGTAGAAATGCTACTAGCCTTAACAACTTCTGGCCCATACAGCACAATAGATTGGTCGCAGCGCCTATCTTTTTCTTCACCTTAGCGAGCCAGAAGTTAAAAAAAAAAAAATCTCCAAAAAAACATTATTTTTCCAAGTTTCCTTTGCAAAAAAAAAAATCGCTTTCTTTCTACGGTTATGACTAATCTTGATGTATTCAATTTGAGATTTAATTTTGGCTTATACATTTTTATAAAGCTCAATAATATTAAAACGAGGCATTCACAATTACTCAAAACTAAATTTTCTCATTTTCTCTTTGTCATTAAAAAGAAAAAAAATATTTTTTTTTAAATTTACTTATTCATTCTATAAACTTACGTCTATCTTAGAAAATTTAGGAAACGGCTCTGGATATGTGTCAAAAATTTAATAAAATAATTTATAGAAAACAAGTGAACGGGTTTACAATTTTTTTTTTATTTTTTTTTTTCAAAAAGTTTTTTGATTTAAATCAAATTCATAATTAAAAGTAATTTCCACTTTTATATAGCAATTTTCATCATCTTATTGGGTATTGGTTGCGAATTTGGAATGACTATGATGACTAAAGGCGTATCCAACAAAGTTTTAGTAACCTGCATCTCCATATTTGTTTGTTTTCGCTGGCAAATGCTTATCAAAAGTCAGCAATCGTTCTCTTCTAAGCTCGATTCGAATTATAACTTAAACTTTTAGATCACTAAAATTCAGTCAAGATGATTCTATAGTGAATTAGCTCATAAAACCGGATTGAGATGAGTCGACTCGCACAACTTACATATCGATACACCTAACCTGAAGCGTAAGAAAAGGTCGAAATTCACAATTAAGAATTTCCAAGCTATTTGGGCCTACATATTCGTAGAGTTGTAAGTAACAACAAATTTATGTGCAATCTTTAGTCATTTTTCCTAATAAAAACTAACACCCCTCTCGTTGTTTAACTGATGAAAATGTATATGTTTCTACGGGAGTTATGAATCGGTTTGAAAACTCCCTTTCTGATTCTCCGACAAAGGTAACTAAGTAAACTATTTCATTTGATCTATTTCAGCCAGTCATGTCAGTAAAACTCATGTCCTAGACCGTAAAAAAAAACATAAAAATTAAACGCATTCATGTACATGAAAAGAAACATGTAATATTCCAACATATTTACACACATACGTGTATGTGTACATGTTACAAACAAAATAAAAATACATAGTTATAGGAACAACTTGCGAATTAACCAAAGAACTTGAAAACTGAAAAATGTTCGTACAATTTAGCGTTAAAACTATAATGAATAATATTTAAATAAGTAATTAAAAATTAATAATAAACAAAATGATGATAATAACGATTCCGTTACATTAAATTATGGAAAAGGCAGTTTAAAATGAGAATGAATGGAAGAATTTAATGTAAATCGAAAAATCAACCCACCTTAATATTACATATTTGTTATATACCTGTGTAAAATAATAATAATAATAAAAATGTATTTAAATTACATTTAATGTTAATTTAACTAAACTAAAAATATATATATATAACAAATAAATGCATACAAAATGCGTACATATTAACGATTTGTTAAAAGACTACATGGGTAAAGGTATTAAAGCGCGTTTAAACACCAACACACACACACCCATACATATACGCAAACACACAAACATACACACACACGCATCCAATTAAGAGAACAGCTACCAGAAAGAACCTAAAAAATTATTCCATAATAAAAATGAATTGAATAATTTTTAAGACTTGAAAACAAATCCAAAAGAACAAAACAAAATAAAAATACATACATATATAAGAAACCTATTTTTTTATTATTGCATAAAAATAAAAAAATAATTTAAAAAAAAATCCATTAATAAAATCCAAATGAATAAATCTTAACTAAATAAATAATAATAAACTAATTCAAAATGAAATAAACTCACTAGTAAGCGTTTTTATTTATAGTTACAAAGACTTAACACACACCTAGCATCAACAATTGAACTACGTGAAGTAAATAATAATAATAATTAAAAAAAAATATATATAGAAACAATTTAAAATATGTCCAATTTGTTTCCTTTATTTGTTTGAGAAAGCAAAAAACAAAAAAAAAGCAAAAAAAAACAGAAACATAACTAAATTTAATGTCTTAGGAAATGGAATTAAAATATTCAGACCTTAAATAAATAATTTAAATGAACAACAAAAACAAAAAAACAAAAAATAGATAAGGTAATTAGGGATTTCATTCTTTTTTTCATTTACCTCACAATTTTTCTTTATCGTACAGTTTAAATATATTTTTATACGCAAAACTAGATCTTACAGGCAAGCAAGCAACAAATTAAATAAATACTCCTGCCAATAACAGAAGGAAGGAGAACAATATCATTTGGCAAAGCATTTTCTTTTCCGGCTTATATTAGGTTGTATAAAAAAAAATAGCAATGTTGTGTTGCATTACGTTTTTCTTCTTTTTTTTTGTGAAACATTTCTATATAATATTATTACTACTGCGCACTTTTTTTCGATATTTTTGTAACAATATGTCTTGTTTAATATATATATATATAGATTTATATAAATTCGAAATCCCACCTCGCATCCAGCAAAATTAAAAAAAAATAAAAAAAAAATAACAATAAAAAATATATTACAGAAAAATCGTTGCCGATAAAATCCGTTTATGAAGAAAATACAAAAAAATATAACAAAAAAAACTTATGAGAGGAAAAATCAATAACTGTTAAAACTGTTAAGTTATCAAATTAATACAAAAAATAAAAAAAGAATATCAATGTGTAGTGCTTTAAAGTTAAGTAGTGTTTAGCACTTTGAGTTACTGAATGAATAATAAAAAATAAAAAAAAAAAAGAGAAACAGATACTTCTTCTAAGAAATTACCGAATTTGTTGTTTTCTTTATTTATTTTTGGACACAATACGCAAGCCTTGGTAAGCTTTAAACATTTTGTGTGTGGCCTTTTGAACGGATGAAATATTTGGACGAAGCTGATGCAAAATAGGTAAGCTTTCAATCATTTAAGGCCAACCCATTGGAGGATAGCCGGAAAAAGTTCAAACGGCCCAGAAATGCAATAGTTACATTAATCGTGTCAAATTCTTCCACGATCAACAGTTGAGTCAAGAAATTCTACAAAGTCCCACGGGTAGTAAAAACGGGTAGTAAAAACATCGACCTCTATCCCGACACTCATCTACAATGACCCTCCGTCAAGAACGCCCCGAAATGTCTAGGCTTCCTTAAGCGATGTAAGAAATATTTCACCCCTTCTGATCTGGTTACAATTTATAAGGCGTTTATTTCAATAACTTATTTGGAGCTACTTGACAGGATCCAAAACACGCGATAAAACTCATTAACGACCGAGACATCATGAGATCGATTGACTCTCTTAGTCATCGTTGTAATGCCTACTGCCTTTCGTTATTTTATCGTTATTTCCACCATAAGTGCTCAAACGAAATGGGCAGTTGAATTTTATTCAAGGAATGCTCATCAGTTCACCCTCAAGCCTGTGTTCGGACGTACAGTGAAGTTCAAAGAATCTTTCCTCAGCCGTACAACACGAATTTGGAATACTCTTCCACGCATTATTTTTCCTTCACATTATAACCTACAAATATTCAAAACCAACGTGTATCGGCATCTCTCCTTTTCTTCTCACCCTAATTTCCTTAACGCCCGCGCTGTGTAGCTATTACATTAGGTCCGTTCGCGTACTTTATGTGTAGAAAAATGAAAACTGCCAAATCTCCAAAATCGAGAGAGAATCCTTTCATTTCAAAGAAAAGTACGCGAACGCTTTTGTGTAAAAAAATGATAAACGTGTAAGTTTGGCTTGAAAAGAAGCAAACGCTGTTTTTTTTGCTGGCAAACTCATAGGATTTCATCATTTGACAGTTTTCATTTTCTTACCAGCCGAAATTCTGTGTAAAGAAAAATGAACGAAAGTACATCCTATCGTTCATCATCTTTTTACCATTTTCTCAGTACGCGAACGCGTTTGTGAAAGTTTATATAAATTTACGTTTGCATATTAGTTCGCGAACGGACCTATTATATCCCTTTAGGGCGTGTATATTATAAAAAAAAACCTCCAACCGTCAGCTCTATAGATAAAGCCAATCTCCTTGCTGCTCACTTTACAGCTAGCTCAAAGTTCCCAGATTGTGCTTTATCTCCCCCTGCACTCGAGCGCATAGAATACACCATGGAACTAGAGTAATTCAAGATCTTGATGTTCACAAATCCGCTTGTCCAGATGGCGTTCTCCATATCGTTCTGAAGAGGTGTTCTTTCAAAGCAAAACCACTGTGTTAGCTTTTCTTTTTGTAATATTCTTCAGGGATCTTTCCGAGAAGCTGGAAGACAGCAGTTGTAATGCCCGTCGGCGAATCTTCCAATTGCATAAAGATCCCCTCCTTCCAAGGTCATGGAAATGCTAATAAATCGTCAGCTCATGAAAATTCTTGAATCCCGAAAACTTCTTAATTACCTGCAGTACGGTTTTCGCTGCAACAGGTCCACTGGTGATTTGATGACTTATCTAACCGAATAGTGCAGCCATAATCTCACAATCTCTTCACAAGTGTGTTGAAAGTAAGATCGTTGCGCTTGATATTTCAAAGGCATTTGACAGAGTTTGTCACCAACCTCTCCTAGCGATTGGATGACACTCTTCTCCATTGGATTAGAAACTACCTTTTGGACCGTTCAATTCAAGCTTTTTCAGGGATACACGTCTGCAAATCATCAAATAAATGCTGGTGTCCCCCAAGGCTCTGTTTTATCTCCCACTCTCTTTCTAATTTTTTAAATGATATCCTGTCTGTTACCGCTAATCGAATCCACTCCTTCGCTTATGATAGTACCCTGGGCTTCTCATATTCCTTTCTTGGTTAATTTTATTGAATACCGATCTTGACAGGATAACTCAGTTTGGTAAAACTAATGGAGTGGAATTTAATGCTTCCAGAACGACATGCTGTCTTCTGTCATTTGAACAAATCCCAAACACGTGTCCATGAATGGCACTTGCATCGCTGAAACCGAGCTGCTTTCCATTCCCGGTATGTGTGTTAAAGACAACTTTCGTTGGAATGACAACATATTCGATGTCGCCAATAACGCTATAAAATGTCTAGGCTTCCTTAAGCGATGCAAGAAATATTTTAACCCTTCTGATCTGTGTTTATCCGCCGGAAATATGAGTACAACGCTCATATCTGGTCTGCTGCACCAATAACTTATTTGGAGCTACTTGACAGGATTCAAAACGCGCAATAAAACTCATTGGCGATCGTAACATCGCGAGATAGCCTGACTCTTAGTCATTTCCACCATAAGTGCTCAGACGAAATAGTCAGTTGCATTTCACCTCTAAAAACATTTCAACCCCAATACCCGCTGTGCAAAGAATGCGCATCAGTTCACCCTCAAGCCTGTATTTGGACGTACAGTGAAATATAAGGAACTTTCCTTAGTGGAATGCTTTTCCCCGCTCCATTTTTCATACGCAATACCCATGCAAGGAATGCACATCAGTTCACCCTCAAGCCTGTACTCGGACGTACAGTTAAATACAAGGAATCTTTCCTTAGCGGAATGCTCTTTCCCGCTCCATTTTTCCTACACATTATAATCTACAAACATTCAAAACCAACGTACATTGGCGTCTCTTCCTATCGTCTAATCCTTATTTCTTTAACACTAGTGCTGTGTAGCAATTACTTTATAAGGGCATTAAAAAAAAATCCCAGTACGTTATAAAAAAAATTGCGTTTCTGATTAAATTAAGTAATTTTGAAAATGTATTTTTTTTAAATCGCTTTTATTTATTTGCCAATATGTAACTTAAATTAAAACGATTTCTTTTATTCTTATTTAATGTATGTACGTGGGAAAAAGTAGGGATTTTTCTCCTCGCCGATAGGGATTTTTATATCTGCTGGTTAACAACACTGAAACCATCATTAATCTAGCATTAACCTATTCCATGGAAGAAACGTATCTACAGACTACACCAACACAAACCCATTTATGCCGAGGAAAAATAGACAAATTTGTGTTTAACATTTACCACTAGAGTCTGTATGTAGTGGTGGATTACTATGCCCAATTTCTACAATATAGAATATTGCTGCATGAATGAGGGGAAAAATGAAAAAGGAAAACGATACAAGCTAAATTCAACTGGCAGGCAACTATCTACATATCTGCATCTCTTTCTTCAACCACTGCAAAATATGATCGATTTATTTCTACTGGGCAGCCACCATCCACCAGCCAGTGTTAATACTCGTCGTTGGCGAGTAGTTTGTGGTGAAGTACCAAATTTCGTTCCGCTCTGCATCTGCATCCAAGTATTTGTACGATTTGTTTTTGCATTTAAAAGAGTATTTTTTTTTTGTTCGTTCTTCTGTCATCATTTTTTTGTTATACATACATAATTTTCAGTTTGCATTTGCATTCGAACGCATTGGTGGCGACTGGCGATAGAGAATTTTCTCTTGTTGTTGAGTTTTTCAAAGTACCAAGGAGGGCCATTGGTGAGACCAAGGTACATTGATGTATATTAATAGATTTGTGTACTGTGATTTTTGACACCGGCTCTGTTTGTTCATTCATTGTAACCAAACTGCCAAGTCCAGTGCTTCTAACTCGATTAAAAACTGATTCCAGTGTTTCAATAATTTTTTCTAAAGTGTAAGAAATCCCTTCCGTTCCATGTCTGTTAGATACAATTTATTATAAAAAACAACTAACTTCTTGCATATTTTAACATGTCAATTTTCCTAGAAAGTCTTTTGTTATAAATGTGTCGGATTTTAGCGTTTTATATGTTTTCTGCTATTGCCAAAAGTTATGCCATCATAAACCTTTTTATTTAATTTTTTTTTGATAGTATGTCCTGTCAAAATAGCTGGAAATCCAGTTTAACGCAAAAAAAAAAACAAATAATTAATAAACCCTGCCGAGGTTAGGGAAAACGACACAAATTTAGTATGTTTTGTGCGTGAGTGTTTTCTTTCGTTGTTGTAAAAGAAGTGTTCCTCGTTCGCCATTAAAATATGCGACTGATAACTAAAGTATGCCTTTGTGCTGCCTACCTGGATTTGTTAAATTCCCCTCTGAAGATTGATGTGCATAGTTTATAATAATCGCGCGATTGCTAGCATGTGACGTTTTATAACGAAAATATTCTCGCAGTGGTAAAAGCGTAATAAATTTTTTTTTTTTTTAAAGGATGTCTTACTCCTTACTTCAAGTTTCAAGTGCGATTACTGTGGACTTGTCTTAAATTTGATTATTATTTGTTTTTATTTGTTTTTTTTTTTTCTTGTAGAATCGGGTTCGTGATGAATATGAACAATGTGAGTGATATACCGGTTCCTGACCCAGGATCTGTGGAGAAGGTTAGTACCCAACTATGAACTTAACGTACATGTCAACAATGCTTAGATTTTATTAAAAGTTACTAAGCTATCGGCCTTTTAAAACTGTTCTGTTTGTATTTGTCCTTTAAAATTTATTTTTGTGCTACCCACTAACATGCACCAATTATTTCTATGACTATTTGGCATTTGTAAAGGAAAATTCGGTCTAGAGACATTCATCCATCAGGACTCCATCCGTTCGAATTTTGCAAATCATATTATTTTGCGCAAAGCTTTGTAAGAAGTTTTAAATGTTTGTAATTAATTTTGATCAACGTTGGAACGTTTTTATCAATTAGAAGTTGCGTACATCACTTTAAACAATTATGAACACTTAAAGATGGAGGCGTCTTTGGGAATAATCGGCTTACATACATCTTTTGAATTGTGTCAATTGGAAAACCTCTTCAATTGGAGTTAATTCAATCGGCGATCAATATTTAGATAGCTTCCTGGTACATTATGTACATCCGGGTGATATAGATGCTAAAAGCTCATCTGTTGCGTACTCAATTCGTGTAGACAAATCCAAACTGCCAATGCACATGTGCAATTTACAGCCGGTGGCATGGGAGAACATAAACGTGTCGCACAGCGCTGCAACATAATTGCCACAGCTACACGTTCTGGAGGATACGCCAATAAATTCTGGGACAACAATTTGCTACTACATCTGACCATATTTTAAGGGATCTATTTTAGCATTATGAATTAATTTGTCTGTAAAAAAAATGTTCAAAGCGAATGTCTGTCTGACTGAAATAGGAAAACATATGCACTCCATGTGTTAAGCGCTGTTGCAAGTATTCCATTATTGAACGAAGGCGAAAACAAAATATTCAACTTGGTGGTTCATTTTGATGAATGTGCAACCTTTTGGGGATGGTGTGGATAAATTCAGCCGAAAGTTGACTGAATTGTCCCCCCTTTTTCAGCAATGTACATCAGCTTGCTTGATGGGAAGATTTTCCCGGAAAATGTTTAATAATACAATCATCCCTCGCTTGTGTTTTTCAAGCTGAAATCAGCAGACAGTCCTAGCGATGAAATTTTCAGCAATGGAGTTAATCATCTGTGTGGACAGTCAGTAAAGTGATCGATTTCAACGTCATAAACGTGAAGAGCAATTAGCTATCACTCGATACTACTCGGTTGGGGTTGCAGGGAACGAGACGGCGCATATGCTGGCCAGATGCGGCCGTGATATGAACCCACTTGAAGCTGACGTGCAGGTACTGCCTGCCTTAGCTCCATTTAAGAGCTTAATCGACGGTATCGCGATAAGACTAGCTTCGAAAATATGGTAAAATGCTACAGTTTGTGTCATAACTCGCAGTCTGTGGCCCGTCATTGATTAAAAGAAATTTACGCCCCTACTGTCCTTTGACTCGGTTATTAATCGAACAATGCATAATCGGGAACATAGCCAGAAGGCTTTTGATCCCAACAAATTACTTCTGCAGAAGCTGCAGATATTAGGAAGAAATAGAATCTGTTGAACATCTCCTGTGCCATTAGCCGGCAATCGATGAACGACGGTTTTCCTACTTGGGAGAACGGTTCTTTGACATGGCAGAGATACCTCTAACAGATATAAATCGATTCATTAACATATCCAAAAGGTTTTGCTAGATGCATGTCCTACCATGCACTACAAGAGGATACTCCCGATGGGGCTTTTTCGGCCTCTGACTGAAACATACACAATCGAGTATGCAACCCTCCTTACCTAACCCATCATCCCTCGCTTTGCGAGTGGGTTAAGGAAATAAATAAATATTAGGCATTAACGGCCCTAACATAGCTTCCCCAACCACTTTCTTGTGCGAAGTAGAAAGGGACCTATAGCCGACACACTAACCACTGAGCCACTGGAGTGAGTTAGGGAAATGAGAAGTCTCGCGCAAAGCGAAGTGAGAATTTCGTGCAATTAAGGGGGTTGCGTTTCTGAAGTCGAGCGAACAAATTAAATTTTAGTAGACCCGAAATGTTTTTTCGCGCAAAAGTGAAGCCGCACAAAAATACGTCGCGCAAAGCGAGCGAATTACTTACTTAGGCGGCGCTACTTTCCGGGGTGGACATGGGCCGCAACCAATATGCTTCTCCATTTAGGCAGCATGCCCCCCCATATGCATTGCACTGTTTATGGGATTAGTTGCGAAATCGCAAGTAGATTCCATAAACAGTGCAATGCATATGGGGGGCATGCTGCCCCCCCTGCAATCCCCCTGCTTGGGGTCACTGTTTGATTTGGGGTAGGTGCGAGGTACGTTTCTTGAATTATCATAAAATGTTAAGAGAATTTATTTCCCACTAAAAAGTGTAGTTATTGCTCACCATCAGTGGGCAATAACTTCACAAAAAAAAGTGAAATTATTGCCCACTCGAGGTGAATATAAATACCCAGGTGAAGTTATTTCCCTGCACCGACAAACGTGGCGTCCATTTCAGCCACTGGCGCCTGGATTTATGCCTCCCATTTATGAAAACAGAACGAGGCAAAAATAAAGTGCTCGGAAAAGGTCAGTTGCTTTTGTTTTTGTTTTTGTTTTGAAGCGAAGTGTTAAAACAGAGTTATGACAGCTGCTGTCATAAACCACCTTAAGGGAGAATAATTTGCCAACTTAAATACACAATTTTGGGATTTCTTTTCAAGCACTTGATGAATTATTTTTAAACGCTGTGAAATATAAACAACCATAACAGAGTATCGACGTCATGAGAGATTATAAAATGTCTATAAATTAAAATTAAGCATATACCATGCGTAGCAATCTATTGATAGAAACTTCTAAACAAATTTCCTGTATCAAATGCTTTGGTTTAAGACATCAATTTCGTGATAAAAATATTATTTACCCTTCAAGATACCCTTCGCCATTAACGAATGTTGCCTTAAGTCGTTTGATCGATTAATATATTTTGTCATACAACTTAATCAAGTGTCACAATCAGAATTCAATTTGACTGGCTTCAATGAGTTTTATAATTATTTTTAGGTCATGGTTGTTATCGTCTATTAACTGGATCTAAAACATTCAATCACGTGGTGTTTTTGTTTTGCTTACTTTATGGACCGGACCGCGTGTCTCTTAAATACCCTTGAGACCTACTGACAAACAATTTTGTATCGGCTTTTACTCTGTATATTTTTGTATGTTGTAATGGCAAAGGCAATCTCCATGCGGTCAACACTGTTGCTGCTCGCGTGTATAGATACATTTAGCGATCGCCGGCAGGCAGCTATTAAAACAGCATATACTTGCAGTTATAGGGTAATTATTTTTGAATGAAAAGCTCCAACACAAACAATTGAATGCCTGATCTGAGAGAAGTCACGCTTAACTTGTTTGGCTTATGCAATACACTGGGGGACGTACCTAGTCAAAGTTTAATAGAAAATTGAAAAGCAACAAAATAATTAATTGATCGTCTCTACGCGTAAATGCCGTCTCTTTCATTAGTATCTTTTGTTGTTGTTTTTTTTTTTTTTTGTCATTTTAAGAAACAATTATTATTTGGTTGTGTCTTTGCCGCCACGAGTTTTGGAAATTTCTTTTCCATCATCAACCAAGTTGAATCAAAGCACGCATACAAATTCATTTTAGAAAAAAATAATTTTATTCAATCATCATTAGCAAATGTGTTTGTTTTCTTTGTGTGGCTGCGTCTATGTTTATGTGTGCGTGTGTGGGTTTGTTACAAAACTAATCATAAAGCGATTACACGCGTTTTTATTTTCCCCTCCAGTGTACAAATAACAAAAATGGTTAAATCTTTTAATTTTCGTTGCTTATTTGTAAAAAAAAATACATACAGTCCGTATCTTTTGAATAGGCTCACTCATAAATTATTTTTAAATTAACTGTTTTGTGTACCTTTTCGATCTCTACATATGAAATTGTATATTCAATTGAAAGTTAGGACTGAGTTCATCAGACTAAGACTATTTCAAATAGTTTCGAAAAGCTAACGGAATTTTTTCAGACTATTTCGATTCGATTGACTAAAATGCAATTTTCTTTCTGTAACATTAGAATAGAATCACTTATGTTTATTTAAGTTAAAATGAAAACCAAATAAATTTTTTTTAAAAAAAAGAATTTTTATTTATTTTCTATCGCTTGCACAATTATTTTAGTGCTTTGTACAACCTCCCTAATTTTGAATTACGTCGAAAATGCGGTCTTTTAATTAATCATACAAAGATTTTAATAGATTAAGGGAAATACTTGCCCAGGCCACTTTGATACATTTGTTGGTGTAGGTACTGCTTCCCACCTTCATACACCTTTCGTGTCAACCAACCCCACACATTTTCGATTACTCGTATGTTCACATCTGGGGAGTAGGGTGGCCAGGAAAGTTGTTCTATATTTTGGCGTTGTTAACCAAATTTTAATTATTCCAGCTTTGTGAATCAACGCATTGTCCTGCTGAAAAACCGGTCCAGTATAGTTTTGTAATAAAGTGCTGCCATTCTGCAGCTAATAAAAACCAAATCGATTGTTCCATAATATGATATAGCGCCCCATACCATAACGCCTCTCTCGCGGCTGAACTGACGGCAGCGCTGCCAGAATTCATGATTTATCATGATTTTCATGTTTTTTTAGACCCAAATCACGTTTTCATGTTTTTGAGTCCAAAATCATGTTTTTTTTCACACAAAATTTGTCCCTATAATCGCAAAGCCTACCCTAAATAAACACAAACACGGAACTATTTAACTAAATCCTACTCTTTCTCTCGCCTCGGGCCTTGCAATATTTTTGAAAGCTCAGCAATCACCTCGAGTGCTCGAGTAATGCAATGATGATGAGTAAAAGAGATCAGAGGATGAAACATTTTTTTTCATTTTTCAATCGTTTTCTCCTTTTTCAATGCTTTTTATTTTCCTGATACCATTTTGCTTTCAACATTGAGAATTGAGTTCAGCTTCAGCAATTGCCAATTGCAGAGAATTGAAACATATATTTTGGCTTAAGAAAAATCAGGTATTTATTTTATTAAAATCGCATTTGGCCCTTTTAAAATTTCAGTTTTTGTTCTCTAGACAATGGATAAATTTGTGATTCGCAAAAAAATCAGCTCTGGTACTGATTCGGGTTTAAGAACACAAACATCGGCCTCAGAATCAGAATGTACTACGCCTACGCCAACTTGTTCGGCCGAAGCTGAAGGCATTGTCTGTATTTGAGTTTTCTAAGTTTTATTTTACCTTTTTTCACAAAACTCAATACATGTATTAGCAATGAAGTCAATTTTAAGTTGCTACGTGAAAACAGAATACTTAGACTTAGACAAGACTGCAATAAATATAAATATAGATTATATAAATCCTCGCAATCAACTACCATATAGCAATATGTATTATGGTGTAAAAGTGAGTCTTTTTTTGGAAAACAATGCAGTTGAAAAAAGTATTTTAGATAGTTTTCATTGCGATTGCTAAAGTTTTTTAGTGGAAGCTACAAAGCAAATATTCCAAAGATTCAATTTTAAAGAAACCGTCCTGCAAAATATCGAAGTTCTTGCTCCTCAAAATATTTTGAAAACCGACTCCATTCTATCACTCGTAAAGCATTTCCCGCATTTGGTGAAAGAGGATGAGCTGCAGGAAATCGATAACGAGTGGAGAGCATTAAAACATCTTGATTTAAATTTAAGTCAAGATGTTGAAGAATTTTGGAATGGCGTCGGTAAGATAAGGCAAGCAGATGACACTCCAGCCTTTTGAAAACTATCAAAGTTTTTTTTTTCGAAATATTTTTTTTGCCACACTCTGCAGCAAATACTGAAAGGATTTTTTCAGTAGTAAATATCGTAAAAACAAAATTAAGGAATAGACTTGAGATGGATTCTCTCAATGGTTTACTACATGCTAAGCATATGATTAAAAACCAAAGATGTTTTGATTTTAAAGTTCCTGAGGAACTTTTCAACAAATACTTCAAAAACATTTACAATAAAAAAGAGTTCGAATAATTTATTTATTTTTATTGCAAATAAGTCATTTATTTATTTTTAAAATAAGTTTTTTTGTGATTTTGATTTAATTTGATATATAACTCAATATGTGAATATTTATCTTTAACTGTCTTAAAAGACACATACAAAACTGTTTATTTTTGTTTTAAGTTTCGTTACTTTTTTGCTTTTATGTTTTAATAAATAATTTGAATAAACTGTTAATTTATTACATATATTTATTTTACTCATGATATGGTTTAAAAATTGTCTATTTGAATTCTTTCTTTTATTTTTCATTACGAGATAGGTCGGTGTTTTTTTTTTATCCCAAATCATGTTTTTAAACTATGTTTTTTTTTTTTAATTTCTCAGTGGCAGCACTGGCTGACGGTCCAAAAAAATATTTTCTTTTCTTAAATCATAGTAGTAATAGTTGTATCCGTCGGGCCAATCGAGGTTGAACTTCTTTTCATCAGAAAATATCACTTTCCGCCAATCGTTTGAGCGACTGCTGCCACCTTTATTCCAATCCATGTGCAAAACTTAGCCGCTGTTGTTTATTTTAAGGCGGTTCAGGTGTCCGGCACTCTTAATTTCTCTGCTTATGGTCATCCAGCTCACTTCTAACACAGCTTCGTGTCTAATCTTACTTAGAGAATGGGTTGAATTGGATGCTAACCTTATAATTTCTCGTTTTTCTCGGCTTGAAAGTACAGTAGAAGTACAGCCTTTGTAATTTTTTCGGTAAAATAATGAATTTTTTAAATAACTGTTAAATACTTTTAGACTTCGGTTAAGTTTTTTTAAATATAGCGCGATAAGAACGATTTTGTTCATAGTAAGCCTATATTTTAGTAATTTCCGTTGCATTTAAAGATTGTTTTCTAGCAATTTAAACTATTAAGTAGATCTAAATCACAAGAAATAAACCAATTATGTATCACTCCCGATGGCTTTCCGATGATCGCGCTGCTAAACTTTCGCTTACAATGAGTAAGAAAGTTAGTTGAGGCTATTCTAATGTTACAAAAAAAAAATGCATACAAAACTAGCTCAAAAGTCCCGTTCATTGAAAAAAATTGTTAAAAGCTCTCTTAATCTCTGAAACTCTCTTGTCACCCAATGCAAATTTCCTTGGCTACACATCAAAGAGCTCTCAAAACAGTTAGTTTAAAAAAAAAAAACAATATGTGAGGCTATCCAATTGTTACGGACTGTATATCTTGATATGTGGTGAACGTCCCAGTTTCAGATACAAACATGTACCGATACCATTCTCAGCTTTCCTAATAATAATATGTAATAATATTAGTTAGGGTATATTACGGTGCGACCTATTGGTCTGTTGTGTCCCCTGCTTGTACCTCGGAGAGGTTCATGCCCTCTTTCAGAGCCCCGTCTAGACACACATCTTTTATGGAGCGTATCGGGGTATTGCTCTGATTTATCCTTGGCAGGTCACACTCCTTAGAGCACACGTCCAGTTTCCAGTTTCCTTGATGAATCTGAGAATGAGTTGTGGGTCCATGGTTTGTATGACCTTGTCTGTTTTTTGGTACCTGCCCAAATATCTCATCCTTTTGTGGGCCAGTGCCCCACAGGATTCCAGTATGTTGGGGCGAGTGTGGGTGATTGAAAATAAAGAGTCAGTAGGTGAATTTCGGGTTATTCAAGTATGGATTATTGGTGGGTATCTTACCTCTAGAATGGATTAATGGAAAGTGGGCGAGTAGGTTAGATTCGATTTTTGGGCGGGAGGTGGTATATTGTATCCAGATCACTGCGTTCGCTTGTGGGCCTATTGTGATATCCTCCATTTAGAGCTCGTCCGTAATGCCGCAGTTTTTTTTTAGGAAGGCGGCTAATTCTTTGGGAGAGCGGGCAACTATGTCTGCTGCTTCAAGGTAGAATTTACTTAGATAACGTTGACGCATTTTGGCTTAGCTAGCAGTTGGTATGTGTTCTGCTGTTTCAACGTCTTCGTTGCATAATCTGCAGGTATTATCCTGTGCTATGCCCATAGTCATCGGGTGTTTTTTAACACGTGAGGAAGCCTGTGACTAGTCGTATCTTACTTCTACTTAGTTGTAGTAGTTGTTTCGTTTTTTTGTAGGAGCTATCTGGCATAAAGTTTTTAGCTTGCCTGTTTCCTTCGGTTTCCCTCCAGAATTGGAGCTTCTTTCCCTCAAGCCTATGTTTGATACAGCTTTTAATAGTGCTTATTGATAGCCCGCAGAATGGTCTTGGCATCATGAATGGGGATGCGGATCCTGTTCTGGCTAGTTCATCTGCTTTTTCATTGCCTTCGTATCAACTGTGTCCAGGCACCCAGATCAGTTGAACTTTATTTGTGGTGCCCAGTAGCTGTAGAAGCTGGAGACAATCCCAGACGAGGCGTTGATTGCGAGTAGGGCCGCCCTGCTATCAGAGAGAATGTAGATGTTTTTGTTTTTTAAAAGCCTGTTTAGATTCTCTCGAATGCATAGCTCTATCGCGTAGATTTCCGCCTGGAATACGGTGCTGCTTGTGTCCATACTAGCGTATAGACACGTTTGAGTGCGAGGGCCGTATACTCCTGCTCCAACCCCTTCATTTGTTTTCGATCCATCTGTGTACCATACATGAGAATTTTTGGCAAATGTAGGTTTATTCTGTCTCCAGTTTAGACGGTCTGGGAATGTAACCTAGAAGTTGTGTCGGAAGTTGTATCTTGATAGACATTACTGTCTGTTAGGTGTATTTCAAGTAGTTCGGGTTCTCTGCGTTCCCGTAGGATTATAGAGTGAGCTATGTTGGATGGTTTGAATCATCTTCTGTGATGAGCGTATAGGTGTTTACCATTGCTTTTTTCATGAGTTCTAGGTGAAGTGGGGGGATATAGTATATAGTATAATTTCAAGTGCAGACAAAGGCTAGTCGCTGAATTTTATTGAACTTAGCCTGTGGCGACCTCTGCGTTGCTTTCTGCCACCAGACAGCGGCTGCATACGTGATATAGGTCTTGTAATTGCCTGAAAGACATCCACAGTGTCATTTTGAGGTTAAGTTTTTACCTCGTAGGCTTTTGCTGGTCCATAATGAGGTCCTGGCCTTATCAATAGTTTTGGTAAGGTGAGAGTTCCATGTGCAAGTTTTTCGTCTAGTGTGATTCCTAGATATTTAGCGTTTCTGAGTCGTCCTCGCCATGGTGCTTTTCTTGGGGTTGACTTTAAGTCCAACCTTTGTGCACCACTCTGCTACCAGGTTCACAGCCCTCTGGAGGCAGTCCGAGATTGTGTTTTCGAATTTTCCTCTGATTAGGATAGCTATGTCGTCTGCATATCCTTGGACATAGAAACCATCATTACTGAGAATGAAGTGGGCGAGTAAGAAATTTTAACTTAAAATGAAAGCAATGCTATGGTGAATAAATGAAATTAATATGCATTCAGTGATATCTTTTATAATGCAAGGTTTTAATAACGACATCTACATTTGAATACATCAATATGGCTTTAGCAAGTTTGTGGTCTGGAGTTTCGGCGGTTTCACTGCAGAATCTGCAGAGCCCGTCCTCTCATATACCCATTTTCTTCAGGTGCTCCTTGAGTCTACAGTGCCCCGTATGGAGGCCTGTTAGGATTCTTAGGTTGTAACCTCTTTTGGTTATAATTTCCTAAAAGTTTCTTTGCTTGCCTCAGACCATCAGGTTGAGAAAGGTTTTGGTCCTTGTTTCTTCCTCCAGTCTCCTGAACTCTTCGCGTAGAGTGTGTTCTCCTATCCCGCAGAACGGTTCAGGTCCTATAACGGGTTCCTCTGCCCCTTTTCTTGCCAGAGAGTCTGCTGCTTCATTGTCTGTAATGCCAACATGGTCAGGTACCCAGCAGATGGAAATTCGGTTGTTCTTGCCTAGTGTATTAAGTCCGTGTTCTAGTTCCTTGCAAGAACCTTTATGGCTATTTTCCCAGCGTTAAGTGGAGGAAAATGTGTGTGTGTGTGTAGCACAAATCTATTTCTCTACCTGTACCTTTTGTGCAATGTGCTTTTTCTTTCTTTCTTTTTATGCACATTTTGCAGTTTGTGTTGTTTTTTTTTATGGCGCATGGCCATGGGATTGAGAAAGATAGGGTACGAAATCTAAATGTGATTGAGAGGGAGTCACACTCAAGAGTATATCCATATAATGATTAGAGACACTCTCGATGTTTTCTTTATCAGTTCTTATCAGAAAGTATTTTGTTTTAAATTTGAGAAGTGGCAGACTGGCGAAGCAAGGCGAGCACGGGACAGCTACATAGTTATAAATAATTCCTACTAATAAAATTGTTGATCGAAAAGTTTCATTGCTAATCATTTAGAAATAAATCCTATGAATGGAGCTAGGAGTCCACCTAAAGATAGTAAATTTAAAAATAATATAAACCTTAAACTAATATATAAAAAAAAAATCTAATAATAATTTAAATAAAAAATAAAAACCTAGAACAATTCTCTGAAACAAGACAGCACAGATCTTTTTGGTCTAGATCTAGACTGTAGAGATGCCATCATAACTACCTCCTGCGGGTCGTTACGAGTTAGCGGTTTCCAAGGGCAATCCTTCTTCTTCGGTTGAGAAATTCTATTCCTATCTTTTAAATATAAGACCTGTGAAGTATTTTGTGTAGCTTTCCTCTGATTAAAGATGTCTGAAGTGCCCGAAAGAGCTCCGCTAAATTCAATACTCTTAGTCAGAAATCTCCTTTAGAGATTCCTCGGAAAATCATTGCAAAAAACCATCTTACTTAATCGCAGATTTATAAATTGCGAAGATGTCCCGGCGAGTCCCGCAACTTCAAAATATTGCCGCAATCGTTTCTATTTATTTATTTATTTATTTATTTATTTATACTTCATCTACGAACACTTACAGCTAACAGATATTTCAGGTATTTAAACGTCTTAAATGTATCTCTTGGCAAAAACAACTCAATATTACTACTGGCTTCATGGAAAGATGCAATTGCTTTAGATATTGATTCATTACAACCGTTCCTAGTTCGGTGAACGAACTGAAAAAGAATATCCCTAGCTCTTAGTGATCAAGCAGGATTGGGTGTAGCGGTGGGCATCTAATGTGGTAGCAAATTATATCTATTGTCTTAAATGTATCTTCTGACAAAAACAACTCAATATTATTACTAGCTTCATGGAGAGATGCAATTGCTCTAGATATTGATTCATTACAACTGTTCCTAGTTCGGTGGACGAACTGAACAAGAATTTCGCTACCCGGTTCACACCGGCCTACACATTTTGGCCGAAAATTCCATCGCATTTTGAAAAAATCTATTCTGGTAAAACGCATTAGTATCCTGTCAAGACGGTCGGATTGAATTCCAAACGCAGGGTTCCAAATGACGTCGGCGTATTCAAGAACTGCTCCTACTAAGGAAGTATATAAAGATTAGAGGGCAAAAGGGCCTCTAAAGTCCTTGCAATTTCGATTGATAAAACCGATAGATGAGTCGGCTTTGAGAGCAAAATAGTCCATACGACTTCTTAGAGAAAAGGTGACTTCCAGGACAACGCCAAGATCTTTGATTTCGTCAACACGGCAAGGGGGATAAGAATCAATGACGTAGTTAAACTGCAAAGTTCATGCAAATCTTGAAAAAGTAATCGCGTGACACTTTTTTAGATTAAGTTTTAAGTCATTGTGGGGCGCACTGGCTCAGTGTCGAAGTTGTAATCGAAAGGTCCCCGGTTCAATTCCCGCCGGGCTAAAATAACATCTAGAGTTTTTTCCACTGCCCCATGAACGTCTGACAAACATCCAAGAGTAGGTATCAATTGTCATGAGAAGCTTCTCAAATTCGTCGTTCGGATTCGGCTTAAAATTGTAGGTCTCTTCCACTTCGCACGAAAGTGATTGGAGAAGCTAGGTTTTAGATCCTGTATGCGCCAATCCGAAATAGAAGACAAATCTGATTGAAGAAGTGATACAGTCGTCTAAGAATTGAATTTTCAGAAATAATTTATAAGTCATCGGCGTACTAAAGACACTGGGCAGGTCTTTATGGCCAATGGAATATCATTAATGAAAAGTATAAACAGCAGTGGACCTAAATGGCTACCTTGGGGAACCCCAGAGTTGAATTTTATTGGCTTTGAATAAGCATTGCCGATACGTCCTTTTTGAATTCTATTGACAAGAAAACATGACATCCAACATATTCGAATGTCATGAAATTAAATAAACATGCCATTTTAACTGTCAAAATTATGTCTACATTTGTATTAGACCAGTTTATACGTATTAAGTCGCTAGCATGGCTTTATGAATTTGAGTAACGAGTACAGATAGTACCTGGACTAGTTAGTTCTTTTTCGGGAAAATATAAATAAAAACAAAGTATTTTGCCACGCCTGGCGGTTTTTGGGGCGTTTTTTTAAAAAAACAACTTTTTTTATATGCTTTTCTTTATGCAGTCAATGTTTTTTTAACAATTCGTCCATACTAATTTTTTTTGTCACGCCCACTTTTTGGGGGATAGTAATAGGGATCCAGCAGTTCGCCAAAGCGGACTGTTGCCTTTTTGTAGCATGCTTAAGGGGTTAGCTCTTGCGAACGTCTGACAAAAATCCAAGAGTATCAATTGTCATGAGAAGCTTCTCAAAATTAGCCGTTCAGATACGGCTTTAAAGTTGTAGGTCCCTTCCACTTCACACAAGCAAGGGGTTGGAGAAGCTAGGTTTTAGGCCCTGTATTATTACATTTATCATTAACGGCCCAATGCCTTATATTTATTTTTTTAAGGGGTTAGGGTAAAAAATAACAAATTTAATGTGGAGTTCTAACGAGTGGTGGGCCCGCATTATTATAACTTCTTAACCTATATAACCCTTATTCTAAGTTCTAAGACACATGTGCAGCAAGAGCCGTGCTGCGAGATGATTTTGTATGTAAAATGACACATTGCTTACTGCATGTCAATTCTTAATGCAAGGAGTCTCTATCTCTAATTTTGATTCACCGATTCCGGCTTGACGTTTTGTGCTGTAGAATTATATGACAATGCCTAACATCTTAGACTGTTTGGTCTTTCAGTGATATTTAGGCAAGCTTTTTTTAATGAACTCGCACCCTTATAATGTAATAGCTACACAGCGCGGACATTAAGGAAATTAGGGTTAGAAGAAAGGGAGAGATGCCGATGCACGTTGGTTTTGAATGTTTGTATATTATAATGTGCAGGAAAAATGGAGCCACATTCAAGTTTTATGGCTAAGGAAAGATTCATTGTATTTCACTGTACGTCCGCATACAGGCTTAATGGTGAACTAATGCTCATTCCTTGCACAGCGGGTATTGCGTTTGCAATGATCTTATTGTGGAATGCAGCTGGCTGCTTCGTTTGAGCACTTGTGGTGGAAATATCGATGAAACAGCGATAGACAGGGGACTTTGCGACGTTGACTAAGAGAGTCAATACGTTTTATCTCGCGTTTTTGTGTTCTCTTGAGCTTTGACTTTGAACAGCTCCAAATATGTGATTGGTTCACCTGCCCATGTATGATCGTTAAACTCAAGTTTTGGCCGAATAAACGCCTTATACATTGTAGCCAGATCAGAAGGGTGAACTATTTCTTGCATCGCTTAAGGAAGCCTAGGCATTTCGCAGCGGACACAAAACAGAGCCTTGCATATTTCTCACTCCACGTGTGTTTCATGTGCGTTGATGCATGCTGCACATCTGTTTCAGCCATTAGAATATATTAATTTTGAGTCATAGTTTGTTACATGGCTTAATATTGCCGTAATCCCCTAGAAGTTTCTATATCATGATCGGCATCGATAGTAATGCTGGTTTAGCCATGTCCGTCCTTTAAATTTGCACCATATACTCTCTAGGGGCCCGTCCACTGACACGCCTACAATTTATAAAAAAAAAACCGTTGTATCGAAAAAAAATTAAAGTTTTAACTAGGAAGCTGAAATTTGGAATATAGGGGCCGGTAATGCTTATAGCCCGCGCCCACTGACAAGCCCAATTTTGAAATTGAATTGAAGACATCATTGTAAATGAAAGTCCTTTTCTTCAAAAAGTATGTAGATAAATTCCTTTTTATAAAGTTGCCTGCCATGTCACTTTTAAGGGGCGTTTTTGACATTAACTGTTTGTCTCGATAAAATCCTTTAAAGTCTTTTTTTTTCAAAAAGAATGTAGCTTAATTCCTTTTTATACAGTTGTCTGCCATGTCCACTTTTAAGGGGCGTTTTTGACATGAACTTTTTTTCAATAAAATCCTTTAAAGTCCTTTTCTGCAAAAAGTATGTAGATAAATTCCTTTTTATAAAGTTGTCTCCCATGCCCACTTTTAAGGGGCGTTTTTGACATGAACTTTTTTTTCTCGATAAAATCCTTTTAAGTCATTTTCGTCAAAAAGTATGCAGATAAATTCCTTATTAAAATGTTGTCTGCCATGTCCACTTTTAAGGGGCATTTTTGACATGAATTTTTTTTTCAATAAAATCCTTTAAAGTCCTTTTCTGCAAAAAGTATGTAGATAAATTGCTTTTAAATTCCTCATTAAAATGTTGTCTGCCATGTCCACTTTTAAGGGGCGTTTTTGACATAAACTTTTTTTTTTCAATAAAATCCTTTAAAATCCTTTTCTGCAAAAAGTATGTAGATAAATTGCTTTTAATAAAGTTGTCTGCCATGTCCACTTTTAAGGGGCGTTTTTGACATGAACTTTTTTTTTAATAAAATCCTTTAAAGTCCTTTTCTGCAAAAAGTATGTAGATAAATTCCTTTTTATAAAGTTGTCTCCCATGCCCACTTTTAAGGGGCGTTTTTGACATGAACTTTTTTTTCAATAAAATCCTTTAAAGTCCTTTTCTGCAAAAAGTATGTAGATAAATTGCTTTTAATAAAGTTGTCTGCCATGTCGACATTTAAGGGGCGTTTTTGACATAAACTTTTTTTTCAATAAAATCCTTTAAAGTCCTTTTCTGCAAAAAGTATGTAGATAAATTGCTTTTAATAAAGTTGTCTGCCATGTCTTCTTTTAAGGGGCGGTTTTGACATAAATTTTCTTTCCAATAAAATCCTTTAAAGTCCTTTTCTTCAAAAAGTATGTAGATAAATTCCTTTTTATAAAGTTGTCTCCCATGCCCACTTGTATGGGGCGTTTTTGACATGAACTTTTTTTTCAATAAAATCCTTTAAAGTCCCTTTCTGCAAAAAGTATGTAGATAAATTGCTTTTAATAAAGTTGTCTGCCATGTCCACTTTTAAGGGGCGTTTTTGACATAAACTTTTTTCAATAAAATCCTTTAAAGTCCTTTTCTGCAAAAAGTATGTAGATAAATTGCTTTTAATAAAGTTATCTGCCATGTCCACTTTTAAGGGGCGTTTTTGACATGAACTTTTTTTTCGATAACATCCTTTAAAGTCCTTTTCGTCAAAAAAGTATGTAGATAAATTGCTTTTTATAAAGTTGTCGCCATGTCCACTTTTAAGGGGCATTTTTGGCATAAACTCTTTTTTTCGATAAAATTCTTTAAATGCTGTAAAACAAAATATGTATATCGTTTTTAAGTTTCCAAACTTAGATTTTTGCCACGCCCACTTTATAAGGGATAGGAATATTAAAAGGGTTTTTTAAAATGCTTTTTCAAAGGATTGAAAAGGCCTACACAATTAAACTTCACACTGCATTTGTAATTGGTACACGGCCAATCTACCAGTACAAACTTCATTCCACTGAAAACTTGATCAAAAAAAAAAATCAATATACAGGGTGTTCCAAATAAGACAGACCAACCAATGTTCAACACGTTTACCTCTTGTAAAAAATCAATTATTTTTAATGGGAATTAAGGCACTTTGAATAAAAAATGACATCAGGGCGCAGTCAAATCTGGTGAACAGGGTGGCCAAGGGAAATGTGAATGTTTCGAAATCGAAGGGTCGCCAAAAATTTCACGCAACAGTTCCATAGTTTGGCTAGCAGTGTGCGCAGTCTTGGTGAAACCACAAAATAGGATGCTGCTGCGCCAATGGCCGCAAAAGAAGGCGATCATTGGAAATCGTTTCTGATGTTTCATCCTCATTCTCGAAAAAAAAACGGGTCGATAACTTTTTCGGCCATAACACCGCAACAAGCAGTGCATCTGGATGACTGCAGCTGATGTTGGTGTTGGATTTTCAAGGCCTCACAATCTACAGAATAAAAAAAGTTATTCGTGTTTAAGATTGGTTAATCTTTTTTGGCCCACCCTGTATGATGCTCGGTTATTCTTATTATCAACCGAAAAACCAATTTGTACTTATATTGGGAAAATAGAAACTGTGTCGTTTACTTATATTTAAGATTGTAAATAGATTTGTTTTTCATGTGCGCTCAAAACCGAAATCAATGTGCCTGTGCAAAGATATTTGTGTGCTAAAAATACAAAAACAAACAATTTAAAACAATTTCTTTTTGAAAATGAAAAATCAAACAAACAAACAAACAAACAAATTGAATCGAAATTATTATAGGAGATGGACGCTACTAGTTCTTTTATGGGACAACGTATGAAAATGGTAAGCGTTCGTAAAAAAAAACGTTTTTTTTCACTGAGAACAGCAAAAATATATTCTCATAGCCACGTCATTTTTTTAACATAACATTCGTATTTTTTAGTTGTACAGTTTGCTTTCCATTGTACTGTTCTTTTCTTTAAATGACTGCTCATTCCCCATTCACAATGACCAATAAAAATAATGTTCCTCCATAAAATCATAAAAATATCGACATTCATTACTCTTAAAATTTCAACACCATCATAATAATGTTTGTGTATGCTTTTCGCATGAATTTCTTCAATGAGTCTTTTCAAATCACATTAAAAATATATATATATAAATAGTTAAACAAATTTTGTAATAAATTGTTAAGCTACATACCAATAGTGGTGTGTTGTTTTTTTGTTTTAACTTTTTGTTTGGTGCGTGATTTTTTGTCTTGTATATTATGTTGTTTATTTATTTATCCACCATATGCAATATTTACAGATAATTAAGTTAAAAAAACTGAATAACATTTAAATCTGATGATAATTAATAATCCTAAGAAAGTAGTAATGAAAAAAGGAAAGCGAAAGCTAGTTAGGAAATCCAAAGTCTATAATGCTTCAAAAAACTCAGGGATAATCTATCGGTATCCATTTACATTCAAACATTGTTACGCAACTATTGTCTGCGGTCCAACATGCGTAGTGCAAGGGCTAATGATGTTTTTTTTTTTGGGAGCAGAATACATAATGTACCGTCAAGTGGCAAGCCCCTTGGTGTGTCCGATTCTCGCGGGCCAAACTCTCCCCGCTACGAACTCGAGACCACCCTTTAACCGCTGTTTGCATAACATCATGGTGGAGCGGTTTTTTTTTATGTCCATAAGCGGACGACGTCTTTTAAGTCTTCTGTGACTGTGAGCCGTATTGAGATCTCTCTCTGTTTCGGTCTTCTTCCATCTTTTTCGTCTAGCAGCACTCCCGAAGAAGGTGTTTTTTCCCCGGTGGGAGGTGGTAATCTTTTAAAGACGATCCTGGGCCGTTTTTTTTTTTTTTTTTTTTTTTTTAGAAAAAGGAAATCCAAATCAGACTCGGTAACGTTCTATTGTACTACTACCAGGCAGAAATCCTCCTTTTTGGTGTAGAGGCATGAGAATGGGTGGCGTATGTTGATGTTCCCCATGGGGATTGAACCTGCACCGTACTCAGTAGCAGCGTGAGATTTTTACCCACTAACCCTAGTCCCTACGGTACCGTTTTCTTGGCATTGCATCGCAGGGGAGTTTCCGACTTAATTGTCATCTGGATTCATGTTCGTCCTTTTGGACTCTTTTCTCTCACGTTCCAGTATTTTCAAGTTCGTTACGCGTTTGCGTGCCATCAGCTATGTGGACCAACCCACTTATAGCATCAACTGAAGAGCGCGCTCTTCTGAGGTCAAACAGTCGGTCTGAGAGAGCCACTGCGAAAAGTCTATTATAAATTATCTTCTCGGGGATTTTTCCCATGTGTCCAATAGGCATATAGGGCGGTAGGTTCTTCTAGAAGATGTGCGAAGATGGTGAAGAAGGTGTGGTTTGCGTCCTCTGGTGGAGAATCCCCGTACTAGCAGGTTGGGCTTTCTGGTTTGCCCATCTTATAGAGTTGAAGCGTTAGAAAAACCATGTCCGATGAAAAACTGGGCGACGTAGAAGTTTACTTTACCGTGCGTTCCACTCGGCCATGTTTTTGATCAGCCTTGCCGTCCATCGTCCTCTACTTTCCGAGTCCCATCGCTCTTGCCATTGCTGTTTGGTGAGCTTTTTTGCCTCCTGTATTGCCATTTAAACACCAATTTCCGTCTTTTTGTCTTGGATGTATTTCTTTTCTGCCGCTAGGAGATCGATAGGAGTCACTCCTGCAATCAACACGACGTCTGTTTCCGAGACCGTTCGATACGAGCTAGTCACTCGTTGGGCTCTTCGTCTCTGCACTGCTACCTGTACTGCTCTTCTCTATGTGCATCTGCCTAGATGTCGCATCCATAGAGAAGAATGGAATCAGGAGTTTGCGATTGCTGGCCATGGGGCCACCTACGTTCACCATCAGTCAGCTCAAATAACTTGCTATCTTCGCGACTCTTTCAGATGCAGACTTGATCTGCTGCCAGAACGTAAGCTTCGTGTTAAGCGTAAGTCCTAAGTACTTTACTGCATCCTTGCTTTTGATGATTTGGAAATCGATGATGGTCGGCTCACTCTCTCTAGTTAGAAGGGCTATTTCTATTTTGTCCAGTGCCATGCTAAGAGTATTCGCACCCATCCAAGAGTTCACACATGTCATTGCCTGGTTCAGCTTCCTTTGTACGCTATCGGCGTCTTTAGACGTAAGAACCACAGCTATGTCGTATGGATACCCTTCCAGCAAGGTATCATCTGGCATCTCCATGGGAAGTATTCCGTCGAAGGATATATTCCAGAGAGCAAGTCCCAAGATCGATCCTTCCGCTACTCCGCCAGTGATATTCTTTCTTCGAGGGACTTGTACGGTATCATATAATAGTTCCCGGTCTTAAGGATAGTCCTTAACCACCAGCAAGAGATAAGCTGGGACGTTGGAAGGAATTTCTGGCGCTGAGTCAATACGATCTTTCTTGAGTAGTGGTTTCCCTGTTGGGCAGTTTGGACGGTCTTCACTACTTCCTTAATAGCTCCGGTCGTAGAGTGGCCCTTCCTAAAGCCATGTTGTCTTGCTGAAGGGCAATTCAGTGGAAACGAACTTTCACTCAATGGTAAATTCCATTGAGTACTCTCTACACCATAAGGATTATACAATGGTTGTATTCCTGGATAAAGAAGGCACTTTTAACAACGTCAACATATCTGCGAGCCCGTATGCACCGCTAGGGTAGCGACGGTGTAGCGGTTAGTGTGTTGGCTTGTGACCCGTGCGGTGCAGGTTCAATCCCCAGAGGGAACATTCTCCAGCCTCTACACTAAAAGGAGGATTTCTGCCTGGTAGTATAATGGACCGTTACCGAGTCTGAGTGCTCTGGGATCTGGATTTCCTTTTTATATAAAAAAAAGGGCTACACCGCAAAGCGGTGTCCTCTCCCCCACTTCACTATGTGAATGCCCTGCCCTTAGAACAAACAGATTCAAGATGCTTGGCAGCTACTTCTTTGAGGAGCTGGAGGATCTGACCGATATTGAGCTGAGGAAACTCCTGAGATTTACATATAGATCCGGGTGGTTCTAATAAAGCGGACCACTCAAAATTTTGGAAATCCCAACAAAGGGCACAATGGACCCAAACTAAGTGAGCCGTGACACCAGTCACAAGGGCATCCATTTACCTACCTACCTTCCCCCACTTCGTTGGAACTCGGTGGTCAACGAACTGCTGACATGCCTGGAAGGGGAAGGCTACAAGGTGATTGCTTATGCGGATGACGTTGCTATTGGCGTTTTAGGATAGCGTCCTACTACGAGTACATTAAAAGAACTCTTACAAAACTCTCTTAACAAGCTATCTAGATGGGCTGTTCGTTTTGGATTGGGCGTGAACCCCGAAAAAACTGAACTTGTCCTCTTCTCTAGGAAGCTTAAAATTCAACAGATAGCCCTTCCTTCTATCAACGTTATCAGCCTTACTTTTTCCGACGAAGCTAAATATTTGGGTCTTGTTTTCGAAAGGAAACTGGTAACCGAACATTCTAGAAAGAGTCAAGCAAGATACGGTAGCACTCTTTTCTTGCAAAAGAGCCATTTTGAATAAGTGGGGTCAACAACCCCGCATTACTCTTTGGCTACATGTCTTACTTACATACGATGTGGTTGTCTGGTTGAATGCATTAGATTAAGCTACCAATCGCGATTAGCTCAACGATTAGCCTATCTATGCATCAGTGGACACTGCGAACTGCTCCCTCTGCTCCATTTGAGATTCTCTTTCATCTGACACCTCACGACATTTCCAGCAGACAAACGGCTGTTCGTCTCAAAGACTCATCACAGTGGATCAATAAAGAAATTAGCCACGCCACTATCCTGAAAATATACAGTACCTTCCAGTACCAGGTCACTCTGGGAGAATGATCAAGTGATCCACTTGTCCACCGACGCCGACGGATCAAAAACCAACAGACTAAATAATAATTTCTCGTTCCGTCTTTCCAATCTCTGTAGCGTTATCCAGGGGGAAATAATGGGGGACAAAGAAGTCTTACCTTGGCTCAAAACTGACAGCAGGGCCTAAAACCTACCTTCTCCAACCATTTTGGCTGGTGCAAAGTGGAAGGGACCCAACGTTTTTTTTAAGCCTAATCCGAACGGCAAATAAAAAGTTCACGTCAGTTTGCCTTCTTTTTTCCTGGTGCTTTTCCCATCCATTTTGACAGTGATCTGTGACAGGATTTCAGGACCTGATTAGTATTAGCAGAACAAAAAATGAATTCACACCAACACTTTGAATTTTTCGAGAGTACCAACAACAAAATACACAAACACTGTTTTTCGTTGGAATGCTAGATAACTTTAGTTTTGTTTTTTTTTTTCGTTAAATAAACGTAGAAGTAGATGAAAACGAAATTGAAATTGAAACACGTGATTTCAAAACTTATTTCTTTTACATTTCTTGAAAAGAATAATGCGACACATGGAAAATTATCACATACGTTGACTGTGGGATTCAAGTCTGGTGATATGGCAGGCGTCTGCAAGGTAGGTATTGCCACGTAGACGCAATTTAACCAGCAGTAGAATAAAATACCGTCCAGTGAATGGATAATAAGATTTTAATAGCACTAAAGTACTCTTGACATGAGCTGCGACCAAATTACTTCAAACATACATTCATTTTAAGTTAACTGACAATTAGGACTAAAAACACAAAAAAACCTGCACCCTCATCAGGATATCGTAACGACGATACTTGTACTTCAATTGGGCTTCAAAGAAATCCCTTGCAATCCGTCCTATATCGAATTAACAGTCATCACGTAAGACCACTATCGTATGACGATATCGTTGGGCGACAGTTCTGTTTCAACTAACCATGCGAATTCCCTGTGCTCCAACGATATCGACTTGACGCTCATCAAGTCAGACCACTATCGTTGAGCGATAGTCTGGCTTCAATTTAGCATGCGAATCGAATTCCCGATTAAATGACGGTGATCAAGTAAAACCACTATCGTCTGACGACAACGTTGGGCGATAGTTTTGCTTGAATTGAGCATGCGAATTCCCTGTAGTCCGAACGATATCGGCCTACCGCTCATAGGCGATAGTTTTACTTCAATTTAGCATGCAAATCCCCTGTTGTCCGAACGATGTCGACTTGACGCTCATTAAGTCAGACCACTAGGCGATAACGTTGTGCGATAGTTTTGCTTGAATTAAGCATGCGAATTCCCTGTAGTGCGAACGATGTCGACTTGACGCTCATTAAGTCAAACCACTATCGTCTGGCGATAACGTTGTGCCATAGTTTTGCTTGAATCAAGCATACGAATTCCCTGTAGTCCGAACGATATCGACCTAACGCTCATCAAGTCAGAGCACTATCTTCTGGCGATGCGTTACGGCGAAACTAGTGTAGTTGTATGCAAATCACCTGTTCCTGCAGCCCGAAAAATATCGGCTTAACAATCTGGAATTATGTGATATTTCTCTTTATCGTTTATGTTAAATTTAATTGTAAAACTGTGTTTAATGTTATTTGTTTATTTATCTAATTGAAAGTTGTCCTTAAATTTGATTGTTTGTCGGGAAGATGCGATTTTGTTTAAACTAAAAATGCAATAAACCAGTTAAACTTAATAAACGCCCCTGAAGATGCTGAGAAATACCAGCGAAGCAAACAGTAACACAATTTGCAAATAGTAAAACACGCTCATTAAAAAATTTTTTTGTTTTTTGGCTCCTACTGTAAGCCTAATAAAAATAAAAAGTACGATGTGGAAAAAGGAGAAATTTATAATATTCTCGTTTTACCAATTTAGGCAATCATCTTGTTTTTAACATTATCAGTCACCAAGGACAAACATTTTATACTATATATACAAAAAATGACATTAATTTGTCCAAATCAAACTGCCTACGTTTTGCTAAATTTGTTGCTAGCTTAATCTTTTCACCATTTTGTAATCTTGGCTCACTGCAACACAACAGCCAACTTAATATTATTTATTTTTCTATAAACGAAGATTTCTTAATAAGGTTTTTGTGTTTTCTATGCAAGCAAGAGACTAAACAATCTGGTGCTTTGAAAAAGACCAGTCGCTATCGGAGCAGATCATTGTCCGCATCATCAACGGATTCATACAGTTCGGGTGAGTTAATTTTTTTTTATTTAAATTATATAAAAATGCTAGAAAATCGTCGATACTTGTGCAGGTCCCCGAAATGGTACCCTTTTTACATGCTGGCTGGCTATCTGTACTAAAATCTGTGGTAGCGCCTTCACAAAAATAAAAACATAGGGGCGGGCTACAGTCCGCTTGGGCGAACTGTTGGATACCCTATTCTTATTCCTATATCTCATAAGTGGGCGTGACAAAAATTTAAAGGATTTTATCGAAAAAACTAAGCTTTTGTAAATAAAAACGCTCCCTAGCTCAAACTTTGGTTTTTCAATAAAATTGTTTTATTTAATTGTGGGCGTGTCAGTAGGCGGTTTTAAAAAAAATTTAAGTATGAGCATAAAGGGCACCTAGAGAGTATATACTATAAATTTCAGCTCCCTAGCTCAAACTTTGGACTTTCAAAAATAAAAAAAAAATAATTGTGGGCGTGTCAGTAGGCGGATTTTGAAAATATTTACACATGAGCATAAAGGGCCCCTAGAGAGTATATATTAAAAATTTCAGCTCCCTAGCTCAAATTTTGGTTTTTCAAAAAAAATATTTTATTTAATTGTGGGCGTGTCAGTGGGCGGATTTTGAAAATTTTATGTCCCAAGCAGTTTTATGGGCCAAAGATCATATATAAAAAATTTCAGCTTTCTAGCTCAAAATTCAATTTTTCCCAAAATTTGTTTTATTTAATTGTGGGCGTGTCAGTGGGCGGATTTTGAAAATTTTATGTCCCAATCAGTTTTATGGGCCATAGATCATATATAAAAAATTTCAGCTCTCTAGCTCAAAATTCGATTTTTTCCAAAATTTTGTTTTTTTGAGTTTGTGGGCGTGTCTGTGGGCGGATTTCAAAAATTCGTAAACTTGATTATTTCGGGACCCTAGAGAGTATATGGTTAAAATTTCAGCTCTCTAGGTCCAGTTTAAAGGCCTAATTTTTGCCGACGGACGGACGGACGGACGGACGGACATGGCTAGATCGACATTACTATCGATGCTGATCATAAATATAGTAACTTTTAGGGGTCTACGGGCAATATTAAGGTATGTTACAAACTATGCGTCAAAATTAATATACCCCTAGAATAGGGTATAAAAATGAGGCTCTGACTATTCAGTTAAATGGAGCTAGCCATTTCCAATCGTCTCAAATGTTCAAGTTGATTTGATTTGTTAATTCTGCTCAATATGTCCAGTTCAAGAAAAGATAAATCCTCTTCTCACTCCTCCTACCGGCAAATTGCACTTACGTCCTTTCTTTGATAAATTGTCCGCTTATGAAATTTGTTGAATCCCGAAAACTCATAACGACCGGCTGAACAGTTTCCTGACAGTGGAAATACAGATAGTCATTCCTTAGCCATACAGCGCCCTCTAGTGCCTTCTGTAGAAGCTGCAGAGACTTTAAGGAAGAGGAAACCGCCACACACCTGCTGTGTAACTGCCCCGCACTAGCCAACACAAGGAAACGAATTCTTGACGACTATTTCTTTGAAGATCTATAGATGTTTCCTGCATTAGCAAATTTGTCACAAAATCTAAATTACTTAAGGATGAGCCCCTCTTCAACTGTGGCAGCAACTTCTCTCTGCTCCCTTCCCGTGGATAAGTGTGGCTTGAGGTTCGCACTGCAAACACTTCGCACTTCGCAAGCTTCAGTCACTTCCCCCAAGTAGAGTAGTGGCAACACTTGTCTAGCGACAAAACAGATTTGGCCAAAGGTGGATCTGAAGCGCTCTTAGTGTTTGATATCTCTGAACAGACTGCACATTGGTGCTATATTTGATGTAATCACCGGACACTGTCTCATAGGCAAGCATGCAACAAGGCTTGGCGTCTATAAAAATGGCTTCTGCAGAAGCTGCATGGACGAGGAGGAGGAGGAGATAAGCGTCCACCTTCTCTGCACATGCACTGCTCTCTCTCAGAGACGAAAACTCCATTTAGGATTTTTCTATTACAATGATCTTAGCGATCTCATTAACACCGACATCAAAAGTCTGTCAAGCTTCATCAAAAGCTCCAACTGGTTCAACGAGTAGGAGGATGATATATCCGTGTGGTATCACAATGGACCTTTCATTGGTCTAAGTGTGCCACTATAACCTAACCTAACCTACCTGCAAGAAAATAAGAGCGGTTTTGTGGTTTGACTGTAACAGTCAACTCAAAACACTCCCCTTTCCGCGGATTTGGAAGCAAAAGGGGTTCGGATCCTAAACGCATTGTTCTGTAGTCACTCCTTACATTGAAGCCACACACCGATCTCTCGCCAGGGATTTGACTGACAGGTTGGTGTTCGTCATCACAACCTGTACTCCTGCCAAAAAAGAGGACTGCTTGAGATTTGGCTGAAAAAGTCACTTCAAGCACCACTCCACTCTGAGGGTTAAATAGGATACAGAGGGTTCGACTGATGCAGTTAACCCCGGTGTGTTAAAAAATAAAATGGGACCAGAATTGAGGTCCGAGTGTAACAGTCCCCTTACTCCTCTCCACTGGCTCTGAGATCTATGTGCATTAACTCTGGGTTAACCGACTTTTCTATTTGGAGTAGCATTCACAGATTCACGTAACCAGCGACCATACCACGTCGAGTTAATCGGTTCTCGTGAGATCACCGCAATTAAACGACGTTGGGCGCGGTTAGTACGTAGATGGGGGACCGTTTGAGAACAACCGCGTGTCGTTGGCCAGTCCCATCTACAGAGTTGAGGTAGATAATAAATACGTGGTATCGCAATGGACCTAAATTGGTCTAAGTGTGTCAGCTTCTGCCGACAGCCACATAAACCTAACCTAACCTAGCATTCACAGAACCACCACCTCATAGAAGGCAAACAGGGGTTCCCCTGCAAATGCGCCCGATGTACGGTCTAAATGAGCTTGGGCTTCATGACCACGCAGCCAACTTACCTTACCCAGCCATACCGCATTAAAGTGGAATGCCATATCACGGTCTGTTCCTCCTGCCCAACATAATTTACAAACATTCAAAACCAGCATGCCTCCGTTTCTTCGCTCTTGCCATTGCCATTTTCTTACTGCCCTTATAAGGGTGCGATCAAAATGAAGGTCCCGGCCACATCCCCTTCCATTATAATTATTATTTTTACTGACTGATGAATCTAATTAAAAAATAAAAAACATTGCAGCCTCCTACACCGGAAGTAGCTCTGACGAGGATGATGTTCCACCGCGTGAAAAAGTGCAAAAGAACAGCAACGGCAGCTCTGATTTTTGTGTACGCAACATTCAGATCCAACATCCATTCGGACGCCGTGAAATAGAAATTGCCGAACAAGAAATGCCAGGCATTATGGCTTTGCGAAAGCGTGCAAGTGAAGACAAACCATTGAAGAACGCTAAAATTGTCGGATGTACACATATCAATGCACAAACAGCTGTCCTCATAGAGACGCTCGTTGAATTAGGTGCATCTATTCGTTGGGCTGCTTGCAACATCTATTCCACCCAAGTGAGTAGTCCGTCCAAAAATAATAATAAAATGCAATTGAATTTGTTATTTGCTTTTTAAAGAATGAAGTAGCAGCTGCTCTAGCTGAAGCTGGATACCCAATTTTTGCTTGGCGTGGCGAAACTGAAGAAGACTTCTGGTGGTGCATCGACAAATGCGTCAACGCTGAAAATTGGCAACCAAATATGATTTTAGATGATGGCGGTGATGCTACACATTTAATGCTTAAAAAATATCCAGCCATGTTCAAGATGGTCAAGGGTATCGTTGAAGAGAGTGTGACTGGTGTCCATCGTTTGTATCAATTATCCAAGTCCAGCAAATTGACTGTACCAGCTATGAATGTCAATGACTCTGTAACAAAGACAAAGTTTGATAATTTATACAGCTGCAAGGAATCCATTTTGGATAGGTTTGTACCAACAAACAAAAAACAAATACCTATTCGCAGTTCAATTTTAGGAGAAATGATTGTTTTTTTTTTTTTTTTTGTCAACAGCTTAAAACGCTCTACTGATGTTATGTTTGGTGGAAAACAAGTTGTGATTTGTGGCTATGGAGAAGTCGGAAAAGGATGTGCGCAAGCCTTGAAAGGTCATGGTTGTATCGTGTATATAACTGAAATCGATCCGATTTGTGCTCTGCAAGCTAGGTGAGTGTATGCGAGTTAGTTTTTTTATTTTGTTTTGTATGCATTTTTTTTATTTTGTTTTTCTATTGCTAGTATGGATGGTTTCCGTGTGGTTAAATTAAATGAAGTCATCCGCAATGTGGATATCGTGGTCACTGCTACGGGAAACAAAAATGTCGTCAATCGCGAGCATATGGATAAAATGAAGAGCGGCTGCATTGTATGCAACATGGGCCACTCCAACACAGAAATTGATGTGGTAAGAGGCATACTCATTGAACCCTAAATGAAAGCTTATCTACTGGGAATTTGTCTAGAATCATTTTTTTTTTTTTTTTTTTACAGAACAGCTTACGCACACCGGATTTGACATGGGAAAAGGTACGCTCTCAAGTGGACCACATCATTTGGCCAGATGGCAAATGGGTTATTCTTTTGGCTGAGGGTCGCTTAGTCAATTTGTCTTGTTCAAGTATACCGTCTTTCGTCGTGTCTATAACATCGGCAACTCAAGCTTTGGCTTTGATTGAATTATTCAATGCTCCGCCTGGACGATACAAGTCTGATGTTTATCTTTTGCCCAAAAAGATGGGTAAGCAATACATGTTGATAAAACAATCACAGTTTACTAACTTAATGTGGTTTCTGTTGTTTTGCTTATAGATGAATATGTAGCTAGCTTGCATTTGCCCACATTCGACGCACACTTAACTGAGCTGAGTGATGAGCAAGCTAAATATATGGGACTTAATAAGGCCGGGCCGTTTAAGCCCAATTACTACAGGTGAGTAGAAGGTATATATGCAACATTTTAATATATTGTGTCTCATAAATGTCGTGGTTTTATATTAAATTTTTTTTTAACTATTTTGTATGTGATAGTTTTTTTAAATTATACGTTTTCCCTTAAACAAAAGAAACATAAATTGAAAATATTTTGCAATGTCACCAGTCTAGACTTTGAACAATAAACAATGGGGTCTGGAGAATTTATCAAAAAATATTCATCCACTTTGATACAATCAACATGAATATTTAAAAACTATAGATTTGGATATTTCTTGTTGTGCTTAAGTTCCGTTCCTTCTTCTTAAAACACGCAACTCGGGATGCGCTTTAAAAAATAATCTTTTTTAAATTCGATATCAAGGCATCGACTCTCGGAAAGGCACTGCGGATACTTTCACAAACCCTATGAACACCATGAGCGACACAAGTAACATGTATCATTTTGGAATACGGAACTTTTAGCGATTTTCTTCATGTACAGGGCGGCGTCCGTGACAAATAACAACGCTCCTGGCGATGAATGCTATCATATGCGGCTTCAAAGTCGATGGAAAGGTGGTGGATCTCGACTTGAAATTCATTGGTCTTTTCCAGGGTGAAGATTTGGTCTATTGTCGATCTGCCGGGACGGAAGCCACACTGGTACGTGCCGATTAGTGTGTTGCAGAACCGCTTTAGACGTTCACACAAAACGTTCGATAGGATCTTATATACGACATTAAGCAGGGATAGGCCTCTATAGTTCTTGTAAGACATAGGATCGCCTTTTTTGAAGATGGGGCATATGGAGCTGTGATAGTCCAGTCATCGGGCATGCTTTCTTCCACCCATACTTGGTTGATGATTTGGTGCATGCACCCTACCAAAACATCACCTCCGTATTTGGATAGCTCCGCTGGTAGACCATCAGAGCCGGCGGCCTTATTGTTGTTTAGCTTTCTACTTCTTCCCCTCCCACTTTACCAAATCCCTGCTGGTCAGCCTGTGGGGTTCGCCAGTTCGACCTCAATCGACATCGGCAGGTTTCCTCGTTTCAGATCATTTGATGACTAAGGCCGATCAAATGCTGATGTTTGTGTGATCCAGGAGTGGCCTGACTCTTTTTTACGATTTGGACACGTGCATGCTTATTATTGTTTGATCGACCTCTTACGACACCGGTTCTGGCGGTGATAACAGCCGCTATACAGGTTGCAATGATAGCAATACCACAGGCTGATATTACAGTGCTGTGCAAATTAATTGGGAAAGGCAAAATTTTTATGATTTTTTTTTTTTTAAAATGTTGTCAATTTTTTAAATTTAATAATTTCTATGGCCGCCTTTGGCAGCAATTACATTTTTTTCGCGATTTGGCATGGATGAAACCAATGTTTCGCAAATTTTTCTTATTTCTTCGTCGTGAAACCACACTTCAATTATTGCACAAATAAGCTTCTTTTTGGTAGCCTTATTTTTATTATGGCCCAAAGATTCTCTATTGGGTTGA
Organism: Portevinia maculata; assembly: GCA_949715645.1. Lineage (NCBI taxonomy): Eukaryota > Metazoa > Arthropoda > Insecta > Diptera > Syrphidae > Portevinia > Portevinia maculata. The sequence continues at coordinate 7,684,951 of OX454529.1, forward strand.
GGTCTGGAGAGTTGCCTGGCCATTCGAGCACCTTAATACGTTCTTCCGCAAAGAATGCTTTCATTTTTTTTGAAGTGTGGCATGGGGTAAGATCTTGCTGAAAAATTGCATTTCCGGTCGGAAACTGTCTTCTCATGGTCGGTAAGAGCATGTGGGTTAAAACGTCAGCGTACTTGATGCTATTCATCATCCATTCAATCGGCTTTAAGCTTCCACGGCCCAAGGAGGTGAAACAACCCCAAAACATTACTTTGGGGGGGTGTTTAGGGGCCTGTATAATGTGACCAGGTCGGAGCTTTTCTTTGTCACTTCTCCTCACGACACTTACCCGGTAGCCCTGAACTTCAAAATTTTTTTTTTTTTTTTTTTTTATATAATTAGCGCGCACTAAAGGGATTTGTTGGGACCCTTATAATGTATTAGCTACACAGCGCGGGCGTTAAGGAAATTAGGGTGAGAGGAAAAGGAGAGATGCCGATGCACGTTGGTTTTGAATGTCTGTAGGTTATAATGTGTAGGAAAAATGGAGCGGGGAAGAGCATTCCACATTCTCATCAGAGAAAATGACCAGTCTTTATGTTTCTTTGCCCACTGCAGCCTTTTTCTCATCATAGCCTCAGTTAGAAGCTGTTTTTTAAGTTGTCTTCTTGCTTTGCGGCCCACATCTAAAAGACGCCTTCTACCAATGGACGAGTCCACCACCACACCAGCCGACGCCAAGTCCCTTTGAAGATCACCGCTGGTCTTCCAAGGATGAATGACGCTGTTACGGATCAAAGTTTTGTCATCGCGATCCGTTGTCTTGCGTTTTCGGCCACAATGCATCGTACGAGCCGTTGCAGTGGATCCTGTAGCCTTGTGCAACGCTATGATCCTACCCACACTTGATTTTGGAACTCCAACATCATCCGAAATCTTCCGCATGCTTTTGACAGTGTGCTCATGCAAAGCAATGATTGAAGCCCTCTTCTCCATCGAAATATCTATTTTCAAATTTGTTTCAAACGAACCAAACAAAACTAATAAAATATCGGATAACGGCTTCATGACACTAAACTTTTATAAATGCACAAAAAACTGCAACTTACCTTCGCGAATCCAAAAGAAAATATTTGTAATAATTAATTTGCAAAGAACCTTACCAAAGTTTAAAACAGTAACGCGAAAATCATAGCCTACTTACGATTATGTTTAAAAATCATGCCTGTCCCAAGTAATTTGCACAGCACTGTACCTTCTTCATTGATAGCCAAGCGGCAATAAAAGTGATTTCCGCCACAGAAATAAAATCGAAGCTTGTAAGTCGCTGTGGCGAAGAGCTACAGGTTCTTGGCGCGCAGCACATTGTAAGACTCTGTTGGGTCCCCGGACACAGTGGTGTCGCAGGAAATGAAAGACCCGATGAACTGGCGAGAAAACTATCATCCCTTGAATTAAGACAGTCTGACACTGCAGTAAAAACCCCACCCTGTAACCTTAAACAGGTGATTGGGGATAAAGCACTGGTGGCAGCAAACGAAAGATGGAGTGCTCTTGACTCCTGTGTCATAACCAGGAAAATGTGGCCTTTATATAACAAACGAAAGACCGAGAGACTTCAAATGAATAAAAAAATCTTTATCCTCTCACAGGTGTTATCACCGGACACAATATGCTGGGCTACCATGCAGAGAAATTGAAACTGAGCACAGATGACCTCTGTAGAGGATGCTGGGACGAGGAGGTGAACGAGGACACTCCTCATTTCCTCTGTCACTGCCTTGCACTCTGCCGTATTAGAAACAACGTCCTCGGTAGACATTTCTTCCAGGATTTAGAAGAACGCTCTGGCAAATCTGTAAACGACTTCATAATGTATTGTTCATAAATGGATTGTAAGCCCGCTAGGTTTCTTAAAGGTTTTTCATTATTTCGTAAGTAAGGGAATCATAACCCCCAGGGTATCACAAAGGGTCTACATTGACCTAAGTGTACCGGGCGCAGGATTTGCTTGCCCCGTCAACCCAGTGTAACCTAACCTAACCGACGACACCGGTGATCTCCAGTTAAATCTGTCGCTAGGCTCACATGGATGTTCCAATAGCCTAGATGTGATTTCCCCTCTTGGTCGCCTTTTACCACAGCCGCTGTTTAAGGGAGCGCTGCAGTGATATTATTTTAAGCCCGTCCCTGTTCGTCGTTTCATCTATTGACGCGAATATGCTGTCGTCGCCCATTTCAGCTCGGATTTGTTGAGGAGCTTCGAAATAGCAGTCCTGGACATAGTTTTTCCGAAGCGTAGATTCTGTAAATTTTTAAGTTAAGAAGAAGAAGAAAAGGGCCGCACCCCCATTAAATGAAGAAGAAGAAACTGAGGTTAGGTTAGGTTAAAGAGGGGTATGCAGGCCGCATACAGCACCGATTGAATCGAAACTTCAAAATGAGGAACCTTAAGTTAAGAAGAAAGTGCACATGAACGTGAAAAGGACCAAAAATGCACTATTATCGCTTGGACGATGATCGTCTGAAAAGTTACGTGATGAGAGCCCAGGCTGCCGGGCATGGTTTTGGTGGGCAACTTCACTATGGATAGCTTTCCCAGCAAAGCAGGCGTATTATTGAAAAAGTGACTGGTGACATTGAATAATATGATATTTTCGTTTTCCACTTTTTATTGCAATAGTTTTGATAATAAAAAATAAAAAAAAACCAAAGCATGTACTCAGAGCACGATACTTAAAATGTTTACCTCCTACCATATATTCTTTCTGTCTTTTCAACTGTTCTTCTTGTATGTAAATGTATTTTTCCTTTTTTGTCACATATAAATGCAAGTAACCTATTTCCTTTTTTGTTCTTTTTTTCCACAGATATTAAAGATTGTTTTCCTCTACCCAAAAGATACTTTTGTTGGTAATAGTGAAAACCATCCATCTGATAAACGTTGTATGAAAGATCGCTGCTTAAAAACTATACATTCAATAAATACAAACATACATACATAACATATTATCAAATATACCTGTCCCTTATATCACTGGAGCATGTTATTTGAAAACGTATACCATAGTATCGTCTGTTTAAATGTTAACTTGAATTTATGTTGATGTACTTAAATTTAAAAAGAAAAATATGTATTTTTTTTTTGTTTTGTTTTTTTATATTATATGCATACATACATACATACATACACACATATATGTATACTGACGAATAGAAGATACTACATAGTTATGAATGAGAAATTATGTAAAGTAAATTGGCGTAAATGTATTTTGCTATAGGCTATTTGTTTCTGTACATTATGCTTAGGCCGCGCTTGCAATTGCTTGCGAACTTTGAAAGTTGATGGAACATTTAAATAATTTTTGTTTTTCTAATATGTTTATTTTACGAAAACAGTATTAAACATTTTTTGCATTTTATTTTGTTGTCTTTACCAAAAAATTAATAATCTACTACAATAAAGACAAATACATACATATATAAATCGTAATAAAATATTAATGTCAAAAGGAAAAAATTGGGAAAAAGTGTGACTTTTATTAGTGATTCCAGAATTTCAATTATAAATGTAATTTCAACAAAAATAAACTTAAACAAACAACAACAAGGTAAATATTTGTACTTTTTTATATGTGTGAAGTAAACGTATATTCTACTCGTATCTTCCCTCAACACTCAAGATATAGGAACAAAACTTGAAATAAATAAATAAATAGCGATTATATGTATTTTAAAAAGAAATAAAATAAAACCAATTAGTGTTGGTTGTTGGAATGTAAATAATAATAAATAGAAAAAGGATGAAACATATTTTGAAATAAAAATAAATATATTATATACGTATAACGAAAGAACAATAAAACGGTAGTTTTATTTTGAAGACAGTTGGTTGGTTAGATAGCCCCTCGATGAGCTACACTTAGACCAGAGAAGGTAAATTGTGATGCCATTTGGGAAGGTGCAGGTGGATCATGCTGCTCGGACCTAGAACCATCTACTTTTCATTATGAAGTTGCTAACATCAGCCGTGCAGGCATTGTTAAGATCATCTAGATCCTGGAAGAAGTATTTACCTCAAGTAACCATCCTGATGTTGGCTAGTGCGGGACGCGTGCATAGAACGTGCAGGGCTGTCTCCTCCTCTTCCTCATCTCTACAACTTCTACAGAAGTCGTTATGGGGGATGCCCAGTCTCTGAGCATGTCTTCCCATTGCACAGTGTCCGGTGATTATATTTGTAAGGGTAGAGAGGGTTCCTCTTTTATGTTTTAGAAGTCTGTTTTGTTGGTTTACAATGAACACACCCCATTAAATACCGGACCTTTCTTGTACAACTTACAACTTACTTCGCTTACAACACACACACTTGTTGATTGTCTTCTTTCTTTCTCCAAACACGGTGTGGTTGTTTTTGCGTCTTTCTTATTATTCTGAATAAATACTTTTTACTTTCTTAAATCAATCCGAACTTTATTTATTCATCTGCTAACAGGGTTATGGGCCCAGTAGTAAAAGTTAAAAGTGGATTAGAGTATTTTTAAAGACATTTTAAAAACCTGTTGTTCCGCTGTATATGCGAAGAAGTTTTTTGTGTGGAAACTTTGTTAATCGTGTTTTGGAAAATGGCGGATGAAAAATTTTCAATCCCGAAATTAAATAATACAAATTGGACAGTTTGGAAATTTAGAGTGGAAAGTTTCCTGTCTCGAGAAGATCTATGGAAAGTAGTTGAGGATGATCTCCCAGACGAAAATTCGAGGACAGATGTGTGGAGGAAGGAAGACAGGAAGGCGAAAGGTACAATTATTCTTTTTCTCAGCGATAACCAATTGCCTTTGGTGAAGAACTGTCGACATGCAAAAGATGTCTGGACTACACTTCAGAATACTCACGAAAAAATTTCGAGATCTGTTCGTGTGTCACTTCTCAAGAAGTTGTGCTCAACAAGAATACAAGAAGGAGGAAATGTTGAGAAGCATCTGTTTGATGTCGAGGAGTTATTCGATCGCTTGGCTGCTGCTGGACATGTGTTTGATAAAGACACAAAAATCTGTTTGATCTTGCAAAGCCTGCCAGATTCATTTGAGCATTTGGTTTCGGCGCTAGACAGTCGTTCGAATGACGACATGACATTAGAATTCATCAAGTCAAAATTAATCGACGAGTACCATCGAAGGCTGGAGCGGGCTGGTGAGTCTTTTAAGCAGGAAAAGGCAATGAAAACCGAATCGAATCGCAGTGTGGAAACTAGAACTTGTTTCCATTGCAAAAAGCCGGGACATCTACGTTCAAGTTGTCGTTCTTATTTGGCAAACAAAAGGGGCAGTGGAAGAAAAAGAAATCCTAGTACAAAGGTCACAGAGGAAACAAATATAGCGTTTGCTGCAGGTCGTGATAAACCAGGGTTTTGGTTAATCGACAGTGGTGCGAGTTCGCACATGACAAATGATAAACATTTTTTCAATTCCTTAAATGAATCTGACGGTGCAAGCATTGTTTTGGCTGACGGAAAACAAATATCATCAGCTGGTCGCGGAGAAGGTGTAATTGTTGGCGTTGACGACAATAAAAGACGTGTCAGAGTCACACTTCAAGATGTTTTATTTGTGCCGGATTTAGGAGGAAGTCTAATGTCAGTGAGCAAGCTGGCCGAAAATGGTTTTTCTGCTAGGTTTGATAAATATACCTGTAGCATAAATAATTCTGAGGGAAAAGTTGTTTTACTGGGTAATCGATGTGGAAATCTTTACCATCTTCAAGTTCTGGAACAGTCATCAAAAGCTTTAGAAGGAAAACATCATGTTAATTGTCAACATCAATGGCATAGACGTTTGGGTCATCGAGATACTGCGGTGTTAGAGCGGATGATGAAGGAACAGTTGGTTTCTGGATTAGATGTACGAAACTGTGGGCTGCAAGTTGTTTGCGAGTGCTGTATAAAAGGAAAACTTACTCGAACACCATTTCCTGGAATAGTTCATCAAAAATCGAACAAATTATTGGATATAGTACATACCGATTTATGTGGCCCTATGAGAGCACCAACACCAGCTGGAAATAGGTACCTGATGACTATGATAGATGATTTTAGCCGTTATACAGTGGTTTATCTATTGAAACACAAATGGGAAGCAGCAGACAGAATAAAACAGTACGTTCGTCAAGTTCAAAATCAGTTTGGACGAAAACCAGTCGTCATACGATCTGATGGAGGAGGAGAATACGACAATAATAATCTACGAGACTTTTACATTGCTGAAGGTATCAAGCCGCAGTTCACTACTGCATATTCTCCCCAACAAAACGGTGTTGCTGAACGCAAAAACAGATCTCTCATCGAAATGACAAAGTGCATGTTAATAGACGCTGGGTTGGAGAAACGATATTGGGGTGAAGCTGTGCTTACGGCAACTTATATTCAAAATCGTTTGCCATCAAAGTCAGTGGATAAAACTCCGTTTGAACTCTGGTATAAGAGGAAACCATCTCTGAAGCATATACGGAGGTTTGGCTGCGAAGCTTATGTGCATATACCGGATGTTAGACGTGATAAACTGGACTGCAAAGCTAACAAGCTAATATTTGTCGGATACTCTGATCAACATAAAGGGTATCGTTTTCTTGATCCTTCAACTATGAAGATTACCATCAGTCGAGATGCTCATTTCCTAGAAAGTGAAACACGGACAGCTGATATCGGTGTTCCAGACTCTAATATGGATATTGTGTCTGATGAAGTTCAAATCCGTTCTATCCCTGAAGGGGAAGTGATTCCAACGGAAAGTTTTGATGTTTCTGTTGATGACGAGAGTTCGCGAGAGGACGAATTTTTCGGATTTGAAGAAGAATTGCCATCCGAGGATGAGGAAGAGCGAACTACGACAAGGCGTTCCGAGCGAACTACTCGTGGAGTACCACCAATTCATCTTAATGAGTACGTAGTAGGCAGTGCATCTCTAGTTTTGGATGAACCGAAGGACTACAAGGAAGCAGTTCAAGTACCTGAATGGAGAGAAGCAATGAACGAGGAGATGAAGTCACAACGACGTAATCATACGTGGGATCTCGTAAAACTTCCGGAAGGCAGAAAGGTTGTCGGCTCGAAATGGGTCTATAAAATAAAAAGAAACGAGCAGAACGAAATCACAAGGCATAAGGCCCGAATTGTCGCGCAAGGATACACGCAAAAGTATGGTGTAGATTACGACGAAGTCTTTGCTCCTGTCACGAAATTAACAACTCTAAGAACTTTTTTGGCTGTTGCTGCAAAGCATAGAATGCTGGTCAAACATTTCGACGTCAAAACTGCCTATCTTCATGGAGTTGTCGAAGAGGAGATTTTTATGAGACAACCACCTGGCTATGAAATTTCCGGAAAAGAGGGGTTAGTCTGCCGATTAAATAAGAGTATTTATGGACTTAAGCAATCGGCACGCTGTTGGAACCAGACATTACATAACTTTTTGTTGAAGCTGCATTTTAAGGCATCGGCTGCGGATCCATGTTTGTACATCAAAGATACCGGAGGCAAGAAGGTATTTCTACTTGTTTATGTAGATGACTTGCTGGTGGGAAGCATGGATGAAGGTGAGATTATTACGATTTATAACGAACTTCAAAGAAAATTCGAAATAGTCAACCTGGGAGAAGTGCGGTATTTTCTGGGAATGGAAATATATCGAAAGGACAACGTTTTTGAAATACATCTGAAAAATTACATTAAAAAGCTACTTAAAAGTTTTGGTATGGAGAACGCTAAGGTTTCTAACTCACCGATGGACCCTGGTTATATGAAAGCTGAAGATAAGACCGCTTCATTAGACAGCAGCACAATATATCGAAGTCTAGTCGGCGCATTGTTGTATTTGGCTGTGAATGCTAGACCTGACATATCGGCAAGCACTGCTATTTTAGGCAGAAAATTTCAAAATCCTACGGAAGCTGATTGGATTGCTGCAAAAAGGATCTTACGTTACCTAAAAGGGACTATCGACTACAAAATATGCATCGGCGGTGCTGAGGAGTGGAAACTAGTTGGTTATTCGGATGCAGACTGGGCTGGTGATCAAGCTACTAGGAGATCAACGTCTGGATACGTGTTTTTATTTGGAGAGTCTCCAATTTCGTGGGCTAGTCGACGACAAGAATGCGTTACACTTTCATCGATGGAAGCTGAGTACGTGGCCCTCAGTGACGCCTGTCAAGAGGTAATATGGCTACGAAAACTACTGCGAGATTTTGGCGAGATTCAGCGCGAACCGACATTGATCAACGAGGACAACCAGAGCTGCATAGCATTTGTTAATACTGAACGTATCAGTAGGCGATCAAAGCACATAGAAACTAAGGAGCGTTTTGTTCAAGATCTCTGTGCAAATAATGAGATCGAATTGAAATATTGTTCAACAAACGAGATGATGGCAGACATTTTCACCAAACCTCTGGGACCGATCAAACAAAGGAGCTTCTGTAAGCTGCTCAAACTTGATGGGAGTTAGGCGATTGTTCATTGAGGAGGAGTGTTGGTTTACAATGAACACACCCCATTAAATACCGGACCTTTCTTGTACAACTTACAACTTACTTCGCTTACAACACACACACTTGTTGATTGTCTTCTTTCTTTCTCCAAACACGGTGTGGTTGTTTTTGCGTCTTTCTTATTATTCTGAATAAATACTTTTTACTTTCTTAAATCAATCCGAACTTTATTTATTCATCTGCTAACATGTTTGACCTTCTCTGGTCCAGCTTTGGCCATAATTGTCTGGCGGTGCTACACTGGCTAAGTTGGTTCAATCGAAGTTTGTTTTTTTAGCGCGTCGGAGTGAATGAGGTACCTAGCAGATGACATTGGTACATCAATGTTGTCTATAGTTATGCTATTTGTACCAGAGGAGCCTTGTCTAGCCAATTCATCAGCCTCACAGTTCCCTTGGACTCACTAGGTCCTGGTACCCAGCAAAGGGTAGTGTTATACTGTGTAGGTATCTCGTTAGAGATACGCGGCAGGCCTCCACTGCCTTGGATCTTATTGTGCTGGATATAAGGGATTTGATAGCTGCCTGGCTGTCGATATATATGACGATATCACTTTGTGGTATGGTATTTAGTATTTACCGACAACCAGTCAGCGGCTTGTCGAATTGCTGTGACTTCAGCATGGAAGACGCTGCAATAGTTTGGTAGATTTAAGGTGAGGTGGATGTCCAGGTTTTCTGAGAAGACTAAGGCGCTGACTCCTTCCTGGGTGTTGGACCCATCCGTGAATATTGACAGAGGGACATTTTTGAGGACGTCGCGTTGCGTCCACTCTGTAATGTCCGGTATTAAGTGTTTGAAGCCTAAAGTGAAGTTCATTTTAGTAGGCAGTCGATCTGTAGAGTGCATCTTAAGTATGTTGGCATGGCCAGTGTCCTGTTCTCTCCATTGGTGGGAGTCTCTCAGTCGTAGTGCCGAGTTGGCAGCCATTTGTTTACCTATGATGTCTATGGGAAAGAAGTGTAGCATGGTTTGAAGTGCCGCTGTTGGAGAGTTTCTCAGTGCCCCCGTGATACTGAGACATGCCGCTCGTTGAGCCTTTTCAATTTTTAAGAGAATGGTTTTCTTCTCCAGGGCGGTCACCCAGACCATTACACCATATACGAGAATCGGTCTTATTACAAACGTGTACAGCCAATGCATTATGTGCGGTTGTAGGCCCTATGATTAGCGTACTGCCCTCTTGCGTGTGTATAGAGCAACCATGGGTTTTTTTGATACGTCCGTTGACGTTATCTTTCCAATTTAGCTTTCGGTCCAACTTAAGTCCTAGATAACTAGCACTGTCGAAGAGTTTAAGAGTGGACCCTCTTAACGTGGGAAGCGAGAAGTACGGAATTTTTTTTCCTAGTAAAAAGGACCAACTCACTCGTCGTCGGATTGACATTGAGACCGCAGGTTTTTGTCCAGTTCGAAGACGGCATGCAAAAGACACTGCCAAGGAACTAAAAACAACCGAAGTACGTCCTTTTTTACGGGATGTTTAGTACCCTTATAGTGTGGACATGTTTATAGTCACACAGTGTGGGCAGTAAGGAAATTTGTAAAAGGATGACAGAGGAGAAACCGATGCACGTTGGTTTTAAATGTTTGCAGACTATAGATAATGGGAAGGACAAACAGAGCAGGTAAGCGCATTCCGAATTCGTGTCGAACGGCTTAGGAAAGATTCTTTGTATTTCACTGTACTGTTCCGAACACTGGCTTAAGGGTGAACTGATGAGCATTCCTGGTATGGCGGATATTGCGGTCGAAATGTTCTAATGGTAAAATGCAGCTGGTTATTTCGTTTGAGCATTTGTGGTGGAAATATCGATAAAACAGCGATGGTGGGGTTGGAACCGGCCCTCGATGAGGATGCACTTGAACCAAAAATAGGTGCTGCCGATGTGTAAGGGAATCATTTGCTCCTCTGAATGAACGAGCTGCTCTTAGTCGTGCAGGGGTTGTTTTTTTTTATAATAAGCGCGCACTAAAGGGATTTGTTGGGACCCTTATAATGTATTAGCTACACAGCGCGGGCGTTAAGGAAATTAGGGTGAGGGTGTTGAGGTCATTTAGAGCACTGAAATTTATTCACCCAGTGTAGCCTTCCTAATGTTTCCGATTGCAGGACTCGTGCCAGAGAGGTGACTGATAGTCCTCTTCGACCATACAGCTTCCACAGAAGTCATTGTTGGGAATGGACAACCTTTGAGCATGTCTTCGTATAGCACAGTGTCCGGTGAGAGTGAGAGTGTTTAGGTTAGTTTAGGTTAAAACAGTTCGCATACAGCACTAGGCACCAGAAGTACCCATCGCTATCCCTAGGGAACCGATTGAATCCAAAACTTCAAAAGTAGAGAAACCTAAACACTTTCCCTAACAAAACATCCAATCTTTCTGCAGAATTTTACCAGCCTCCTGTGATTTGTGCCGCTCAACTCCCCTGATTCCTCCAAGAAGTACTCTCCGAAAATCCTCTACCAATTCCGTGCTTTACCATCGGGTGAGGGTGTTTACTAATTTGCCTCAGAAGTCCGATGGACCTCGATTTATTTAATATCGGCCAGAGCAGCCTTGCGGTCTTGCATTGGATTTGGTTGGTGCCAACGACGGTTGGCTTCATTCACCGCATTTTTGTGGATTAGGTGTTTAACATAAGCCGAGCGTCACCGACAGCTTATGCTGTTTGAACCAGAAGCGACTCGTTCGTCAGCTTAACAATTTCCTGGTATATCACAGTGTCCCGGCACCCAGCAAAGGGCGAAACTATACTGACCAGCTATCTCTTTAAGAGATGCGCGGCAACTTTCACTGTCTTCGATCTCGATTGTGCGGGACTCAAGGGATTTGATGATCTGACTGACTGTCGATGTATGTTACAATATCTGATTTCGATACTGCACAAACGGACAGCCAGTCAGCGGCTTGGCGGATGGCGGTGACTTCGGCCTGAAAAACCCTGCAGTGTTCGGGAAGTTAAAAGGAGAGGTGAATGTCCAGGTCTTCGAGAAGACTGAAGCACCGATACCGTCCTCGGTTTTGGAACCGTCCATGAAAATTGACAGCGATTCGTGGTATAGGACATCACGATGTGTCCACTAGTTGCTGAGGCATGCAACTCTTTGAGTTTTTTCCAGTAAGATAAGGTTGGACTTCTTCTCCAAGGCGGACGACTGAGCCAATACCTTAGAAAGAAGAGTCGGTTTAACTACCGAAATGTATAGGTAGTACATAATATTTGGTTGTAGGCCCCAAGTGGAGCCTATATATATATAGAGAAGCTAGGAATTCCCTGGCATGTTGGACTACATTTTTCCTCCAAAGTAGCGGGCGATAAAGCTTAAGGACTAAAAAGCTAACGGTATTTTAAAGTACCGGCAGAGTGCCTCTTATCTTTGTGAAGTGAACTCAAGGAGTTTAGGTTTTCGTGTGACCAACTCAGTATTTTTTGGGTCAACGGGCAGCCGCATCTTTCGGTCCAGCTTGCCAACGTTGCGACGATGACTAAGGGAGTCAAACGTTTCCTCGATATCCCGATTGTCAATATGCTTTATCGCGCGTTTTTGTATTCTGTTGAGTAGCTCCAAATATCTGATCGGGGCATTAGCCCAGATATAAGCGTTATACTTAAGTTTCTGGAGAATAAACGCACTATAAATTGTAGCCAGATCAGATGGAGTAAAATATTTCTTGCACCGCTTAAGGAAGCCTAGACATTTCGCTGGGTTCTTGGCGACATCGAATACGAGGTCATTGACACACATACCGAGAATGGAAATCCGTTCGGTTTCAGAGTTACAATGGCAGGGTGTGTGGTTTTGCTTTAACGACAGAAACCAGCTTTGGAAGCATTAAATTCCACTCTATTGGTTATACCCCACTGAGTTATCCTGTCAAGATCCTTATTTAATGAGCTTAACATACGTTGCCGTTTCAGTTCGGAAACGAGTATGAGAATTCGATGATGGTCGAGCCAACCAAATCGACTATTCGACGTTGGACGCCTTATCACACGTGGAGTACCCAGAGTATACAGAGAGAGGATTAGCGAGAGACTCACCTCTGTGCACTCACCGCCCACAAGCGATAACAATTTGTGAAACCGATATTGCGACATCATCAAGTGCGTATCCGAGACCACCGTAGGTTACCACCCCCCAGAGAAAAAGCCCGTGGTGCGGTGATGTAATCGTTTACTGGAAGAAAGTGACAGAAGATTCACATTTAAAAACGCCGCGTCGCTAAACAAGGGTAGCGAGGGAAGAGTATCGATCACAGAGAAGAGAACCTGCGTAGAAAGAAGACGGCGTACGCAGTCTCCCAGCTCAAAGAAATTGAAGATTCTCTCAATTGAAACAACATCCGGAGATTTTACAAAAAAACGAAGCAACTGGCTGTACCATTTCACCGCCGCCATTAAGGAAGAATAAAAAGAGAACACACCAGCTTCTTGCATGTTAAAAATTAATTATTTATTTATCAATTTATACCAAACGTTTAATACATATAAAAAAAACACCCTGGCCCTATATTCAAGCCATCTTTGGGGGAAGATATTGTCCGCCTCCAGTACCATCCTGGTTGGATGGCTCCCTATCCCGTGGCGGCATCTCCGATTTAGAATCCCTCTTTTGAGATAAATTGGTTTATTTCACAGTGTATCGGGAAAAGTATTTGTTAACTTCTTACCTGTTCCTTATATTTAATAAAGAAAACTTCCGGCTTATTTGGAGGAGCACTTGAGGCTATCTGTGCATCTGCATCTGCCGGTTCGTCGGGCTTCTTAACTAAAACATACACAATAGTCTTTTCTTGGTTTTGGGCAGCAGCCAATTGTTGCTGTTGACGCGATGGCTCCAAAAATCTAGGAGCATCAATAAATATGATTGTATAATGTTTCTGACGCGCTCCAAGACTCGTTGGGCGCTGTTGTTGTTCTTGCTCAGGCTCTGGCGGCGCTGCATGAAAGTATATGTGCTTTTGAATCTGAGTTGATGGTGGTTCTTCGCGTGGGCCGGTTTGTAAACTTGGATTGCGATAGCCATCATTTGATGCTTTCCTCTCTGTCATATCTCTCGGATAGCCAGAGAAACCGATGTCGCCTGATTTACCAAAAGTGTCCATTCGATTTTGTTCTCTTCGCGATGGGTAGCCACCGAATTGAGTGGCAGTTGTCGTTTGAGCCAGACCTGGTTCTCCACCCGCAGGATAGCCGGCTGTTCCTTCAGTTGGAGCTATATTCTGTTGCATATCTCCAGCACCTGGATAGCCAGCGAATTGTTTTTCATCTGAACCACCACTTGGGGTTTGGTTTTGATCTGATTCCCTGCGTGATGGATAACCACCGAATTGACCACCACTTGGGGTTTGGTTTTGATCTGCTTCCCTGCGTGTTGGATAACCACCGAATTGTCTCTCATCTGAGCCACCACTTGGGGTTTGGTTTTGATCTACTTCACTGGGTGCTGGATAACCACCGAATTGTCTCTCATCTGAACCACCACTTGGGGTTTGGTTTTGATCTGCTTCCCTGCGTGCTGGATAACCACCGAATTGACCACCCCTTGAAGCACCACATGCACTCTTTAAATCGCTGTTACATCCAGGCGACAGTCCACTGTCCGATGGACTATAATTATACCCAGACGATAATTGAGGATACGCATGGAGAGCAGTTATCCATGATGCTACCTGCAAATAGATTCAGTGGAGTTTAATTCAACTACGCGTTAGGCAGTTCCTACAGTTACACGTACCAAGAGTAATTTCATGATGTTATCCCAACCGAATGGCTATAATCAATTAAGTGAAGTGTCAATCGAAGATGTTAACTTTTAAATATACATTTTTCGCGTTAGCGATTCCCCACTTTTCTCCAGAGTTTTTTGCTAACGCCTCAGACATGGTGACAATGCACATTCACATCCGCACAAAGCAAGTGTAAGAGTTGATGAATTTAATTTTTTTGCGAATTATTGATTGAGGGTAATTTAAAGCGAAAATAAATTACAGCGAAAAGTTCGAATGCGCCTTTTGGTAGAAAGCATGCACCAAATCTTCAACCAAGAATGGGTAGAACATCCCCGATAACTGGCCCAGCTCCGATGAACTTTGCATACATATTTATTTATTTTTCAATAGTTTTATTATACCAACTAATGAACAGAACGTTGGTTGCGGATACGGATTGTTGATGTTATATAATGGCGGGGGTAAATAAAAGCTGTCTGCAAGGCGGCGTTCTGGCTAAACTGCTCTGGTGCATGATGGTCGGCTCTCTGTTGAACGCTTTCAACAGTTCTAACGTCTATGCTCATGCGTACGTGGATCATGTTGTTGTATTTTAATTTGGATCATGCCTATCGACTGTCTGCGCCAAAGCATAGGCGGCCCAAGACATGATCGACGAATGCTTCACTAGGAATGGAATCTCTATCAATCCTCTGAAAACTGAGGTTGTTCTCTTTACGAGAAGGAGGAAGCTGATCGGATTGACTTAGCCAGTGCTGAAAGGCGTCACAATCCAACTCTCCAATGAAGTAGTGGACCTAGACATGATCGACGAATGGTTCACTAGGAACAGACTCTCAGTCAGTCCTCTGAAAATTGAGGTTGTTCCCTTTACGAAAAGGAGGAAGTTGATCGGATTGACTGAGCCAGTGCTAAAAGGCGTCACAATCCAACTCTCTAATGAAGAAAAATATTTGGGAGTTGTCGTGGATAGCAAACTTCTTTGAACATGACAGTACCAACTAAGCCGGTCGCGCTCAATTTTTTTCGAGATAGGTTCTTTGACGTGAAGGCTTCCTCGGATATTGGAACTTTTTTAGAAGTCCTCCAAAATACTGTTACTACCTGTGTAGTATTTTTACGTCAAGAAACAGTCCTTGAGCATCGTTTATAAACAGATTTCCTGGGCATTTCTCTTTCTCTGAGCGGCTACTTTGATAATGATTGTGCACCTGTTCAAGCTGGTTTGTCAGAGTTCGTGGATAGCCTGGTTTCTATCAGCAGCCGAAGATGCAATTTTAATAACCAACTGTTAAAGTTTCTGCGGATTAAACTTAAAAACAAAACTTTAACATAATGCTCCCTAAATTATTTAGATGCCCACTCGTGGAGAAAAATCCCTACCCAATGCACATCATTCTACTTCTTCCTAGTTCTAACACCTAATAGTAGGCAATTAAATGCGTTCCCAATGACATGGCATTTCTAGGTGTTGAATTGAAAAATACCTGCTCTGTGTATACACACTATAAGGGTACTACTGTATCAATTACAGAAAAGAAACCCCTTTAGCGCACACTAATTATGTATGTATAAAAAAAATTACATCTTTTCAAGATAAAATATTCACTTTTCATTCACTAATCATTGTATCGGACTCATCGAACATTCTTCTTCAAGACCAACTATCCTTAGATGGCATATCCGATCATGATTTACTTTTTTTCATATATAATCCGCACTTCTCCTGTCCCTCAGTGTCAACAAGCTCTCAATACAGAGACTTTGAATCCGTGAACCATGCTGCTTTGCAATTGGATGCAAGCCTGCTTCCGTGGAATAGTTGTTATTATTAAACAAATATTAATGAAAAAGTTATTCCGATGCAATCCTTACTCATTGGTTTGTTTGATAGACATGTACCACTAAAGACTGTTGAAGAATGTAACTAAAATTGTCCATGGCTTACCATAGAGGTTCAAAGAGCGATTAGAGCTCGAAACTATTCATCTAATTAAGCCCAAATCAAAGTTCAAAAAAAAAAGAGTTGGAAAAACAACGTATGTTACATAAGATGTTTGATGCTAATGATTTAAATTGAGCATTTCTTACAACTGCAACAGCTAACAATATCTTCATACCAAATAGTGAACTTTCTTTTGAACCTTCGATCAGTCTCGATTTTGAAATAGTCTCACCAATAAATGTGGCAGTTATCATCTGCGCAATTAAGCCGAACGCCGTTGGTGAGGATGGTATACCTATCCGTTTTATAAAAATTATTCTACCATACATTTTAAATCCAATCACACACCTGATCAATTATTGTATTATGTCGTCATCGTTCCCCGATTTTTGAAAGCTGGCCAAGGTAATTCCGGTACCGAAAAATCGACATTCTTCGCTAGCTGATTTTCGTCCAATCTGTATTCTTCCTTGTATCGAAAGTCATTGAAAAAATCCTGGCAAATCAGATAAAAATATATCTGAATCGTCACGAGTTATTATCCCCTATGCAGTCTGGTTTTCGAGAGCAGCATAGTTGTTCAATTACGATGGTCAAGGTTCTTGATGATATAAGAGTTAAATTTGATCTGAACTACCTCACCATACTATGTTCGCTTGATTTTTCAAATTCTTTTGACTCTATGAATCTTTCTGTTTTGTGTCTTAAATTGATATCTTATTTTGGATTTAGTGATAGATCAGTACGCCTTTTGGAAAGTTATTAAATGAATCGAAACCAACGGGTTGTGGTAGGTGATAGATATTTTGAATCTAGAATCTTGCAAGCAGGAGTACCTCAAGGTTCAATACTCGGTCCTCTTCTCTTTCGCTTATTTATTAATGACCTGCCTAAAGTCTGTTCAAATGTATCTCTGCATCTTTATGCAGATGATGTCCAAGTATACATGTCTAGACCAATTGGCTAAGTTGAAGATCTAGTCTGCAGAATGAATGAAGAAATATTTAAGTGGTCAGCTAACAATGGTCTCAGACTTAATCCTAAAAAATGTCAATCGATTATTATCTCCAAAAAGCAATATGAATGCCAAGATTTTCCACCAATTTTCATGTTCAATGTTCAACTACAATACTTAGATACAGTCACCCATCTTGGTTTTACACTAAATCGTTCTCTTTCTGCTAACGATCATATAAATTATACAATTGGAAGAATTTACGGTGGTTTACGTAAACTCTGTTCTCCAATTTAACCCCTGTTGAAACTAAACTAAGGCTCGTTAAATATTAGCTTATAACTTTTATTGATTATGCTGTAGTCGTTTTCTAAGCAAGATTCTCACTCCATGCACAAGTTAACTGTGGCTTTTAATAATATTACTAGATATGTGTTTGGACTCCGTAGATATGACCACATTTCTAACTACCTGAAAGTAGTCCTTGGCAATCACACAGAACTCTTAACCTTATAACCCCCCTTTCCAACTCGTTGAACTCTTCGCGCCTATTCGTTGTTCATGCCCTGAGGCTTTGGAATTCTCTCCCTAACACAATAAAGCAAACAATCGGGGTCGCAAAATTTCGAAATGCTGTTTCATCACATTTTTCTGAACAGCAACTACAAAACTCAGCCTAATTTAATTACCCTTTCCTAACTACCCCCTCATTTTCTTTTTGTAAACATTTAAATTAGTTAGATAAAGTCTTATTTAAATTAGTGTTACAATTGTTAAATCATCTGCACTTGTATTTTTGTTATTTATATGTACTAAAAAAAGACAATGTCTTCCTTATACTCTCTGTAAATAAACTAAACTAAACTAAATAACTGGTATATTTTTTATAAAACGACTACCTATAAGGGTTTCCACGCTTTAAAAGAATATGTAAACAATATTTCCAAACCCGAAATTATGATTCGCACACCCATTGAAGCACCAGTGGTGGGCGAGGCGTGTAAACATTTTTACTAAAAAGCCACACACCCTGCCTTTAAAATGAGTGGTCGATTATTAAAATCAGTTAAGGCATTCTCCCACAATCGCTCTAACCCATAAGATTTGTCAACCATTAAAATCAGACCACAACAAGGTCGTTGTAGGGAATTCCAATCAATCTAAATTAAAACTATTCATTCTGACATCTTTCCAATAGCAATGGTTTTTTTTTCGTTAATTTTGAAGTAAACATATTAAATTGAATTGCAATAATAGTAATTATTATGATCGCATTTACGTCATTATAGATACTTTATAGTAAGCTTTGTTAATGTTTACTCAAACAAAGTATCAACACACAGCGAACGCAAATATTGCTCGCATAATGCTGGCCATTAAAATTCAATTGTATTCCTGTTCCGCATTTTTTTTATCTACGTTACCATGCCGCACAATGACTATATAATTAGTTGCGAATCGCCCAGCCATTACACAGCAGAATGACAAGCGATTATCCCTTCAAATATTGCATCTGCAAACATGAACCACCTGCCTTTTTCCGACATAGTGTGAAAGTTTATTTACCTTTTTTTAGCTGAAAATGTAGAAAGAGTAAAAAAGCCGATGCGTAACATTTATCTATTTTTTTCACATTTAATTTCACATTCATTACGCAAAGAAAAATACAACTGGTCTTGTGACTCTCATGTGTTAATCTAAATTAAAGGGCTAACTACATTCGACAAAAAGTTCACAAAGTAAAAAAATTACACACACATGTGTTGGTGTCCTCTTTATCGAAGAATTTTCCCTAAAGGCTCCTGTTCCCTTAGACAAACAAAAAAACAGCAAGCTTTGTGCAATGAAAAGAAAGTGTGTGAACTTTTTGGACTTCTTGCCGAATGTTGGTATCCCTTGATTAACAAAAATAAAAAATTAAATAAAAACCTATTTAATAAGTCTTGGGGGTGGCTTTCGATTTTTAGTTAAGTAGAATCTTGGTTACATCCACATTTGGGTAGATGGCCTGGAGAACGCTTTGCGTATTTAATTTATTGTTGACCGGATTTTCTAGAAGAACTGTGTACTTCTTGCCGGCATAATTAGTGTTGGCAAACTTTGAGAATGGTTTAGTGCTGACTTCTATTAGTTGAGCGATGGTGGACGCTCCAGTTCGGGAAACGATTAAAGTACTGCGGTTGGGCACATCGTTCAAGGTGGTTATAATACTTCCGTTGTAAAAGAAGACAAACTGAATGCCATACAATCCAAAGATGACCTCAACTTCCTCTCGCAGTTCCTGTAGTGTTATTTGCTGTTTATTTAGTTTTTGAGTGATGATGGTAGCTTTGCGGTTATCAGTGTAGCGTGGCACCAAAGACTCGGCTAGGAAAATGTTCACCCAGGGTGCTATGGGAAGCTTGACGGGTTCAGTGGAGCAAATGTCAATCTTCAGTTGAACTCCCTTTAGTTCGAAAGTTTCGGATATAATGAGATGCTTGTCATTGGCCGCAGCAGCTGTGTATGGCATGAAGCTCGACTTGACCATAGCTTGAATAGTTTCGCCGAATTTCTGAGCGATGTTTGCTATCTGGTGATCAGCTTGGCTGACGGTGTAGAAAATCAAGACGGGATCGGTCGGAATTAGTTGTGCCTTCTTCTTTAACTTCTGGATGCGATTGATGATTTCGCGAGAAAGACCTTCCTCCAACAGCTCCTCGTTCGGGGTCAAATCCATCAAAACTATGACGTCGTTATCGCTGTGGGCTTCAAAGTTGGTCCCAACCTGGGAGGCAATGCAGAAAATTATGCGCACCTCAGAGAGCTCAATGTCATGATTCATGATGTTGAAGCGGCCAGCTGCCAATGCATTCTGTATTTCGCCATCGCTGAGTTTCTTGATAGCAGCCAGAACGGCCTTAAAGTCGCCCTTTAATCGCTGACCCAATGACTTATGATCCGGCTCAGCGCGAAGTGTAATCCCGTACCTATCCTTGTCGGAACTGAGAGTGATGTTGCGAACATTGAGCTCACTTTGGATGTAGTCTTGCAGACTTTCGATATCCTTCAAGTACTCCTCGTTCTTGTGAATAACAATTATATCGGATACAGGATATTTCACTGGAAGGGTGCGCCTGTCACGCATAACTCGACCCAACTCAATAACTGTTTGCATTCGGTTGACGGCCACTTCTATGTCATTCTGCAGAAGGTGGTAATTTACTTGTGGAATCATTTGGAAATGCACAGACCCTTCGAACTTCTTGGGCTGCAATAGATTCAGACGCTGGAATATGTACTCCGATAAGAAGGGAGTGAATGGTGCCATCATTATGACCATTGAGAAGAGAACATCGTACAGAGTGTCCAATGATTGAATGCAAAGGTCGGCTCCTTGCTCTCCCTTGAAGCGCCGACGATTCAAGCGTATATACCAATTGGTTAGCTGATCAATGAACTTTGTGAGACGCGGAACAACTGTATACAAGCGATAGGCCTTCATTTCTTTGGTGAAGAATTCAACAAGCGACTCCTTAAATGACAGAATCCACACATCTAAGACGTCTTTGTCTTCCTGATCTTCGGTCAGGCGCCATGGATCGAAAACATATGTCGTATTCTCCTCCTTCTCCAAGCGAGCCACGTTCTGCAGTAAGAATCTGTACGCATTGTACCAGGGCAGAAACACATCCTTGATCACATCACGCACTCCTTCTTCTTTGAAGCGAAGGTTCTCCGCCCGGACTACCGGCGAATTGATCAAATACAAGCGGAGGGCATCAGCCCCGTATTTCTGCACAACTTCCATGGGATCGGGATAGTTCTTCTTGCGCTTCGACATCTTTTGTCCGTCTGCGGCCAATACCAGTCCGTTGGCAATAAGATTCTTAAATGGCGGCTTATTTAACAGCGCCGTTGAAACGACAAGCAGTGTGTAGAACCAGCCACGAGTTTGATCAATGCCCTCGGCAATGAAGTCCGCTGGGAAAGTCTGCATAAAATCTTTTTCGTTCTCGAATGGGAAGTGCTGTTGAGCAAAAGGCATGGATCCCGATTCGAACCAGCAATCAAAGACTGGCTTAATGCGTCGCAATGGTGGATTTCCGGGGACCGCCGACGGAATTTCAATATGGTCAATATTCTCCCTATGCAAATCAGTAATCTTCTGACCAGACAATTCCTCCAACTGCTTGATGCTTCCAATGCAAACCACTTCATCACCATTGGCTGAGGTCCAAATAGGAATCGGGGTGCCCCAGTATCGGTTCCGGCTCACCTGCAGAAAAGTGTACCATTAATGATAGAAACGTAAGAGAGATATTTCCAACTTACCGCCCAGTCACGAGCCTCCTTCAGCCAATTCCCGAATCGCTTCTCTTTCACAAAGTCAGGAACCCAATATGTTTGTGCACTGCACGACAAAAGATTGGCCATCATGTGCTCTACACGGATGAACCAGGATGGAACTGCTTTATAGATCAGAGGAGTGTCTGACCGCCAACAGAATGGGTAACTATGCTTGACCTGCCCAGAAGATACCAGATGACCCGACTCCTTGAGCCTGGCAATGATATTCCTATCAGCGTCTTTGACGTATTCACCGGCAAAGTCCGTCACCACGTCTGTAAAGCGACCAGCATCGTCCAGCGGACAAATAATAGAACTTGTCTTCGTAATTAAACCGGCGAGCAAGCAAACGCGGTAATCGTCTTCTCCGAAATAAGGTGCGTTGTGCACAATACCAGTACCAGAGTCCTCCGTTACGTAGTCATCGTTCAGCACCCTGAATGCGTTAACCTCCGCACCGCGTTCTGCGAAATATGGAAAAATGGGTTTATAATTCTGGCCCAAGCATGTGCTACCCTTGAACCGCTCCAGGATCTTGTACTCATCGGCGGTCTTGTACACAGCACTGAGTCTCGACTCGGCCAAGATGTAATGGCGGCTGGTTTTGATGTCTTCGACCTTAAGATAGTCCATGTTGGCATTCATGCAAATGGCAAAGTTTGATGGCAGAGTCCAGGGAGTCGTTGTCCAAATAAGAAAATATGTGTTCGCCTGGCCATGTGCTTCAAGTGCTACAGTAACGCATGGATCAACAACATCTTTGTAGTTTTGGCCGGACTCAAAGTTCGACAGCGGAGTTGTACAAGCAGTCGAATACGGCATCACCTTAACTCCCTGATAGACCAAACCCTTTTGAAACAGCTCATTGAATACCCACCAAATCGTTTCCATATACCACGGATACAGTGTCTTGTAATCATTCTTAAAATCAATCCATCGTCCCATGCGCCATACAACCTCCTCCCAATTAGAAGCATACCTCATCACAATCTTTCGGCACTCATTGTTGTAAGTATCTATTCCAATTTTTTCAACATCCTGTGGACCACGGATGCCCAAGTCTTTATCAATCTCAAACTCAACTGGAAGTCCATGGCAATCCCAGCCGAACCGCCGATCAACGTGATAGCCCTGTTGGTAGGCGTATCGCGTCACAACGTCTTTTATAGTTCCAGCCAGAATATGTCCATAGTGGGGTAGTCCCGTGGCAAATGGTGGTCCATCATAAAAAGTGTACCTAAAATTTGAATAAGCAAATACACATTGCAAGGACTTTCAATTTGAAATATAAGCACCTCGGTTTTCCCTTGGACAATTTCATACATGTTTCGAAAATTTGATGTTCACGCCAATACTGCAAGACATGTTCCTCCTCTTGAGGAAAGTCTATTGTCTCCGGCACACGGTAAATGTCTTCTTTTACCAGCTTTTCCATTTTGTTCTTAATTAAATCGTTTTATTATTCACGAAAGCAAAAATTCACAATTCACTCACAAAAAATGATGAAGTTTGAATTAAATTTATTTTTTTCAGAGAAAATTATTGTTTCACTCTTGCTCTGTTGTACACGAGGCAAAAGTACTGATTGATACTCAATGTGATTTACTTTTGCCGCTGCTTTCGCTAGTGTAGTTGTTGTTACTACGAAAATGGAATAGGGAAATGGGAAGAGTATGTTGTTGTTCAAATGGAATGCGTTCAGCGTAGTTTTTTGGGGAAATTTTTAGCGAAACTTTTAGTTGAATGGAAAATGACTATTTTCCAAATTGTGAACGAGAGTGTCAAGAGGAAATAAAAATAAATACAGAATTACAATTGGAGGTTAACGTTGGCGAATTCCAATGGTGGGAGATGAGTTTTGCGCGAATATTTATTGAAATTTTTGTAATTAGCGAAAAATAACAAAAAATTGATTATTAAGCATTTTTGTACGTCCATACGATATCCGCGATTTTTCTCAATTTGTTTTTCTCCAATTGATTTGTGACATTTAAGAAAAAGAGTCGGCACTTCTAAAAGGGGTAACTTTGCGAAGAATACTAACTAAAAATGGAGGGAAAATATAGGTCAGCATTTTTGCTTGAAGGGCTATCATTAGGCGTTTTGTTGCACTCGTATATGCGCTTATTTTGAATCTTGCAAGTTGCATACAATAACAAGGTATCCTATATACGCTTACTTAAGCGGAGATCGTCCGTAGCGGATATAAAACTCTGATACCAATTAATTTAAATGTTTTAGGCATATGAGGAATTGTTGCGACGCTTATGTAGGAAATGTCATAAATATGATTTTTTTGCTGCATTTCTCTGTCATTTTTTGCACATTTATTGAAAGTTTGATATTTTTATTTAATTAACCCGTAGAAAAGAAAAATGTTCTACACATGACTGACCGAAAATGACAGTTTTCCACCACCAATGGAAATCTTTACATGTTCTTTCAAAATTCTCCTCATTTCGGAAGTGTGCTTTGCTAAACTTTCCTTTAGGGGAACCCGAATCTGGAAAAACTGAAGATGTGGAAATGTTTGTTATAATTTTAGAATACGTTTGACTTAAATTTTTATTAAAGGAGCCTAATATTTCTGAAATTTAGGTTTTTTCATACAAATTTGATTTGATTAATCCATGAAAAATGTCAATATGGTGAATGGGTGCGTACAGTGAGCGAAATTGGATATCAAATACTTGAGAATCCACTCAAGTTCTTGAAGGTGAAAATATTGATTATTGTTATTTATTGATGATTTTTTTACATTTAGTAGAAAGTCGTTTCAAAGTTTAATGTTATAGTACGTTTGCATATTCGTCGCTTCAGCTAAATTCAACATTTCACCCGAAATGGTTATCATTTGGCCATACATTTATCCAGAATTACGTAATATTTAATTTAGTCTCTAAATTTGGAAGTTTGTAAAATCAAACAAACCAATTAAGTATCCCCACACCATTAATACCCATGATACATGATACAACTTAACAAGATAGCGCGATTAAAGTTTGGCATCTTGTTTCGTTGCATCAAGTACGTCATCGGTCTATTGGAACATGCCAAACACATGTTATGATCTTTCGAAATTGTGTTGAATTTGTTTGCATTGTAACACATTTTTGACGTCAAAAGCAATATACGCATTGCACTATGTAGTTGTGTTGTATTATGATTGATATCCAAGGGGCTGTCACTTTTATATTTACAATCTCTGGAGTACTTTTTTGCAATACATAACCGGTGGAAAAGATGCCATGCCATACCACTGGATGATAAAAATGGAATGTTTGGCGACCGATAACTGTTAATTTTGTGAAGGATTTGACTAAGGATGTATTTGTTATGTAAATAAATAGTTATTTACTATAAGTTTACTAAATTAGGGGCACAATTAAATTCATATGGGTGTACAAATTGAATATTTTAGCAACGTTAAGAGATTTTATCCGGGAAGGCCAAGAGATTGTGATTTGGTAATGCCGGGTGGATACAGTCGATTGGTATTTTGCAGTAATGAAACTTAACTAACAACTACAAATATACAATAAATTTTAAAAGTTTCAGAACAACACAGAACAAAAAATGGTTGATTGAGGTTACGGACTTCAAATGTAGACACAATTGTTATCAGCTGCACGCGTGGGGCATTAAATTCAGCGGTCGTTCTTTTTCCCCTGCCACAACCTCTTTGATATTTTACACAAAATATCGCATCCTCCAAGACTGAGTTTATTGCGTGTTTGTTATTTGCAAGTCCTGCAGAGAGGAGAGGAGTCCGACTGATTAAATCTATCCCTCTCTTATGATAACATATTCTTCAAGGGATTCACATACCATTGCCAATTTGTTCGCCACCTTTTTTGGTGACAACTTCTTTGTACCGGATCAAGCTTATTTTTATCACTTGATTTACTTCTCCATTGGCCCTTTTTTACAAATCTTTGCCCCACAGTAATTGAAAAAAGTTATTAACATGAATGATGAATTGTCTCTCCCTTCCCCTTTCATACCTCGTTTGACTACCACTTTCACTTGGAGAATTCCCTCAGATCTGTAAGTCCTGCGATACATCAAAAGGGTCTAAGGAGAGAGACAACTTATTAAAGTCCCATAGCTAAACGCTCTCATATACTGAAACTTTTCGAAAGTATCTTAGATGATTCCCTTAGCTTTCAGTGCAAGTCTCTAATCAACTAGATCAACTACCACAAACCTAGTTGAATTCGTGTCTTCTGCCCCTACATGAAAGTAATCTAGATCCCCATCTCTTTATATAAGGTATCTATTTACGATCCTGATGAGGTCATTGAACACTCCCGTTTTCCTTCTACGCCGACGATACCAAATTGTATAAGACCATGGCATCACCAGAAGATTCCCGCCTAGACACTTTCTACCTGCTGTCATAAAAACTGTTTAGCGTAAATGCAACAAGTCTGCTCTCCGACTTTACCTTCTGCAACGTCAACAAATTTCCACCGTTTCCGTCTTCGCGACGTTGGTATCTTGTGCGACCGAGAGCTTAACTTCCGTTTGCATATTGATCAGATAATACTTAACGCCAATCACTTGGCATCGTTAAACGGGCGGCCAAAGAATTCTCTACAACCCCTACCTCCTCGAGTACGCTAGGCAAGTGTGGTCTCCTCTGCAGCAGGTTCATGTGCTCAGAGTAGAGAGCATACAGCTTCGTTTTATCCATTTTGCTCTTCGTGGTATACCCTGGATCGATCCATTCATCTTGTCTCCCTTACAAAATAGCCTCAACTTATCAACTTGAATCGCCTTGAGGAACGCAGGGACGTTGCAGAATTCTTTTCATTCATTCACTGCTCTCAGGCTCCGGTTGCGCGTCTCTTTATATAATCTGTAAAACTAACCCTCGTAATTTACGACATCCTTGTCTCTTCTATCTACCGAAAAACCGCACATCCTGCGGCTCTAACGAACAGATCTTCCACAAGCTGCGGAAAGTCAACACAAACCTTACCGTTTTCGATATCAATCTAGGTCTCAAACTCCATCTGCGTTACCTAAGCCTCATTCGAGCTCCTTCACCATTCACCTCCTTAGCTTTAAGTCCTAGCTATAAGCCTTACTTTTTATAAGTATTTTTATACTTTTTATTAGTTATACGATATTTATGCAAAACTGATCTAGTTATGTCGAGTGACACTTGAATACACGCGGCCATTCCTAGAGTTCCGGCTTTTACGGCGATTGAAAAACAGGCAAAATTGGTTGGTCTTGAAGTTAATAAGGACAAGACTAAGTACATGCTATCTACAAACAAACAAACCGCCTTGGACAAAACATCACTGTTGATTACAACAACTTTAAGGGTAGTTAAGGAGTTCATCTACCTTGGAGTAAACATCAACTCAACGAATGACACCTTAGTGGAGATCCGACGGAGAATTATCCTAAGAAACTGTTGCTACTTCGGTTTGATAAAAAAAATGGGTTCAAAACTCCTTACTCGAAGAATAGTAAGCATCCTCCATCGAAGCTTAATCTTGGCAGTCCTGCTTTATGGTGCCGAGTGCTGGACGATAAGTACAAAAGGGGATCTTATATTGGGTTATTTTGAAAGAAAAATACTATGTCGGATATTTGGCCCTGTGTGCGAGGAGGGCGAATGGAAAAGACACAACTGCGAACTCTATGAGCTCTACAGAGATGCGGATGTTGTCCAAAAAGCTAAATCATGTCGACTACATTGGCTCTGCTATATTAAGCAAATGTATAATAATGCTTTGACTCCAAGCTCTTAGGTTCGAGAAAGCAAGGAAGACCGAGGTTGGAAGGCTACAGTGTCTCAGACAGAGACTCAGCACTGGCAGGGTGCCCGTTAAGTAAGGTAAGTTGTGGAACTTTATAGGCAGGGTTTGAACTTTTGCAGTTGAACTCGTTCCGACCGTATTTGACCAGCTTGGCTATCATGGACCAACCAAACTAGTTTACTGAGAACTTGTATAGCAAGGAGTTGAGCTAGCCAAGACTATTTTATATGTACATAAGTATTTCGAGAAAATTATAGCTCAGTAGTGGTTTCCAACAAGCTTACGAGTTTTCTCCCTTACAGTGAGGCTATGATCAGCATTAAAGGGATCATAACCCTCCCATTTAACTGCATCCCTACTGATCCGCCTTTTCGACTTCAGAAAACAACAGCATTCCTTCCGATTTTGAATCACTTTGTCGCTGAGGCCAATCAAATACTGGTGTTGCTGCATTTGTGTGATCCAGGAGTTTTTAGGCCTGCCTATTTCGCGTTTGTAAGGAAACGTTGATTGATTTCGCCTTTTTGACAGGGTTCGTAGGATCTCTCCTTTGGATATGACAATACCAAGTGCGCCCTCGCTCCATATTCATCGAGATAGATTCTTTGATGTGAAGGCTTCCTCGGATCTTGGAAATTCTTATTCGATCAATCTTTGTTACTCCTCCATCATCAGCAAAGGCCAAAGAATAACTGATGCACTTTGGAGTCGGACACTTTTCCTGCAAGCAGATAATCAAGGACTGTAATAAATATCCAGGGACTTAGGATGCCTCCGCCGGTGTACACCCGGCTTTGATTGCGAACTCGTCGTTGACGCCAGCGGGGCATCTTACTCTTTTCTTTACTCCCTCTTACATTACCATGATCATCTGTACGTCGGTTTCTCGAACTCCTCGTTTTCTTAGCGCCACACATATGTTTGTCTATTAAAGGCCTTTTCAACATCAACCAACAACATATGCAAATCTTTTAAGGAATCACGATCTTTTTCCATCATGATCCTTATACTTTTGCGAACCCCCCACTAGGGATACAGTTAAGTCGGAGGGTCCTGACCATAGTCTTACCATTAAAAAAGAAGAAATATCCTTAAAATTTGGATTGCATCTGTGGTTGATTTACCTGTGACAAACGCGCACTGGTAATCAAATAGCCGTATTATATTCCGCATTCAGGAATCTAATACCAGCTCGGCTTAACAGAAAGTTAATTGTTACTTTGTATTGGCTTCTCCTTTGCACAAAGGAAGAACAAAACTTTCCCTCCACCGGTTAGGCCATTGCATCGCCTCTCATCAGTTTGTAGAAGCCATTTGGAACCGATGTCTCCCTCATTAAATTCCGATCTTGACAGCATAGTTCAATGGGGTACAACAAATAGGGTGGAACTTAAAGCTTCCAAAACACAACGCCGTCTTCTGTCATTGAAGCGATACTGGTTGCCATTATCCATTAATGACACATGCATAGCTGACACCGAATAACCAAGCATGCAACAAGACTTTGCGTCTGCAGAAGCTGTTTGGACGAGGAGGAGGAGGAGGAGGAGGAGCAGGAGCAGGAGACTATTCTCCACCTTCTCTACACATGACCTGCTCCCTCTCAAGGGCGAAAAATCCATTTCGGATCTTTCTTTTACAATGATCTTTCTTTCTCAACGATCTCATAAGCATCGACATAAAAATTCTTTCAAGCTTTATCAAAAGCTAAAACTGGTTCAGCAAGTAGGAAGAAGATAGATCCGTATGGTATCATAATGGACCTTGTATGCGTGCTAGTGACAACCTTCGTTGAAATGACCATGTTGAGGATCGTCCGTTCAACATTCAATCTTTAGAAGCGAAAAAACCAAAATCAAACACCCATCGCCTTCAAATAAAAACAACTTCAAAATTCTGTTTCACCGTTTATTTATTATCTTTCTTTCTAGTTATTCCCGTCCGCCACTCACTGCCGACCGACTCGTTTGGGTCAGCAGTGAGTGCGGGCATTGACCTAATTTAGATCTCAAACAGACCATATATTCGATATCGCTAAGAACGCTGCGAAATGTTTTGTCTTCCTAAAGTGGTGCAAGAGATATTTTATCCCTTCTGATCTGGCTACAATTTAAAAGGTATTCGCCCAAGACTTGAGTACAACTCTCACATCTGGGCCGGTGTACCAAATACTACTTGGAGATACTAGACAGAATTCAAAAACGCTCCATAAAACTCATTGGCGATCGAGATATCGCGAAAAGCTTTGACTCTGTTAGTCATCGTCGTAATGTCTCCTGACTCTCGCATTTCCACCAGGCCATGCCAGGAATGCCTATCAGTTTACCCTTAAGCCAGTTTACGGATGTACGGTGAAATACAAAAATCCTTCCTTAGCCGTACAACGCGAATGTGGAATGCTCCTCCCCGCTTTGTTCTTCTCACCCATTATAGTCAGCAAATATTTCAAAGCCAATGTGCATCGGTTTCTCCTCTGTCATCCTTATTATCCACATTCCCTTAATGCCCGGACTGTGTCCATATTAAAGGGGTACTAAAATTGCGCCAAATTCAATTTAGAAAAAAAGACCGGGCCGTTGACGTGACTCCTATTCCAGGAAAAACCAAACACATACAATTTTGAGCTTATATTTTCTTATATATTTTTCTTATTTTTTGTTTTGCATATATGTATATTATATACATAATTTTTTGTTGTTTTTAATTATATACCAATATAAATCTTATTAATTGTTGGAACAAAAAAAAAAAAACAACAACACAGAAACGACGCATTTTCGACCATACTATTATTTTGTTGTCTTTGTTAGAATATAATTTCCTTCTATATATTTTTGTTTTGTTTTGTTTAATGTAGAGCCAGCTCACCTTTTTCTTCACACTCGTGACATAGCAAGCATTTACTATGTATGTACCACGAGCGTGATGCTTTTCATTTGCATATACTGTGGCTGTAGTGTTTCGTTAGTTAATTTATTAATGCCTTTATTTGTTGTGTATTAATGTGGTTGTTTATTTACTCTTGCTTCAAAACATGTATACATATAATGCCTATATATACATATGTGGATGTGTTGATTATCAATTCAATATTTTGCTTTTTTCTTCCATTATTATTGAAAAACGAAATTAACAAATTTCATTTTTTTGTGTTTGCCTGTTTATTTAGTTTTAAATTTAATTTTTCTTTTTACGATTCTATGTTTGCTATAGAGATAAATTTTTTTGTGATATTTCTTGTTTATTTAACAAAAGCAAAAATAAAATCAAACAAAATAGAAGCATAACGAATGTGAGTGAACAACCTAAAACAAAACAAACGAGGGCATGCAAAGTGTAAATAAAAAAAGGAAATCTTTTGTTTTTTTACATTTTATTTTTTATTGTTCATATATAATATATATTTATATATATATATATATATATTCTTTTCGATCAGGCTTTCTTTTTATACACAGCTATACATATTTTAGTTGTTTATTTTTTGTTTGTTGCTTTAAAAAATATTTTGTATAGAAATCCTAAGATACAAAAAAAAAACAGGGAGAACAAAATATTAATTTACACAAGTAAAAAACAAAGCTACATTCTTAGGCTGAAACTAACAAAATTACATATTATTATGATTGGATGCAATTTCAAATATCATTTATTTCAATTTAGCGCTTTGTAGTTTCAGCAATAATTAAATACAAACTTATATTTGTTGGATCTTGTTATATGCCTTTTTTCTTCAAATCGAATATTATTGCCATAATATGAATAACGTAGGTTTTGATTTTTTTCTTATCGTTCATATCACTATTATAAATAAAATTAAAAAAAAAACATATATTTCTTCTTCTTCTTTTTTTTTTAAACCAAACTTAACAAACTAATGACAAAAAATATATGCATTGTGTAAAATAAAAAAAAAATAAAAAATTAAAATAAAATAAAAAAATGGAAGATCGTGTTTCTTAACAAGAACAACAAAAAAATACACAAACAGCAGGGAAAGACAAAAAAGAGAATTAATGAAAAAACAATTTACTTTTGATATTCAGTTTTTTTTTCAGATATTTTGGACCAATTTTTTTTAATTGTGTGAATCAAATATGTGGGTTTTTTTTTTAAATGAGAAGAAAACAATAAATAAAGCAAATACAAATTTTGGTCTTTCTCTCTTTCCTGTATGTATTTTGTTTTCTAAAAAAAAAATAGTTCTTCTTATGCAACTTTTCATTAAAAAAAAATGAAAAATATATAATAATATATCCAAATATAATGGTTTTTATTTTGTTTTCATTTTAAAAATATGGAAGAATTCATTTTAAGGCGAAAATAATATTTAAAAAAAATATGTATAAAACAAAAAAATTAAAAATAAGGAAAGTTTAATTTAAAACTCTTTCTTACACACTAGTTTGGCATTTAAGTGTTTTTTGTGTACTACTATTTTAAATGAGGGAATTTTTCTTTTGCTTGACTTTGTTTTTTGTGTTTTTTTTGTAATATTTTTTTTATTTTAACATTTAAACTTATTCTGATAGTAAAAAAAATCATCGCTCACACTCATTTTTTATTTTCTTATCATGACTTTAACTCAAATAAAACGTACTCATTTTGTTTTTTTGCTTTTTGTTTCGCTTTCCTGCTAACTTTAACAACACTTAGAAATATCTAAAGGACCATAAGGGTTAGGGATTATTTCTGTTTTTATTTATCTGTAGATATATATAAATATATATATATATATAGATTTACACTTTTTTATTAATTAAATATTTTATCAGTATATAGCAGTATTTCATTTATATATAAACCTTAATTTAAATTTTTTTTTATTTACATGTGTGTATTTTCATTTTATGTTATGTTTGCACCATTTTTTTGTTTTTTTTTCATTATTTTCTAAGTTTTCCATAGATTTAAAAAAAAAAATCAAGTTTTTTGTTTAGTGCGCACAAAATTAAAAAAAAACATAAATGTTTATTATTATTTTTAACGGTGATTAATTAGGAGTGCAACATGCTCTCTTTATATATCGTTCACTTTATGTCAAACTGCATTTCGGGATGTATTTGCACTTATCGCTGCTTTTTCACTCTTTGAGTTGGGATGCAAGTATCTGTTTGTGAGTGGATTTGTTTGATTTAAATTATGAGCTACGATTTAACACTTTATTACGCTTGGTAAATACATCTATATTTATATTCATATTGTTTTCCTATTATCTACGTACGGTGAGAGAAAGAAATTTAGTTCTAAATATTAAAATTAAAATATTCTCTTTATTTATTTTGTTTTTCAAAAATGTGTTTTTTTTCTTCAATATAAATATACATCAACGTGGCACTCGTTCAGTCCCGATTTTCTCTTAGATACATGCATACACATACGTTTGTATATATTAACAAATTTTGTTAATATATATAAAGATATATGCTTCCAAACCGCTAATATACGATTTGTTAATAATTTGTTTAATTCATTTTTTGATTCAACTATCATTCTTATTTATGCTTTTTTATGCACACACACATACACACTCTTAACCATAATGTAAAATGAAATTCGGTTTTGGTCGCGAACACTCCTTTTTCTCTCTCTCCCTTAGAAAAAGTAAAATTGAATTGGGCTTAATAATTTTAGTTTTTTTTTTCGTTTTCATGAAAAGATCAATAATAATATATTAATATACATTTATATCTATACACGTATATATATCGTTTATATATAAATATATTTATATATATATTTATATAGGTATACAGGTATACAACGAAAATAATTTTGATTTTTTTGTTTAAATATACAGTCTTATATAAATTGGCATTTTCATTGTTTCTTTTCCGTAAAATTGTTCAATTTTAATTTGTTTTCCTTTATAAAAATCGGGTGCAAGAATTTGTTTTTTGTTTTTTTTTTAATTAATTTCCTTCCTTCTCCTAGGATTTTGGATTCGAAAAAAAAGCATGAAAATATATAAAGCAATTCAAAAATATATATTATTATAATTATGGCAGATCATATGTGGCACACGTTTTATATATATATATATTTTGTTTTTCTTTCTTCGCTCTTTACGATGTTATTTAAATTCGTAATTTTTTTTATATTTTTTTAAACAGATTTTTTGTTTAACTCTAGGGTATGCTTATATAAAATAATTTTGTATATTTAAATGTTTACCCTTGTACTTTGTAGTTGAGTCGCGCTTCGATGGTGAGATTATAAAAAAAATTAAATAAAAAATATTTTAAGTACTCTGATCATCTCAGGACAGGTAAATATAAAATGTTCGTCAAGGATCAGATGAGAGAACATAGAGAACTTATGCATTTTTAATGACGTCGATCAATATTTGAATTTACATCGATAATAAACATCGTTTTTAGATGGTATTATCTTTTTTCTTTTTTCATAGCGATCCTGTCAACGATCAGCTGGATCAACATGCACATTTAACGTAAATTTGGATCGAAAAGGTTGATTACAGATCAATATATATTTAATTCACTTTTTTCAGAGCAATTTTTTTACAATCACGAACGGAATATGGGCCTAAAAACTTCTCGATCGCACAAATGCACAAAAAACAACAAAGTGATTCGAAACCGGGAGATCTGCGGTACTTTCTGGGTTTATTAATGCTACATTTAGTCCGGGTCGTTGTTAAATGAACAGGATATTAAGGATTAACGCATAGAAATGAATATTTTTTTTTAATTTGCTTAGAACGATCATATCAAATGAGCGATCAAACACTGAATGGAAAAAAATGTTTTTATTGGTAAATGTTGAGTGTTCCGATGATTTTTATGATTTAAAAAAAGTGTGATAAAACTATTCCTATTAAAACGAATTTAAAATGTCTTGATCTTGAAAATATAAGATTTTCGTCATATTATAAAAGTGTTCGATGCATTGGAAACCTGACGATCGAGAGTGGCGGTGATCGGTAGCGCGAATTTCCTGTATTTTGGCAAACAGTTCTAAAACGTTGTCATCTTCAATTGTTCCATTTGATCGACACTGATCGTGATCGCTTGAAAGTGAGGAGATCTTCATCGACAAATTTTAACAAGAAACGGATCTAATCATAGGTAGAAAATTAATGTTCCAATCGATAGAGACTGATCGTTATTACTTCAGTCTGATTTTTGCAAACACTTTGGAAACCTGACGATCGAGAGTAGCGGTGATCGGTAGATTGACAAACATGAGTGCGAATTTCCTGTATTTTGGCAAACAGTTCTAAAATGTTGTCATCTTCAAATGTTCCATTCGATCGACACTGATCGTGATCGCTTGTAAGTGAAA
Organism: Portevinia maculata; assembly: GCA_949715645.1. Classification (NCBI taxonomy): domain Eukaryota; kingdom Metazoa; phylum Arthropoda; class Insecta; order Diptera; family Syrphidae; genus Portevinia; species Portevinia maculata. Next base: position 7,719,524 of record OX454529.1, read on the forward strand.
TGGTCGACGATTTAAACGCGAAACGGATCTAATTATAAATTAATATTCCAATCGAAAGTGGCTGACCGTAATTGTTTCCTGGTCTAATTTTTTCAGTCTCTAATATTCCAATTGATCGGCAGTGTTCGCGATCACTTAAAAATTCTATTCGAAAAGTCTCCGATCGACAAACTTCAGGGCGAACGAATTAAATTACAGTTCGACAATTGTTGTATGCTCAAATGATCCAATCGACCGGGGCTGATCGTGATAGCTTTATTTATTGATCTTTTCGAAGTTCCGAATCGATTAAGTTAGGAGCAAATGGAGCAGAGAGTTCTTATTACAGTTCGACAATCAGTTAGTCTATCCGATGGCGACTGATCTTGATGGCTTGAAAGTAAGATCTTTGTAAAGTAAGCAGGGGATACTTTGGTAGATTAATTAAGAAAAAATAACTATAATGAAGCTTTACATATTCATATTGAAGGAAATAGTGATTAAAATCTTTAAATGAAGAGTTCCGAGTGTGATATTTCAAAGACCGGTATGATATTTCAAGTTGAAAAATTTCAAATGTGATATTTCAAACACCGGTATGATATTTAAAGTTGAAAATAAAATAAACCTCACATCAAAGCATCGACTCACTAATATTTGATTCAAAGTAAAATAAAATTTCAATAAAACTGAAAGAAAAAATAGCAGTTCAATCTTACACTGTGTGACTCGATTTCTTACAATTTCTGATGTATCTAAAGCTACCACTGCAGCTATGGCTTCGTTGACGGCGTACTGTTATGTTACACTGATTGCTCCGCTATCCCCGCCATCTGTGGTCCGATGATGTGTTGCGGTTCCAGTCGGTCCAACATTAGTCTGCTTACTAACGATACTGTTAGCAACAGCCCCTGCACTAGAGCTGATTGTTGTATTATTGGTTGTAACTGAAATCGGAAAATGATGGCTAAAGTGCTGAAGGTGTTGACTTAAGGCAAATGCGTGATGTGGATGTGGTTGCTGTTGCTGTTGTTGATGGCTGTGCTGCTGATGCTGAACAGAGGATGGTGCTGATGTTGCAACAGTTGTTAGCTGGTATTGTTGATGGGATTGTACCAAAGAAGGTGTTGATGTTACAAGGCTGGCTGACATGGACTGTGCTGCAGAACTAACTGAGCAATCAGGCGGAGAGGAATTCGGTAGAATATTCTGTCCAGCAGATTTAGTTATAGCAGGTGGCAGAGTTCTCGATGTATTCGTCATATTTAGCATATGCATATTGGAATGTTGTTGCTGCATTGAATTCAGCTGGTGCTGTTGTTGCTGCTGTAACAGTAAAATTGGTGGCGAATTGTTGTTGTGGATGTTATAATCGCGCTTCGTTAATTGATTAATGCTGAGCGGATTGTTAACATCTCGAGGGTTTGCGCCGACAGGATTTCTTATTGCTTTCTCAAAGAATATCTCTGAAGGCGATGACGATGCCGATGTAACGTTGCTTCCGTGGCAAGACGAAGATGAGGATGATGAAGAGGATGACGAGGACGAAGACGAAAGCGATGATGATAGTGAAGAAGTTGATCCGGATCCAGATCCGGATAATGATTGCACAATTTTATTACCTGTCTGCGGAGGTAGCAGTTTGCCACACAGCTTCGTTTTGTCATCGTCGTGAGGAGCATTTGCAGGATTTGCAACACTATCAGCAGATTCATGTTGCTGATGCTGCTGAGGCATCATCAGAGGTGGCTTCACATCACCCCCACCTGAACCAGAAATAATCATATGACTATGGGGAGGCGTCATCGAAGTGTTGGTGGGAACATTCGTTACTATTGAACCCGTTTGATCACTCAGTCCCAGTCCCATTGATGCCAGATGCCCTATTCGGCCGATGCTGACATTGTTCAAAAGCGACTGCATCATACGGTCTGTGATCGATTTAGTTGAAGGTGTCGTTGTTGGCAAGGAAGCTATCGATGTAGAAGTTGCAGTACCCGAATGCGGGTATGGATTACTACTGCAATTGCTATCAGCCGCACTGCGGCTTTTATCAATAAACATCGGACTGTGATGTTGGTGATGCTGCGGCTTTGGCGGTGGGGGTGCTATTGGTTGCTGTTGTTGTTGCTGTTGTTGGTGTTGTGAAGCAGGCGACGACTGATTAGGATGCTGACTTAGAGAATGATGCTGCTGTGGATGGTGTTGCTGATTATTTGACTGATGCTGCTGCTGTTGTGGGTCAGTGGATGATGTCGAATTGGAGCCACCACTGCTGTTACCCCCACATCCACTGTTTGGATTATGTACTGCATTCGGTGTCGACGGACTAGTTAACAAATTCAGTGGACTAGCCAAGCTTGTCGACGGACTTTGCAAACTTGATAGGCCACTTAAACATCCCGGGCTGGAAAGCGATTGGTTAAGGGATTCACTGTCATCCTCTGGGGTCTTTGCATCATCCACACTCCCACAACTCCCGAGGTTGTCATCGCTCATATGATTGTCAATATCATTGTTGTCATCCCCATCCACTTCCATGTATCGTATGCATTTTTTCTTGCGCCTGTGGAAAATATTGAAAAAAAAGACCAAAAATAAAAGTTAGTTTCGCTCGCCGATCATATTCCAAATTAAAAGTAAAAATGCATGCAAAGGGACAAGTCTGGAAATGATTATAACTGCAATTATAAATTTTATATAATTAGTATATAAATATAATCAAAAAAAATCGTAGCCACTCTAAAAGCAAAGGATAAAAAAAAACATTTTCAAACTATTTGCAGTGCAGTATTTAGAAAAATCAATCTTTTAGCAGGCAATCCTCACGGACTAGGAATAAACGACGCACAAAATATTCACACATACGTCTTTAAAAATCGCTAATGGTTCTCAGAGAATCATAAAAAATTGGAAAGTAACTCAGTAATCATACAAAATCATAATTATGCTTGAATACGGCATAAGAAAAAAAATTCACAATATTAAGAACCGTGCTAAAGAAAAGGTAAAAACGTCTGAAAGAAGCGCTTATTTTTTTTTATATGAAAATTAATTGGACACACAGAACATTGACGTCAAAATTAATAAAAAATAAATAATTAATAAATTATAAACAAAAATTTTGTATAACGAAAAAAAACATCAATCAGAAACATCGAAAATAATAAAACGGTTATATAGCAAAATTCGAAGGATGCATGATTTTAGAATTAAATGTCCTATGGCATAGTTTTTTTTCAACAAAAAAAAAATCGTATGGTTCTTTTAACTATGCCCTTTTCACATCGACAGACATTCTAACATCTAACACCATTCTCTTTAGAAAAACAATAAAAATATTTCTTCCATTAAAACGCATAATAATTATGAAGTTAATTAATATTTTAATTTCAACAAAATTCAAAGAGTTAAAAAAAATTATGTAACAACAATAAAATGTTTTTAATTTAAAAAAAAAAAATGAATTAAAACAATATTTAAGACAGCAAAAAAATTGTTTCATACGACAAATTCCAAAGATCAGGTTCAGGTACAAAACTTTTTTTTTTGCTTTTATTCAAATGTGTCACTCGCTCCCTTTTCTCTCACAGTGCTCCGTACAGTGCTCCGTTGTGTGTTCTTTTTTTTACTTTTTTTTTGCATGAATTCATAAAGTTCGACTTTGGTAAGAATTCATTCAGGTGATTTGATGCGCCGTTTGTAAAATAAAACTTGGTTGGCCTTTAGAGACGTCTGATTAATTTATTCCTTATGCTATTGGTATTTAGTACAATGTTATAGTATGTACTAAATGTTGACTTAGATTCCTTCAGTTTGGTTTGATTTTTTGTTTTGATTTTAATTTTACAAGAACATTTGATTGCCTTATAAATTGACATATGTGGGCGCCTGCGGTGACGGCTGCTGAGGTCCATTGGGCCCTTGATTTAAACCTGATTGCGATCCAAGATGGCCCCCAGACGAGCCCATCATTTGTAGATGATTTGACGATGACGTTGATGAAGACGACGACGAGGATGAGTTAGGTAGCATTACTGTACCCACCCCGGAGACAGGTACTCCTGATGGTATGCCCGACAAACCGGGACTATTTTTTTTTTCACAAATTTTTATTTCATTTTAAATATATTTGTTGTTGTGAGATGAATTCGTCGCAGCAAGCACAAGTGTGGTAGTATAAAGTATAAAGAGGGGGAGAATTTAATTTTACACTTCTGATGTTAATATAAGTTGTATTTTTTTTTTTAAATAATTTTCTTTGTATATATTGCCGAAAAAGTAAATATTAAGGAATAAAAGAAATAAAAACATATGGAGGGCAATATTTTTGAAAAAGACGTATATAAATTGATGGTCGCATGTACATTTATATTGATAGTATATCCTACACCAGGACCAGGATATGAATAGTATACCAAAATCCCTTAACCATAAAAATTGTGTTAAAAAAGATTCATGTATATATATATATAAAAAAAAAAAAATGTAAAATAACTTAACAATAAATCACTGTTTGCATTTAGAAGTAGTATAAAAATTAATGATGCTTCTGATTAATATGTTTTTTCGTTTCGTTAACAAAAAAAAGGTAATACAAATGAGAAATATTAAACTAATTTAATGTAGAATATTATGTAAAATCAGTCTGTTGGAAAAGTTTCATTGAAAAAAAAATCATATATAAAACGTAAGCTCCAAAAAAATATAACTAAAGAAAAATATATAGTATTTATTTTTTTTTGTGTATGTGTCTTCTATTTAAAAAAAGAGGACTTTAAATGTAATTTTCATGGTTGGAATTGGACAGGTTGCAGTAAATTGTTTTCAGGGCCAGGTGCATCGGAGAAAAAAAATCTATGTTTTTATATCTTTTTACTAGAGAAAGGTAAAAATATTATAGTTTCCACTGTAGCCATTTCATAAACTTATATTTAAGAAATAAAAAAAAGTGCAAAAATAATCGTGTGTATAATGTTGCTTTCTTTGTGGAATGACACATTCCCTGTTTTTTTATACTTTTTTTTTACTTTAAAAGAAAAAAATAATGAAACGTTCCAACAACCGAAAATACATAGTGTATTATATTTTTTGTGTGTTTTTGAAGACAAAAAATAAATTTTAAAATAAATAAATCAAGTTTCTCCCGGTTCTGGTATTGACTAAACGCGAGGGACAAATCACATTCAGAAATAATAAGCAAAAAGCTAACAAAAACTTAAAAGTTTATCTAACAAAAAGGATTCTCAAAAAAGGGGCATGAAGATATGGACAATATTTATATATTGATATTAAATGCTTAACTTATATACGTCTTTCCACAGAGAAATTGTTTTTTTTTTTCATACATAAAAAAATTAAAAATTAAAAAAAAAATTGTTTCTTTTGTTTTTTTTAGAGCTTATTGTTTCCTTATTTAAGTGCACGAAACAAAATATTTAAAAGGTTTGAAAACTAATCGAATTCGAATGTGAATTTTTGCATGTTTCGATTCTCGTTTTGTGCTCCGTTATGAAATTATCAATTTGAATTTAAGAACTTACGAAACAAACAACCAATGGTCTCTAGACACATGCAGGTAACCCTGGGTAATGTGCTTATAAACTTAAAATAAAAAAAAAAAATTTGTTTCATTGTCATAAGTGTTTAAATCCATATGGATGGATTTAGGAAGAGGCACATGTTTTGGTTTATCTTTTTTTCTAACAAGAATCGATCGAAGACGCTTTAACTCTTCAGTGAATTTGTATAATATTTATGGGAAGGGGAAAATTATATTCACAAAAAAAATCTGTAATTTAAATTTCAAAAAAAGAAATACATATTTGTAAACCTAATCGAAACATACCTGCAAGGCTTGCACCATTGATTTTGTTGATCCAGTCCGAATCTTGCGCGGCACTTCTTCATATTGTTACCTTTTTTGAAGTTAAATAAAATTTAAAAATAAAATAAAAATTAGTATGCAAAAATAAATAAAGATAAAGAAGTTTGATAAAGATGTACAAAACAAGTGAAGGAGTTTGGAGAGGAAAATAATTGAATTGACAAGGAAATCACGAATTTGGGTATCGAAGGCACATTAAGCTTTAAAAAGATATCCAAAATCGGGCTTGCAAGTTTACAACTTTATCGAATTGGTAACTTAAGCACTGCCGAAACTCTGACCAAACGAACTGTCAACTGTCACCTGTCATCTGTCACCTGTCAACTGTCACCTTGCCCAAAATGTTGGAACGAGAATAAAAAAATGAAATAAATATTAGGCATTAACCCATACACGACCTAGCTTCTCCAACCACTTTCTTTACGAAGTGAAAGGGACCTACAATTTTCAGCCGAATCAGAACGGCAAATTCGAGAAGCTTCTCATGACAATTGATACTCTTGGATGTTTGTCAGACATTCGCAAGAGGTGGGGGAGTGGAAACAAACTCTAGATGTGACTCGGCCCCGGCGGGAATTGAACCGGTGACCTTTCGAATAGTAGTCCGACACACTAACCATTGAGCCACTGCGCCCAACGAACGAGAATACATTCGAAATTTTCTTTTACATATAAGCAATTGACAGTGACGTAAGCGGGTGCCGTGTAACACCGACTTTTAAAATTCGGCCTTATTTCACTTACGAAATGGAAATTACGACGATGTTTTTTCGTTCGGCCTTATGTCGCTTTCACAAAGTGACATAAGACCGAATGTCAGTTGAGAAATAGAGCCGAAGTCCTTAACTGAAATAATGTCCATGGACATGCTACAAAGCTCATAATGTATGTTTTTTTTTTTTTTATAATTAGCGTGCGCTAAAGGGATTTTTTATTTTTCTGTAATTAATACAGTACCCTTATAGTGTTGCCACAGCGCAGGCATTTTGGTTGCTGCAAGCAGCACCCATATTCATTGCCTGTTTTTGCGTGCTGCTTACTACTGAAAGAATAGGAGGATAGGAAAGAAGTTTTTTGGTGCAATATGGTTTTTTTTTATCTCCACAGGTGGCGCCTTAATTGCTTAAGGGAGATTTGATTTGTTGTGTGTAATCAATTTTACAAAGCATGGCTCTGGTCGGGATTCGAACACACGACCCGCCAATCACTTTGCGAATACACTTCCATCGCACCATTGCCATTGTGCTGCCGATGTCTAAGGTGAGTGGGTCACCCTCTTACTCAGGGAACCATTTGCTACTCTGAATGAAGGAGCTAATATTTTTTTCGATCATTGAAAAGGTATTCACCCAGTGTAGCCTTCCTAATGTTGGCGAGTGCAGGACACGTGCAAAGGAAGTGACTGATAGTTTCGTCTTCCTCCTCGTCCCTACAGCTTCAGCAGAAGTCATTGTAGGGAATGCCCAGCCTTTGAGCATGTCTTCCTATAGCACAGTGCCCGGTGAGGTATGAAATAGTTTCGACTACTGGGTGACCTGCTTCGCTGGTAAAAGGGTTTAAGACTCTGCACAATTCTTCGACTCCCAAAAATTAAAACTCGGGAAAAAATTCTTCGACTCACATTCTAATAATTCAACGCCGCGTAGCTTTGTCAATGTTAAGACCAAGCACATGCTAGGAACAAACAAATAAACATCTGTCCACCGCCTAGGACAAAACGCCGCTGTTGATAGCAATAACTTCGAGGTTGTTAAGGAGTTCATCTACCTTTGAGTAAACATCAACTTCACGAATGACACCTTAGTGGAGATCCGACGGAGTACCTAAGGAACCCGCTGCTACTTTGGTTTTTCATCGAAGCTTAATCCTGCCCGTCCTGCTTTATGGTGCCGAGTCTACGATAAGTAGAAAAGGGGAGCATATATTGGGTTCTTTTGAAAGGAAAATACTTGGGATATTTGGTCCTGTGTGCCAGGAGGGCGAATGGTGGAGAAGATACAACCGCGAACTTTATGGGCTGTATAGAAATGTGGATGTAGTCCAAAAATCACGTCGACTATATTGGCTCGGCCACATTGAGCGAATGGATAATAATGTTCCAGCCAAGAGGATCTTCGACTCGCAGGCACCAGGTTTGAGAAGGCAAGGAAGACCGAACCTCCATTTTAAAAGAAAAAGCCATCGCGGATGCCAGAGCACTTGGTCTGGACAACTGGAAGCAGCGTGCTCGGGATCGCAGAGGATGGAAGGCTACAGTGTCTCAGGCAGAGACTCTTCACGGGTCGGGAGCCCACTAAGTGGCGCAATGAGAATTCATTTATTAGAATATATTATTTTTGTAAAACGAAGAGGTGCGCAGAGTTTTAATTTTTGTGAGTCGAAGAGGTGTCCAGAGTTTAAAACCATTTGCAAGAAAGTTGTAGGCATGTCCCTACTTAATACCGCATAAACAAGGTATGTCCAGAAAGTAAGTGGCCTCTGGCCTTTACGATCAGGTTTGCTATGTTGGTCACACTTAGCACCTCGCGTTTAAAACGAGCACAAGAACGCGACAGTACGACCAAAACTGCGGTCACAGCAACGTTTCTGTGAACCATGTCGATAAAATCTGCCGCCAAGTGCGAGACTCGCAGCGTTATCCGTTGTCCCGTTGTGAAGGGAAAATCTCAGTCAGAAGTTTTTAATGGGATCAAATCGGTTTATGGCGAAGGAGTAATGAATCGTACGACTGTGCTAAAATGGCCGTAATGATGTGCGCGTGCGCGACGAGCAAAGGAGTAGAAGACCGTCGATTTTGACCGATTCGCTCTTCTTGTTCCTCTAATGGCGGTGAGGCTATGATCAGCATTAAAGGGATCATAACACTCTCACTTAACTGCATCCATACTCGTCCGCCTGTGGGGTTCGACGGTTTTGACTTATTCGCTGTTCAACAAAGTGAGGAAGCTGTTCGTGGCGACCGCAGACTGACTTTGGATGACCTTTCGGTCATGTTTCCACAATGTACCAAATCTCTGCTGCACGAAACTATCACAGAAACACTCGGATTTCATAAACTGTGTGCAAGGCGGGTCTTTAAACAGCTGACAGAGCACCATAAATGCCAGACGACACACGAACTACGCAACAAAGTAACTTTGGATGGGATGTTTTGGCCCATCCCGCGTATTCCTCTTATCAGGCGCCTTTAGATTATCATCTGTTCACCTCCCTGAAGATGCACATGGGTGCTAACAACCTGACGAGGCAGTAGCGGCAGAGATCTTTGAACTAGGCATACAAAAATTGATCCCCCTTTCACTACGTGCATCGAGAGGGATGGCGCCTACGTGCAAAAAAAGTGCACAATATGTACACTTACTTTCTGGATATGCCTCTTAGGAGCCTTACAAATAATGTACTGTGGGAAAGTCTCAAGGCGATCAGGGCCTTTACCGCAATACTGTTAAACAAGTAAAATTCAATTACGTTACAGTTACGCTTACAGATCGAACATAGAGCAAATCTTCACTCCGAGGTATCTGCATCAATGGCTGTTTCCAACATGCTGTAGCAGAGGCTTTCACGGTGATTGAAGAACGGGCCAAATTGGTTGATCTTAAAGTCAACGAGACCAAAACCGACTGCATGCTGTCAACAAATAAGTAGCCGTACACCGGCTAGGGCAAAACGTGATTGTAGCTTTGGTGTTGTTAAGGGGTGTTTATCTTAAAATAAGACATCAGACATCATTAGGTTAGGTTAGGTTAGGTTGAAGTGGCAGCCCGCCGTAGCCGAGACACGTGGACTAATAAATGGCCCCTACTCGTTGAACCAGTTGGAGCTTTTAATAGGCTTGAAAGACTTTGTCAATGTTTTTCAGGCTTCTTGAGATCATTACAGAAGAAGGCTTCAGATTTCTTCTTTGAGAGAGAGCAGGGCTGGTGCAGAGAAGGTGGAGAATAGTCTTCTCTTTCTCGTAGTCCAAGAAGCTTCTGCAGAAGTCATTTTTATGGACACCAAGCCTTGTTGCATATGCTTGCCTATGAGACAGTGTCCGGTGATGACACCAATCGTCAGACCAATGTGCAGTCTGTTCAGATCAGACCTAGGTCCTACTTGTGAGCTCGACGCCGTACTTTTGCCACAAATGGAAGGGACCGACAATTCAACGCCGATTCTGAACGGCAAATTATGTCTGACTTTCGTAAGAGGTGGGATAGTGACAAAAACTCCAAGTGTTACTGGGGGATTTGAACATAGTCCGTAATTTTGACATACCTACACCGACGATAGGCATGGACTCTTCACGGCTGCCTGGTGTCAGTTATCACCCGAATAGAAAACAAATTTAATAGTTCGTTTACACAGACACGAAATCCGTCATTTGAGCTAAATTCGACATTTTACCCGAAACGTTCATCAGTTCGCCATACATTTTTCAGCATTTTGAAATATTGAATTTCGTCTCTGCCTTTGGGAGTTTGTCAAATCAAACAGATCATTTAAGGGGGATACCCCTCATTCAGCGCGCGTTGCATAAAAACCCAACTGGAAAGAAAACAGCCGCCAAAATATTTATTCACATAGAGACCAAAATGGACCGCAAAATATACATATATAAAACAAAGGAGAAAGTGGACAGAAACGGACCGAAATCAAGTCACTCAACGCATATTTAAGTTCATTTTATAGGAGAACTAAATATTTTGGTGCAAACACTTCTGATTTCGAAAGAAAAAAAACCCGCGCAATCAAGCACTAAGACTAGGTAACAGTCCAAGGTACTGCAAGGCAGAAATCTTTTTTTTTGGAGTTGAGGTTGGAGACGATAAGGTGTCATTGGTTTCCCTCCATAATGGGCGTATGTTGTTGAACCTGCACCACATGGTCAAAAGCCAATACACTAACCACTACACCGTGGCCACACCCTAAGTTTTGACATTAGCTGTCATATGAAATGTTCTTCTTCCAGTGCGACCTCTACACCGTCGCCACACCCTAAGTTTTGACATTAGCTGTCATAAGAAATGTTCTTCGTAAAGTGCGACGGTCAAAAGCCAACACACCACCCTCGACACACCCTCAGTTTTGACATTAGCTGTCATATGAAATGTGTTCCGTTCAGTGCGAATGTGGAAATGAAATTTCAAAATTTCGTCGGATCTGTGTTAACGCAGTCTTCAATTCGATTTGCAAGCCCAAAAATCAGATATCACTCTACAAAATTTGTCCACAATAGGATTCTTCAGTTCGATTATTCTCTGTTCTTCAAAGTCCTTACCTAAAACTGTATGTAAAAGTTCTACAATAAAAAAAATATGTTTATATAAGCTTGCGCAACCATACTTAAGGAAAGCTACAATCAAAAGAGCCGATATGTTTCCTAACTTTGGAGAGTATTCTTAAGTCCCTTGATACACTCCGAGTTCTATGCTGATTTTTTTCTTACTGTACACTCGATGAAGAGGGGCTATTGGCTGTCATTTGTTTAGAGACAAACAAAAACGACAAAAATGTCAGCGCGTATCAAGGGACTAGGCAATTCATTACTGATATTTCGCGTTAAAAATAATAGTGAAATGAAAACAAGCAAATTTATTAGTCTCCCTTCTCAGCATTCACATTAAAACATTAAGCACAGGATTTTATTTAAAGTTAAATAAAAAAAATAATAATTTAAAAATGCCTGTTCAAAAAAACACGACACGATAAAAGAAAAAAAGTTAAATTCCTTTTGAGGTATGACGCGAATGAAATGCGAATTAAAAGTTGGAAAAAAAAGATTGTACGATCGCCCACAAGCAAAAGTACTTAAAGAAGGGTTGCGAAAGCTTTTTATATTTTTTGCATGCAGAATAAAAATAAGTTTTAAAAAAAGACTAAGACTCCATGAAAAGAAATGGAATATTTAACAAACATTAAAAGTTAACTTAAAACTACAAAAAAAATAGAGGCGAATCATGCACGCTACAAAGAAATTTTATAGATGCTTTAAAAAAGGATAAATAATTTTTGTTTGTTGGATTTCGTTGTTATTTACTAATTTTGGTTAACCGAAACAAAATAGTTTTTTTTTTAATTCTTTTTTTTTATAAAATCAAATTTAAGCCCAATTTTTACTCAAATCTCGTGTGTATTGTTTTATTGTAATACTTATCAAAGGATAAAGAATTATATAGAAAACTAAATATAGTCGTAAATTAAATATATATAAATATTTTGTGATTTTTTCTTCATTTGATTTGTGTTTTTTTTTTATTTATTTTTTTATACATGTATAAATCATAACACCAAATATTATTGTAAGGAATATGTATATATACATGAAAACAAATGAAAAGATATGTATGGAAGAATAAAAAAATTAATTAATATAAATATTCTATTTTTAAAGTAAAATATAAAAATAGAATTTTGTATTTTTTTAAAATCGTCGCTTTAATATTTATTTCAATAGCCCTTTGTACTTGGATTGTAAGAGTATATATATTTATTTTACAGAAATACGTAATACGAGAATTTTTGTTATATACTTTGGAAAAAAAAAAATTGTATCATTGATTTCTTTTGCTATTGATTTTAATGGAAAAAAAAAACTTTTTTTTTTGTATATGTATATAAAAGTTTTGCAATATGTTTCTAACCTCCATCGGTGGTATCTTGTTTTCTTTTCCTCTTCTTGCCCCGTGATGCATTTGTCCGTGAACTCCAATCGGGATACATTTGCATGTGCAATTGCCGTTCACGTCTAGCTAATTCATAATACTTAGCCTGTTCTTCACGGCCAAGTGCATGCCACTATATTTTTTGTTATGTACATTTTATATATGTATCGGATAGTTTTTTTTTATATATATATTTCATTTCAAAATTTAATGTTGATTGTTGAGCGGACAAAGGCGTTGATGATATAAATTGGATTGGAAAATTATTCAAATGAAATACACGTTAGTTTTTTTTTATAAATATTAAAAAGAATACATAAATATTATATAAACTTTTATAATTTTTCTTTTTTGTTTTCGCGCCAATTCATCACCAATTATTATTGTTACTTTTTTTTTTAGGTCGTTTTTAAAAATGTGTTTTTATTTTTTATCTTTACAATTTTTGGCCATTTTTGTTGTAATTTTTACGAGAATTATTTTTATTCTTTAAATGTGCTTAAAAATGTAATCAATGCATTTTTAGATAAGGGAGGAATTCCCAAGACTGATATACGTTATTCATAAAAAAAGTGGACGGTTTTTTTTATTATTTCTTTGTATTTAATTATGTTACTAAAAAGCTCAGATTTATGTTTGTTTTAAGATAATATTGATTTAATTGCAATTATGTTTAATTTTACTATTTTTTACGAATGGGTGGCAATGGGACTAAGGGACATTGTTTTTTTTTCAATTTTTCGAGGACCTTTTTTTAAAATAGGGAATATACAAAGGGAACAGCAATTTCATTGGGCATGAAGCCTTAATAATTTAGTAATACATTTTCTAAATTTGAATAGGCGTTCCCCAGTTATGCATTTCACGGCTAAGTGCCGGTGGTCACGTGCGTGTTTTCAACGCGCAGAACCGCTTTTGCGTGTTACAGTTGCATGCATTGGGTGGTACATACACAATCGCGATATCGCGCAATATACTTTTGCCGCAAGTACTCACAACTAGATTGAGTGGTGTACACAGTCGCGGTGCCGCGCGGTAAAAAGACGCACGTGTGCACCTAGGCGCTAAGGAAGACTTCTTTTTATTTCGCAGTGCGGTGATGAACTGATGTGTATTCCTAGGATGTATTGCAGATGAACTTTTCTTAGGGTGGAGTGCAACTGGGTACCCTTTAGCCTTTCTGATTAGTGGGTATAGGCAGGAAACATGCCTTCTTTTTCCTTGATGGCGGTCAGGCTATGATCAGGATTAAAGCGATCACACTTAACTGCATCCCTACTGGTCCGCCTGTGGGGTTCGCCAGGCAGAATACATGCCTCATATTATTATAATTAGGATGGATGCAGTAAAGTAGAAGGGTTAGGATCCCTTTAATCCTGATAATAACTTCGCGCAAAGCTATATTTTGTGTCGAATAGCAGGAACCTACAGATTTTGTCAGTTCCGAATGGCAAATTTTGAGGTGGGACAGTGTGCAAACTTTTGGTGTTATTGCTGATTTTAACAGACTAGGACCTCTCGGGCCGTAGTCCAACGCACTCACCACTGTTGAGCACACAAAGCACTATCCAAAAAAGCTTGATCGCTACATTTTGTTTGTCCAAATTCACGATGTACGACTAGAGAGGCAGAGACTCGCATGGGTTGGAGTCAAAATTATTTTTTCAAAGTCTGGTTTTTTAAATTCCGCAAATAATAAACAAAAGGTTTGGAATAGTCCGATGGATATGTGGAAAAATAATAAACACCAAAAAAAAGTCACTTCGACTCACTGTTTGGAAAGAGTACCTGGGTCAGGTACCGCAATACAACAAGTCTTGTTAAACAAGTTAAATTGAATTCAAATCCAAACAAGTACAATTCAATTTTATATTGAATTTAAATTGTTGCATTGAGGTATAGGCCGCTGGTCCTTTAAATGACAGAATTGCTTCAAGCTGAATTGGAAAAAGCTCAATTTTGAGATGAAAAATTAGACGTTTCTGGCAAATACAGAATTTTGAAATGTCGTCTAATTTTCCAGGCAAATACAGAATTTTGACACCTTCCCTTTCTTTCCTTAAAGAAGAGATAGGTTTCACTTATTTTCTCCCCAATCACCAAAACACTACATTCTCTGATTGTATGCTCTCAGCATCACTGTTTGTTTGTTGGATCATCTTGGATCATTTGGACGGTTACAGGACTGCAACTCACCATGTAAATGATGGTGTCCTCCAAGATTCTGTTCTGTCCCCGACTGTTTTTCTTATTTTTATGTCTGCGTGTTGCTTTTAATCCGATTCATTCCTTCGCAGGTGACAGTACCCTCAGCTTTTCATATTCGTTTCCTGGTTTACGACCCTTATCATCGGGTGTGAAACTGGAACGGCAACTTATGTTATGCTGATTAAATTCCGACCTTGACAGAATTGTTCAGTGGGGTCCAACGAATAGGGTGGAATTCAGTGCTTCCAAAACACAATGCTGTCTTCTGCAATTAAAGCGAAACTGCAACAGTCCGAAAGACTTTCCATACTCGGTATGTGTGTTAATGGACGCGTTCAATTTGCAATGCCACTACTAGTCCCTGCTATTTTACCCTTCATCACTGATCGAATAACTCTCGTGACCATTGTTTGGTCGAAACTCGCAGTTGTCTTGCAAATTGAATGCGCCCAATGATAACCTTTATTGTAATGATCACTTATTCGATGACGCCAAGAACGCTGCAAAATACCTAGGCTTCCTTTTAAAAAAAAGGAAATCCAAATCCCAAAGCACTCAGACTCGGTAACGGTCCATTGTACTACCAGGCAGAAATCTTCCTTTGTTGGTGTAGATGCTGGAGAATGGGTGGCGTATGTTGTTGTTCCCGCACCGCACGGGTCAGAAGCCAACACACTAACCTCTACACCGTCGCCACCGGGCTGGTGCTCCAATCACATATTTGGAGATGCTTGACAGAAAACAACAACGCCCGATAAAACTTATCATTTAGCGATCGTAGTAATTTCCACTGCCTATCGTTGTTGTACCGATATTTCCATCAAAAGTGCTCTAATGAAATAGCCAGCCGCATCCCACTCCTAGAAAATTTCAACAGCAATACCCATGCCAGGAATGCACATCAGTTCACTCTTAAGCCTACTTTCGGACGTACAGTGAAATAAAAAGACGCGTTCCTTAGCCGTGCAAGACGAATGTGGAATGCTATGTCACGCTCTGTTTTTCCTATACATTATGATTTACAAACATTCGAAACTAACGTGCATCGGTTTCGCGAGCTTCCTACTTCCTTTTTTTACTGAATGCCTGTGCTGTGTAATTATGAACAGTATAAAATAACATCCTCTTGAGAAGGTCTGACAAACATCCAAGAGTATCAATTGTCATGAGAAGCTTCTCAAATTTGCAGTTCGGATTGGCCTTAAAATTGTAGGTCCCTTCTACTTCGCACAAGAAAGTAGTTGGAGAAGTTAGGTTTTGGCTCCTGTATGCCTAATATTTATTTATTTTATTTTTTAAGTATACCTATATGTAAACTGCTACTTGGAAACCGGCACCTTAGGTGGACAGATAGAAATACGTGTCCACCGACCAAGCATATATGGCCAAAGCTGGATCCGCGAGGCTCTATGGATTTGATCTCACTTAACCGACTGCGCATTGGCTCAGCTATAGGTGTCATTACAGGCCACTCTCTAATAGGCAAGCACGCATCAAGGCTTGGCGTCTATTCAAATGACTTCTGTAGAAGCTGCAGGGACGAGGAGGAGGAGGAGACTACACTTCACCTCCTCTGCACATCCCCTGCACTCTCCCATTAAAACAAAATCTCTATTTAGGATCGTTCTTCCTTAATGAACTCAGTGACTTAGCTAACACAGATGTTAGAAGTCTATCGCTCTTCATAAGAAGCTCCAAATGGTTGAAACTCCACCGATCCACGTGGCATCACAACGGACCTCATTGGTCTAAGTGTGTTAGCTATTATCTGACAGCCACCTTAACCTAACCTAACCTAACCATAGGGGGTATGTTGCCCCCCTGCAACCCCACTGCTTGGAGTCACTGTTGGATTTGGAGTATTTCGCAAAGTGAAATAAAGATAAACTTTAAAATTTAGCCTTAGTTCCCTTTCTCAAAGCGCAATAAAGCCAAATGCTTTGATTTGGCCTTATTTCGTTTGGGGTTATTTCACTCCGACCGCGTACGTGATAAGAGGTCTTACCTTCGTAGCATAGCACCAGTGTATCATTCTGGGGCCAAGAGCCCGAGTACAGGCGGCTTGTTATGGGCGAGTAGGAGATAAAGTGCTCCTTCTTCTTCTTTCTTTACCCGTGAATGTATGGTCTGGATTAGAGGGAGTATTACCCCTTCCTTCCTTTCTGCTTGTCCGCATGATGTTTGCTCATGAAAAAGGCATTATTAACTCTCTTCTTTTCTAAGGTAAATAGTTACACAGCGCATGAGCTTTAAGGATGCAAAAGGGTGGCATTGGTGCGATGGTACTGTATTCAGGTCGTGCGTTTGAATCCCGGTCAGGGCCATTATTTTAAAATTGAATACTCACGTTAATACAGATCTCCCTAAATTCCGCACCACCCGCGCAGAAATAAACTCTACAAAAGCACTTCTTTCCTTTCCTCCTATTCTTCCGAATAGTAAGTAGCACCTAAAATCATGCAATGCTCTACTTCATTTATAGGTGCTCCTTACTGTCCCACAAAAAAATGCCTGCGATGTGTTCTAACACTATAAGGGTCTGTACAAATATAGAAAAAACAAAAACCCCTTTAGCATAAGTGAATTATAAAAAAAAGGAAGCAAAAGGTGGAGAGGACAAGATGTTCAAATGTTTGTAAATTATAACGAGCAGGAAAAACACACATCTTTGTTGTACGAGTAGAGACGAGTAGAGACTTGACTATGGCGGGTATAGCTGTTAAATTAAAATGCAACTGGCTATTTCATTCGAGCATTTGATCGTTTAACAAAACATGTGGATAGTGTCTATCCCCATACGACGCGACGGCCCTTAAAAAGCTTTTTTTCAAGCACCGAACGATCAGCTCCAAGCTGAATAAAGTCATCCCATGCGTTTCGAAAACAGACCTATACAACCTAGATTAGAGAACGTCGAATCCCATCGATACACTTACATAATTACAAAAAAATCAATATAGTGAGGCAGATAACAGAACTTTATATATATTTTTTTTTAGGACCGATACGAGCATGAACGTGAACTTTTACAGTGGCTAACGTGTATATGTATTTGTTACAATTCACTTCAATCTTCATTGCATTTATTTTCCACGCAAACACACTTATTACTTACCCCGTAGGATTTTTTTAGAACGAACAAAAATGTGCATATTTGAACCCCAAAAAGCCCCTAACGTCTACAGATATAAAATAATAAATCACCTCAAAGGGCGGAAAGAAATCATAGAGAGAATCAAATTATTAAAAAAATCACAATTTTGTGTTAGATCATATTGAAAAAAAAGGATTTTTGTTTCCTTTTTTTTTTGGTCGTAACTGCAATGATACATTTTAGAACTAAAAATTGGGCCGATTGATTTTACTTAAATAGTTTTTTTTTTTTTTTTTAATATTGTTAATTAACTCAACAAAATAGAGATAGATGAGTACAAATTACTTTATATCTTAAGTTATGTTAAGTACACAGTTCGAACATAAAAAATAAACTAAGGCAAACAAACTAGTTTATAATACTTGAATTTAATGAAAAAGGAGTGTGATATTATTTTTGTTTTAACTCAAATAAAACATAAACAAAAATTGTTTTTTTTTTTTTTTTTGAGTGAGTTGTGTTAAATAAACCAATTGATGCTTTCTTTTCGTGTGTCTTATTCTTGGAAGAGGAAATTTGTTTTTATTATTCCATCATAAAAAGGCTAACTAACTATGTTATTAGATAAGCTTCTTTACCCCCGAAAAATTATAAACAATTTCCTCTAAATAATAATAATAATAAAAAAAAAACATAATAATAATAAAAATATTATTATAAGTCTGTGATCGTTAAACAAAAATATTGTTTTACCAGACAACAGTTCTCTCAGTATTATTTCATTACGATTGTTAAAAAAAAATTTTTAGAAAAATTTTGCCAAAATTTTACATCAACCTGAGAGAAGAGGTGAAAGGAGTAAAATTTTGTTCTTGTTGACTGGTTTTGTATTCTCTGGATTTGAAACAGAAAATTAAAAACTTGAATAAAATAAAATAAATAAACTAAATTTAATAAGAATAATAATAAAGTAAAATATGTAGAAAAAAAAACAATAATCATTTGCAATACCTCCCGAATCAGCGGGCGAACGATCTTTTTTGCGTTTCTTCTTTTTCGAAACATAACCATAGTTGTCCCGTGCACTCCACCCTGGATATAACTCCATGTGCAATTGACGTTCTTGTCTCGCTTTTTCATAATATTTACTTTGTTCATCTCGGGTCAGTTCATGCCACTATAAAAGTTTTTGTATGAGGTTTTTTTTAGCGTTTTTATTTTTTTTTAGTTTCATTTTTAAATGCAAATTGTTGTTTGCGTAAAATTAAAATTATGTTCCTTAAAACCTTAAAATTGGTTGCTGATCAAAGAGTAAAAAATAAAAAAACTTATTAAGAAGTTTTTTTTTTTTTTTTTAACGATGTGCAATTTACCAGTATAATTGAAAATTCCTTCTCTTTTATATATTTTTGTATTAGAAAACCATTTTTTTTTTAACTTAAACAAAATTATAATTGATAAAAAATACATTTTTTCAAACTGCCCAAAAGTTGCATTGTCATTTTTTTTTTGTTTTCGTTGTTGTAAAGTGTAAAGTTAAACGCACAAAATTGGTACAAAAAATTCATAAAAAAACATTTTTTTATGATTTTTTCGTGTTTGATTATTTTGCCAAAACAAAAATGATAAAAATAAAAGTTTTTTTGTTGTTTAGAATTAATTTTTTTTCGCATAATTAATGTCTAATGAAGACTTACCCTTCGCCCCAAAATTTGGTTGATGGCTGCTGATTCTTTAAGCGTACATTCGGCAACAACCTTGGCCCTCATTTCCTTCATGTATAACATAAATGCATTTAATGGCTTTTTGATATGCGGTTTCTTTTTATCGTTTGAATTGTCTTTGCAATCATTTCCCTGTATACTAGGCGAATTCTTTTGGTCTACGCCCCTGAAGATAAACAGAAAAGAAAACTTGATTTTTAGATTGCTGTTTTATACGCTAAAACAATAATTAACATTACAAATTTAACAAACAAATGAAAGACGAGACGAGAACCGGGCAAAAACACTTTTGCAGAGTATCTATATTGAAGACGTCTATAAACCTTATGAAGATAAAGGTTATCAAGGAATCGAAGTAAGGTGCGAAGAAGATAGACCTTTTCAGCCGGTAACAGCTTACCCAAGGAATTCAGGAAGCCATAAGGGTTTTATGTAATTTCACAGTTTCTAAAGGATTAAAAAAAAACAGCTCAGATTATTAACGCTGCATTCAAGTTAAGATATGTTTCAAGCATGTGGAAAGTCGCGAAGGGTAATAGTATTAAAAAGTGGTCAATAGCACATTATGCAAATATATTTTATCTGCCTCCAATTTATCCCTAAAGTATTGACGTTTTCAATTTATTTAGCTTGATTGAATTTCTTGTTTTCCTTTTTTAAAGCATTATCCAGTTTTTGGAATTTAAATGAATTTGAACTTTATTTAAAAAAAAATTAAAGAAGGACCTTACCCAAATTCATAAAACCCATTAAATTCTTATCATTAAAAAAATCTTTATCCTCTCCTCAGTATAGGCGCAAATTTGAAGATAAAATAATATTAAAATTGTGATAGCTTTAAAAATTATATACACCAAAACCTCGCTTTGCGTCGTTTCAAAGTTGCGTCATTTAAAACTTATCGTGGTTTCGAAGCTGCGTCGTTTTTATTTCAGTTTGCGTCGTTCACAAAATTTTGTGGTTTCGAAGTTGCGTCGATATTATTTCAGTTTGCGTTTTTGTTATTCCCTTTTATTCTTTTACTTTTTTTTTGTAAAATGGGGATTCCCCTAGATTAAGGCTTACGTACGAGTTTACACTTTACGTGAAGTCAATCAGTTTGAAGAATATTTGCAACAGTGAAGTTTAACTTTTTTGCAGTCAACATCAAAATGAGCCAAAAGCGAAAACAAATTAATTTAGAATTAAAACTTGAAGTTTTAAAGCGTTTTAAATCTGGAGAAAAAGCAGTTGACATTGGAAGAAGCCTTGATTTGCCTCCCACTACCGTACGAACAATTTGCAACCGCGATGCTGATAAAATAAAAGAGTTTGCTAAGACTGCTACACCATTACAGTCTAAGCAAATTACGAAGAAAAGAAGTCCCCTTATGGTAAAAATGGAGTCGCTTCTTAGCGTATGGATCGAGAAACAAAATCAGCGAAGAATGCCACTTAGCAAAATGATTATTCAAAGAAAAGAATGGACATTGTTTAACGATCTGAAAGAGAGTTCTCCTTTATCAAGTGGTGAATACTTAGAAGTATTTGAAGCAAGCCAAGGTTGGTTCGAACGTTTCAAAACTCGAGCCAACTTACATAATGTCGCGTTGAAAGGAGAAGCAGCTAGAGCAGATATTTTAGCTGCAAATCAATTTAAATTACAATTAAAAGCCGTTATTGAGGAAGGGGGATATTCTCCTAAGCAAGTTCTGAATGTCGATGAAACAGGTCTATTTTGGAAACGCCTACCAGGGAGAACGTACATTTCCAAATCTGAAAAATCTTGTCCTGGATATAAGGTAAGGAAAGATCGGCTTACACCTCTTCCAGGAGGAAATGCAGGAGGCGATTTTAAGTGTAAGCCTTTTCTTGTCTACCATTCTGAAAATCCAAGAGCTTTCAAAAATGTGAAAAAGTGTGATCTTCCGATTTATTGGCGTGCTAACAAGAAGGCCTGGATGACTGCAGCTCTATTTAAAGATTGGGTAGAAAACTGCGCGGTTCCTGACTTCAAAGCTTATTGTTCTGTTCAAAATATTGACTTCAAAGTGAGGTTGTTATTAGACAACGCTCCTGGGCATCCAATTTATTCAGATGAATTTTCCGAAAATATAAAAGTTATTTTCATGCCTCCAAACACCACCTCCATCATACAACCAATGGACCAAGGTGTAATATCTAACTTTAAATGTTATTATCTAAGACGTACGTTTAGTCAGCTTATCGCAGAAACAGATGGAGAAGATAAACTAACCATGAAAGAGTTCTGGAAAAATTATAACATCATGATATCTATCGAAAATATAAAAATCCAAATCATGGATAGAAGTAAAAAAATCAAGTATGAACGGAACTTGGCGTCAAATATGGCCAGAATGTGTTAGTAATGATATAGCAGAAGTTGATGATGTACCAACCGTTCGTAGAGAACTTGCCCAATTAGCTGCAGCAGCAAGCTTTGAAGGCATGGAGGAGGGCGATATTGACGAGTTATTGATATCATACGATGAAGAGCTTAATAACGAACAATTGATTGCTATGAATATTGAACACGCGTCACCGGAAGATGATATTGTTGCACCTGAAGTGGTTGTTGAAGAAAACAAATTAACAACTGTTCTTATTTCGAAAGCGATGCAACTTATTCACAGGCGATGGAAATATTTTCTGAAAATGATCCTGACGATAAACGTAGTTTAAAACTCACAAAATCTATGACAGATGCTGTCAATTGTTACAAAGAAATTTATTTGGAAAAACAGGCAGTGACAATTCAACAAACTATGAAACAATTTTTAATAAAACCAACATGTCAACCAAATCAGTCGGTTGAAATATTCGCTGAAACTAAAATGAATTAAATCTGAAAAAAAAACTTTAAAATGAATTAAATCTTAACATAATAACAAGGTATATTTTCTGTAGAATTTTTTAATTTTCCACCAAGTAATTTATTTGGTTTTATGAAATATTTATTTTTTTAACGACGCAAAGCGGGGTTTTGGTGTATTATATTTGTCGTAATGGAACGTACCAGAAACACTTTCAAATGTCCTATATTTGGCGAAACTTGTGATTTTGTGTAATAATGTACTGCCCACTTATGAAGAGGTTATGAAGTGTTATGAGTGGAACAGGCTCAATTAGAAAGCTAATAAAAAGGTACCAACGTTAAAAGAAATAAGTGCTATGGTGTGTGAAAAAATTGAATTTGTTTGGAAACAGGCGTCCCTACCAACTGTTTCTACTACGAGATCATTGCAAATGATTTGATGATTGAGTGCAAACAACTTCTTAAATTCCATCCCAACATTCCAAAAAAAAAGCTAGAGGAATTTGTTTCTGATAGCAAGATTGTATTTGACATTTCATCGTGTAAATGCTGTGATCTTTCGAAATGCAACTGTCCAAAAGAGAGGAAGGTACCGCCGAATGAAAGAAATTTTCTTAATGATCAAAGGACGACGAGGAAAATGGTTATTGGGAACACAGATGTGCGCGCTACAAAAAATAATCGGCAAAGTCTGGAAAGAAAACTGGATAGGGAAACATCAGCATTTTGCCTTGCGGAAACGTCGACAAGTGTTTCGGCTTCTGTTGTTTACAGCAGTCCAACAACTGCACCACCTGATTCATGTGAAGATACAGACAGCGAAGATGTTTTCACAGTTGACGATGGCGATTCGAATGAAAAGAAACAATGGAGTATCAGACAGAGCGGCAGCCGACATTGCCTCTGTAATCTTACAGGAATCTAAATTACCCATTATTGACAAGTGTAAACTTAGAAGGGAGCGAAAAAAGGCCAGGGATAGTGTTCAAAAGAAAGAGTCTGTTTCTGAGGTCAGTGCTTTATATTACGACGGTCGAAAAGACAAAACATTGGTCAACCGAAAAAAAGGTAAATATTACCGCGAACAAGTGGTTGAAGAACATATTTCACTCATAAGCGAACCAAACTCAAAATACTTAGGTTACATTGCTCCAACATCAGGTACTGCTAAATGCGTTGAACAAGAGTTGTATAACTATTTCCTAACAGAAAACAAAACACTAGAAAATTTAATAGCTATTGGATGTGATGGCACTAATGTCAATGTTGGACAATTTGGAGAGATTATCCGTCTGTTTGAAAAAAGATTGCATAGACCCAGCATTCCCAAAGTGTGCTCCGCGGAGCACTTGGTGCTCCTCGAAGGATATCCAAGTCCTCCACGGAAAAATAAAAAAAAAGAAATAACAAAATTCCTTTACACTAGTGACTAGTTAATTTTGTGCTTCTGAACTTGTCATTTTGATAGCAGCAATATGCGTTTTGTTGGCTTTATATTATTTTTTTTTGTTATCCTCAATTCAGATATGTAGATTTGCTTGTTGTCCATATAATTATTCTATTCTAGAACAAAGGACAATGACGCAATAGAGACAGCGGCGTCAGAACTTTCTGAAGATTTTGAGGCAGACAATGTGGCTAGTACTAGTTCTATGGTGATTAGTGCTGCAGAAAAAAACATAGGGACGGGCTACAGTCCGCTTGGGCGAAATGTTGGATACCCTATTCTTATTCCTATCCCTCATAAGTGGGCGTGAAAAAAGTCTAAGTATGGTTGAATTGTTAAGAACGCTCTACATATTTTGTTATATAACATTTAAAGGATTTTATCAAAAAAAAAAAACGAAGCTTTTGTAAAAAAACGCTCCCTAGCTCAAACTTTGGATTTTCAAATAAGTTCTTTTTTTTAAATTGTGGGCGTGTCAGTAGGCGGATATTGAAAATGTTAACACATCAGCATAAAGGGCCTCCTAGAGAGTATATATTATAAATTTCAACTCCCTAGCTCAAATTTTGGTCTTTCAATAAAATTGTTTTATTGAATTGTGGGCGTGTCAGTGGGAGTATTTTGAAAAATTTATCTCCCGAGCAGTTTTAGGAGTCATAGATCATATATAAAAAATTTCAGCTTTCTAGCTCAAAATTCGACTTTTTCGAAAAATTTGTTTTTTTTTTGAGTTTGTGATTCTGGACGGACGGACGGACATGGCTAGATCGAGTAATGTCGATCGATGCTGATCATAAATATAGTAACTTTTAGGGGTCAACGGGCAATATTAAGGTATGTTACAAACTATGCGTCAAAATTAATATACCCTTAGAATAGGGTATAAAAAAGTTCATAAATGGATTTTCGTTGCATTGAAAATATATTATTTAATGGTCTTTTATATTAAGAATTTAAGGCAGAAGATGTGTTCCGATTGCAGTAATATTTTGCGTGTTTATTTACAACATCCATTCGCAAGGTTTTGTCACTATTAGAATCGATGACTAGGAAATTTTTTTATTTCATACAAATGTGACCCACCCTACTACCTACCGAAGTAACCTCATATCGCCAAATACCGATACTAAAAATGCTGTCTAAATTATTCGCAAAAATGGTGCTAAAACTTCTGCCAAAAATAATTGATGAAAAATTGTAAATTAATCAATTTGGATTAAGAAGTAACCAGTCTACAATTGATCATTGAAGAGAAAAATGTGTGCTCCACAATATTAATTGATATAGCACAAGCCTTCTATAAAGTCTGGCACAAAGGATTGATCCACAAATTCTAAAAGCAACTGCAGTATTCGAAAGTTCTGCAGTCGTATATACTCGTATCAGATCGTTTCTTTAATTAATTAAAGAGGAAACAGAGTAATCAACATAAATAGAAAAGCCGGTGTACCACAAGGCAGGGCGCTAAGTCCAGTGCTACTTTTTTTTTGAAGTAAAACTTCTTTACGCACGCTTGACTTGGGGGTAAGCTGGTGAATGCGACACGGAAGTGTAGACCAATGTAGACTTCCGGCGCAAACGTAGACTTTCGGCAATACCGAAGTGTAGACAAACGTACACTCTTTTGTTACAACCTTTCGGCGGAAAGGTTCGTGGAATGGGTAAACAAGCTTGAATCTCGGCAATACTAAGCTCATCATCTATCCAAACCGGTTCAAAGGAGATCAGTTGCCGACAGATGGAATTTACCGGAAGTGAGTAAAGTCATTGTGTCCATGAATCGCAGTTTATTAGTTGGAAATATAGAGCGTCACCGTCATCGTCAGATTTTCAGGTCGGACTTCAAAAAACCAAAGTTTGAGCTAGGGAGCTGAAATTTATAATTTAGACTTTCCAGGGGCCCTTGATGCTCATGTGTAAATATTTTTAAAAATTCGCCCACTGACATGCCCAAAATTTACAAAAAAAAAACAAAGTTCTTTTTCTTTTCTTTTAAAGTTAAATTAATATTTACGTAAGAATGGTTATGAGACAATTTGTTGATCCAAAATTAGGGTTAATATCCGAACAAACCAAAAAACAGAAAGTTGGAATGTCGTAAAGTGCAAAATGTAAATTCTTTATATCAGAAATGCTTAAACAGTCCAATCTGCCCCCACCTTCCGCTACATTAAAAAGTTAAGCAATTCAAATTTTGTCTTCCGAGGTCTGTTCCACTTCCTGATAACAGAAACATAATAAAATCGGCGTTCAGAGTTAGAGCATGTGAATCTCGGTTGAATTAATACTAATGAACGCGAAGGCATAGCAAATGTGATTTTTTGCTATAAGATTGATCCTTGCTAACGAAAATGTTTAAGCCTCCGGTATTTATCTAAAAGATTTGTATAAATCACAGCGGAGAATATTTTTTGTATAAACCGCATGAGGTGGTAAACATATTAAAAGCTACTGAAAGATCTCTTCTAGTGGCGGCACTATAACAACAGACGATTTCGCATCCATGGGTTAACATCGGTGTTATAAGTATTTGGCTAGCCTTTACCTCATTTGTTGGGGAGTAAAATTTTTTGACATTGAGATTGCGTAGCTTACCAACTGTGATAGTCCCAACTTAGCGTGTTATTAAACCAAATACCCAAGTTTTTTTCTTTATCGATATAATCAAGGACAGTTGCCCCAAATTTGATGTAGGAAAATTGCTTGTATTAGTTCATTTCTATACATCACCAAATACATTAAATTTTTGGGATTAAGATTAGCCTTCATCTTAATCCCAAAAATTTAAGTTGGACTAAACCATTTTATTCTTCAAATCGCTGTTAAGTCAGGTAGCATCTACGATCGTTCCCAATTCGTAGCTTAGATAGACTGACACATCATCAACATACATGTGCAAGCACGACCACAAGTGGGAGATCATTTATAAACATGGTAATGGTCCAAGAATTGATCCTTGATTCACTTCAGAGGATAGCAGACTGTTATCTCCTACAATAGTTGGTTGCTTTCTGCCGCTGAGATAAGAAAACATTAATTGAACGACTGAATGGGAAAACCCAAGATTAGGTTAGGTTGGGATGGCTGTCAGCCTAAGGCCAACACCCTTAGACCAATGTTAGGTCCATTGTGATATTGAAAACCCAGTTACTTTCATTTTGCCTACTAATATCTTTTGATTAGCTGTATCAAATGCTTTGGAAAAACCCAATAGCCCCAGATATGAAACTAAACCATGATCGTCAGTTACTTCCAGAATTGCTGATTCGCAACTGTGATTTCCCCTAAAACCAGACTGATGTGTAAATGTACGGTACATATAGGGCCTAAAACCTAGCTTCTCCAATCATTTGCTTGTGCGAAGTGGAAGGGCCTACAATTTTAAGCCGAATCCGAACGGCAAGTTTAAGAAGCTTCTCATGACAAGTCAGACGTTCAAAAGAGGTGGGGCAGTGGACAACAACTATTAGATGTTACTTGGCCCCGGAGGGATTTGAACCTGAGACCATTCGATTAGTAGTCCAACACACTAACATCTGCGCAATTTGATCTCGTCGCTGTACGACTAGAAAAACACGTTCACTTGGCAGTTGAAGATATTTTCACTCGTCCACTCTGTCAAGAATGGCGAAGTGGACAAGTGACTAAGGACTTCGATGGACGAACGAACAAGCTGACGAACTTTCCAGAAAAGGTTCAGCTCTCCACTGCTCACTAGCGAAACGAGTCTATGATCCGGTCGGATCAGTACAGGCAAATATCACCTCAGAATACCTCACGAAAGCCAACCTTAGATAGAGATCGAGATGTGACCCAATGCCCAACCAGTGGAGGGAAAGTTTTCCTCTTCTTCTCTACAAAGGAAAAGGCGACACGCGAGACTGTGACAATTACCGTTCAGCCAAGCTATGTCACACGCCAGACCGTTGAGCGGGTATAGGGTAGCCGAAGGCGCAAAAAATGCGACTATCTGAGGACCAGTGCTGGATTGTTAATCAACCACAGATGCAATCCAGTGCCCGTGATTATCGAGGGCGATGAGTCGGAACCACAAAATGGCGCTCATGAGACGATCCACAAAATGGCGCTCATAAGACGGTCTATAGACATCGCCCATCGCTGTTGACACCGTGGGCGATGAGTCGGAACCACCAGACGAAGCTCGCAGGGCGTTTTGTAGACATCGCCATCGACACCGTGGGCGATGAGTCAGAGCCATGAGATGGGGACGTTCTCTAGATATCGCCCATTGCTGTGATATAATCGTGGGCGATGAGTCGGAACCACAAAGTATAAGGATCTTTCTCCTGCCTTAATGGCAGTGAGGCTTTGTTCACGATTAAATGGATCATAACCATCCCACTAAAGTGCATCCCTACTGGGGTGGCGAAGTATAAAGATCATGTAGGGAAACACATGGTGATTCCTTAATGGATTTGCATATGGTTTTGAAAGATTTTGAAAAGGTCTTTGATAGACAACCAAGGGATCTGTTAAAGGTGGCGCTAAGACAACGAGGAGTTCCAGAAGCCTACGTACAGATGATTATGGACAAGTATGAGTAACGACAAGAGTAAGATGCCCCGCTGGCGTCACCGAGGAGTTCGCAATCAAACTCGGTGTACACCAGGGAAGAGTCTTTAGGCCCTTGATATTTTTTACATTCTTTAATTATCTGCCTGAAGGAAAAGTGATGGGACCCCAAAGTGCATCAGTGACTCTTGCTGGCGATGGAACCATCATTAGCGAGGAGCAAACGTCCCTTCAACGAGCACTTGATATATGGGTGGACGTTTTGGTGGGGATTGGGTATCGTATAAGTCTGAAAAAAAAAATACCCGTGCTGCCCGTTCTCTGATACACTCCGTCCTATTCCAGACAACGTTCAAAAATCCGGGATTTATGATCAATAGGGAAGCAAGCCGTGATGACGACATTCAGCATCGCCTAAGCGTATGCCCCTAAGCTGGAAGGTAGGTTCTACACCGCAGTTGTGCGCCCGGCGTTCACATACGGTTCACAATGATGGACTGAGATTTGCCGCGATTAAAACAACTGCGTTTTTTTTTCCCAGACTAATGAGACAGTTTGCCCTCTATAGATCCACTTTTGGTATAAGAAGTTCCAAGATCCGAGGAAGTCCTCACGTCAAACCCCACAGGCGGACTATTATAGATGCAGTTAAGTGGGAGCGTTATGATCCCTTTCACCTTGATCATAGTCTCACCGCCATTAAGGAAGAAGAAGAAAAAGAAGAAGAAGAAAAAGAAGAAGAAGAAGAAGAAGAAGAAGAAGAAGAAGAAGAAGAAGAAGAAGAAGAAGAAGAAGAAGAAGAAGAAGAAGAAGAAGAAGAAGAAGAAGAAGAAGAAGAAGAAGAAGAAGAAGAAGAAGAAGAAGAAGAAGAAGAAGAAGAAGAAGAAGAAGAAGAAGAAGAAGAAGAAGAAGAAGAAGAAGAAGAAATAGAGGAAGAAGAAGCAGACGAAGATTTTTAAGCAGTTCAGGATTATTTGTTCTACTCGATAATGTGAATCTCTCTAAAAAAAGAAGTTTTAATTAATTCACATTATCGAGATACTACTGTAAATAAAATTTTCAAGGTAAAAGCATTTTTCCACTTGACGCGAAGTTGTTTCGCATGTGAAATTATTTCCCGTGAAATTATTTCCCTGCACCATTTCCGACTACAATCAACGCAAGCAAAACGCGAATAAAATTCAAAAGCAATATCATGATTTCCTATTCATTTAAATAGCCCTTTATCCAGCTATTGAGAGCTTGCGGATTTTTAGAAATTAATAACCCCCCCAGAGGTTTTTTTGTTTTTTTTTGTTTTTTAACAAACTGAATAGAAAACAAAAAACGTTAAGAAAAAATGTTTGATATTCAAAATCTAATCCACCTTTGACTCAAATCGAATGGTTCAATTCCACTTGATGCTGCCGCAGCGGCTAGGGCCTTAAATCTAGCCTTGATAAGTGTGCTCAAGTTCTTTGACGCCGCTCCACTGTTTGCACTATTTGCCGCAGCAACGGCGGCGGCATGTTGTTGAGTAATATTCTGCGATGAATCATGATTATTATTAATTTGATTTAATTTTTCATTCAGTTGCAAGTTTGTATTACTACTGGTGGTAGTGTTATAACCGCTGCTACTGCTGCTGCAGCTACTGCTACTGTGTACGGTTGAGTTGTTTTTCATGGTCGCATCGAATGTCGCCGCTGATGAAGATGATGTTGACGCCGACGACGTGGAGGATGTTGCTGACGATGCGGATATTGTTGCAGCCGAGGATAAATGTGATTGTTGCTGATGTTGTTGGTGTTGTTGGTGCAGTTGTTGTTGCTGTTGTTGGTGTAGTTGTTGTTGCTGTTGTTGGTGTTGTTGTTGCACAGCCAGCGATGGCGGGGGAGGCGGAGGTGAGAGTAAGGAAGTTGCTTGTGCCGAGCCCACAATCGAAGAGTTAAGCGACTTGGCCAGAGTCTGATCCTGTAGGCTGATGCCGCGTTTAAAGTAGTACTCCGACATGATGTTTTGCTCCAGTAACTTGTTGATGATTGCGATGAGATTGTTGGTGGCGATTTTGTTTGTCAAAATGTTGGTGTGTATGATGGAGTTGATGGCATCTGCGGAGCTGGGCGAATTGGAAGACGCTGATCGTGCAGCTGCGGTGGCTATTGCAGTGTGCTGCAGGAATTGGTTGGTTAACTTTAAGTAGCGTTCCAGATGCATCTTTGCTATATCCAGCGATTGATGTTGATCGAGGAAATTCGCCAATGGATTTATGTATGTGGGGGTGTCGCGTCCGGTTGGGGATAATGAGGCAACACTTGGGGGATTTTTGAAGACAAGCGAACCACTCGACACTGGAATCGATGATTCGAGGTCGGGTTGGGGAAATGAATGTCCAAGACCGAAGGATAATGAATCGGTGAATGTGTTTATTAGATTTGTCTGTGGGCAGTCTAATGGCAATTGGAATGGAAACGGCGAAGGAGGTTGCTGCTGCTGTTGCTGAGTATTCGCGGCTGAGGTAATTGTTGATGCACTGGTTATTGCTTGGTTGTTTTTCTGTCGCTGATGGTACAAATACTCGTTTTGCTGTTGATGTTGCAGTTGCTGTTGTTGTTGCTGTTGTTGTTGCTGTTGGTGTTGCAAATGCGAATGATGGTGGCGCAAAAGAAGCAAATCAGTAAGGGTTGTGTCTG
Organism: Portevinia maculata; assembly: GCA_949715645.1. Taxonomy (NCBI): domain Eukaryota; kingdom Metazoa; phylum Arthropoda; class Insecta; order Diptera; family Syrphidae; genus Portevinia; species Portevinia maculata. The sequence continues at coordinate 7,750,530 of OX454529.1, forward strand.
CGGTATTTACACCACCGAAATTTGTCAGCTCGCTGATGTTGTTGAAATTGTTCAGGGACACTGTCGGCGGTGTTATTGCCGGCGAAGGATCGTTATTGTTATTGAGCTTATCATCAATGGAAGCGGCCCTACAATTCGGCGATGGTGTACGATCGTTCGAACTGAACTCACTGTCCTCGAGTTTTTGTTGAAAGTGCTGCTGCAATTGTTGGCTAAGTTGCTGCTGCAGCTGTTGTTGCTGTTGTTGCTGCTGGTGATGTGGCTGAGTCGATGATAAAGACTGAGTCGACTGCTGTTGTATTTGTTGTTGTTGGGGACTAAACTCTGACGTTTGAATGTTATTATTTGCACTGTTACAATTATTGGTTGAACTAGAAGTATTGTAATGCGCGGAAATTGCTTGCGACGAAGAAGGGGGAACTACAGCAACAGGACGCTTTTTAATCGAAAGGTTTAAGGGTTCATTACAATTTTCCATTTGTTCGTCCGTTATAAATGTTGATGTAAGCTTTTATTTAATTTAAAAAAAAATGTTTTTTTTTATTTTTTCAATTCAATTGCATTCGTCCTTTTCGCGTAAGGTAACGTCATGATCTTAGTACACACTTATACGTAATTGTTTAACGATTTATCCGTCTGATTTAACACTATAAACACTTAATAGATAATGATACATAATTAACACATATATATATTATACAAGAGAAGAAAAAAAAAACAACTCATGACGTCGAAGCAAAAACAAAAACAGAATGCTCCTGAGAGGTAAATAAGGTCGGTACCTGTGATGGAACCGCAGGAACAAATTGAATTGAAATTGATGTAGGTAAGGGAGCTCGCTGAGTGGGTAATAGATTAGAGGGAAATGAACATACTAATTGCATGCAAATAAAGCAATATATGTGTATATGCGTTCGCGATTATGGATGGGGTTGGGTTGGGTTGCAGGGACTTTTTATCCGCAGCAGGAATACCTATGCAAAAAACAAATAAACAAAAGATGGGTTTATGTACGGTACATGTGTATTAAAGTAGGGCATTTTTCGCACAAACTGACGAGGGGGGAAAGGAATCCTTTGGCCAAACATTTGACATGCTATTTCATCAGTTCCATGGATAGGTACAACACACTAATAATTGGCTAATTGGGAAATGGTCAGTTTTCTTTCGAAAGTCAGAGTACAACTGGAATACACACGTTCTCACACACACACGCATACACTGTTTTGGATACGAGACGCACACGATGGCACACATTAAGTTCCGAAGAATATTCTCTTGTGCTAACTTCCTGGTCACAGGACAATTTAACAGATGTAGATAAACACAACGCCAGCCGTGGAAAAAAAAAGGAGAAAAGGAAAAAAAAAATATGAGTGTGGGGACACAATCCACAGGTCCGAGAGTAGAATACCACGAAGCCACACAGGACAAGAGGAGGCTCTATAACACTTGCTCACTCAGTTTTTCCTTGTATCTCTTGACGCGTATTTTTTGTATTTTATTTTTGTATTTCACAGGCGAAAAAAATTAATTGTATTCTTTATCTACGCGATGGATGCGATCAACCTCTAACAGTACATTAAATGTCAGGCAATTAGGGTTGGTACTTTATTGTGTTTCTTTTTTTCCTTTCTTTTTTCAGAACAAAATATATGACAACAGCAATGAGACAAGCACCCGAAATTAATCAGCAACAACCGAACACGAAAATGTTCCCAAACCGACAGTTTAAAGATGTTATATACAAATACACGAAATCATAGAGCCATCAAAATTATCATTCTCATCATCAAGCATTGCTGCTTGTGCTCCTACCCCAAAAACACAACACAATCCCATCATCATCTTTCTCATCACCACCACCACTAAGATATAATCATCATCATTATCAACAATAACATCATCATCTTCCACAATTCACATTGCAGTCATCAAACTGATGTTCGTTTCATTCATTCTCATGGGGGGCTTATGCTGTCCTTTCTCACGTGCGCGCACATATATCTACAGATACACCCCCCGCACATATACAAGCATGCGAGGGGTCGGTATCGGTTGGTGTAGTAAATTTCCTGTCACCCTTAAATTTCTAACTCACAATCATTGAGAGAGAGAGAAGAGAGCGAAAGCTTTTGAAATATGCTCGCAAGCTTCCTTCTTGTTTGTTCGCTATTGGTATGGCATCGAAATACGCTCATCACTTACTTTATACTAGAGGACGTATCCTGCCTGCCTTGCCTGCCCGCCTGCCAGCCTGCCTGCCTGCCTGCCTGCATTTTCCTCTCATGTAAGGAATGATGCAAAGGGGGGTAGCGCTCTCAGGATTATGTACGCGAATAACATTAATAAGAACTATTTTTGTTTAGTTTCCGAGCACATAACTCGTTCCGTGGAGAAGTAAACAAAACATCCACCAACCGTCTCATGCCTCCAGGCGAAGCAATCCTTTTTTTAATTTCTCGCATAAAGGACCTGCATAGGGGGAAGCAATTTGTTTGCAACCCAATCTCGAGTGTAATTCTAAACATAACCTAGAAAAGACAAGTTATTACTGTAAATAACTGCACGGGGGATGAATGAACACAAGATAAATATTTGTAAGGATTTGACGTGAGTTTCAAAACATGAGCTTGGGGGCTCTTGTTTAACATTTTACATAGTTGCAGGATACTAACCATGCCCGGCATTGTTTTTATTGTTGAGTTGTGTCCCTGGTGAACACAGCGTAAGGATACGATGCCGTGTATACAGCTGCAGTCATAACAGTTGAATATGTTTTTTTTTAACTTTAAAAGATATACTCATATCTATTCAGATGTATTTGTCGAGATATTAATTTAAATTCGCATTGAAATTCATGGATACATACTCAAATGAAAGTGTGGGCCATATACACGGTCCCCGCACTAATGGATGAATATTGTGATGAACACGAAATGGAAATAACGTTTGATTGGATTGGGCCGAAGCGGAAGGGGATGGTAGACTGCTGAGCATCCTAGTCCTGACGGACTCCTGTCAGAAAAAATGTTCTATGCAACTTTTCAAACTTGCAGCACAGAATTTTAAATGAGGGCGCCCCGCTTGCATTGGTAGTGGTTATGCGGTGTGGGGTATGTTATGGTGGTAGTGCACTTTAGAGTCATAAATTTTATCCAAAATTTAAGTGAATAGAGAGGGGGAGATAGTATGGATGCAATAACAGGATGATGCAAGTTTTATGTATTTTGGGTATCAAATAAAAGTTTAAAGCTTCAGGTGGTTGAAAATTGTCGCAAAATGGAAGCGCAACTATAGCGTTGTATTAAAGATGAAAAATTGATTTCTGTGTGCCCAGGAATCCAGGTAAGTGTAACAGAGTTACACCTTCACAACCGGTTCAGCTTAGCCATGGTTTCCTCAACAATATTTGAGGTGAGAGTGCCAGCAGAGCAGGCTTTGATAGCGGCGGGCTATCTTAGGAAATGTATAAGGTTGGACCTTTTACCCTTTTCCTTAACAGGATATTAGCAGCAGTGGCAGTCGCAAAGATTTCAGCTTGAAAAACGGTTGTTTGTCTACTCAAGGCTGCAGATGGATTAATCCGATAGCTTCTAGACCCTGGCTCCGGAGAGACCGTCAATGAGTATAGACCTTCACTCCTCACTGTTCCATTCCCGTCGTTCAGGAAGCAGACAGAGTCAAGTGCTCCCCCCTTCCCCCCACAATGGCCAGGTAGGCTGTCATAGAGAGCTCCGTACATAGCACCTCTGATTCCATCGCCAAAGTTGACCTGCCGTCCAAGTACTACCAACAAACGATTTTCTGGCCTCACTCTCAGCAAGAAACTGCAAAGGAGGTAAACAGAGCAGCAACTTCGAAAGCAGCGGTGGAAGTTCCTCTCATCGCACCTGTAATGCAAGGTGCTGTAGTTTCGTTGACGTTTGAGGATGTGAGCTTTAGCCCAACATACAATCGCACCATACATAAGGTATGGGCTAACGATGCACGTCTATATCTAGCTGAACTTCCTACAGCACTGCCAGAGAATGTTAGTGGCCTTCAAAATTCTAGCAACCAAATGCTCCGAAAAGTTAAGCCTTGGGTCTAGAACAATACCCAGATACTTAACTTTAATTGATAACTCTAGTTGAGTGCCCTGGAAATAGCAATTAAGTCTTCTCTGCAAGGAGCCGAACAAAAGGTTCCACAATGTGGTGGACGACAGCACTGCATCCTGTGCAAAGCCTTGAAAAGCACGCACACTTCCGACACTGTAACTATAAAATAAATAAATAGTAGGCATTAACGGGGCCTAAAACCTAGCTTCTCCAACCACTTTCTTTGCGCAGTGGAAGGGACCTACAATTTTAAGCCGAATACGAACGGCAAATTTGAGAATCTTCTCATCACAATTGATACTCTTGGATGTTTGCCAGACGTTAGCAAAGCAAGACGCCTACGAAAAAATGTTCAACTTTAACTTCAACATTGGATTTTTTCAAAAAAAAAAGATCAATGGATTCAGTGTTTCCAATTTGAAAACTCAACTGAAGAAGAAAAACATTCCAGACAAGGAAATGAAAAAGAAATGTCCAGAAAGGAAAAAGGAGCAGACAAGAAGATTTGTCAAACGGTCGAAAAAACGAAAGTGATTTGCATGGGCTTTCAAGCCGTTATTTTTGTGCCATGTGGCGATGTTTCATCCTTTTTCTATAAAAGGAAACCATCTTTGAGCTGTATTCAAAAGAAAGCTTTCGTTATTTGTGGCATGAGGGCATAGCACTCAGAGGGTCCGATGAGATAGGCGCAAGTCTTAAAATCTACGTAAGTCTATGCGCTGAAAAACGAGTAGAAAACATAATGCTATGGTCGGATAACTGCTCTGAACAAAATAAAAATCTCTTTTGATACAATAAGTTCAAATCTACGCTGTCAAATCAGTAAGTCAAACGTTTTTAATAGTCGGACACACACAAAATGAAGGTGATAACGTGCATTCATTAATTGAAAAAAAAAAAACATGGCAAAAGTTAAAAAGCAGGACCAATTTTTTATTTGCGACCAACTTGTGCCTATCATACAGTTAGCAAAAAAATCGAAACCTTTCTATAAAGTTCACCAACTGCAAACCAACGAAATATTTTATTTCAAGGACTTATGCTTGAAAACAGGAAAAACAAATCCAAAAAACCTTGATGGGGAAAAGGTTGTATGGGCTTACATCAAGGTTATCACGGTTAAAAAACAAAGTCCAACCATAGTTTAATATAAGACTTTGTTTGCTGATGAAAACTTCAAGTCTTTTAAAGTCGCGTCTGAACAGAGGTTTAAATCCAGCTTATCCTAATGGTCCACCAAAAATACCAATAGTAAAGAAAAAAGATTTGCTGGACTTATGCGTACAAAATTCTATTATCAACTTTTTTTCAAAAACTTAGAACGTGAAGAAACAGGAAGTCATAAATTAAGTGTTATTAGAAAAAGAAGAGCTGGAGCTTAAAATAATATTTAATCTTTTAATACACGCACTATTGAATACTGTCTTCAACATAAGGAGTACACTATGGTTGCTTTCCTAGATATAGAAGACGCCTTTAACAATGTAAGCACATCTGCAATGGCAAATGCACTAACAAAACCGAATGTGGATGGTTCGCTTGGTAACTCTCTTCTTGACTTAATATTTGTAGATAATTATTTAGATTGTACAGTCAGTGAAGCTTTATGTCCTATAATGAGGAACTCTATTCTTCACATGGAACAGGTAAAAATGGGGAGAAAAGGTTTTATTGCTTTAAGTTGCAAAAGTTATGAATGAAAACGATTTTTTCCGGTTTAGGTAATTTTTGCTTTAATGTGTGTACTTTAACAGGAAAAATCCATAGATTTTATGATACTTACGAAATCCTGCAGCAGGTAAAAAAGGGGTTTCTGATTTTGTACCTACATTTCTAACAACAGTTGACAATAAGAGCGGGTTTCCGTTGGTTTATTTGAGTACCTGTCAAGACTTACTTAAAAAAATGGTATAAAAGATTTAAAATCAAAATTAATTCATCAGTTTAATCTTAAACGCCAAGGCAAGCCGTTAGTTGATAAGAAAGTTTTTTTTAAAATGTCTTCATTTACAAACGAAGAATACGCAGACATTATTTACGTTTTTGGGCTGTGCAATGGAATTTCAAATAGTGCGCGACAAAGATACCATGAACTTTATCCAAACCGACGACTTCCTAGTAGAAATGTATTTGGAAATACATATCGAAGGCTTCGAGAAACGGGATCAGTTTCAAATACACGACCTAACGCGGGAGCTCCACAAGTAAGAAGAACTTCGATTGATCAGAGAATACTGGGAGCTGTTACAAATGAGCCATCAATCAGCATCAGACGCTTAGCTTTGCAATTCAATGTTTCCAGACATAAAATTATGATGTCCTGCATGGAGACAATCTGTAATCGTGCAAAAAATCCCTTTTTTTAAATTTTACCTGTTCCATGTTTTCCCAAGTATCATAAAATCTATGGGTTTTTTTACAAACTTGTCGTAAGCTTTTATTTTTATTATTGTTACCTTCATTCAAAAAAAAATATTAAAACGTTATGTTTATTACGCATTTTCTGGAGAAAATTGAACCGAAAGTCAAAAAATTAGCATTGGCAGGAAAAATGGAACAGGTTAAAAATTGGATATCTTAAGGCTGAGTTAAGATATAAAATTTCAAGACATCCATTTAACATTTTATACCCACCTCACCCCACCTGTATTCCTCCAAATAATCGAACTAATCCTTCTACACTGGATTTATTCCTTACTAACATTTAGCAGGTGGCAATGGTGCGATGGTAGTGTATTCACTAAAGTGATTGGCAGGTCGTGCGTTCGAATCCCGACCAGGGCCATGATTTTTATAAATTGAATACACACAACAAAAACTGATCTCCCTAAAGCAATTTAGGCGCCACCTGTTGAGAAAAAAAAATCCCATCGCACCAAACCTCTTTCCTATCCTTCTATTCTTCCAGTAAGTAGCACCCAAAAATAGGCAATGAATTGCTGGGAGCTACTTGCGCAACAAACTAAATGCCTGCGCTGTGGTTTTACCATTATAAGGGTACTGTGTCACTACAGAAAAAAGAAATCCCTTTAGCGCACGCAAATTATAAAAAAAAAAAAAAAAACATGCCAGAGCTTTTTATCCAACCTATTGTTGAAAATGATCTTAGTTCAAATCACTTGCCAGTTCTAATAGAACTTAATTCGACTCCTGAAGAAACATGTAACATTGTCAATGACTTTAAAAACACAAATTGGAACAGATTTAAAGGTAATGTGCGACAAAAACTGAGAAATATATCGGTCATTAGTTCCAATCACATAAATTTTGTTCAAATCGATGAATCTGTGAATGCTTTTACAAATTCGGTACTTGATAGCATTGAGCAATCTGTCCCAAAAAAAATTAAACGTCGAGAAAATAGTAACGCACTACCACCCCAGATAGTTGAAACCATTAAAATTAGAAATAAATATAGAACTTTATGGATCAGGTCAAGAGATCAATATTACTACTCTGAAATGAAAACTTTGAATGCAATTATAAAAAGATTGCTTGCCGATTTTAGAAATCAATCATGGAACCTTAAGCTTCAAGGTTTAGATAAAGGAAGTAAACCCTTTTGGAATATCATAACAGCGGTTAAGAAGAGAAAAGCCCACATTCCAGCCTTTAAGATAGGTAATACAGTATTGCTTTCTAACGAGGAAAAAGCAAGTGCTTTAGCAACTGAATTCTGTGCTAACTACTTAGTTGCAAGTAATTTAATTGCAAACAGAAATATTGAAAACAACGTTTTTCAATCAATACAATTCCTTAATACAAGTACTATCGAAGTTACAAATGATATTGTATCTACCGACGACTTAAAAGAAATTTTACATAGTCTCTAAAATACTAAATCACCTGGATTTGATGGACCAAAAAAATGTATTTTTAAGAAACCTCCATAAAAAATTTGTCGAATTTCTAACTATACTTTTCAATGCGTGTTTTAAAATAGGGTACTTTCCAAATACGTGGAAAATGACAAAAGTCATCCCAATCTCTAAACCGGGCAAAAATGCTTGCCTGCCTTCTAGCTACAGGCCAATTAGTTTATTAAGCTCTTTAAGTAAGTGCTTAGAAGAATTAATAAAAAACAAACATGTCGATCAGTTTGATATCCTGCCACAAGAACAGTTTGGTTTTAGAAGACATCATAGCTAGGCAAGTTCACCAAGTTGACAGGATAACAAAAGATATTAAAAATAATATTACAATAGGAAAAAGTACAGGAATGCTCTTTCTTGATGTTGCAAAAGCGTTTGACTCGGTGTGGCACGAAGGACTCATTCACAAACTCCTTGTTTTAAATTTCCCACTTTACATAGTTAAAATGATTTCGTCCTTCATTACAAAACGCACTTTCAAAGTTTCTGTAAATAATTGGTATTCCGTTATATTTGAAATTGTTGCAGGTGTACCCCAAGAATCCGTTCTTGGACCGTTATTGTATATTATATACACATACGGTTTTCCGAAACCCCATAACTGTAAAACGGCAATTTTCGCGGATGATACCTGCATTTACTCAACAGATTCAATTGGTTCCTTAATTGAAACCAATCTGCAATCTGCTTTGAATTAAATCAAATCATATTGCGATGACTGGAAATTAAAATTCAATGCTTCTAAGACACAGGTTCTCTTTTTCACTAGGAAAAGAAAAGCCTGTTACTTTCCAAGCAATAGACTCCAGTTGAATGGGGTTCAAACTGAATGGAAATCGAGTGCCAAGTATCTTGGGGTACACCTGGACAAAACTTTGACCTTTAGTCTGCATATTCAAGAAACACTTAATAAACTTAACATGGCGATAAAAATCCTATATCCTTTTATAAATCGTAAGTCCACATTGAGAGTTGAAAACAAATTGCTATTATTCAAAGTAATATTCCAAAGCATAATGCTATATGGTTCGCCCATCTGGCGAACATGTGCTAAGAGTCATATTCGCAGGCTGCAAATTATGCAAAATAAAATTTTAAAAATGAAGCTTAATCTTCCCTGGCACTATTCTACCGAGGATCTCCATGAAGAGGCAAAGATTGAAAAATTTGAAATTCGAATCGCAAAATTATATGATCGATAAAAAATTTTGTGCGGTTGCTCGAATAATAACTTTAATTTTAAATTTAACAACTTAAGGTGTTGTGTCTAATTTATATACATTACTGTGATATATATATTATTTTGATGTTCATAGATCTTATTTGTTAATTGTTAATTTACTATTTAATTATTTATTTATCTTCTTTGTTTATTTATTTATTTATCTTCTTATTTATTTATTTATTTGCTTTAGTACTTATTTAGTCGATTACGTTAATTTACTTATTTATTTATTTATTTATATTCTTATTTATTTATTTATTTATTTATTTATTTATCTTCTTTGTTATTTACTTATTTATTTATTTATTTTTTTTATTTATTTATCTTTTTATTTATTTACTTATTTATTTATCTTCTTATTTATTTATTTATTGACGTTTATTTAATCGATTATGTAAACAACATCTTTATTTGTGATCACACGGACCCACTTCTCTCTCCTCAGGAAAAATTTATATATTAATTAAATGAAGGTTTTTTCATGTAGCTTTTCCTTCTTAAATCTTGAATCTGTGATAATACTACTGTATAAATGTTATAAGTTTTCCAGTAGTAAGGTAGAAAATACCATTTCTCTGTAAATTGTGCAATCTAGAAATACGAAAAAAAATTTATATAAATTCAGCTACAATAAAAGTTAAAAAAAAAAAAATCATCACATTGCTCTATGTCTAGATTTACAATGAAATAGTCTTTCTGCAATAGACTCTAAATCAAATAATTATAAAACGAGTTATAATTTTTTAAAAGCGAATTATAATACCTTAAATACGTATTTAGGCTCGGTTAATTTGAAGAATGCTAAAAACAAAGCGTTCAAATTATTTAAAAAGTCAACATCGGATATGCACAAGCAACGTTTTAGCCAATTGCGTCGGGAATATGCATTTATGAATAAATTTTTGTACGAGTATAAACAATATGTAATGAACACTGAGTCTCAAATTTCAAAGAATCCTAAACGTTTTTGGACATTTTTAAACAATAAAAGAAAGCTTAGTGGTATTCTGCAAAATATGGAGTTCGAAGGTGCTGTTTCTTGTAGCTTGGATTCAACTTGTGAGCTTTTGCAAAGTTTTTTAAATCAGTTTTTGTTGATCACACGAATCTTAGTTCATCACTTGATAATAATATAAATGATTCAAATGCCTGTTTAGGATCACTCTATCTTTCCCTTGGTGATATTTTTCTAGGCATACAACATATGGACTCTTCCCAAAGTGCTGGCCCTGATCGTATTAATTTTGAAATTCTTAACCTTAGAACCGTGTATGGGGTGCTGGGTGCTGCACTCCCCATACACTTTTGAGTGATGAATACACACAACAAACTATTTCACACCAACGTAATATCTTAGCATATTGTATGAAATGTACCGTTACCTTTGCAAAAGTATTGGATTCGAATTCAAATTTTCGATGAGTTTCGTGTAAGAGCGCCTAAAATAATGCTACCTCTACACGTGTTTGGGGGAGGGAGGTGTACTCCCCCTAAAAGTTACTATATTTATTATCAGCATCGATAGTAATGTCGATCTAGCCATGTCCGTCCGTCCGTCCGTCCGTCCGTCCGTCGGCAAAAATATATAGCCCAGGATAAAAGTGCCTCTTCTCCTTCCTCCTCTTCCTCATTTAATGGCAGCGAGGCTACGACCAGGATAAAAGTGCCTCATTAAAGAAAATTCAATTCCAGCATCCCTTTAATCCCCCATATCAGTGTGAAATAGATATTTGCATATAACATGTACGAGTACAAAGGATACTTACTACTACCTAACATTAGATACAAAAAATAATATGCGAATTTCAAAAGCGCAAATGTATATTGTATTAACTACCTAGATGCCTATATTATATGAATAGAAATTGTTGAAATGAAAACAAGGACATTTTTGTATATGAAATTAACCGTGTGGGAAGGAGCACGAGGAAGGCAGCATGCGGAATGGAAGTGATAGAATATAGGGTGTCTTTAGCAAGAGAGCAATACCGAAAGAGACAATAATACAATTTTATTTCTCTCAAATAAAAAGCTTAAAAAGCTCCGAGTTAAAAAGAGGTTATGTCCTATTGCCATTCCAAAAGATTTTTCCTGTTCGTTTTGTTTTTTTTTTGTTTTTTTTTTCTTCTCCCATTTTGTTTAAAGTATAATTAAATACAACTCTGTGTGACAACAGTCAAGTCTAAGAAATTTCCAGATATTCGAGATACAAGTAAATTTTGTTTGGAAATAATAAAAGCAACAACCGCACTCGCAAGGGGCAACACTGATGTATTGATAAAATGGCATTTTTGTTTATCAGTTTCACATTGAAATAAACCGAGTTCTATTTTATTTCTTATTTATTCTTCAACACACTTTAATCCGTTGCACAATAAACAAGAACTTTGCACATTGGAACAGGACGAGCAAGAATGTTTTTTTTTTTTTTTTTTGTTATTTCTTCACAGTTGGATTAGTTGTTGTCCTGGAATTATTTATGAATTCAATTTGAGAGCATACACAGATCTTGTTTTCTAAATAATGATAGTTTATTTTTGCACACACACACATGCACACATGCAGTTCCATTTGTATAACGAATACACCGGTTAGAAAGGATAATGATTGACTGAAATTTATTAACTTGATGGTGTAGCCTTATTCGCTCAGCTTTATGAAATATGACTCCAATAATATGTATCTATATATGAACTGATGTATCTCTTTATCTGTACATAAAATTTAAGAAACATATATATTTATATGTAGAGATATGTAGAGATAGGTTGCTATCAAAATCAGCGAAACAGCAGCACTAGCGAACGGTGGTAAGAACAGCGGCTGTCAGGCAATTTGCGGACATGACCTACAAATTTATGTTTTATTAATAAAAAAAAAAGAAAAAACAAATTAACATGCATCCTAGAGGTGTATGTGAAAAGGTAGTGTATATATAATCACATGTGAACTCCCGCTGAATCACCCCTAACATGAAGATGTATTGGGTCAGGACATATTGCATTCATTTTGTTTACTTCTATGGAATGGAATACAGCATAAAACAACAAACCTGCTGTTGTTGAAGTAGAGAAATAGAGAAAATGCAACTGCGTGTATCTGAAAGTTCACGTACTTCGTTAGTAAATGCGAACCACGATTTATAGGACACAAGTATAAGTGATAGTGCTTATTGTTTGCACTTCTCTTAATACGAGTAGTATCTATTATGGCAGAGTAGTAACTCAACTTGGTTAGCAGGCAGGTTGTGGGAAAGGTGGGATAAGAACTCAACTACCATCGGTTATTGCCCTCGGGAGTTTGCGAGAGGACTAAAAGCTTCTTCTTCTTTTTTTCCTTCGTCCTTATAGTTATAGAGAATCCTGCGCAAATGGTAGTATCTGCTTGTTCATAGCTTATAGCGATATTTACATTTAATAATTTAACTTTCATGACTTCCTAATAAAGGAACAGTAATTGTCGAATAAAACAACAATGTACCGTATTCAAGATGGAAGTGGATGAAAGTTTTCGTAAGTGGTAAGCTACCTATACGTTCGCATAGATTGTTTTTGGATTTACAATGGAATTAACGACTTGAGATTTTAATAGCGAAGTAAAAATTAAACAAAAAAAAACCTTAATTGGTAGGTACTCGTTAGCTTTTTCTGGTTTGCTCCTTTTTAGAAAATTATTGAAGGGGCTTTTAATTTGCAGAAAAAGTAGTTAATTAAATGTAAGGCTGCTTGAAAGAAATGCATATTTTTATTTTATAATTAACGCGCACTTAAGGCGGTTTTAGTACCCTCATAATGTAGATGCGTTCATATTTACATAGCGCGGGCATTAAGGATATGTGGGTGAGGATGGTGAAACCGATGCACATTGGTTTTTAATTTTCATAATTTATAATGGCGAGGTAAAACAGAGCGGCGAAGAGCATTTCACATTCGCGTTGATTGAAGGATACTTTGTATTTTAATGTACGTAGGAAAACTGACTTAAGGATCCACATTCCTGGCATGGCGGGTGTTGCGGTTGACATTTTCTAAGGTTGGAATGCAGCTGGCTATTTTGTTTGAGCACTTCTGGTGGAAATATCGATAAAACAGCGATAGGCAGGGGACATTGCGATATCGAAAAATCGCTCGCATCTCTACGTCATTGCGTTATCTCGGTCGCCTACAAGTTTTATCGCGCGTTTTTGTATTTTTTCAAGTAGCTCGAAATATGTGATTGGGGCACCGGCCCTGATATGAGCGTTGTACTCAAGTTTTGGGGAGAATAAACGCCTTTTACAGGGTAGCCATACCAGAACGGGTAAAATATTTCTTGCACCGCTTAACGACCTTTCGCAAAGTTCTTGGCGACATCGAAGATGAGGTCATCTCCAACGAAGGTTGTCATTGCAACCGTCCATACCACGAATAGAAAGTCGTTCGGTTTCAGCAATGCCATTCATGGATAATGGCAGAATGTTGAGGTTTCGCTTTAATGACAGAAGACAGCATTGCGTTTTCGAAGCATTCTATGGGTTGCACCCCACTGAGTTATGGTGACTTGATCGGAATTTAATGAACTTAATTTACGTTGCCGTTCCAGTTCCACACCCGAAGATGAGGGGCGTTAACAAGGAAACGAATATGAAAAGCTGAGGGTGTTGTCATCAGCGCAGGAATGAAGTGGATCAGAAGTAACAGACAGGAGACCATTTATACAAATGACAAAGAGGTTAGGAGACAAAACGTAACCTTGGGGACAGTGTTGCCGAAAGTACTCGGATAGGAGTATTGTACTACTTTCAGCACATCCATACTCCCGTACTCCTCCTTTCACATTCGTACTCCAATTTGGTTTAAAGACTTGTAATATCGTATACTTGCAGAAAAGTGTAATGCCAACGTAAATATATTCAATTCACTTAAAATTTAATGCAAACTTGTCAGCACCTGCTGCAAGAGCCAACGATATTGAGTTTTCAAATGCTGAGAAAGTATTTGAATTGTTTATTTCAGAAAGAACATAAGTCCGATTTTTTTTAATGTTCTTTTTTTTTTGCAAAATTCTCATTTTTATATAGTTATTCATCTATTCGAGAAAAACTGCACATGTCAGACCCCTCAAAGTACGAAAACTGAGAGTACTATTTCAGTTTTTAGAAGAGAAACAACATAAGTCATTGACTTATGCTGTTTCTCTACAATTTTTTTTACTTTGTACACATAACGTACTACATGCAAAATTTTCAAAACCCATGACCTGTACAGGAAATGTTCTACTTAAGACAACTAACTGTAAGCGTATTTTGTATACACGATCTTCGGAACAACACCGCAACTTTTTTAGTTTACCATGAAGGGATCGCTGGAAAGGGTCGAAATGAAGTCTGCTCTTTTTTAAATCAATTTTTTGAAAGTAAAATGAAGGACGTCCAGGAGTTGCATATTTTTTCCGATGGCTGTGGTGGTCAAAAAAAAATCACACAATGATAACACACTGACACTTCGCAGTCTTAAAACGTAAAATTAAAAAAAGGGATAGAATTTACACTGTTCAAGAATATGCCGATTTGATACTATCTTCTTCAGTATCAAAAAAATTCACGGTCATTTTACCAAAAACGATAGACATTATCAACTACAAAAGCTAATAGCCACGCTTTTATAAAAGAAACATGCTTTCAATGGAGTCTATTGGAAGACAGGTGGCCAGAGAAAATAAGTATACGTTTACTACAGACAAATTTTCTAATTTTTCCCAATCGGATTGCTCTGATAAAATTGTTGTTCCATAAGATTTGATTAATGATTTTACAAGTCATACATTTAACCTTGGAAACCCCCAAAGAGATGAACTGGAAACTCTGCCGCAAACCCTTGCTTATCCCTCTGAAAAGGTGACAATCAATATTAAGAAGATGAATGACGGAAAAAACTAAGATCGTATCTACCAGGAGACATTAACATTCAAGAATATTTTGATGAAATCTTTGATTGGCCAACTTGTGAAAAAGATTCTAATCCAATTGATACAGATCAACAGTATTTCTTTATATTTTTTTTTTATGTTTTCTTATTTAAAGCTTATAATAAATAATAAAATAAGTAAAAACTAAAGTTTCAATAGATTCTTATCCAATCGATACAAATCAATCTATTTTCTTTATATTTTTGTAAACATTTTTTCTTCCTTAAAGCTTATAATAAATAATAAAAACAAATAAAAGCAAAAGCTTTTATCGAAAAAGGTTCGTTTATTTCAGAAACGAATGCCCTGCCGAAAGAGTCGACGATCGATTTCGATTTCTGATGCTGATGCAGTTGATACACCATCTTGAAAAAAAAAAACCAAAAACCGCACGCAAATGTTTCGTCAAGGATGGTTGAGTGATTTAGCTGTTCTCAAGGAAATCGACAAAATGACATTCGGTTCGTATTGTAATATGAAACTTACAAACAACAAACAGTTAAATATAATAGAAAGTCATGAAAAATCAAAATACCAACAACAAATATTCAATACGCTTAAACAACAACCAAAAATAAATATAGTAAATTCAGAATCAACTAAAAAAAATGAAAAGCTTAAAACATCAGAACTAAAAATAATAATGTTCCTTTTGCAGTATAACCTAGCCATGTCCTTAATTGAACCTTTAATTGCATTAATAAAAAGTATTGATGTTGAAACTTTAAAAGATATAAAGCTCGCGAGAACAAAACTCAAAGAAACAAAGTTTGTTAGAAGAGCCAAATCGTGATATAGTGGAAGTTTTAAAAAATCTAAAGTTGTCTGTGATAGTTGATGAGACAGCGGATGTCAGTTCCTCAAAGAGTGCTTATGTGTCGTGGAAAGGTATTTTGATATCAATTATGGTAAAGTTAAAGATCGATTTTTTTCCTTGATTGAGCTGTTTGAGTTTGATGCTAAATCTATTTTTAACGTACTATTTAAGTGCTTTAATGATCTTCCAATACCGTTTAAAAATTGTGTTGGTTTTGCCCCAGACAATGGTGCTCTGATGGTTGGTAAAAAGAAAGAAAGTACGAGTACATTTATGACAAAAATATGCCATTCATGTATACGACCGATGACTGAAATATCATTATAATTTTGTGTTTTTGATAACACTAGTATTAATGTTTTATAAAAACGGAAGTTGCTGAATTTATTTTGCAATATTCGAAAACGATTAAAGTTTCTTTTACTGTTTTTTTTTTAATTTGAGGTTTTTCTTATGATTTTCCTCATTAATAATAAAACTTAATAAATAATAGGTAATGAAAGACAAAAAACAAAAAATGTCAAATCTCTGCAATTATATGATGTAAATTGGGCGACAACGTATTTTTATTTCATGAAGCAAGAATAAACTATCTATCTACTTTGTTTAAATAAAAAAATTAATATTGAACAAAAATGCCTTTGATTTACGCAGATACACTTGTTTTGGGTATGGGTGAGTCCATTCGACTCATGGTTAGTAATAACGTACCTACAATTAGGGTTAGTGTTCTAGGGTTAAAGGAAAATCCAAATATGTTTACTTTAGAGTGTATGTGCATTCATTCATTACATCTCTCTTCCTCAGCCGCAGCTAAGAAAATGCCACAGAATATTGAGGTTTTCCTAAGAAACATCAATGTTTACTTTTCACATAGCCCAAAGAAGCAAATCGATTTTAAAGAGCTTCAAGAATATTTCAACGTCGAAAAACATAAGATTTTAAAAACGTCTTTTACTAGGTGGCTAGCTCTTGAACAGGTTGTGGCAAGAACACTACAACAGTAACCTGCATTATTTCATTATTTTTTTTTTTTTTTTTGAGAATTCTTTTGAATCTTCTGACAGCAACCTAGATTTTGTTCACAAGATTCAAAAAGACCTAAATGATACCACAAAATTGTATTTCTTATGTCTATCTCACGTTAACTAAACAACTTAACTCAGAATTTTAATCTCAGTCCGTCCGGATTCATAACTTTTTGCCGTACATAAAAACTTTCTACAAAACTATTTAAAAAAAAAAATTATCAAATCAAAGTTTTTACGTGACGTGTATGTTGGGCTAGGGATTTCAATGCCGAAGCTAATTTTCAATCCCGGGATTCCGGGATTTAGAAAAATGAATCCCGGGATTGGACAGAATATTTTTTTTTTAAAGAAATCAAACCAAAAATTGATGTCATCTTTTTAACAAAAAAAATCAACTTCCAATAATTGTTCACAAAAATTGAGAAACTAATTATAAGTGCCCTATCTTTTTAAATAAAAAATAGCATAACTAATAGGCTCTGCATTTTTTTTATTATTAAAATTAATAAAAAGAAACAAAATTTAAGAAGTTTTTTTTTTAAATTAATAAAAACTTAATTGATAGGAAACAAACAAATATTTACACTCCATAAATATGTATTCTTGCTGTTGGTCTTCATCCGACCTTTGGAAATAAAACCGCAGGAAAATAAGGGCATCGAGAGTATCATCCCCAAGCCGGCTTATAACGGTAGTTTACTTGATTTTTCGAAAGCTTTTGATAAGGTCAATCATGATATTTTGTGTAAGAAATTGCATCATTATTTTGGTTTGAGAGAAAGAGCCGTTGACCTTTTCAAAAGCTATCAGCAATATAGATATCAAAGGGTTGTGATAGGTGAAACTCCTTCGGAATGGAGACTGCTTGAAGCTAGTGTTCCACAGGGTTCCATTTTAGGGTCGCTACTGTTTAGCATGTACATTAATGACCTTCCCGCTGACGACAGCTTTACATATCACATCCGGTTGGATTGTGCGAAGATTTGTCGTTTAGATTGAATGAAGACCTTTCAGCAATATCTGAAGGTTCTATGTACTTTGTTTGTACTTGTTTACGTTCGCATATCAATTGGTTAACACTGTAATGCAACACGTCAAAAATAAATAAAAAAAAGAATCATTTATAAAATCTTCTTAATAAAACACATTTTATGTACGTTTAAATATAAAAATGTTGCATATAAACTCGTGCAACACATAAAAATATTAAAAAACTACAGTGTGTCTAATAATTTGGCCAGGGACTGTAAATACAAATCTATCTTGTTGTGATCACATTAACTCTGTTATCCGTGGTGTGTATGGATGTCTACGTAAATTGTGGTTTTCTGCTGATTTCACCCCGTGATAAACTCGTATGAAGCTTGTCCGAACATTAATAGTTCCTATCATAAGTTACGCTGTAAATGTATATTGTGGCTTACTTGTTATTAATACACTTAATTTTTCTTTTTACTGCTTTTATTTTTTAACAATTTTCTAAAATGTTAACGAATTGATAAATTTTTGCATTGTGTCCTCATCATTCCCTGAAAGCTGGCAAATAGGTAAGGTCATCCCTGTGGCCAAGAAGTCCAACCCTAGTACATGCTCTGACTTTCGTGCAATTAGCATTCTTCCTTGACTGTCTAAAGTTCTTGAGAAAATTCTGGCCTCACAGCTATCGAATTACTTTAAAAGGTTTAATTTACTGTCACCACTTCAGTCTGGTTTCCGTGCGAATCACAGCTGCCAAACTGCATTGAACAAAGTCCTTGAAGATATTAGGTATGAATATGACTTGAATAACGTTACTGTTATCTGTCTGCTGGATTTCTCAAAGGCTTTTGACAGAGCAAACCATGAAATTCTCTGTCAAAAAATGAAATACTATTTTGGCTTTCATGATAGAGCTGTGCGTCTGGTTAGGAGTTATCTGTTCAATCGCTGACAAAAAGTCAAGATTGACCAAGCAGAATCAGAGCCATTAAACTTTCTTAGAGGTGTTCCACAAGGTTCAATATTAGGGCCTTTACTATTCTGCACATTTATAAACGACCTCCCTAATGTTTGTTCAAATGTATCGCTGCACCTATATGCTGATCCTGTACAAATTTACTTGTCCCGTCCGATTGGCTTACAAGAATATCTTATATGTAGGATTAATGAAGATCTTACGGCAATTACCAAGTGGTCCATTGATAATGGTCTGACATTAAATCCGGCTAAGTCTCAACTTATTGCTATATCCAAAAAGCACATTGACACTTTACTCCTGCCTCTAGTTTTTCTCTCCCAACTCCAGCTTCAGTTTGTTGAATGTGTCACCAGTCTAGGTCTTAGAATTAATCGGTCGCTTTCAGCCGTAAATCACACTAACTACATAGTGGGAAGAATCTATTCTGGATTACGTAGACTCTGGCCATTTTCCGACATAACACCAGTTAATACCAAACTACGACTTATACAAACCTTACTAGTACCTTTAATCGACTTTGCAAATGTGGTCTATTGGAAGCCTGACTCGCATTCCCAACATAAAATCCTTGTGGCTTTTATTGACATAGTAAGATACGTGTATGGCCTCCGGAGATACCAACACATCTCACATTACCATTAACTGGTCCTTGGATGCTCGCTACATCAGTTGCTTGATGCAAGATGCTGTATATTTTACGACAAAATCATACATAATAAAGCGCCTCATTACGTTTTTGATAAACTTCAAATCTCTTAGAACTACTAATCTTATAGTACCGGCTTTTAACTACTTGAATTCTTCACGACTCTTCCTTGTCCATGCAACCAGGCTATATAACTCCCTTCCTACCGCCATTAAAAGAATAATTGCTACAGCAAATTTTAAAACTGCAATCTTTTCTTTCTTTCGATATAAAAAAAATTAAAAAAAAAAATAACTTATATTATATTTTATATTTTATAATTATATTAATATTAGCTTTAAGATTGATGTATTATTATCATTATCCGTATTGTTAAGTACTACAAAAGACTGAGTCTTATTTGTACATTGGTTCTAAATAAATAGAAATTGAAATTGAAAATTTATTTTTTAATTATTCAAACACATCTATTGTTCTTTGTTTTTGATGGTTTTCTCTTTGTAAGTAGGCTTCAAAAAGACTTACTCTTACTTGTACTTCAGGAATAACAAATAAATAAATTGAAAATTGAAATTGAAATTGAATTATCAAATCATCAGCATAAAGTAGCAATTTAACTTTCAGATCCTCATAGCTAATACAACCTGGTATACTCTGACAGATATCATCGATACACAAGGAAAAAAAAACCGGGCTTAGTAAGCAACCTTGCGGAACATCAGAATTTGTGTTCAAGGTTTTTGATCTGTTATTTCCATGCATTGCACAGATGCAGACGTATGTGACAGGCATAATTCGCTAATTCTTAAATACATTTGCAAAGATCGAAGATTTGCAGACGTACATGTACAAAAAAAATACATAGAAGCACCTTGGGTATGCTTTCGAAGTTCGAAGTTCCGCAAAAGAAGTGCCATCGCCTTTTATGTTACAAATGTTACACGGAAGCTGACGCTTTCAGTTAATAACCTGCCTGAATGGTGCCATACTTTCGGACTCAACATCAATCCGGCGAAAACAACGATAGTACCATTCCCAAGGAAAAGACAACTTCAAAGACTTAAGGACATTAGCCTATCAGGCACGACACTGATACCAGTCAAAGAAGTAAAGTATCAAGGACTTCGTCTAGATAGTAAACTCCTCTGGCGAAAACATACAGAGGAGATATCCAAGAGGGCCACCCGTGCTCTCATGATATGTAGGATCCTAGCGGGGAAGGCATGGGGATGCAGCCCAAACATCCTGCAATGGATGTACATTGCAATTGTGAGACCAATTATCACATACGGAGCAGTAGCATGAGCGAAACGAACCAGTCTAGCCACGACAAGAGAGACACTCAGAAAAGTGCAAAGACTGGCGTGCCTGTGCATTACCGGAGCAATGCGTAGCGGCCCAACCGCAGCCATGGAAGTGTTATTGGCATTAACCCCTCTACACATTATGGCGATGAACGCGGCAGACAAAACAATCTTAAGGATGGCAAAAGAGGGAATTGGAAGAGGAAAATGCATCGGCTCGATAGAACACGATGACTTACTCAAAAAAACTCCCACTTCTTGCCATACCTAGGGACGATAGCAACAGGAAATTGAACTTCCAGATAAAGCTCAGCAATAAGGAGAACTGGAGCAATGAATCCACAACTTATGGACTGAGCAACCACACAACAAAGTGGTACACGGACGGCTCGAGGACCGACGAGGGAACTGGTGCAGGGTTGTTTGGGCCAGGAACTAAGCACTACGAATCCATGGGCAAATGTACCAGCATCTTCCAGGCAGAAATATGTCCCATAGACAGGTGCGTTCAAATCAACCTCGAGAAAAAACTACAGGAATTGCAACATAGCAAAAATGTCTGACAGTCAAGCAGCCATAAAGGCTCTCGATACCTATGTCACCAAGTCAAAACTCATGTGGGAATGCCTACACGGACTGAATAGACAAGGCAAGAAGAACAGAATTTCCATCTGCTGGGTTCTTGGCCATGTTGGCATTACAGGCTATGAGGCAGCGGACTCTCTTTCAAGAAAAGGGGCAGAGGAACCCTTCACAGGTCCTGAACCGTTCTGCGGGATAAGATAACACACTCTATGCGAATAGTTCAAGAGACTGGAGGAAGAAAAAAAATCCAAAACCTTTTACAACCTCCAAGGTCTGAGGCAAGCACAGGAACTCTTAGGGAATTACAATCAAAAAAGGTTCAAAGCTTGTATCAGCCTTAACAAAAACAACCTAAGAAGCCTAACAGGCCTCCTCACGGGGCACTGCAGACTCAAGGAGCATCTGAGGAAAACGGATATATCAGAGGACGGGCTCTGTGGATTCTGTAGTGAAACCGCCGAAACTCCAGACCACATACTGGAATCCTGTGAGGCGCTGGCCCACAAAAGGATAAGATATTTGGGAAGGCACCAAATAACAGACAAGGACATAGAAACCATGGACCCACAGCACATTCTCACATTCATCAAGGAAACTGGACTGGAATCTGAGCTCTAAGGAGTATGACCTGCCAAGGATAAATCAGAGCAATACCCCGATACGCTTCATAAAATAAGTGTGTCTAGAGGGGATTCTGAAAGAGGGCATGAACTTGTCCGAGGTACAAGCAGGGGACACAATAGACCAATAGGTCGCAGTGTATTATACCCTAAATAATTATTATTATAATTATTATTATTAATAACCTGCCTCTTTTCCATTCCACAATCATCCCTTATTTCGCATAATCAACTTGTGCAATAAAGCGTTGGTTGTTGCACTCTTGATTAAAAAAAAACCACTGGAGATTTATGTGAATAATTAAAATTAAATCCTGGCAAAATGCTTCCAATTCATGTTTAGCAACTTCCCTTTTCCATCCTCATCCCCATATCCTGGCATCCTATGAAAGTAAAAGGTACATTCGACAAAAAAAATGTTCAACACCCAAAAGCTCCGAATTATGGTATGCTTAAACCGTTCACTACTACGAGGTCCTTCCACTGCCGCATAGAATAAAGTTTTACAATTTATAGCATCACTTGTTGAACTTTTCCGAAGCTT
The DNA here is from genome assembly GCA_949715645.1 of Portevinia maculata. Classification (NCBI taxonomy): domain Eukaryota; kingdom Metazoa; phylum Arthropoda; class Insecta; order Diptera; family Syrphidae; genus Portevinia; species Portevinia maculata. The sequence goes on from OX454529.1 coordinate 7,773,180, forward strand.
ACAAAGGTTTGTGAATATCATAAGAGCTTCCTCCTTATTTGCTCTATAAATGGCACTGTTATGTTTCCACTATTTCCCACCAGTCTGCATAGCAAATACAACAACCCAACGTAAAATGGAATAAGTTTAGTACACATATGCAGACTACCATGCGGCGAATAGTTGAAGCAAATAAAATGAAAAAAGGGGTGGGTTGAATAAGGGGGATGTTTTTGTTTTACATAGCAACCCCTTGCCGCATTCTCAGGAGTAAGCATACTCGTAGACATTACACACATCCCTAAACCTCTTAAGGCACACTCAAAAACATTTAATTATAATTTAAACAGTGCTTGCGACTTGCTGGTAGCATTCAAATGTAGAACCATGAATGGAAGAACTCCATTCAATTGCAACCACCCACTATTTTCTGCCGGTTTGAGGCACAAACAAATATGGCGCTATATCGAGTTAGCACGCATGCTGATGATTTTGTTGCCGTTTATAATAGTATTAGTGGCAGGAAAGTCGACGTATCAGCCAACCAACCAACTTAAGATGCCACAAATATCTGTGCGTTTGTTTGAACGAGGAGAGGGGTGGTGCTTCTCATAATCGCACACACTTTTGCTGTGTTGCCTTTTTTTCATTGAGTATTAATTTGGTTTTGATGTGATATCCACTAACCTTCCATAGCGATGATTTGATGAGTCCTGTCCAATTTCCTGTTTTGGTCCAGGTGTAACAATTGCAGGATGTGAATTTAGTACATGATGTGGTGAAGTATGGACCGAAGGCAACAGGCTCGGTGAAAAGCGGAATGAAAAATCACTGAAAGTAAACAATTTGTTGATGGCAAATTTATTTGTTGTTTAACAAAAAACAATTAGCTATAATAATTGAAAATGTTAGTTTCGAAAACTTACCTTGATAACGTTGTGTTGATGGGCAACGATGAGGGGTATGGACTTCTAAAACTAGACGCTGCTGAATACACTGATGGCGTATGCCTTTAAAGAACGAAAAACAAAGAAGTTTTTAATTAAAAAAAAAAATAAGAGAAATAACAGGACAAAATGTAATTCCAATTAATTTGATTTAAGTCCTTTCTACAGAGATACAAACTTAATGGAATATTTTCAGTGATGGCTTTTCAATTGGAAAAGGAAATTATTAATATACAAACTTGCAATGAATGGAAGTAGGTCTTGAAAGGGACGGGTTGAGAATATCACAACAACGTACCCGATAGACAAAGACGAGTCATTGCTGCTGTCGATTAGAGCGGTGCTATTGAATAGAATGTTCGTTGCGGATGCGGATTGTGGATGGTAGGGGTAAACAGAGGCGTTCTGTCTCCACTGCTTTGGTGCATGCTGGTTGACGCTCTGTTGAACGCTCTCAACGTTCTAACGTCTACCAATGTCAATGTTTATTAATGCCTGCACGGCTGATATTAACAACTTCATAAAGAAAAGTAAATGGTTCTAGGCTTCGAGCAGCGTAACCCACCTGATCTTCCCAAATGGCGTCACAATGGACCTTCTCTGGTCTAAGTGTACCTCTTCGAGGGCTATCCTAACCAACTAACCAAACAACGTCTAAGCTCAGGCGTACGTGGATGATGTTGTGCGCCTTACTGTTGGATCATGCCTAGCGAATGTTTGTACCAAAGCGCGGGTGGACGTGATCGACGAATGTGCTCTCAGTCAATACTCTCAAAACTGAGGTGGTTCTCGTTACGAAAAGGAGGAAGCTGATCGGCTTGACTTAGCCAGTCTTAAAAGGCGCCACAATCTAACTCTCCAATGAAGCAAAATATTTGGGAGTCATCCTCGATCACTCCCTTGGTGCAAGCAGGTTGAGCTGATGACTGCCAAGGCGCTGTCGGTTTTCTGGCACTGCAGTGGCATCTTCGGCAAGACATGGCGGTTACCAACGAAGAGTCCTATGGATTTACACGGCTATGATAAGACCATTTTTAGCATATGCCTGGGTTTCAAAATACGTTTCAAATTCCAAAGGAAGGTACACTGGCGTTCACAAGGATGAGGCCATACATTTTGCAATCGATTTTCAGTCTTTATACCTGTTGGAAATCTTATACCCGGAAACTTTTACTACCTGCGAACAAGTACATAAGTCATAAAATTAAAGGGCAAATAGGAAACGACCGCTGGAATTTCCCAAGATCAAACAATAAACTACCTACTTGAAAAGCGTATAAAAATATCCGCCACTAGGATGCAGGAGTTACATTTTTTTAAGAATGTTTAAAAAAGCGTTGAAAAGAACTGTTTTAATTTAGTTAAAAAAAATGATTTCCGGAATGACTTTGACAGCGACAAAAAGATTAAAAATACATGCTTTCAAGGATTTAGGACTCTCAGACCGAGAAATTGCAAGGAGGCTAAATAGAAGTAAGACTGTTGTAAACAGCTATCTTGCGGATCCACAACACTATGGGAAAAATCGCAAAGGACACACGGCAAAAGCAACAACATTGCGAGAAAAGCGGGTTATTCTACGCCTTGCCTCAAATTCTACTCTACCAGTGACCAACAGCGGAGTGTCAGCCAGCATAGCAACGGTCCGAAGGATAATACAAAAAAGTGGTAGGTACTATACAGAGAAGAAAACTTAAAAAGAAACCTTTTTTTGAGACAAGTACACAAGGAGCATCGAATGAATTTTGCAAGAGAACATGTCGCTTGGAGCAGTGAATGGAAACGCGTTGTCTTTTCGGATGGAAACAAGTTTAACCTTGACGGCCCCGATTACTTGGGTGTACACATTGATTCAAAACTGACGTTTAAAGAACACACTATGCAAACACTTAACAAAATAAATATTGGCATAAAAATATTATATCCATTTATAAATATGAAATCATCACTTTCAAATGAAAACAAAATATTAATTCATAAAATAATTTTTCAATCCATCTTATTGTACGGCTGCCCGGTTTGAGGTAATTGTGCTGAATTTCACATTAAAAAGTTGCAAATCGCATAGAACAAGTTATTAAAAATGATGCATAACCTCCCATGGCATCACTCCACGCTAGACCTACATGCAAAAGCAAATGTTGAAATGATCTCCTTCAGAATACGCAAACTAATAGAAACATTTAAGATCAGATGTGATATCTCTGACAATCCTCTTATTAATCAATTAAATATTGAATATCACCAACCTTACTGATATTAACTAATTCAACTTTTTGTTAATTTATTTGTATGTTATCTATTTATCTCTATATTACATTACTATATTGTTTGTCAATTTGTTATTATCTATTTATTTACTCCTTTGTCAATTCATTTATGTTTATTTGTTTATTTACTTATTTATTCATTTGTTCACTTATTTATTTATTTATATATTTATTATTTACTTATTTATTTATTTATTGATATATTTATTTATTTACCTATTAAACAATTTATTTATTTATTTATTTTTATATTTATTTATTTATTTATGCATTCATGTATATTTTATTTATTATCATCTTTTTTTTTTTTTTTTGTATCCTTAATTTGAGGTTTTTAGTCGTTGTTTTTCCTCAAAATCAAACATTTTTTTAATTCAAGTTAATTTTTGTCAATTGTAAACTTTTTTCAGTAGAAAGACATAAAGTTGTCATATCTCTGTATTTGAATTATGTAAATTGTGCTATAACAAATTGTAAATTATAAACGAAATAAAATATCTATCTATCTATCTTGACGGCCCCGATGGTTACTACTTTTATTTCCATGATCTAAGAAAGGAGCAGCTTATTTTGGCAAGACATCACATCCGTCCATCAGGTGTAATACCCACTATGGCATAATCGAGTTGGAGTTTTTGGCCACAACAATGAACGGAAACAACTACAAATGTTTGCTGGAACGGTCGTTTCCAAGAGTGAAAACCATAAAAAAAAGGTATAGTATTAGTGTTGATGTGTAAACATGTAGGCATGTAGTTGCGCGTTAGCTAACTAATTTGTTATCTAGCTAACGCCATAACTAAGTAACTAACGTAGTTAAATTAGCTGCGCTAAAAATGCAATCGATTTGGTGGTTAGCTATCATAATGACAACTAATTTTTGCTATTAGCTATTAGTTGCAGGTTGTGGAACTATGCTCGTTAGGTTGCCAAAGTTAGTTGCGATGACAACTAAAAGTTGGTTAGTTTTTAGCTGCCTAGGTAATTTTATTTTGCTATAATGGTGATCATTTATTGGGATTTATTATGCATATTGCGTTTAAAATAAAAATTGATTGAATGTCGCTTTTATTTATTTATTTTATATATATATATTTTATTTATTAAGCCACAATAATTAAACCCGAAAAAGGATATTTTCCACAAATGTCTTTAGAAACGGCACGGTATATATGAGTTCAATGTTATTTGAATGAGGGGTGCTAGGAACAACAAACATTTTGGTACAATATCCTTTTTTCGACTTTTAAGGACCTTTTTGTTGTTCCAAAGACCGCTTAGTCAAATAACATTTAAAACAGATATACCGTGTTGATTCTAATGGCATTTTGGAAAAATATCCTTTTTTCTACTTTTAGGACGAGGATCTGTTAGTCAAATAACATTGAACAAAATATAAATACTTCGCGATTTTTTAGGAGTTTTTGAAAAAATGTTTTTTTCCGGTTTAAGGACCTTATTTGGTTCTCCAAGGACCACTTGGTAAATAACCTTATTACAACTAAAAGTGACATTCTTAAATCGGCCATCGGTTACCGAAGTACAAATCGATATTTTTCCTCTTACCTTCAACTGATGTACAACAAACTTCAAGCTATACAACCTCAATTATTCAAAACAAATCTACTTAAACACAACTTCCTGGTGTTTCGCAAGGACATAATAAACTCTAAAATTGAACATAATTAAAACTGGAAAATGTATAACGAAATAAATAAAATAAAAAAAAAAACATAGGGACGGGCTACAGTCCGCCTGGATACCCTATTCTTATTCCTATCCTTCATAAGTGGACGTGACAAAAGTCTAAGTATGGTTGAATTGTTAAGAACGCTCTACATATTTTGTTATATAACATTTAAAGAATTTTATCAAAAAAAAACGAAGCTTTTGTAAAAAAATCGCTCCCTAGCTCAAACTTCAAACTTTGGTTTTTCAATAAAATTATTTTATTTAAATGTGGGCGTGTCAGGAAGCGGATTTAAAAAAAATTAACACATGACCATAAAGGGCCGCTAGAGAGTATATATTATAAATTTCAGCTCCCTAGCTCAAATTTTGGGTTTTCAATAAAATTGTTTTATTTAATTGTGGGCGTGTCAGTGGGCGGATTTCAAAAATTCTTAAACTTGATTATTTCGGGACTCTAGAGAGAATATGGTTAAAATTTCAGCCCTCTAGGTCCAGTTTAAAGGCCTAATTTTTGCCGACGGACGGACATGGCTAGATCGACATTACTATCGATGCTGATCATAAATATAGTAACCTTTAGGGGTCTACGGGCAATATTAAGGTATGTTACAAACTATGCGTCAAAATTAATATACCCTTAGAATAGGGTATAAACAACGACACGCGATTGTTCTCAAACGGTCACCCATCTACGTACTAACTGCGCCCAACGTCGTTTAATTGCAATGATCTGGCGAGCACCGATTAACTCACGTGGTATGAAAATCTGACGGTGACGCTGAAAATCTGACGATGACGGTGACGCTCGATATTTCCAACTATCCCCTACCGAGAAAAAAGATGTTTACACATGTAAACATTTTATTCAATTTTCCCTTTCTGTTCTGTCGAAGATTTTGCATGTCCTCATCCTGATCCTAGTGGCTCATCTTTTTATATGCTCTTCAAATAGTTCATTGTTTGATCTTTGCAAATTCCAGCGGTTGTTTCCTACTTACCCTTTAATTTTATGACTTACCATCGATTGCTAAATGTATAGCCTCAACCCTGTGATCGCCAGTGTATGTTCGTTGCTACTAATAACTACGTCAGGAAGATAATAAATAAAAAGCGGGAATAAAACTGGCCCAAGTACAGAGCCCTGAGGCACCCCGTTATTTGTAGTAATTGGACAGAATTCAATTATTTGAACTCGATTTCTAGAGAAAGCAAATATATTTTTTTACCTTAAAGAAAGTTAGTAATAATTAATTTATAAATTGTATAGGCTGAACAAATTTTTCGTCTTTACATCTTTAAGTAAGTTATTCAAACGGTCTATACAAATGTCGTTGCTTAGGCCATGTTCCTGTAAACGATATATACAAAAAACTGTAAATTTGTCATCATATAGATGATATAATTTTTTTTGAAATTTTGTTCCCATCTGGATTTTTTTCTTTTGTATCGGTAAAGTTAAGGATCTGGATAAGAGGGATCATTACACTGTGTCTGCCTGTTGGAAAGTAATGGCACTACCCTTTGCAGTGGTATCACAGATTAGAAGTCAACGAAGCCCACCTGTACGTAAAGTCTTAGTTGGGTCTGCAATCAAAAGCAAAAGAAAAAAGCAAAACCCATCGGCGCGCTGTCCATAGTTTAGCCAAAAAATTTAAAGGAAGCTCAACCTAAGCGATATTTATTAGATCTCCATTAGACCCGTATTTCTGGAAAATAAAAGGCCGTTTACTATGCGTAATGCATGGCTTGGCTAAGGTCCGTACGTACCTAAACACGTATACCCAAAGCGAATGATTTTTAATTTATTTTTCAATTCACGACGTGACAACATTCTTAAATTTGCTCAGTTATGCTAAATAAATAAACATAAAACACTGATGCAAAAAAAAATAGAAATACACCATCATAAGGAGTGAGAAAATGCTATCCAGATGGACTTTTTCAATCAGGTAATAGAATGGGATTTTTAATGATTGCATACCACTAACATTGGTTACCTCCTCACGTGTAAATACAGCACTGATTTATTTCCCTGGATAAGAGGAAACAAATTTAAAAGGGGGAAAAGTGTTTTTTACGTGAATTCCTTCTTAAAACCAAAATAATTTCCAAATAATTGTTTGCGATCTTACACAAAGGAAATAGAGACAACAACAAAAACACAATACCTGTTTGTGTGTGCTGCATTCAGCCCATAATTCCCGACTCATTATATTTTTCAATTAAAATTCAACAAACCAATCTCCGTCAGATCATAAATCGTATGCTAATCAATTTCTATTGCCGGCGAATAAAAAATTGTCACTGTAATTATTAAGTTTAATTTTTATTGTTAATGGTAGGTGGGTGCTGCAGATAGATATTCATATGTACCGTACAAGCATTCCGCTTAGCACATTTTTTTTAATTGATTCGATAATGATTATTGTTATTAATTTTATTACATTAACGCAACGCACATACAATGCGGGGGGTGCACAGGCACACACACAGCACATGACGTGACACATTAGATCACACTAGGCTTGGACACCAAGTATGCTAATTGTTAATTTAATAGTTTGAATTAATGTGGCCAATAAGCTGTGAAGGCGGCAAACACTCAAAAGGAAACGGAAATTCACAGAGATACTATCACAGTTGCGCATACAAAAAAAAACCAAGAACAAAAAAAAACGCAATTGACTTTGATTTATAAATTAAAGAATTTAATAATAAAAAAAAGCTATAAGAAAATAATTGTAATAAATGAAATGAAAAGAAGAAAACAAAAAAACAAGGGAACAGTAGGTATTACACTTACTTATGTGCATGACCAAATCGGGCAACGAGTGCAGCCATGGGAAGTAAAACGCTGGTAATTACTTTCCATGAGTTGGAGCGGAAGCCTCTTTGCAACCAAATTTGGCACGGAAGAGTTTCATAATAAATTTTACTCGCCCAACTGCATAGAAACACTGAGATCGTGCTTATACCTGAATTAAACCCGACAAAGTCGAAGACAGACTTATTCGCTCATTCTGCCACGTTGTTGAGGCTAAATTGGGGTGCAATTATGAAGTAATTGAAAGTGAAAATTAAACGACAGCTGCGACAGGTAAATAACGTACATTTGATACATTCAACTGGAGAACGCAGTCGTTTTACGAGCAGATAATAATGATTCCAATTTTGGTTGTGGCATGTGGATTATTAGTTCTGCCTTCTTTATGGAGACAGATCTTGATTGGTTGATGGTAGAACTAATCAGTCTTCCAGCCAACAGGCAGTGTAAGAACAAATACAATGATTGGCGTGCATGGGAAGCGTGTAAATATGATACGTTCTTGCTGGAATTGGAACTTTTTTAATCTTCCATCTGTGTGTTTATGATCTGAGAAAACTGCTGAACTCGTTTAAAACTTCAAAGAAGGCGGCTTTAAAGGTCATGTGAGGATATTGTCTTATTTTTATTTATAATTCTTTATTTGTATTTATCTAAAAAAGATGCAAGGGCTTGCAACAAAGATTTCAAGGCATGGCGGAAAAAATTCAGTCTGCCGATTCGACAATTTATGTTTAACGCGGACTTTTAGATTAGCTTATTAGGAATTAATAATAATTCAAATGACTTAATGAAAAATAATATATAAATTGACAAAAAAGAACTGCAATCAGTTGAGATGCAATATTAAAGGGTTTTTGTTTAGCTAAAGCAAGAGAAAAGAATAGCATTTAAATAATAGGTGCTCGACTGTGACTTGGCAGCACTATGCTGACTGTCATTTGACATTTCGCCTGATTTCTTCAAACAAACTAGAGTATATTGAACCTGACGAAATTTGTTTAGTAAAAATAAAACTTCACACCAAATTCGGGGGTATGTGTCAGTTCAGTAGTCGAGAAATGTCACAGTTTTGACATTCGATAACAAAAGTTATCGGAATACGTGGAAATCAGTGTTTAAAAGAAACAGGTGCGTTTTTGTACTCAAGCGTATATAGCCTAAGATAAAAAGAGTAAAAAAACGATCGACTGTGACTTGGCAGCACTATACTTACGGACATTTGACATTTCGGCCGTTTTCTCCAGCCAAACTAGAGTACGAACCTGGAAGTTGAATTCCAAAATACTGGTCGGATTTAAAATCTAATTATACCACCGTGTAGGGCAAGAAAATGTCCATACTACAAGTATAAAGTTAACACCTGTAGGACAAGTGATATGGAAATGGCAGCGGTTCAATATTTTGTTATTAAAAACAAAACTCCACTTGCAATTTGGCAGTTCAGTAGTCGAGAAATGTCACAGTTTTGACATTCGATAACAAAAGTTATCGGAATACGTAGAAATCAGTGTTTAGAAGAACTGATCTATACCCGCTTAAGGATTTAGCGGCGATCTTCAATATTGTTCTGGAGAAAATAGTGCGAGGGGCAGGTGTCAACACGGAAGGCACTATCTTCATTCGTCCAGCTATTGGGGTATGCGGACGATATCGACATCATCGGCCGTTCCCAGCGTGCCTTGTTAGAAACTTTAACGGCGATTGAAGAACAGGCGAAATTGGTTGGTCTTGAAATGGGGAGAAGACCCAGCACACGCTATCAAGAGACAAACAAACATCTGGCCACCGCCTAGGACAAAACGTCACTGTTGATAGCAGCAACTTTGAGGTAGTTAAGGAGTTCATCTACCTTGGAGTAAACATCAACTCCACGAATGATACCTTAGTGGAGATCCGACGGATAATTACGGTATGGCAAAAGAAATGGTTTCAAAATCCCTTACTCGAAGAACAGAATGCATCCTCCATCGAAGCTTAATCTTGCCAGTCCTGCTTTATGGTGCCGAGTGCTGGACGATAAGTAGGAAAGGGGATCTTATATTGGGTTCTTTTGAAAGAAAAATACTACGTCCTATATTTGGTCCTGTCTGCGAGGAAGGCGAATGGAGAAGAAGATACAACCGTGAACTCTTTGTTCTTTAGCAAGATGTGAATGTATGTAGTCCAAAAAGATAAACCACGTGTTACGGTCCACTTCCACGACACAGGACACTAAGAGCCGACTGACTCAATGAAGATGGTCGTGGGATATTGATGGTAAATGGGCGCCACGCGATTAATCTTAGCGTCCCGAGACCTGCTTCCGGAAGAATCGCGACTACCTGGAAGAGTTCGCGTATCGGATTGAGCACATAAAAAAACGTTAGACAAAAAAAAATCTATCCTTACAAACGTAAGCTTATTTATTTAAAATTCAAAGAAAAATAAAACTCCAATCCGGCAATGAAAAAAAAAATAACTTATAAGAAAAATTTACCTACACTGGGATTCGAAGACACCCCTTTCCCAAAAGGGCCACAACGTTGTCCCCCTTGACTTCACAAATTTAGCCCACACGGCTACAGAGGGGTGTCACAATTAGTTCACCAAAAGAGAAGAAACCCAAAAAAAAAAAACAGGATGTCCAAACAACCAGATAGAAGTAATAAATAAAATAAAAAAAAAAGAAGGCAAAGTGACAGAATAATTAAAATAATATCAGAATTTAAGCAAAAACAAACAAAAATTATGGAAATGATTTTAAATAAAATAAAAAAAGGAATATACTGACGACTCCTCAGCCTCGAACCAGCAACACGTTCAACTCAAGCAGGTACTCTCGCTCCGCGCCAACTCGCCTCCAATATCCACTGCTCCCGGGTTTGGGTTTCGACCCACTGTACCATTACACTGTTGGCGTTCGGGGTGGCCACGTGTAAGCAACCAAGACTATGTTGTGCCTTCTTATAGGGGAAGGAAAACCTCAGATATGTACTGTTGAAAGAGACCATCTAAAACCGCACAAAAGAAACAAAACCCCCTTAGATGACGGATTTCCAGTCTCGGATATCTGAACACTTACCTCAAGTTGGAGGAAATCTAGCTTATAGTTATAACTAACACAAATCGAGCTCCTTTCGCTACTTAATTATCAAATATTGACGAAGGGAGACACTCCCACTATTTAATACCGCGTCTAATATTGGTTCTATTTGGTTTCAGTTCTACTGGATAACCATTCACTATGGAATACACCTTTTCTCACTAATGACTACACACTTTTACTTTTAAAATCTGTTTTTCACACGCTTTGATTTTCCCCACTACTCGATCGGAGGTCTCAGAAGCGAATGAATGATGCGATCATGATGTCTCGCTCTTCCTTATTTGCTCACCAACTTGACCTCTAGATGAAGCTAAGGACACAGGTCGCCATAAAAAAAAGAACCTTCCTGCCAGCTTGGAATTGATCCCACAACCCAACGGTTACGACTCCGGCACCTCATCACCCAGGCTAAAGCTTAACCTGAGGTGGCTAAGGAATATTTGTATGGAGGAAAGGTGAAAACTTCGCTACATATTATAACACACGTCTACTGCATTGGCTCGGCAACATTGGACAAATGGATCTTCGACTGCCAGCCCAGGTTCAACAAGGCAAGTAAAACCGCAAGTTCGTTTAAAGGACCAAGCCACTGCGGATGCTGAAGCGCTTGGTCTGGACAACTGGAAGCAGCGTGCGAGGAGGGAAAGCTGCATTGTCTCAGACAGAGACTCTTCACGGGTCAGGAGCCCGTTAAGTAAAGTATGTAAGATCCGAGGAAGCCTTGAAGTCAAAGCCAAAACCGGCTCAGTAGGTGCTGTCATGTTCAATGGAAAAAATCCTACGAATCCTCTTAGATGAACCCGATTGAGAGAGTTTATTATCGACGTGCATTTTATAAATTTCCAAAGAACTTTGAGGCGGAATGTAGCTTACAGAGCAAATTATAGTGTGTCCCAAAATTAACGGCCTTCATTTGTGTATTAAAGTTTTTGCAATCCTAAAAAAACAATTTGACAGCTGACAGTTAAGAGTTAGTAAAAATAGAACATTACACAGTATTAAATAATATTTCAACAATAATGAAAGTTTGGCGGCCATTTTTCGATAATTCGAATTCGAAGGCTGGTCAAGCGGTGACTGTAAATGATGCTCGATATCGCGACATGATAACAGAGTTCGTTCGCCCTAAATTGGATCATATTGATGTGGACGTGTGGTTTCAACAAGACGGTGCCACATGCCATACAACCATAATGAAAGTTTGGCGGCCATAGTTCGAAAATTCGAATTCGAAGGCTGGTCAAGCGGTGACTGTTAATTGTGCTCGATATCGCGACGTGATAACAGAGTTATTTCTGGATAACTTGGATGACATTGTTGTGGGCGACATGTGATTAGACATGCCATACAGACCGTGAAACAATGAGACATTCCCTCGTCGTGTACTCTCTCGTTTCGGTGAACAGAACTGGCCCCCTTGATCCTGTGATTTAACACCATTGGATTGTCCGATATTTCTCTGTACTTTAGTATTCAATAAAAAAAAACAAAAAAATCCAACGAAAAAAAAAACTTTGTTTTCTATTTGGTTCAAAACTTGCGTTTTGGGACACCCTTTAAAATTGACACCAAGCATCGCCTTAAAATGAACGAAAAGCTTCCGTAAATTAATATAGAAACAAGAATTTTTGTTTAATAAAAAAACAGCCATTTAAAAATCTCTTTTAATCTATAAAACATTTTTTTTTTGTTTAAAGAAAAAGTGTACTTACCAAGACGCTACTTGGGACATATCCGGACTCAGCATAGGATAAGCATATTGACTGGCGGGAAATGGATAGATCGCAGGCCTTGTTAAACCTGAAAATAATAAAAAAAAATTCAACTTCAACATACATACCTACAAATTTATGATATTTCACGGTGAAAAAATTAAATTCCAAAAAGAAATGCGGTTAACCGACATTGTAAATAAATATAATTTAAACTACCTGAACACAGGGGCAGGGTAGGGTGCACAAAGGGAAAAAAGCGCTACGATTAAGGCAGACAACAAAAAAAGCGACCAGGAAAGTAAGCCCCTTTCCAGTCCCATTGAGCTGTGCCAGGGCAAGCAGACTATTCATTGCAAACGGTTAAAGTTCGGCAAGCTATTAGGGTTGAGTTTTTATTGTATTTTTTTTTTTATTTGGAGAATTACACAACGCTCGACTTAACTGAATTACACTCGAAATCCCACAAATGCAGAAAATTAATAATAGTAATAATAATAAAAAAATAACACCGCAGGAGAGAAAAACTTAAAAACTTCGTTGAATGTGGCATACTTGGGTTTGGGTATACGATGAAGAGTAAAATTCATTTTAATAATTTGATTGGTCAGTGAATATGCCTTGTTATGCGTCTTAAATTACTGCAATATTCATGCATGTATGTGTGTATGTATGTACAAGAATATATGTGATTACAAAAAACCAAGTATAAACATGCTTAAATGTCGCTCACAGTGAGCGAAGATTCCCTGGAGGCATATCTTAACTAAATAGAAAAGAGATATCATTGTTTTTAGCCGGAAGGCAACTAAGTCCTACCCTTGCCAAAGCAGATAACAGCACACATTAGCTACGTGACATTTGTCGAAAACCGCTTTCTGATGAAGCGGAAAATGGTCTATGTCCTACGACTTGCACTTGAATAGCAATTGTATGATCCATTTATTATTTGCTCTCTCTTTCTCCTGCTCTCCGGTTTATGTTGGGCTTAGCTTTTTTGTATTGTTGAATTGAAGAGTACGCGTGTGGTGACCACCGGCAGGAAGACACGTGCCTTTAAAAAAAAATATCCTATACCAAATAGCAAATGCATACAAAATGTGGCCAAAGAAGTTTTATCTTCATTATCCTGGCGGCTGCTTTTTAAGTAACATAATTATGGGCTACACAAGCAGTAGGTAGTGTTCCTTTTCACAATCATTTTAGTAATTATGTGTATTCCGGGAAGAGAAATCGATATTTTTTTGGAAAATAAACTGTCAAATTGTGTGACAGACTAAATGATTCATCCCCAAACTGGCACAGAATAATGACGTCAGGATTTGTTTCGTATTCACAGCAAGTGTTGCAGGGATGAAATGGGCCAAACAAGTTCAAGGCTGACGTCATGGTGTCGGCGAAAGCCGTGCTTTATATAAGCACCAAAAACATCTGTATCGCGGTGTTTGCGTCACAGAAACAATATCAGGTTTTGTTTGTCACTCAAGGCTTAGATAAAAAAAATAAAAACATGCTAGTATGTGACTTGGCAGCACTATGCTGGCTGTCATTTGTCATTTCGGTTATTTTCTCCAGTCAAACTGGAGTATGAACCTTTAAGTCAAATTCAAAAATACTACTTAGATTGAAAATGTAATTAGGTATACCACCGTGTAGGACAAAGAAAATAGCAACTTAAAAGTGTAAAGTTGACCCTTATTTGACAAGTGGTATGAAAATGGCAGCGGTTCAATATTTTTTTGCTAAAAATAAAACTTCACACGCATTTTGGAGGTGTGTGTCAGTTTAGTGGGTGAGAAATGTCAAAGTTTTCAAATTCGATAACAAAAGTTATCGGAATACGTAGAAAACGTTGTTTGGCAGCATTAATTTATATCCGTTTAAGGACTTATCGGTGGTAGTTATTCCCGGCTAAGTTGTTGTTGTATTTGAAATGTGAAGAAGCGTATATACGCTTGAGTTGAAAAAACACACACCTATCGTCAGGCAGCAGTGTTCTAATGTGAAAGGGCAGGGATGACATAGGTAACTACGAATGCTATTCTGGCGTTAACAGCCCATACTTGCCTAGAGCCAAGCTTCTTTGCACATTTGGACATGAAATGGACCTACAGTTTAACACTGGTTTTGGACGGCAATTTCAAGAAGATTTTCAGGACAATTTTGGAGGTATGTGTCAGTTTAGTGGGTGAGAAATGTCAAAGCTTTGACATTCGATAGCAAAAGTTATCGGAATACGTAGAAAACGTTGTTTGGCAGCTTTAATTTATATATTTTCAGGACAATTTTGGATCCCGCAAGAAGTGGGGATGTAAATAAACATATAGGTGTTCTTGGATGGGATTCGGTAGTCCAAGTCGTAGCAACTGAGCCTCTGATCCGCCCACCACGCTTACATTATAGGCAACGGAGTGGAAACAGAGCTATACGATGTCGTCAGCACAATAGAAACGTCTTCTAAGGACAAGGAGTACACGCTTGAAGCGTTTTTAGACATCGAAGGAGCATTCAACAATGTGAAAACGTGTGCGGTGCAAAGAGCATTCCAGAATTTCAACGTCGATCATTCTCTCACTAAGGTGATTATGAGCCTGCTCAATGGAAGGAATATCAATGCAACACAAAGTGATATGGACCTAAGAGTCGTTGCCACAAGGTCGAGTCATCTATAATTACTCTCGGTCCTTGTCGTTAATCAAATACTCTTGAAGTTCAAAAGCAGAGGGTTCAAAGGAACTGCATACGCAGATGACGTTGTATTGCTTGCGACGGGAAAATGCTTATCAACTCTGAGCAAACTGTTGGAAAACTCCCCACGGACACTTAGTACATGGACAAATCAATGCGGCCTGAAGACTGAACTGATGCTGTTCACTAACAAGAGAAGCATACCGGAATTCAAGCCGCCGGTGATTGAGCCAATGCTCCCGAAGATGGCGAAGAGTGCGGAATATCTAGGAATTATCCCCACCAGCGATGGAGGGAATACCACCGAAGATGGCGAAGATTGCGAAATATCTAAGAATTACCCTCGACAGGAAGCGGAGTTGGAAGCCAAATGTAGAGTTAGGAAAGTAGCGAATGCTTTCAGCGCAATAGTATCTTCGACAAGAAATGGGTACCAAACTCAAAAATAATACGGCAATCGTGCGGCCAATACTCCCGGGTAGCAAGCCACGGACAAGGTAACCAATCTCAAGGTGATGACAAAAATAGAAAGACTGGCATGTATAGGGACAACTTGTGCTATGCGAACAACTCCAAACCGCCACCCTATACTCTATACATCTATACATGGATGAATCGGCTGCAAAAAGCGACCCGAGGATCAGCCAAGGTTAGGTTAGGTTTAGGTGGCTGTCGGCAGAAGCCGACACACTTAGGCCAATTTAGGTCCATTGTGATACCACGTATAATTATCTACCTCAACTCTGTAGATGGGACTGGCCAACGACACGCAGTTGTTCTCAAACGGTCCCCCATCTACGTACTAACCGCGCCCAACGTCGTTTAATTTCGGTGATCTGACGAGAACCGATTAACTCGACGTGGTATGGTCGTTGGTTGAGGATCAGCCAAACAAATAGCTGGAACCCGAGTCATTTATGGCATGAACTCATTCTGAACATATGCGTAGGGAACTGACTTAATGTCTACTTACCTAGACTTTCAAGGACCATTCTCTTGTTCATTTCCGAGCAGGGAGGAATGGATGTAAATGCACCCACGAAAAGGAAATCGATATCCATCTTAAAGATCAAAGATAGACTGTGGAACTGGTGCTGGATTCACAGAGGAATCACTGTAGTGTATTCCAAGCAGAAGCTTCAGCAATCACTGAAGTTGCACGCATGGCCTCAAAGATGGCGATGCCACGTAGTGATGTTACAATATTTATTAATAGCCAGGCGGCCATTAAAGCGGTATCTTCTACCAAAACTAAGTCCCGCTGTCGCGAGGAGCTCAAACCTCTTGGCTCGCAGCATTAGACAACTCTGCTGGGTTCCTGGGTCATATCCGGCAACGAACGAGCTAAACTGGCAAGGAAAGGGTCGGCGATGAACCAAGAACAGGAACTTCTGTCGGTCAAAACCATCTCAGAGAAGACGTGAAATACATGATCCGAATGCAAGCCGACAACAGATGGACATCATTTACCACTTGTGACATATCACACAAACTGTGGCAACAATATGATAAGAACCGGACCAGGGTATGACAGGTCATCACCGTCTAAGTTGATTGCAACTCTTACCGGTCACAATTTGCGAACGAACCACACAATGAAACTAAATGTCAAGGATGACGACATCGACGAGGAGACCCATACTTTCTCTGCCACTGCCCAAGCCTATGCCACCTGTAAACCAGAACACTTCGAAGATAATTCCTCCAAGATATTCAAGAACTCTCTGACGTCTTACTTTCAAGTCTTAACAAGTTTATAGGGAAATCCAAATGGCTTCACAACTTGGAGTGGGGAAATAAAACCAAGGTTGCACAACTAGGCCACCACTCCCAACGAAGGAAATCACAATGGCCCCACGTGGACAGTAGTGCGGTGTTACAGGCTCGCGCTGTTCTATCAGCCAGCACCCCCTTACCTAACCTACCCCAACCTCTGAGGGAGAGAGCACACAAATATGTCAATTTGCAATGGCAGTGTATTTGCGTGCAAAACTCAGAACCAGCAAATGAAGCAAAAACTGAAGAATTTAATTTATAAAACTAGCAAGGACGAGCTAAAAATATCACTGCAGCATCCCCACAGAAAAAAAAACAGCGCTTGTCGTAAAAGGCAACTGTAAGGTGAAATTATTTAATAACGGTGGACCAATCTATGGCCGCTGGCTATTTTTTACAATTAAAAAACAATTAAAGTGTTTCAATTGTCATTTTTATTACTTTTCAATTTCACTGTAAACGTCACAGCTTCATCACAAGTTGTTGACCACGGAACAGCGAAAACAGCGTGAACGCAAAACTGTAAAAAACAATTGCATGGTGACCATCCGTCAATATTAAAAAGGACGGTCCCCTTTGGTTCTACCTCTGCCCGGCAGTTTTTTTTTTGCTTTTTAATAAAGGACGAGTCCTTTGTCCTTTGTTTTTAAAACTGTCCTTTGTATCATTGAAAAAGATGTGCAAGCATCGAGCGTTTATTAAAATAATTAATTTCAGGTTATGCAGCGGCTTGAAATGCGCCAACCAAAAATAAATAATGATTGCGACCAGGGACGAATCACAAACGATAACGATAACGATTAACGACAACGAAGACATTTTAACGGTAATCACTTTTCTCAAAAACACGAACGATGTGATCTTGATTAATATGCACTTGAGACGCTTTGGCGTATGCATTGCTTTCGTTACATCCAAAGGCTTTGCGTGCGTGCCTTTGAAGCAAACCAAACAATTCAAATATTAGCAAAGACACGAATCCTTAATGAAGAAATAGTTTGGCAGTCCATACGTTTCACTATCTTCGCGTTGAAGATAAAGGCGCTTCACAGAACGCTACGAAACTATACTTTCTGGCTTTGCGAATGCCATTTTGAAGTCGAAGCTAACTACGTCTGGTGTTAAGTGTATCGATGTCAAAGCTGTTAGTATAACTATTAAAGAACTTCGTGAACGATTTGGTGTTATAAACAAAACAATTGTGAACTTCCATAGAAGGC
Organism: Portevinia maculata; assembly: GCA_949715645.1. Classification (NCBI taxonomy): domain Eukaryota; kingdom Metazoa; phylum Arthropoda; class Insecta; order Diptera; family Syrphidae; genus Portevinia; species Portevinia maculata. The sequence continues at coordinate 7,791,376 of OX454529.1, forward strand.
TTCCCAAAAGAGTGGCCCAATGTTATACCTGCCAGATGTATGGGCATGGGGCGAAATACTGTCATGTTAAAACTTTCTGTTCGCTTTGCTCAGGAGGGCATACTTCATCTGCCTGCAGCTAAAAGGAAATCAACAAATGTGCCAACTGTGGTGGTCAACACAAATCAACGGACAATAGGGGCACTGACTCGACGAAATTATGTGGAGTTTGGGCAAAAAAACACAACAAGAGCACCTGCTAAGGAATCCTATCAGAGTGGTTTTGTTCCAAGAGTAGAAGATGTTTCTCCACTGCGAATAACTAACTAAGCAAAATCAACACCCAGGTGACAAGGTTTGGTCTCCGCAGAGAGGCAGTACTACAAGTAGGTAATGTTAATATAAACACTAACAATGTAGCTAGTATGTACTTCAAACATACTTTTTCACATCCTAATTATGTTTGCTACCGCTTAGATAGACAAAGTGCCAGAGGTGGTTTAGTAAAAGGAATGTTTTGAAAAAGGAATTAAAAATAACGTTTCTGCCTTATATAGGGACCAAAGTAATTGAAACCATAGGGGTCGAAATTATCGCCGGACTTAATCAAGCAATTAAAATTATATGTGCTTATTTTCCAGGACGCTTGTCTGACAACCAATCAAAAGGTGTTTTTAGAAGTGGCTTAATTAAGCTGAATTAGGTCGCTATATGTAATTGGCGGAGACTTTAATTGTAGACATCAACCATGGGGATGTCTTCGAGCAAACAGTGGTGGTAATATTTTGCATGAGATACACACAAACTATCCCTTTTCCTTGATGTACCCGCCTAATCCTACATATGTGGCCACTGGTATTAAATGACCTTTCATCTGATCATTTACCACTAGTTGTTGAGCTCCTCGTTACTCCAACAATAAGTGAAAATGTGCGTTATAACTTTAAAGTTATGAACAAAACAACTTTTCAAAACACAATTAAAACAAAAATTGGTAATTTAGCTGGATTATCACTTGCAGATATTCAGCAATATACTGACATAGATTCCATGATAATGACTTTAACAAATGCAAATGCAAAATAGCGTTGATGTCTCAGTTCCTCATTTACCCACTATCAATGCTCAATCTAAGATTCTATCATACATATTAGATACTATTTCTAAGAGAAATAAAACTCGCAGAAATCGGTTACGTTACAGATTACCTTACTACAAATAATCTGAGCTTCGGTATCTAAACAAGCTTATTGAATACTTTATAGAAAAGCACAGGAATATGAAATGGAACAAACTTCTTCAAGGCTTGGAAAAATGTTCTAAACCATTCTGGAACGTCACAAGGATAATAAAATGCAAGCAAAAGTCGATTCCAGTTCTCAAACAAAATGACACTTGCTATATAACAAGCGCTGAAAAGTCTGAAGTTCTTTCACAAAATTTTTTAACAAACTTGGAGGACTTGATAACATAAGGAACGTTTACATTAAAAGATTGCCTGGCTCTGCAATTAAAATATTGACGGTGATAATAAATGCATGCCTTAAGTTTCATTACTTTCCTCCTGTCTGGAAAATAGCCAAAGTTGTTCCTATTTTTAAATCAGGTAAAAATACAGAATGCCCAGGGAGTTACAGGCCAATTAGCTTGCTAAGCAGTGTAAGCGAAATCTTGGAAATTGTAATAAAGGAAAAATTAATGGGTGTTATTTCCGACAGGAATATATTCCCGAATGAACAGTTTGGCTTTCGGCGCTTCCATAGTACTTGCCACCAAGTCCTCAGAATTACAAATAGCATCAAAAGAAACCGTGAACATGGAAAATCAACGGGAATGATACTATTAGACATAGAGAAAGCATTTGACTCTGTATGGCACGCTGGCCTCATACACAAAATGATAAATTTTAATTTTCCCTCGTATCTATGTAAATTCTTGTCAAACCGTTCTTTCAGTGTGCATGTTAATGGTAGCGCATCCAACTTAGTGTATTTTCACGCAGGTGTGCCGCAAGGTTCCGTACTCGGGCCCATTTTATACAATATATACACTTCTGAATTACCGAGTGTACCGAACTGTGAAATTGGTATTTACGCGGATGACACTGCAATTTTTTCATCACATATATTCGCTCTCAACGTTGAAAGGAATCTACAAAATGCGATTGCAATATTAGCAAGTTATTATAAAAAATGGAAAATCATATTGAACGCTGAGAAAATGCGTGCCTTCTTTTTTACCAGAAAAAGAAAATAGTGCAATCTTCCAAATAGCCAAATAAATATTAACGGGTCTAACATTACCTGGGCACCATCTGTGAAGTACCTGGGTGTGCATCTTGATCCAAGGTTAACTTTTCAAGATCACACCAGCAAAACTATAAAAAAAATTAACATCGCCATTAAAATGTTATACTCTTTATCAACAGAGGATCAAAACTATCCACTGAAAACAAATTAATAATGCACAAGGTTATTTTTCAAGCCATTCTTCTTTATGTGTGCCAAGTATAGGGAAATTGTGCCAAATGTCACATTAAGAAGCTGCAAATAGCTCAAAATAAAGTATTAAAAATGATGCTGAATCTACCATGGCATTACTCCACCTTAGATTTGCACAGAAGAGCGAGTGTTGAAATGATTTGTGATAGAATCCAAAAACTTACCGCTAACTTTATAAGTAAAAATGGCTTTTCAAAAAATCCCCTTATCTATCAAATGAGTCTTTAAAGTCCATCTTATGTTGCTCCTGTTTATATACCTACTATTGAGTTTCTTTATTTGCTTATATATATATGTATATATATCTATTTATTCGTCTATTTATTTGTTTGCCCTTTTATTTATTTATTTATTTATTAATTATTTAATAATTTATTTATTTACTTGTTTATTTGTTTATTTATTTATTTATTTATTTTTATTTTGTTTATTTGTTTATTTATTAATTTATTTATCTATTTATTTATTTATTTATTTATTTATCTACTTATTTATTTATTTACCTATTTATGTATCATTTATTTATTTATTTATCTACTTATTTATTTATTATTTATTTATTTACTTATTTATTAATTTATTTATTTTTTTATTTATTTATTATTATCTATTTTTTTTTTTTTGTTAAATTGACGGTTTTTCTCGCACTTTCCTTCAAAAAGATTGCTATTTTGTAAATAATAATTCTCTTCATATTTTTGTTAAATATATTGTTTCAGTAGTAAGATACAAAAATATCATACCTCTGTACTTATGTAAAATGTGTGGTAGCGTACCGAATGTAAATCAATATTTTGCGAAATAAATCTATCTATCTATCACATAAATTTGCTTCAAACTTCACGATTGCAGCAAATCTTAGTAACCCTACAACAGCAAATCTGGTTGAAAGTTCTGTTAATCAACTTGATTCAACTGCTCACATAGTATCTTCTGGTTGGTACGTCCGACCTAAAGAAATAAAAAAATATAATAAAAATTTCTCGAATCAAGAAAGCACCTGGTCTTGATGGGATTTCCAACTTGTGCCTTGCAAATCTCCCTCGAGTTGGACTTATTTATCTAGCTTACATAATAAACGGCTGTCTCAAGCTACAGTACTCTCAACAGGCATGGAATGTAAAAAAATTAATTGCGATTCCGAAACCTCAAAAGCCTCCTAATGATCCCTCCAGCTATCGTCCAATTAGCCTTTTAAGCAATCTAGCAAAGATCTTAGGAAAAATTATTAAAAGAAAGCCTACTCGTATTAACTTTATCGACGATAACTCATTATTAAAAAACGAGCAATATGGTTTTAGAGCTGGTCACAGTACTGCTCACCCTGCCTTAAGAATTGCTAGACATGTAAAAGCTAACTTCAATATAATTTCATCCTACAAGTAGACTTGCAGCTTTGTGGGCCTGTACCTTTGTGTGCTAAGGCGTCCGATGTTGAATTTCTTCTTTTAGGCAGTTTGCAGCTTCTTTTCGTTGGACAGTCGAGCTCTAAATTTAGCCGCAACAAGAAAATGGTCACCTTTGCCCCTCGGAATGCGTGCACGTTAAATATGTTGGATGGAACTATCACATAGTCGATTTTGGTGGCGGTTAAACCATCAGGAGGGCGCCAGATTGCTGTGTGGATCCCAGAGCTATTTATCAACGTTCAACATGCAGCTACAAGCTCTATAAACACTGTTGCAATGTTCAGTCTAAGCTTCAAATTTCCTTTTGTCCATTTATTAATGGTACATGCCGCTGTAAGGTTTTCATATGTTCCTACAAACTTGTCTTGTTTTTAAGTGGTCCCCTAACGATAGCGGTCCAAATAAGTAGAGAAGAATTACAAGATTTAATTGCCTCATTGAAGTTTAGCCAACACACTTAGTTGCATTGCAAAATCTTCGCTAAAAAAGAAGTTACCCAACCACATTCGACATCGACGCAACTTTAATGCGGCTTTTAAAATAAATTCCCCGCATTGGAGTGTCTATTCATGAATAATCCCCCGGGTTCCTTTCAACATTACAGGTCACTCGTGCTCTATTATTAAACATGCGATTATCCCCTAACACAAATATTACACAAAAGCCGCCCCACATATCATACGAATCAATTTCCATCTAACTACATACAAATATGCACTCGAATTAATCTCCTTTTGCCATCATTATCCGCATGTCCTTGGCGCTGTTTATTTCGATAAAATCGCAATAAATTCATCCAGAGGAGGAAATATTTTGACAAACTTCCTAATAGAATGTTAAATAGTCTTAATACCTAATGGGCTTGTCGACGTGGTTGTTTGGCTGGCTACGAGAAAGAAAGAACGACGGGGGTGAATTCCTACCATACTTAGATACGCAGTGTGTCCTTGTACGCTTCACTATTGTTTTGCTTGCTGAAATCACGGCCAACAACGGATCACATCTGTGTGTGCTGTGTGCTGCGACGAATGACTCTGCTCAAAGGCCTATCGGTTGCGCAGATCACCTTACAATCACGTAATTCAAGGAATAATAGGCATAGAGCTAGGTAGTGATAGCCAGTGGAATAGGACAAAGAAGGACAAATTTAAAACAGATGCACTCTCTTTTTTCGAATGAGGTTTTTTTTTTGTTTGAAAGGGAAAAATATTAATCAAGGAAATTGGCAATAGTCCGATAGTGATACATAGTCCAAGATATTTGTCAGGCGACAAAAACAAATGGAAGGACGATATGCCTTTGGAAAGGGTAGAGGGAAGGTGGGTTTAGATAACTTACAAGTACAAGCGCGCGAGGAGGGTGGTGATTTCAGTTCTCTTGTGTTTTTTGGTGACACTAAGTGCGACGTCCCATGCAAATAGGGGCAGAGAACTTGACACAAGCAGAGCTTTATAATTGAAGCGTGGAATAATGCTTCAAGCGAAAAGGTGTAATCCACTTAAGGATGATAATATGATATCCTTTTGTATTTAAATTCGTAGAGACTTAGAGAGTGTCTGTGTTTACGTATAAGGCGCATTATCTCGTCGTTAGTAAACGTTTTAAAGGCATGGTGTGTGGGAGTCGTTTATAAAGAGTGGTTTTCGAAATATACAACAAAATAACACGACAACAGTGCGACATTTATTACAGCTGCACGTTCAATACTATTACTCTCCAAATCTTGGTCACGTTAGTTATTCGATCAATGAGAAAGGGTGAAAAAGTAGGGACTTGCAGTTGCCTTGCAAATCGAACTCGCCCATTCATTTGAAGCCGATAAGATGTACCTAATCCACATCCAAAGCACGTTTTACAACATCAGCCTAATATGCGAAATTACCCCTACCGACGAAGAAAAAGACCCTATCAAGGAGGAGTTCTATGACCTCCTGGACGAAGCCTATGGAGCCTGTCTGGAGTACGATGTCAAGATCATGCTCGTGGAATTCAACGCCAAAATCGGTAAGGAAACATTCTTTAGCGGATTAGATTCCCAAGGCTCAGGATCCACACAGCAATCTGGCCCCCGCCAGATGGTCGAACCGCCAACCAAATCGGCCTTGCTCTAATTGATGCGAGGCACGTATGCAACATCCGAGGGGGAAACGTCGACTGTGACCATTTTCTTGTTAGAGCTCGACTGTCCAACGAGAAGAAGCTGCAAACTGCCTAAAAGAAGAAATTCAACATCGGACGCCTTAGCACACAAAGGTACAGGCCCACAAAGCTGCAAGTCTACTTGCAGGATGAAATTATTCTGACAGGTGTAAATTATTTTTGTTACGCAGACAAAAGCGTTACACTTGTAAGAGATAACTTCCCTCGACTTGTAGTCGCACCTTACAAGTGCTCATTTGAAAAGAGATGAGCAGCTCAATTCTCAACACAAGTGGGATTCACTTTTGTTGTACACTTGTAGCTCTGAGTTACAGAAAGAGGATAATGGCACAATTTCCCACTTGTAGCATTGGCCCCTGCCACTTGTAGAGCTGCCAGTGGACTTGTAGTTTCGTGCTACAGAAATGTGATACACTTGTAGGAATTCACTTGTATAACAAGTACTTGTAGCATTGTTAACAAGCCCCTGGGTGAGCGAGAGACTCTCCTCTGTGCACTCGCGACCCACAAGCCAACAATATGTGGAACCGATATCGCGACATCATTAAGGAGGTAGCCGCGGCCACCGTAGGTTACCAGCCAGCAGCCACCCCAGAGAAAGGGTCCGTGGTACGATGATGAGTGCGCTCACCAAAAAATGGTGACAGAAGATGAAAATTTAAAACGCTGCAGCGCAAAAACAAGGGCTGCGAGGGATGAGTATCGAGCCGAGAGAAGGGAGGAGAAGAAGATCCTGTGTAGAAAGAAGAGGGCGTACGCAATCTCACAGCAAGGAAATCGAGGAGTCTGGCGATCGAAACAACATCCGGAGATTTTATAAGAAAGCGAAGCAACTGGCTGCTGGCTCTAAGACCGGGACGCAGGCTCTTCGAAACAGCAACGGAAACCTAGTCGCCGAAGCGCAGGGAATAGCAGGTGTATGCATTTCCAAGCCATTATCAAATGGATAATGTGGATTCAAAGAATTGCCTATATTGGTATTACTGGGGCAATGAGAACCACCCCCCCCCCCCCCCCCCCCCCCAGCAGGGTTGGAGGCGATTCTAAGACATTTTTGGTACAATATTCTGCTGCAAACAGAGCTCTGCGCGGCTCAGCCAAATAAAAAACTGGAAACCCAGTACAACAGGACATGCGCAGATTCTACAGAAATTCACGGGTAGTAATGTATGCACAGACTACGTTACTCCCCATCTAGATTTTGTAAGACCACTCGCTGTCTCTTTTCCATGCAGAGAAGACTCATGAAGGCCAATTGCCAGTCCATGAATCAAGATGGATACTGGTGTCGGCGCGGGTTTTTATTCCGAAATACTCGGAATATCTGACTCGATCCCCGACTACAGCAGCGTGTTCCAAGCTGAGGTTCTGGCGGTGACAACAGCCGCTAAACAGGTTGCAATGATGGTAATACCGCAGGCTGATATTACCTTCCTCATCGATAGCCAAGCGGCGATAAGGGCCATTTCCGCCACAGAAATAAAATCGAAGCTTGTAAGTCGCTGTCGGGAAGAGCAACAGGTTCTTGGCACGCAACAGGTTCTTGGACACCACTGTGTACGGGGACCTGTTGGGACACAGTGGTGTCCCAGGAAATGAAAGAGCCGATGAACTAGCAAGAAAAGGATCATCCCTTGAATTAAGACAGGCTGACACTATAGTAAAAACCCCAACCTGTTACATTAAACAGGGAATGGGGATAATACTGATGGCGGCAAACGAAGGATGGTGTGCCCTCGACTCCTGTGCTAAAACCAGGAAAATGTGGCCAATATAAAGGGTTTTTAATTGAGGACTTGACAACTTCTTTCTTAAATAAAATGCAAACTACTTGAAATATCTCAAAAAAGTTTAGTTGAGGCTTAAAGTACTATCAAAACATTTATGAATTGAATTCGACTTCATTCATATGTCCACCACGGGAAAGTATGCAGCGGTCGATACGTTGAACCCAATTTTCGATGACTCGGACTTTCGGATGTGGCTTGTGGTACCGCCCTGTTCGAATCACAAATCACTGATGTCCAATTCATGCAATTGCTCAAAGAAATAACGTTCCAACATGTCTCTGTATCGAATACCATTTACTACGTTACGTGACAGTCTTTTCGATGAAAAAAAATGGCCCAATGACGCCACCGGCATGCAAACCGCACCAAACAGTGACTTTTTGCGGATAAAGTCCTGTTTCATGAAGCACATGAGGGTTCTCATCTGTCCAGTAACGCATATTTTGCTTATTGACGAAGTCGTTTAACCAAAGATACGCTTCATCGCTGAAGATGATTTTGTGATGAAATTCTGCATTTTCTTCCATCATGTCCAGAGCCCGATTCGAGAACGTTCGTCGCTTCATGTGATCAAGTGGCTTTAGTTTTTGCGTCAGCTTGATCTTGTAAGGGTGTAGGCCCAGCTCCTTACGCAAAAATTCGCCATAATGTGGTCTGGGAGAGGCGCATTTCTTGAGAACGCCGTGAAATTGACTGATCTGGCAGCAATATTCTCCACACTTCGGGCAAAACGTAGTGTCACTGGCACGGCAACATCAAGCAGCGAATATTCCGACTCAAATTTTTTCACTAGACTATGAATTGCTTGTCTACTGGGACTAGAATTACGGCCGAAAATTGGCGTTAACGCTCTTAAAGTTACCACCACCGACTCGGAAATTCGGTAGTAAATTTTAATTATTTGTAAACGTTGTTCCTTCGTGTGCTGCACCATGACGAAACTGTTGATTTTACTGAATATTTTGACATTAACAGTTGGGTAATCGGTTTAAGGGTGCGCTCACACTGAACATTTAAAGTTATCAAGTCGCTAATGAAAGATCCTTTATAACAAACAAAAGACCGATAGAATCCTTCAAATGAACAAAAAATCTTTGTCCTCTCTCGTGTGTGTTATCACCGGACACAATATGGTGGGCTATCATGCAAAGAAATTGAAGCTCACAGATGACCTTCGCAGAGGATGCGACGAGGCAGTGAACGAGGATACCCCTCATTTTCTTTGTCACTGCCCTGCACTCTGGCGTATTAGAAATAACGTCATCGGAAGACATTTCTTCCAGGAGTTAGAATAACTCTCTGGCAAGTCTGTAAACGACTTGCACAAGTTTTATAAATGCATCGGGATGGATTGTAAGTCCGCTAGGGATGGTTTGTAAGCCCGCTAGGTTTTTAATCGGTTCCTAAGTATGGGAATCATAACCCCCAGGGTAGCACAAAGGGTCTACATTGACCTAAGTGGGATGGGCGCACGGTTACCTAACCTAATCTAACTACACCTGTGAACTTGACAGCTGTAAGAAATGCTGGGCAACGCGTTCAAATAACTGTTATAAGTTAACTTGCAGGCGACTTGTGTTGCCTCGGAACTTGAGCTTGCCCATTGTGTTTATTGAATCAAAATCGAACTTCGAACTTGGTTTACAGCAGAGAGGCTGAAGGAGCATCTGCTCTTCTTCCTCCTTTCTTCAGATTCTGCAAAGCTCACGCACTTAATTGTGTGCTGGCAGGTGGGAAATATTGGTGGTGACATTTGCTAAATCGTCAATATGAGGTAAATACGCCCCAGTTAAACAAATAATCCATTCAATAAAATTACTTGCGCATTTTTTTCTCTGCTTTGCTGCTATTATTTTGCTTTGATTAATTTTGCCTCGCTTTTATGCTGTTTTGTGTATTTAAAAGGAAAAGTGTATGCATGGAAATGACAAAGATTTCACGTCTAATTAGCCGCAAATCACAATCCTTTTCCGGGCGTGGCGTGGCGTCATCGTCGCCAGAGAGTAGGCGAATCCTTGCAATTAATTAGTTGCCTTGCTTGCGGGTTAAATGTAAAAACAGAGATTACAGCATTTTGACGTAGGCGTGTCACTGTTTATGACATATTTTGTGACAATTAACGCTCGTCACTTTGCTACAAAAGACGTAAGTAGGGTGATGAATGCTGTACGCCATATCGCCCGTCCCCTGTATATTTCAACAACATCCCTGAAAGAGAAACTCTGTCATAAGTCAATTACACTCTCCAAACACACAACGAGCTCATCAAACACAAGCTGTGGATTATTTTGTTGTTATGTGTTTTTTTTATTCCTCATCACATTCATAATCATCACTCAATGAAACCATAAATCGTGTGGTTAAGAATTTGATTCACTCGTCTGGCCTAAAAACAACATGCTTGGTCCTGCGCTTGAGGGTTTGTTACTGGTTTGGTGCCTTACCGGTGGTGTTGTGTGCGGTGTGCATTTCTCTTGACTTTCTCACCCCTCTCCAGTGGAATGATAAATGTCGGCTGCGTGAGCACAATACAACAAAAACAACAATAGCAAAAATGTGTATTAATAATCATAATTCGGCAGGGTTCGGAAAAATTACTCACAAATCGGCGAACTAATAGGCGAAACATATTGCAGCGATGAGGGGTGAGAAGCATCTATGCGTATAATGGCATCGCAAACAGATCAAACAAGAGGGAGAACTACAGCTAGGAACCACAACCACGACGACGAGACGACGCGACGAACGGCTTTAAAGTGATAATGGTGTAATATCATAATTATGATTATGATTGTTATTTTTATTTACTATTCTATATGAACAGCATAATTGATGGCTGTCCGCAGGAGGGCACTTAGTTAACTTAGGCATAGGTGGGTAATTTGCTGTGTAAATTGAATGCAGTTTGTGAACGTGAATTAGGGCAATAGCAATAGGTGTGGACGGGGACGAGCTTCGATTTTGGCATTTGAATGGATTGCAACGATTGTCACGAACCCCCACTGCATGTCGGATTTTCCAATTGAATTTTGCACAGCCCTCGAGTCGAGTGGTTGGACTGAATTTTCTTCTCAAGACATCCTGTAAAATAAATTCAAAGTCTTATCATGTGACAATGTGTGATATTTTTATTCTCATTTAATCTGAAGATACATTTCCATTCACCCAGCATCTTATTACGTAAATTAATCCAAATCTCTTGACATACAAAAAAAGAAAAGAAAAAGTAACCCAACTCTACCCTTTGGGTACTTGACGATGGTGTGTGTGTTTAAGTATAGAGGGTTAAATCGTTTACCTTTTTTTTTTTTTGTCGCCAGATATTGTTCGCATTCCATTTGACTAAATGAAATTGAACTTTCATTCATCTGAGAAGAAAGTACAGTCTTGCTATCCAGACAGAAATAAATTTACACTTAAGGAGATTGACCAGACCATGAGCGGTGTTGAAAATGATTTTATGTAAGGAATTGGAAGTGACAGCAGAAAGGTTTTAATAGGTGGATGAGGTTATAGTCGGACAATCGTTGGTAGTGCGTCGTACACTCGGTAGTTTTGCGCCTCATTTCCACTTTTGGATGTAGGTACTCTTCCCATCAAATCATGTTTTTGTTTTTTTTTTTAATAGAGAACTATCTGACCCGCCCGCCATCGCTCGGGGTCTTTATGAATAGGAACAAAACTTTAAATTTAAAAGCCACTCGTCAGACACATACTTTACAGCTGTCGAAAAAGCCAACGCACTTGCCGTCAATTTTTCCAAAAACCATTATGTCTCGCAAAATTTAGGTGATGCATATACCAGCACCCTCGTGAGCAATACCATTCAAGCTTTTATAGCGGAAGGAGCAAGTCATTCTTCTTCCATTACCTTTGTAACGGAAGAAGATATAGAATTTACAATAAACAACCTACAAGCAAGGAAAATAGGAGGTCTTGATATGTTAAGAAGCATTTACCTCAAACAATTGCCTCTTATAGGTTTAAAATTCGTTAGACTAATCGTAAATGCATGTCCAAAAATGCAATATTTTCCCCACATTTGGAAACAAGCAAAGGTGGTACCAATATTAAAAGCTGGTAAGACTTCAGAAAGGCCGGAAATTTAAATACCTATGTATCAGCCTACTAAGCAATTTAAGCAAAATATATAAAAAAGTATTGAAGGAACAAATCTTGAAATTCATTAAGCTTCAGAATGTCTACCCGAACGAACAATTTGGGTTCAGGCGTCATCACAGTACTTCCCTCCCATCAGGCATTGAGAATATCAAACTGTATTAAAAGAAATCGATCCCAAGGGAAATCTACAGGTATGGTCTTACTAGATATTGAGAAGGCATTTGATTAAGTTTGGCAAGAAAATATATACCTATTTCCATATACATACATATGTATTTGTAAAAACATTCGCCCGTCACCACAAGCATTTAAGGAAATCGACAAGATCACTGGAAGAAAATTCTTTGGTACAGATATTTTCCAAGATGGTTCGGAATTAGTCGATACTGAATCAAAAATGAATGCTTTTCGTGATTTCTTTTCTGCTCTATACACTGAAAAAAATCCCACTTTCGATGTAGGCTTAAACAATGAAGTTCATTCAAAAGTAACAGAGTTTTGTTTACCTGAAAACAACCCAAAAATCATTACCTTTTCGCCCTCCAGGCCATCATATAATCCAGCCACCATACCCTTTAAAACGCCCGAACATGTTCAAGTGTGCAGAGTAAACCTCAATAATAAAAAATCCTCAGGAATTGATGGAATAACTAACTTTATCCTCCGAAAAAGCTGTCATTCACTTGATGTTTTACTATCATCTCTATTTAACCATTGCACTAATAATGGCTACTTTCCCTCAGCTTGGAAAATAGCAAAATTATTACCGATAGCTAAAACTAGATCTAGTACAGAAATTAAAGACTTTCGACCTATATCTTTGCTTTGCAACATAGGAAAACTCTTCGAAAAAATATTTGTTGAAACAGTCAACAATTTTTGCGAGGATAAAAACATTATCCCACAAACTCAATTCGGGTTCAGAAAAGAACACTCCACAGAACATGCCACACTTCTTCTTTGCAACAAAATTACTCATAACCTTAGAGCAAAAAAATGTACAATTTCTTTGAATTTAGACATCGAGAAGGCATTTGACTCTGTTTGGCACAAAGGGTTGGTTTATAAATTGATAAAACTTAACTTTCCGAGATGGCTAGTGCAAATTATTAAAAACTTTCTTGAAAACCGATTTTCTTCAATTTTTGTAAAATCTGAACGATCAAACCCATTCCCAGTTCTATCTGGAATCCCCCAGGGATCAATATTAGGCCCAATTTTGTTTAATATATACCTGCATGATTTTCCATTTGGTAACTTTGAAACAGCCGATGAACCTAATGGAATTCTGTTTGCGGACGATACCGCCATAATAGCCAGTGACGTGAGGCCCGAAAAAGCCTTATCCAAAATTGAACAAAAAGTGTTATTACTAATGGGGTATTTCCAAAAGTGGGGTTTAAGTATAAATACAGAAAAATGTAGCTTAATATGTTTCCGGAATGCTAGTGGAAAAGGTCATAGACTGGCAGTCAAGGATAGTAAAAGCCTCTCCCTTAAAATTAATAACGTACCTATCCCACTGCGAACTGAATTTAAATACCTGGGTATCAATTTTCATAATAGATTACTTTTTAACAAACATGCTTGCAAAATATTATGTAAAGCAAAATTTGTAACTGCAAGACTTAAGCCAGTACTGCATTCAAAAGGAATGCCGAAAAATACAAAGGTTCTTATTTATAAGACTTTGATTCGGCCAATTTTGGCATACGGGTTCTGCTCCTGGTTCACCATCTCGCCCACAATAGCAAAGGAGCTTGAAATATTCGAGAGAAAAATTCTAAGATTTTGCTGCGGTAAATTCAGAAGAGCGAACAAAAAATACTTTGCAAATAAAACAATATATGAAGATTGCAAAACAATTCCGCTCCTCCAATATTTAATAAGCCTTGCAAAAACTAAACTTCAACGCACTGAACACCATCCCAACCTCTTAATAAGATCTTTATTTGATTCAAACCTAACAGACAGTTTAGAAGACAATTATTATCTTTCTCCATACAATATTATTAATGAGAGAACATTATCACTAACAGAGCCTGACACTAACAGGGACTGCTTGATACCCTTTTATGAAAAAGCGTCATGATTCAATTTAAGAGAATAAACGCCCAACTTTCTGAAGTTTAATGTTACCAAAAGTAAACACTCGCATTATTCAATAACACTAGAGTCCCTTATATGCAGGACATATACATATATATCAATTGCATTTTATGTACTAAGTTGAATGGCATGTTAGCCATCTTTTGTTTTGTCCCATTTGTGTTAGATTCTAGTCACTAATTTAAGAAATAAAATATAAACTAAACATTGAAATAGCTGTAAATAGCTTGTATTAAGCTGAATAAATGGGGGTGTATGCCCCCACCAAAATTAAAATTAAAAAAATTTAACGTACGCCGGGAGCAAGCGTACACCCAAAATTGCTTAGCACTCTATAGTCTACAGATAAATAAGTTGTTCAGGAGGAAAGATCACAATGATATTCCTTGTGTTCGAATCTCCCAGACAGCAGAGAACAGACAGACAATACTGACTGCTGGAATAAGTCCAGAAAGTGTCTCTTCAAACGACGATTTTTTCGTGGTCGAGGACCCACAGGAGAAAGTGGATTTGCTGGGCGCTTGTTTCGAGGCCGTGTATACGGTGAACAATCCTGTTCGCCGTAACCACGACATTGAGAATAGGGCTCTGGTGAGCCACTTCTATCTGCGCACCGAACTTGAGAATTGGCGATCTGAGAATAACGGATTCACCGTGTTCACTGATGAAAACCATGCTAATGCAGTTGTCGCCAATGGCCGAGATGCATCGCACTTGTTCGTGTCGAAGGATGATCTTCTGTGCATCTTCGAGTCACTAAAAAATAAAAAGTCGGCGGGGATGGATGGTGTCCCAAACGTCGTATTGAGACACCTGCCTTTGGAGGCTGTAGATATTTTCACCACGCTGTTTAACAATGCGCTGAATAATGCACATTATCCGGCGCATTGGAAGGTAGCTGTGGTACACCCTATCCCGAAAAAATGTAAAGATAGGACGAACCCTGCCAATCTCCGGTCAATTAGCTTGCTTCCGAATATTAGCAAGGTCTTTGAAAAGGTTGTAAATAGAGCCCTGTTAAAGTGGGTCGAGGACAATAACATAATTCCGGACAACCAGTTTGGTTTCAGGGCGAGGCATGACACTATTCATGCCGCGTCGAAACTGGTTTCCGACATTCAGTGGAATAAATGCAAGAACCAATGCACGGGTGCTTGTCTGGTTGATTTTGAGAAGGCTTTCGACACCGTATGGTTAGAGGGACTTTTCTACAAGTTGACCAGGCGGGGGATGCACAAACCTTTGCTATATGTAATTTATAATATGCTTATGGGAAAGAAGTTCGTTGTCAAATGTGGCAACGTGACTTCGAGCAGAGTCTTTGAAATTAAAAACGGTTTACAGCAGGGGGCGGTCAATTCTCCGATCCTGTTTAACATTTACACGAGTGATCTGGTGGGTTCACTCAGACATGCTATAGCGTATGCCGACGATTTGGTGGCATACAGATCAGGTCCTAAAATCGAGGTTATTAATATCCTTTTGCAGCGTGACTTCGATCAAATTAAGCGATATTGCGACGACTGGAAGTTGAAAATCAACTTTCAGAAGACAGAAACAATCTTGTTCAGAACTCCATTGGCTGGGGCCTCTAGGGATACCAGAAAAAACTGGAAGAAATTGGCCATTATTGGACAAAATGGGCAGCCATTGGCGGTCAGAAGCGTAGTTAGATATCTAGGTATCTGGCTTGACCAGTATCTGTATTTCGATAGACATATAGTTGCTTGTCTTGCTGGGGCCAAGAAGGCTTATGCTCTGACAAGGAGACTGTTTCATAGCAATCAACTTGACTCTAGAGTGAAGGTCATTTGCTACGTGGCCCTTATAAGGCCGATCATCGCTTATGGTTGTCCATTGTGGTTTAATATAGCGCCTAGTTATATGGAAAAGATTCGGGTTTTGGAGAGACAATGTCTTAGGACCTGTCTCCGGTTGTTCCGAACGCCTAAATCCAACTATATAAAATACTATCCCAACAAGGTCCTATACGATGGGGCTCAGTTGAATAGGATTGACAATTTCCTCATTAAGGTCACTCGAAGGCACGTTGCAAGGGCGATGGCCAGCGACAATAGTCTGATATTTGGGGCTTACTACCCCAATGAAATGTACATAGAGAGTACGCTCCGGTCTGGCTTTATCCCGCCAGAGGCATTTATCCATATTGATGCAAAAGGGCTGGTACAGACGAGGGATGGTATTCCGGTCTTATACCATCGCTACCGCAGCGCGAGAGATAAGCGGCTCCTCCATGACGGGGACGTCGCCAATGCTCATGAGCTCCTCCGTTTTAGTACAGCAATATCGGAGAGGGATATATTCGACACGGAAAAGCAATTCGCCGAATTTTGGTGGCTTGTTGAGGGGGGAGGGGTCAACATGCCCTCCCAGGACGGTGCGTTACTCTAGGTAACATCCTCTTAGCTTATAAGTTAGATTAAGTTAGCTAGGGCGTTTTTGGGAGAGGCCGGGCTCGCCAACGTGTGGTGGTGCTTCCGGGAGTTGGCTGACGCTGTAAGGCTTCAGTCGGCTCACGGCGGCGCGTGTGCACGTTGACGACTGCCAGGCACCCGGAAAGCAATTAGAATTTTGACCACTTGTTGCGCAAGGCAACGAGTGTTCAGAATCCTAATTATAGTTAGAATATGTTAGGTAGTTTAAGTAAGTAGAATAGGTAGTTGGTAATTTGTTTTATATAAAAATATAAAATTTAAATAATGATGCCGAGTTTTATTTAATTTTCTCGAGGAACACATATGTAAGATTAGTTCGTAAAATAGTTTTTAGGCCGAAAGGCAATAATTATAAGATAGAGTTAAGTTTAGGGCGTCCGCATAAGGATCAATAATCTAGAATAAGTATCCTGTTAATTTTAAGTTAGATTTAATCATTTTTGTCTAGTATGTAAGTTGATATAAGCTAATAATTAATAAAAATGAATTTAAAAGTAAAAGTAAAAGCACTCTATAGTCTCACTCAATTAATTGCATTAGTAATTATTATATAAAATTATTTCCTACAATTGCTTTGCCTGGCATATCCTTAAGCCGGCCACTTAATAGATTTATAAGATTTACATATATAATTATATACATAAGAAAATTGTGTTTTCAAAAAGCCTCAATAAAGAATTGAATTGAATTGAGCTGAATTATGTATTTGTAAAATAGTCCAAAACTTCTTGTCCAATCGCTGTTTCAAAGTCCATCTCAATAGCAGTGTTTAAGACTTGACAAATGTTCAATCGGGGGTTCCACAAGGATCAGTTCTTGCCCCAATACTGTATAACATTTATACACACGATATTCCGAAGATACCGCACCGTGATATAGCCATCTTTGCAGATGACACCTCATTATTTTCATCTCATGAATTCGCTCTCAATATTAACCATTTTGATCCAGATGGGACATCCAAGGTATAAAAACACCTTTGTTCTATGTCCCATCCAGATCGAAAGGGGAGGAATCTTCAAAATGGATTGGAAATATTAGTAAAATATTATCACAAATATAAAATCAATCTGAGTGAAGGAAAAACGCAAGCTATCTTTTTCACTCGCAAAAGAAAGTCTTGTTTTCTTCCCATCAGCCAGCTTCAGCTCAATGGAACAAGTACCAATTTGGAGTCCTCTGTTAGATATCTAGGTATTTATTTAGATACCAAGCGTACCTTTAAGGACCAAATAAACAAAACTATTAAAAAATAGGTATAGCAATTAAAATGCTTTACCCGTTTATTCATACTGTTTTTTCCTAATTTATGGTTGGTCTTGAGCATAGCTCATATGTATATATTAATGATGTACCAATTTGTATTCATCCCATTTTTGTTTGTTATTGATTTGTCTATTCGTTAATTTGTTTATTTATTGATTTAATGATTTTATTATTTGTTTATTTATATACTTAGATACCTAATTATTGACTTATTTATTTATTTGTTTACGTTTCTTTTTTATATATTCACCTATTTATTTATTTATTTACTTACCTATTTACTAACTTATCTTTTTATTTGTTTACATATTTATTCATATATTTATCTATAACCAATTTATTTATTTATTTATTAATCTTATTTATTTATGCATTATTTGTTTTTTTGTTTTAAGATAACTATTTAATTATATTGTATTCATATGAATCTTGTTTCTTCTTTTCTTATATTGAAGTTTTTTTTCGTATTTTTCTTCAAGTTAATCCCATTCTTCCTGTATGTATTTTTAATCCAAATTGAAAATAATGTTTCAGTAGAAAGATAAAATTTATTATCAAATCTCTGTAAAATGTGCAATAACAAAATTCTGTAAAAACATTTATATACAAAACAAAACATCTATCTTTCTATCAATCTATTAAAAGCCACCTTCAAAAAATTACGGTACCTATTTCATTTTAACCCTAATATTTTGCTTGTGCGAAGGGAAGGGTTTGCCCGATTCTCAAGAAAGGAGACTCTCTGAACTGCGCCAACTATAGAGGTATTAGTCTTAACATCGCCTACAAGATCTTATCTGCCGTGCTGTGTGAACGCCTGAAGCCTTTCATGAACAACCTGATTGGTCCCTATCAGCGTGGCTTCAGGCCAGGAAAGTCTACCATCGACCAAATATTCTCACTGCGGCTGATCTTGGAGAAAACCCAAGAAGTCCAAAACGATATCCACCACCTTTCCATCGATCTTAAAGCCGCCTATGACAGCATTTATAGAGACGAGCTATACAGAGAAATGTCTAGTTTTGGCATGCCTGCCAAACTCGTCCGTTTGTGAAAGATGACAATTGAGAATGCACGCTGCTCCATCAAGGTCGGTAAAGAACTCATCGAGACCTTTGATGTCAAAAAAGGATTTAGACAAGGCGATGCACTGTCATGTGACTTCTTCAAGTGCAAAACTCAAATGCTAACACCAGAGGCACTATCTTTTAAAAGTCCGTCCTTCTACTCACCTACGCCGACCGACGACATCGGCATCAGCGGCAGAACGCAGCGGGATGTCACTGGCGCGTTCGTGAGTATTGAGACGGAGGCGGTGAAGGTGGGTTCGGCGATCAATTAGGGCAAGACAAAGTATATGCTGTCATAAAGAAAGGACACCCAACACCAGACGCTATAGACAGATATAACTTTGAGGTGGTTCAGGACTTTGTCTACCTATGCTCCGCAATGAACTCAGGCAATGACACCAGAGCTGAGATTAAACGAAGCGTAACTCTTGCCAATCGCTGTTTCTTTGGGCTAAGAAAGCAATTGAGTAATAAAGCCCTCTGTCGAACAACTAAAGTGACCCTTTATAGGACCCTAATAATCCCAGTGCTTCTCTATGGTGCAGAGGCGTGTACTCTGTGATGAGGTCACTCTTGGTTGTTTTGAGAGGAAAATCCTTCGAGTAATTTCTGGTGAATGGAGGAGCAGATACAACGACGAACTGTACAGCGACATCGAGTTAGCCAGAAGGGTGAAGGTCCAACGACTGAGGTGGCTGGGTCATGCGAATGGCCATGAATGCCCCGGCCCGGAAGATCTTCGAATCCACACCCGAGTGACGTCGCAGTAAAGGAAAACCGCGACTCAGGTTACGCACGCAAGTGGAAGGGGACCCTAACCAACTAAGCGTGTGGAACTGGAGACAGCTGCCCAAAGATCGTGCTGGCTGGAGACGCTTGTTGGTTTAGGCCCAGGTCCACCCCGGTCTATAGCGCTACCTTAAATAAAAATAAAATAAAATTTCATTTAAATCCTAATATTTTGCTTGGCCGAAGTGGAAGGGACCTACAATATTCCAGCCGAATCCGAACGGCAAATTTGAGAAGCTTCTCATGACAATTAAAATTTTAATGAATTAAAATTTGCTACCGAAACTCCGTGTCGGTGGGCGCAACTTTAAGAGCGTTAACGCCAATTTTCGGCCGTAATTCTCGTCCCAGTAGACAAGCAATTCATAGTCTAGTGAACAAATTTGAGTCAGTATATTCGCTGCTTGATGTTGCGGTGACAGTGAAACTACGCCGGCCGTAGAGGCGTCCGTCGCAAACCAGACTGTCAATTTCAGGGCGTAGTCAAGAATTGGGCCTCTTCCAGAGCACATTTAGGCGAATTTTGAGTAAGAATCTTGGTCTACATTCTTACAAGATCAAGCTGACGCAAGAACTAAAGCCACTTGATTATATGAAGCAACGTACGTTCTCGAATCGGGCTCTGGACATGATGGAAGAAAATGAAGAATTTCATCACAAAATCATCCTCAGAAATGGTTAAACAAGCTTCGTCAATAAGCAAAATATGCGTTACTGGACAGGGGAGACCCTCATGTGCTTCATGAAACAGCACGTCATCCACATAAAGTCACTGTAATTGGGCCGTTTTTTTCGTCCATGAAGAAGACCGTCACGTAGTAAATTGTATTCGATACAGATACATGTTGGAACGTTATTTCTTTGAGGAATTGCATGAATTCGACATCAGTGATATGTGGTTCAAACAAGACGGTGCCACAAGCCACACAGCAGGTGCAACAATCGATTGCTTGAAGTTTCAGTTCCGTGAACGTGTTATCTCGAGAAACGGACCCGTCTATTGGCCGCCGAGGTCGTGTGATTTAACTTTTTTTGTGGGTCAACATTAAATCATTGGTCTATACCATCAAGCCGGCGACGTTAGAGGAGTTCAGAACCAATATTGAACGAGAAATAACGGCCGTATCGGTCAAAATGTGCGGCCGAGTCCTCGAAAATTGGGTTCAACGTATCGACCGGTGCATACCTATGCTCCCGTGCTGGACATATAAACGAAGTCGAATCCCATCAATGTTTTTATAGTAGCAATACATTTTTTTTTTTTTTTAAATATCTTAAGTAGTTTGCATTTTATTTAAAAAAGAAGTTGTCAATTCCTTAATGAAAGACTCTTTAAATCGGATCAACAAATTTTTTGCGGACTGAAACGGGTTAACGACGAAGTTATAATTTGGACTTAAGCGATCATAAGCCTCCCACTTCTTTGTGTCCCTACTGGACTGCCTGATTTATAATATGAACATTCTTCTAAGCTTCCAGCTTAACCACAAACCTTTCTTTAGCATCATATCATCTCCCCCTCTGTATCAGAAATTTTTTTTTTAAATTTCCACTAAGCTTCCAAAATGATTATTATTTTTTTTTTTTTATTAAAACCTATCTTCAACTTTCACATGCGGCTTGATTGGCATTGTCGCCGGTGCAATCGTCGTCGTTGTTGTCAACGACGGTCGTCTATTGTTATTAGAAAATAAGGACCAAAAAAAAAAACACATTCATTCCTTTCCGTACGCAATTTCGAAAATTCCTCCTTTTGAATTGATTTTCTTATTTACTTAGTGTACACGCATGTATATTTTTATGTATACATAGATAACTCCTCTTTATCCAAGATACAAATTGAAAATTTAAAAAAAAAAAAAAATCCGCCACCCCTTTTAAGGAATAAGCTAGCACCAGGCAGAAAACAGCACCCTCCTATCGATTGATTCCCTTTTACTACTTAAGGATAATGAAGGCACAGGGCTCTACTCACTAATACAAATGTTCTGGAATTACGTGAGAATGAGAACCCCTTTTAATTTATTTCAAAATTACATATATACGAATGAACGGTTTTTTTTTTAGTCCGCTACTCTTCCCCATATTCAACTTCATGCATTTCATATTTTGTATACATTATTCCTGTTCGGAACTCGGAACTTAAGTGGATTTTTATCAGCAGTATCATCTCTTGCAAAACGAGAGAAGAGTAAAAAAAAGGGTTCGAAGTATCAATTTCGTTGATCCTTCAACTACATGCATAGATTCTATTCAGAGTACATGGCTGCACACAGGGATTACACAATATAATTACTCATTCATTATGTCAAATAAAGCATGCGACAAATGACGATGCCGATGACGACAACGAGGATGATGATGATGATAATCATCCTATATCGTTTATAGGACGGTGGTGGTAATGGACGGAACTGTAATTGTATTTTTTGCTTTGTTTATATTATATTCTTTGTTTGCAGATGGATTTATTTGGATTTGATGAGACAAGGATATGAAATGAAAAGAAAAAGTATTTGAAACTCACAAAAGCGAAAGCAAAACTGACTGACAAGCTGCCTTAAGGTTGCCATGAATGTGTGCAAGTCACTGTCACTGGCCGGTAGATGGCGGAGAAAGTAAAATTTATATTTATATAAACTATTACCGCAAAAATGTGGCGTACCGCATCATCCATTGGGAATGGCACTCAACCACGTTATTGTCCATCAAATTGAGGATTGTATCTTGTGTCTCTCCAGAAATTCTACAGAATGTTAATAAACATTGGCGCCGAGACGTCCGGCGCAAAGCCATAAGGGCTTAAATATTAAATGAATTAAAATGCTGCAGTGAAACACCTTTATAATCGCTTCCTCCATATCAAGCTACTTTCAAAGGATAACTATTCTCCTGTGAAAATAACAAAGGACGAATGAAACGCAAGAGCGATTACTTTAATGCTGATTTCCCCAAACTAAAGGCAAAGTACGGTATTTGTTCATCTACAGTCGAAAATGCACTGCACTTTGTTGTCTTTATCGTCCTTTAGGATTTCAATCATTGTCATAATGTTTTGATAATCCTGGAAGGATCCATCCAATGAATTTCGCACGTTAGAGATATTTCACCAGGTGCGCAGGTGATGGATAATAGTAGATGTCGAAACAGTCCAAAAAGGGTTGATCTACATCCAAATGGCGCTCGTTTGGAGGAAGCTTAATAAAAGGTAAACAAATCCGCCCAAAGTTTCGAATTTATTCATTCAGAAATTATGACAGACATGTGGATGGGGCTTCATAGGGGCACTATCAACACGGCAAAGAACCAAAATGTCCCTCTAAATGGAGTCGAGAAAGTTCGCCATTAGTTGGTATAGGTACAGACTTGGCGAGAGACTTAGGAGTTCCTTTCTTCGATTGCTGATACGAATCAGGCTGTCCACGTACTGCGACTAACCACCTTGAACAATGGAACAAACATAATCGAAATAGCCGCTCAAGGAAGGAGTTCATGCCAAGTTCATGCACAAGGCTCAAGAACCGCTTCCTGTGGATGATGGAAAAATACTGCACAGGTGGCAACGAACAATTTCCATGGATACAATTATTTTTTGGAAGACTTTTTGAGGTTGAAATATTGGAACCGCGCAAGCTGGGCCACTGTTGTTCCGTCGCTGGACCCTAGAAGTCTGGTCTGGTTGTGCGAAGGGCCAAAAATAGAATCTGGAGCTGGAGGAGCTGGTGTCTTTGGAAGCAACACCATAGTATCAGTTCCTATGGGAATGTGTCCCACTGTGTTCCATGCAGAAATCCATGACAGAGAGATCTGCACCAGAATAAACCTTCAAAGCGGTGTAAGAAGCGCCAGAATACAGATATTCTCGAATAATCCAGCTGCACTTCAAGCATCTTCGTCCAATTCAATGGACTCTTTAATAATCGAGTGCTGCTACGATGCGCTGCTATCCCTAGCCAGGCACAACAAGCTCAAACCTGGCCACCAAGGAACTGCATGCTACAAATCTGCAGACAATCTAGCTAGAGCTGGCTCAGAATCCGTATTCTTAGGACCAGAACCTTATTGCAGAGTCAACTGGACTGGACTACCGCTGTTGGGCCAATTAACAATGGGGAACACCAACTTCATCTAGCCCCTTGGGAAAATGATTCCGGGCTAAGACAGTTCAAAAGCTTAATCAAGCCCTACTCCTAATAACCTCTGTTGGGTGACGAGGCATAGAGACATCCCAGGGAATTGTAGGGCAGATTAACTCGCCGAAAAAGGAACCACATTACCTCTTCTCAATGATAAAGGTTTTCTAGGTATACCTATCGCTACTTGTAAGCTTATGTTTAAGCTATCCGCCGTCGTGAGTACAAACCTTAGGTGGACAGGTAGTAATACGTGTCCACCGACCAAGCTGAATCTGCGAAGCTCTATGGGTTTTATCTCACTTAACCGACTGAACATTGGCTCTGCTATAGGTGTCATTACGGGACACTGTATTTAGGCAAGCACGCATCAAAGCTTGGCGTCTATTCAAATGACTTCTGTATAAGCTGCAGGGACGAGGAGGAGGAGGAGACTGCACTTCACTTCCTCTGTACATGTCGTGCACTTTCCCATAAAAGAAATCTCTATCTAGGAGCCTTCTTCCTTAATGAACTCAGTGATTTAACTTACACAGATGTTAGAAGTCTATCGCGCTTCATTAGAAGCTCCAAATGGTTTAGCGAGAAGAGGTCGAAAATCCCCCGATCCACGTGGCATCACAACGGTCCTCATTGGCCTAAGTGTGTCGGCTATTAGCTGACAGCCACCTTAACCTAACCTAAAGGAAAAGTAGAAACAAGTTCCAATATCCGAGGAAGCTTTCACGTCAAGGAACCTATCTTAAAGAAGAAGAAAGGACTGCGACCGGCTCAGTTGGTATTTTCATGTTCAAAGCAGAGACCCTAGGTCAGGTAAGGTTAGTGGGTTGAAGGCGGTGTTGATGCTTCCTCATCCTCCTCAGGTCAGTGTTCAGCCATTGTGATGCCCATAGGGAATCTACGTATCGGTTGCCTATGGATCGCGATGGGCCCTTCTGGTGCCTAGTGCTGTATGCGAACTGCATTCCCCTATTTAACCTAACCTAACCTAACCCGCACTGAAGGCGACTAGTTAGCATTGCATTTCTTACCAAACCGATTAGATTTCCAACCCCTTCGTTGACAGTAGGTGCCTACCGTTGACAAATGATTAAAATATACAAAGTACGACGGGTGATTCTTTGACGATTAAAATTGTTTGAATCGTGTATGAAGAATCAAAAGGTTTTGCAGAGCAATAATACATCCTTAATTTTACAAAGCACCTCAAAGTAAGTTCTCAATAATTAAAGGCAACAAAATCGTTCCTTTTCATCCTTTTGTCGTCTTCAGCAAAAGCATAATTTTCCCATTTTCCATTTGCAGTCCTTTTCCTTGATTCCTGTTTGTGTGTTCATTAATTTGTATGCAAAAAGGAGCTGTTTTGTGCTTTCACTGTATTTTTTTTTCGAATTAAAGTGGCGTACGCATTTACAAGTATTTGCTGTGTTTTTTCAGACCGTGCCAGTTGGGCGTAGCCAACTGCACTTCTTGATCGCTTGGAATCTTTCAACTTCCTGGCCGTTTTAAATTTAACTCAATTACTTGTCCTTTTAAGTCCTGCCGCGTAGGTATTTGCAATTTATGTCTCGCTGTATTTGTGACATCACCCTATAGCCCCTATAACGTTTCATCTTATTGAAAGAGTATCAGTTGCAATATTCATGTTACGGTGTGGTTGCTTCTGCTGTTGCAAGTCACCCTCTGGCAAAAAATGTGAGCAATCCTTTTCCGTTGTTTAATTGTTTAATATCGAACTAGGTACTTTTTAACTTCAACTGGATGTGTATCCTATTTTCTGTTTTATCGTTTTCCATCGGCATATACCCATGTCACAGAGAGAGTCAGGAAGTAACTCATCATTTGGAATATGATGAAGCGATATGCATATTGCATAATTGTTGTTTTAGATACTCGGTATCAATGGATTCTATTGTTCGAAGATGCAAAACAGATCTTTCTTTATTATTATGTGGAATTCACAGTTTCAGGATTACGTCATCTGGATTCAGTAGCACCGGGGGGAAGTTTACAAAGTTTATAAGGTTAAGGTTGACGACAGGGGATAATGTATCTGTAGAATTCTTTTTGTGCATCGAATTTCAGATGGATTATCTCTCGACACTATTAAGCCTTTTTTTGTGCGGAAGTCGAGTATATTTTGTCTGTCTGCTCTCGCAAAGTTCTTTTTGAAGTAAAAAAAAAACTTAAACATTTATGCTGCGGGAAACTGTGAATAAATCACAATCACAGTTTCATTCGCCACTTCCGCGAGTCTTAAATTGGACTTGATATAAATATTCAGTTACTAAATACATATACAGTTCTAAAGTAAGTGTTTTATGTTTCATTTCCCACATCTTACTGGTGCACCTGCTGCAAGTGAATGAAGCGATAGTCAATTGTGACCGCATAGCATTTAGGATAAGAGCATAGTTCGAGCCATAAGAAGAAGACATTTGCTCCAGAAAAACATCGTATATCCCTTAACCCTTTTAGGACCATAAGAAAATTGAAAATAACAAGAAGTTGTTTGTGCCTCAATATAAAAGAAAATTTTAGGAAAAATAAAAAGTTATTATTTAGGTTTTATGGAATTAGATGAGACACAATATTGCATCACCTATATAAAGGGTCTTTCATTAGCGACTTGACAACTTCAAACTTGTAGTGTGAACACACCCTTAAACTGACTACCAAACTGTCAATATCAAAATATTCAGTAAAATCAACATTTTCATCATGGTGAAGTAGACGAAGGAACAACGTTTACAAATAAATAAAATTTACTACCGAATTTCCGAGTCTGTGGTGGCAACTTTAAGAGCGTTAACGCCGATTTTCGGCCGTAATTCTCGTCCTAGTAGACAAGCAATTCATAGTCTAGTGACAAAATTTGAGTCGGAATATTCGCTGCTTGATGTTTGGATGTTGCCGTGCCAGTGAGACTACGTTTCGCCCGAAGTCTGGACAATATTGCTGCCGTAGGTCAATTTTACGGCGATCTCAAGAATTGCGCCTTTCCCACACCACATTATGGCGAAATTTGCGTAAGGATATTGGCCTGCACCCTTACAAGATCAAGCTGACGCAAAAACTAAAGCCACTTGATCATATGAAGCGACGTACGTTCTCGAATCGGGCTCTGGACATGATGGAAGAAAATGGAGAATTTCATCACAAAATTATGTTCAGAGATGAAGCGTATCTTTGGTTAAACGGCTTCGTCAATAAGCTAAATATGCGTTACTGGACAGGTGAGCACCCTCATGTGCTTCATGAAACAGCACTTCATCCGCAAAAAGTCACTGTTTGGTGCGGTTTTCATGCCGGTGGCATCATTGGGAAGTTTTTTTTCCATCGAAAAGACCGTCACGTAGTAAATTGTATTCGACACAGAGACATGTTGGAACGTTATTTCTTTGAGGGATTGCATGAATTGGACATGAGTGATATGTGGTTCCAATAAGACGGTGAGCTACACAGCGGGTGCAACAATCGAGTTGTTGAAGCCTCAGTTCGGTGGACGTGTTATCTCAGGAAACGGACCCGTCTATTGGCCGCCGAAATCGTGTGATTAAACGCCTCTAGACCTTTTTTTATGGGGCTACTTTATATAATTGGTCTATGCGAACAAACGTTAGAGGAGCTCAGAGCTAATATTGAACGAGAAATAGCGGCGGTATCGGTCGAAATGTGTGGCTGAGTCATCGAAAATTGGGTTCAAGGTATCGACATACGTTCCCGTGGGTGGCATATGAACCAAGTCGAATTCCATTCATAAATATTTTGATAGTAGTTTAAACCTCAATTCATAAATATTTTGATAGTAGTTTAAGCCTCAATTCAATTTTTTTGAGATATCTCAAGTAGTTTGCATTTTATTCAAAAAATAAGTTGTCAAGTCCGTAATGAAAGAACCGAATTGCTCCGATTCGGCCAATCACCAAGGGGTTTAAAGATTCTCGTACACAGTATCTGAACCATCCTCCTTTGTCATTGCAACTCGTTTTAGGAATGCGCTTCCGCAGGATTTGCAAGGAATGACATCACCAGTCGCTTTTCGGAATAAAACTATTTCAGCTTATGTCAAGGTAAGAGCTTGATTACTTTAGTAGTTGTATTTTTTATTGTTTTGTTGGTATCTATCTCTTTAAATTTTAAGTCCCTTCCACGCACAAGCAAATGGTTGGAGAAGCTAGGTTTCAGGCCCTACATGGGCCCATAATGCCTTATATTTTGTTTACTTTCTCAGCTGTTAGATGAATTGGGCTGCACGAACTACAGGAGGCTAATCAAATTCTGCAGGTTTTCGAGGGAAAAATGTGTCGGTTTGTCTATTTGATGTTTTAGATTCAATTGATTCCCCGGGATCGCGATTTGCCCATTTCGCTGCCTTCTGTTGTGTAAGGGTCTGCACCCCCTTGTCAACCTTACCCAACCAGCCTATGGTTATGGTTCATTGAAATACCAGGCAGAAATCTTTGCGATGAAAAAGGTTGAATAGTTTTAAGTAAAGTTTTAGTAGAACTTTTTTTGGAACATAGTCTTAAATTTTAATTTACAATAAATCAATCTTTTTCTATTATGGGTTTGGCTAAAGGCCGTCTATCAAATTTACAATTTCTTAACTAAATAGTCTCCTTCCATGATGCTGTTGTGTATTGAGGTATTGGGAAGGACCCAGCCTACGTTGCCATTCAAAATTTCCAGGACTTTGTTCTTCTCCATCGAAGTTAAAGCAAATTACCTCACACGAAACCCCCTTAAAATGGGGCATTTGGCGAAGAAATAATAAGTAGCCTCCCTCCCATTGAGGTTAGGTCGATGCAGAATGTAATTTAATTTTATTAGTTCTCCTCTATCATCATGTAAAGAACGTACGCTCTTTAAGTTCAAAAATAAGCTGGCTATACATCGCTGTATATTGTGAAGGTTGGGCTTCTATTTTATATCCTTTGTAAGTGCAGTGGCTGGGTCTCATTAATTAAACATTAAAATTGTTTCTTAAGTCGCTGAGGTTTATATTGGATGAGACCAGACTAGTCCCCAGAGCTCCACTCTTGTGGCTATAATTCCGAAGTGCTTTGGATGTCTCTCATCACTGCCGCTGATACACAGCATTGTTGCGGCAGGCGGGTATGGAAAAGAAACAAATTTAGACAAATTTCAAACAACAACAAGAAATCCAGCGATGTTCCTTGCGTTCATCCATCTTCAGTAGATGTCAAACAAAAGATATTGAAGTGCAAGATTAACGCAGCTAAGAAGTTAAAGTCATCTTTAATTGATCCTGCAAACAAGGGTAGTATTTTTGTTAATAATTGTTTGACAAGCTACACGCGCTCTTTATTTTTATGGAAGTTAAAAAAGTAAATGACTGCTAAGAAAAATAAAGTTCTGCGTTGTTCCCAACCTGTCAGATTTTATTGACACAAATAGATAAGGGTAGGGTTGTTGCTGATGTTTTCTGGTTTTCTCAAGGACAGGCTTTGATTTCTTTTTAAAAATCTATATAGAAGATCCTCCAAAGCGTCCTTAGATACATCCTAATTATTTGGATGTGAGACATTATTTTTGAGTGCATATTTATAGGTCAACTTTCGAAAAGAAGCATATGTTGAGCCAAAATGGTGAAAAGCGCTCTTTTTAACATAAGCAACTAGTTCTTCTTCTCGGACCTTTGCCAAAAACTTGTTGTGAAGTTTATTTACTCCGAAAATTCTTCTCTATATCGCTCTCCGAATCAGATGATCGTCTTAAAGAGTCTGGTTTTGTTTTTATAATGAACTCGCACTAAAGGAATTTTTGAATACCCTTATAATGTATTAGCTGCACATCGCGGGCGTAAAGGAAATTAGGGTTAGAAGATAAGGGGAGATGCCGATGCACGTTGGTTTTAAATGTTTGTAGATTATAATATGTAGGAAAAATGGAAAAAAAAAAATTTCTTTCGGATTTCCGAGTCGGTGGTCTCAACTTTGAGAGCGTTACCGCCAATTTTCGGCCGTAATTCTCGTCCCAGTAGACAAGCAATTCATAGTCTAGTGACAAAATTTGAGTCAGAATATTCGCTGCTTGATGTTGCCGTGCCAGTGAGCCTACGATTTGCGCGAAGTGTGGAGAATATTTGCTGCCGCAAAGGCGTTCCTCGTAAACCAGACAAATCAGTCAGTTTCACGGCGTTCTCAAGAATTGGGCCTCTCCCACACCACATTGGCGAATTTTGCGTAATGATCTTGGCCTTACACCCTTTCAAGATCAAACTGGCCCAAGAACTTAAGCCACCTGATCATAGGAAGCAACATACGTTCTCGAATCGGGCTCTGGATATGATGGAAGGAAATGAAGAATTTCATCGCAAAATCATGTTAAGCGATGAAGCGTATCTTTGGTTAAACTGCTTCGTCGTACTGGACAGGTGAGAACCCTCATGTGCTTCATGAAACAGCACTACATCCACAAAAAGTCACTGTTTGGTGCGGTTTTCATGCCGGCGGCGTCATTGGGCCGTTTTTTTTCATCGAAAAGACTGTCGCGTAGTAAATTGTATTCGATACAGAGACATGTTGGAACGTTATTTCTTTAAGGAATTGCATGAATTGGACATGAGTGATATGTGGTTCCAACAAGACAGTGCCACAAGCCACACATCGGGTGTAATAAGTTGTTGAAGCCTCAGTTCGGTGAACGTGTTATCTCGAGAAACGGACCTGTCTATTGGCCGCCTTTTGTCTATTGTGAGCTCCTATGCCAACGATGTAGCATTCTTGGTCCCAGGCAAATTCATCCCAGTCCTCAGCGAGCGACTCAGCTCCGCACTCTTACTTATTATCAAGTAGGTTGCTCCTAGAGGACTTGGGGTAAACGCATCCAAGACAGAAATCCTTCTGTTTACAATGAAAAGGGCAATACTTGCCTACCTGCAACATCACCTCCGTATTTGAAAAGCTCAGCTGGTAAGCCATCAGAGCCGGAGGCTTTACTATTCTTAAGCTTTCTTATAGCCAAGTCAACTTCTTCTTTAGTGGGTGGTGAAATCTGTTCTTCATTGGCAGGACGTTTGTTATTTTCTTGCCTTCACATGATGCCCATTTAGCAGCTGTTGGAAATGCATACATCTACTATTCCCCTGCGCTTCGGCGACTAGGTTTCCGTCGCTGTTTCAAAGAGCCTGCGTCCCGGCCTTAAAGCCAGCAGCCAGTTGCTTCGCTTTTTTGTAAAATCGCCGGATGTTGTTTCGATCGCGAGACTCTTCGATTTCGTTGAGCTGGGAGACTGCGTACGCCCTCTTCTTTCTACAAAGGATCTTCTTCTCCTCCTTTCTCGATACACTTCCCTCACTGCCCTTGATTTGCGCTGTAACGTTATTAAATTTGCATCTTCTGTCATCCTCCTTCGGTAAACGCATGCAACATCATACCACAGGCTTTTTCTCTGGGGAATTAGTTACTTGTTTTGGCGGCCGACCAGGAGCCTGAACCTGTAACCCAAAACAACAATTTCAATATTGAATCAAAATTCGCTCCGTTTAACAGGACTTGTTTTATACTTTCTATTGTGTTACAGACCCCACCAAGAATGTAATAAGGAGAGATTGTAGGGTTGTGAAGATCTGATCATTACCTCGCCGTCAAAGAAAAGAATAAGAAGGACGAAAAACAAGCAGAAGTGCACGGCTCCCAGAACCCAAATCAAATGGACTCAAAAAAATTCAAAAAATAAAAAAAAACAAAATGAACAAATGTGCATGTGTAGGTAATGACAATATTGCTTTCATTTTGTTGGAATAATCGCAGTATCACCTTCACCATAATCCACCCGCACGGAATAAACTATCGTTTACGAAAAAATGCAAGCACTCTAAAATGTGTGTACGGATGTTGGCCCTGTCTGTGCGCAAAAAGCCACCCTTCAAAAAGGCACCAAGCAAGGCATTCAATTTCGATTGCTTCACAAGGACTCATCGGATGGGTATTATTATTGTTATCATTATTATATTAATAATACTCCATGCACCATTGAGTCATGAGTATTTGTTGATTGTCTGCAGTTATTGTTTAGCATTGTGTGAGAAGTTTTTGTGACATTGTTGTCATTGTTGTTGTCCTCCTCTTTTCTTTTCTTTTTCTTTTTGTTGGCATTAATTCAGGTGGAAGGCAATAATCATCGTCACATGCATTGGCATTGAATCGGGAATAATGGTGCGTCGTTGTGATCCTGTCAAAAAGAACATTCAAATTTGATTTTATTACTTTTCTGATGGTGAAGCATTTTTGTTCTTGTGACGAGTGGCGGGAGGGTTTCCTAGAAAATCTGTCATTTCGTTGACTAACATGAGTAGGCGTGAATAATGCCTTGTAACCTGTTAGCGGCATGAGGAATTTCGTATCGGGTTCAGGGGATGTATTTTTGCTGTAATCCGGGGTAAAAAGTCGGTGTTACTAGATTCGCCATACACAAATGGTTGGAGACGCAAGGTTTAAGGCTGTTTGTGCCCATTTTTTATTTCTATTTTTTTTTTGAAATATATTCGGAAACTCTACGTGATGAATAGGTACAGTGAAATCTCTCTTAAGTGGACAGCCAAGGGACCGGAGTTTTTCGTCCACATAAGAGTGTCCGCTCAAGATAGATAGATAGATGTTTTATTTCGTATATAAATGTTTTTACAGAATTTTGTTATTGCACATTTTACAGAGATTTGATAATACATTTTATCTTTTTTTTTTTTTTTTTTTTTTTTTAAAAAGGAAATCCAAATCCCAGAGCACTCAGACTCGGTAACGGTCCATTGTACTACCAGGCAGAAATCCTCCTTTTGGTGTAGGGGCGTGAATGGGTGGCGTATGTTGTTGTTCCCCATGGGGATTGAACCTGCACCACACGGGTCACAAGCCAACACACTAACCTCTACACCGTCGCCACCCTACATTTTATCTTTCTACTGAAACATTATTTTCAATTTGGATAAAGATTACTTACAGGAAAAATGGGATTAACTTGAAGGAAAATACGAAAAAAAAACTTTAATATAAAAAAAAGATTTATATGAATAGTGCTTGTTAGATACGAGTATATATTATATACGAGTACGTAGTTATCTTACGACAAAAAAATATAGCAAATAAATAAATAAATAGATAATGCGTAAGTAAATAAAAATAATTAATAAATAAATAATGCATAAATAAATAAAAATAATTAATAAATAAATAAATAAACACATAAAATTAATAAATAAATAAATAAATAAATAGGTAAATAGATAAATAAATAGATAAACAAATAAATAGATAGTTATTTATTAAATAAATTTAGTAAATAAATAAATAAATAAACAAATAATTAAATAAATAAATAAATAAGTGAATATATTATAAAAAGGAATGTAAACAAATAAATAATAAGTTAAATAAGTTAAAAAATAGGTAAGGATATAAATAAACAAATAATTAAATCAATAAATAAACAAATTAACGAATATACAAATAAATAACAGATAAAAATGGGATGAATACAAATTGGTACATCATTAATTTATACATATAAGCCATGGGGAGAAATATTTTAACAATATTATGTATTTAGTTGGTTTACAAGCGGATTGTCAGCAAAACTGCATGTTGTTTTGAACGTGTTAGTGAGTTTTTGAATATTATTTGCTATCAATTCAACATTCGCTCTTTCGTGAATGTCAAGAGTTGAGTGGTGCCAAGGTAAATCTAGCGTCATTTTCAAGAGTTTATTTTGAGCTACTTGCAATTTATTTATATGGCACACTGCAGAGTTGCCCCATTGTACCTGACACCCATATAATAGAATAGACTGGAAAATTACTTTGTGCAGAATAATTTTGTTCTCAGTAGAAAGTAATGATTTTCTATTAATAAACGGGTAAAGCATCTTTATCGCTATACCTATTTTTTTAATAGTTTTGGTAATATGGTCTTTAAAGGTAAGCTTGGTATCTAACCGAAGGCTCCGAATTAATATTTTTGCCATTGAGCTGATGCTGGCTGATGGGAAGAAAATAAGACTTTCTTTTACGAGTAAAAAATATAGCTTGCGTTTTCCCTTCATTTAGTTTGATTTTCCATTTGTGATAATATTTTACTAATATTTCCAATCCATTTTGAAGATTCCTCCCCTTTCGATCTGGATGGGACATAGAACAAAGGTGTTTTTATACCTTGGATGTCCCATCCGGATCAAAAGGGTTAATATTGAGAGCGAATTCATGAGATGAAAATAATGCGGTTTCATCTGCAAAGATGGCTATATCACAGTGCGGTAACTTTGGAATATCGTGTGTATAAATGTTATACAGTATTGGGGCAAATACTGATCCTTGTGGAACACCTGATTGAACATTTATCAAATCTGAAAGGCTGATTGGTCTATAACTTTCCGGCCTTTCTGAAGTCTTACCAGCTTTTAATATTGGTACCACCTTGGCTTGTTTCCAAATGTCGGGAAAGTATTGCATTTTTAGACATGCATTTACAATAAGTGTAAAGATTTTTAAGCCAGTCCGAGGCAATTGTTTGAGGTAAATGCTTCTTAACATATCAAGACCTCCTGTTTTCCTTGCATTTAGATTGTTAATTGTAAATTCTATATCTTCTTCCGTTACAAACGCAATGGAAGAAGAATGACTTGCTTCTTCCGCTACAAAAGTTTGGATGGTGTCGCTCACGAGGATGCTGGTATATGCATCACCTAAATTTTGCGAGACAATGTGGTTTTCGATAAAATTTAAGGCAAGTGCGTTGACTTTTTCGACATCTGTAAAGTTTGTGCCTGACGAGTTTTTTAAAAAAGGCAACTGTCTGTTCTTATTTTTTACCAATTTAACAATATTCCAGAAGGGTTTTCCGTTTTTGTCCAGTATATTGAGTTTATTGTTCCACTCTTTATTACGATGTTCTAAAAGTTGTTTGCCTATTTGATTGTTCAGGTATGACATTTGATGCCGGAACATGGGCTGGCGGTACCTTTGCCAATTTCGCCTACAAATGTTTCTCAGTTTAATTAACGACAGTATGTGCGAGGGCATTTTGAAAGAATAGTTCTTTTTAGGAATTTTTGGAATACTTGCCTCGACCGAGCTTAGAACTTGATTAGAAAATTCATTCGCAAGGCAGTCAACGTCTTCCTTAGTTAAAATATCGTCGATATTCAGTGGGAAATTACGAAGTTTTGAATTAACTTCTGAACGAAAACGTGTCCAGTTTGCATTTTTTAAATCTTGGACATATTGCACTTTGTTTCCCCCTGACGACTGAAGACGCCAGAAAACCGGATTGTGATCAGAACTAAGTTCAATAAGGGATACTGGATTCGTTATGTGACAGGGGACATTTGTAACAAATAAATCGAGAACGGAAGGACTACCACGAGAACCAGCTGGGACATAAGTTGGACTAGGAGGAAACAAAACAGAGATTGGCAACATAACAGGAAAGTCAGCGAGTAAATTTCACCATGCATTTGTTCGAGCACAGCCTCAATTCCTATGCCTACAGTTGAGATCTCTACCAATTAAGAAATCGCCGTTTAACGTGAAGAGCCTTCTCAAGTCGCTTTTAAAACTAATTCTCTTCTCATCTGTAGCGCTTTTACCCGAAAATTATACACAAAAGAATGTCCGCTCAAGGGAAAATTTTAAAATCACAAAACGCAAATTTTAAAAAGAATACAAAATTGTTTTATTTAATTTAGCTACATATACGGACATAGTCCGTTTTAAAAAAAATCTTCCGCTGTATACCACTGGCTCATAGTGAGATCGGAGAACAGATGTCAGCTGCATTGCCTTTTCATCCCCAGCTAAAATAAATAAATATTAGGCATTAACGGCCCATAGAGGGCAATGAACCTAGCTTCTCCAACCACTTTCTTCGCCAAGTGGAAGGGCCCTACAATTTTACGCCGAATCCGAACCTAAGAAACACGGCCAGTAACACACCGGAGATGACAGACATTCCACCCCTAGAAGATTTCAACCGCAATATCCGCCATGCAAGGAATGCAGTTCACCCTCAAGTCTGTGTTCGAACGTATAGTGAAGTTCAAAGAATCTTTCGTCAGCCGTACAACACAAATATGGAATACTCTTCCACGCATTGCTTTTCCTTCACATTATAACCTACAAACATTTAAAAGCAATGTGCATCGGCATCTCTCCTTTTTGTCGAATTCTTAACGCCCGCCCTGTGTGGCCAATACATGATAGGGGTACTAAAGAAACCCCTTTAGTGAGTGGACATTACAAAAGAAAAAAGAATGGGTACAGCCTACGTAACTACTGACCAAGATGTTCCAACCTTGCTGAATTAAACGCAGTTTCGCTGTTCAAATCTGACAAACTTCCAAGAATATAAAATAGCTCGTCAGGACCGCAGCCCTCCCCCTACAACTGGTCCGCCTGAGGGGCTCGCCAGTTTGACCTCAAAAACGATCGGCGGCCTCCCGATTTCGAATCATTTCTTCAGTGAAGCATCTTTTTCGCAATTTTTAGGGAACTTTGGTTGGTATTGCTTTTCGGTGGGGTTCGTAAAATTGTCGCTTCCTTGAACATGGGAGTACGAACTGAGACGGTCGTGCTCCATTCTCTTTCAGATAGGCTCTTTGACGTATATGCTCCCGCGGATCTTAGAACTTCTTATTCAATCAAGCTTCGTTACTCCTGCTGTCATGCGAAGCTTCTTTACCTCAGCTGCCTTTAACTTGCTATAAAACTTTTCAGAATTCTGTCCAACGTGAGTGCCTGGCGTGCCTTGTAGTGCCTTGTTTTTATAAATACCTCTGCAAACATGGCTGACACTGCGACCTGAAAGATCTATTGCATCCAAAGGGCTTACTATTCTAAGAGACGTACCACTTTCGTTATGAAGGTCAGCGCGTCCTTGGTAGCAGATTTTTTGGCGAACGTATTTCTCTGTGGAAGCTACGTCTTCTTAATCGATGTAGTCCCGGGTATTTATAGAGAACGTGCTCGGAAGACTCATTCTCCTCCAGACAAAACCTATAATCTGTGTTTAATGAGCACAAGTTCAATTTGTTAAGATGATACCTCAAGCACTGGCCTAACAGGAAGCCCACCAGCGTCGTAATACTGGTCTTATCTAGCATAAGGGACACAATGAGCTGGCGACAATGGGAGGTGTGGACATCAAACCACCCCTTGGCGTTATCAAAGGGAATAATCAATGAGCAAATCTTAAAAATGGCTGACCTTAGAGGACAACATTTAGCGGGGCATAGGGTGCCTAACGCGTTGGCTGAGGAAGGATCTAGAAAACTCTTCAAATTGAGAAGGGAACAGCGTAGAAAAATGGTTGGGATTATGTCGGGATACTGTCTTCTAAGGAAGAGACTAGTAGATGTGGATACATGTAGGTTCTGTGGGGACCTGCAAGCTGAGGAAGGCATAAGGCACACACTGTGTGAGCGCGAGGTTATAGCACGGAATCGTAGGAGGTTAGGAGAATTGAACGGCACAGACTGGTGAAATTCTGCAGGAAGATTGGATGTTTTGTTAAAGAAAGTGTTTAGGTTTTTATCCCTTTGAACTTTTGGATTCAATCGGTACAATAGGGATCGCGATGGGGCCTTCTGGTGGCTAGTGCTGTATGCGAACTGCATACCCCTTTTTAACATAACCTAACCTAACCTATCTAGCATAAGAATTTTCTTATAGGGGTAGGTTAGGTTAGGTTAAGGTGACTGGCAGCTAATAGCCAACACACTTAGACCAATGAGGACCGTTGTGATGCCACGTGGATCGGGGGAGTTTCGACCTCTTCTCGCTAAACCATTTGGAGCTTCTAATGATGCGCGATAGACTTCTTACATCTGTGTTAGCTAAGTCACTGAGTTTATTAAGGAAGAAGGCTCCTAGATAGAAATGTCTTTTATGGGAAAGTGCACGACATGTACAGAGGAGGTGAAGTGCAGTCTCCTCCTCCTCCTCGTCCCTGCAGCTTCTGCAGAAGTCATTTGAATAGATGCCAAGTTTTGATACGTGCTTGCCTAAATACAGTGTCCCGTAATGACACCTATAGCAGAGCCAATGTTCAGTCGGTTAAGTGAGATCAAACGCAAAGAGCTTCGCAGATTCAGCTTGGTCGATGGACACGTATTACTACCTGTCCACCTAAGGTTGGTACTCTCGACTGCGGATAGCTTAAACATAAGTTTACAAGCAGCGAGAGGTATACCTAGAAAACCTTTATTAGGTAGAAGAGGAAATGCGGTTCCTTTTTTGGCGAGTTCGTCTGCCCTACAATTCCCTGGGATGTCGCTATGGCCAGGCACCCAACAGAGGTGAATGTTGAACTGCTCTGCCAATGAACTACGACAGTCTATGGGTTCGATGGAGTTTGAAGAGACTCCTTTGCCTTTACTACTCACTAAAAATCTGCTTATTTCTCTCGACAGGACTTTTCTTCCCATGACCGTGTGACCAGGCACAATAACAGTACTCACAACGAGCCTTTTTAGGATTCTAGATAAAAAAAACGACCAGCAGTCCTAACCCAACGCTACTTAATACCTTCCAACATAATTTAAGCCTCTCCTGACAGAAATGCTATCCCTGTTTTTGATGAACCAAATACTGCCTCAATCGATTATTAACGCAGGATGTGATAGTAACTGTATCCTTTTTTTCTCAAGAACCAAATGCTCGTAATTAAATTCAGTTCAGTTTATTAGCTGCCAATAGAGTTTCGTTCCTTGCGGTTGCATCTAATCCAACTAAAAGTCGTTCCTTCAACAAATCCAAGGCAAAGTGTATCAGTAGGGGGACAACAGAGGGCGAAACAAAACAAAAACCACGACATGTCCTTGCTGCAGTAATGAAATAAAATGAATAGCGATGCAAATCGAAAGATAATACGAAAAATAAGCAACAAGAATCCAAAAGGAAAAGAAAAAAAAATATTGGAACAGACAGCAAAGGAAGACAAAAAAAAGAAATATTCGGGTCCAGGATCCCCCCAAATGTTTAATGCTCAGCTATGTGTCCCCTTGACATTTCTAAGAAATTGAATAAAAAAGCCATGCAAATGGGTGTGAGTGAGGGAAAAACTGAGCAAATATTGGCATCATTAGTTTCCAATTGAATTTTCACGTGAACTCTTCAATTCACCAACTGAAATGGGGAACAGGACCACCGGCAATGAGGCAAACAAAGTACACCGTACACCAGAGGCAATATGGGTTTTCAATTCAACAAGACTTCGAACACAGAAGCCCGGCGATGAAGTGTGTGGGGTCTTTCATAAATATTCTACAAAAAAAAATCTTTTAGCCTCAGAGATAGAGAGAGAGAGAAAAAAAAACCTATAAAGGGATCTAGGATACGGACGCCTCAAACAAAAGAGAAAGTTAGAATAAGGAAAATAAACTTAATTAGCTCTGCTGGGTGCCTCTAGTACCACACTTGAGCTATGAGTGTCTGAAGCACTCTCAAGGAGACCAGACATTATTTCATTTTTTTTTACCTGTTTAATGGTTGATTTTTCGCTCGTTTTTTTTTCGCCCCAACAAGTAGGTAGGTGGATACTTGACTGTATCGGGAGGATATTGTATGGTGACGGTTTACAATCAAATTTAAAATTCAACTTACCCATAGCCTTTGGATCCAACTGATACGGAGGTATACCACAGTGCGCAGGAGGAGGCGTAGTGAGAGGATCACCGTTATGACAGAAAAACGGCGGTAGACCGATTTTATTCGCCTGAAAAAAATTAAAAAAAGTATATTTTATTTTTTCGTCAATAACATGTTAATTTAGAAAGGACAAAGAGAACCAATTTCAAGCAGTTAGCTCAGAGCAGTTCAATTGATGTGTTCCTATTAAAACAGTGAATATTAAGGGTCTTTCATTAGCGACTTGGCAACTTAAAACTTTCAGTGTGAACGAACCCTTCAACCGACTACCAAACTGTCAATGCCAAAATATTCAGTAAAATCAACATTTTCATCATAGTGAAGTCGGAAGTACTCGAAGGACCAACGTTTGCAAATAATTAAAATTTACAACCGGTCGGCAAAGGTCTCTCTCTCTTGCGATAGTGACCTTGCAACGTCAAATCTTCGTATAGTATCCTCTTGGTGTTGTGGAGTGTTGGACATCCGCATCCCTACTTTGGCTACTACCACGTAATGGTCCGAGTCTATGTTGGCAGCTCGGAACGTTCCCATATCCAAGATACTGGAGGCATGTCTGGCGTCGGTCGCAACATGATCAATTTGGTTTTCTGTTTGTTGATCTGGAGACCGCCAAGTCCCCTTGTGTATGATGAAGAAACGTATGCTGGCAATGATGACATTTCGCCCCGCCGCAAAGTCGATTAGAGTCCGTTTCCGGAGGTGTTGTCGTGCTTACCGACTGTAGAGCTAAAGATTCGAGTTTTTTGATTCGGCAGATTGAATTCGAATTGAGGATGCTTGGGCTTGCCATAGTCGAGACATTTCATTATAAAGGGTCTTTCATTTGCGACTTGACAATTTCAAAATTTCTCTGTGAACGCACCCTTAAACCGATTACCGAACTGTTAATGTCAAAATATTCAGTAAAATCAACATTTTCATCATGGTGAAGTACACGAAGGACCAACTTTTACAAATAATTCAAATTTACTACCGAAATTCCGAGTCGGTGGTCGCAACTTTAAGAGCGCTAACGCCAATTTTCGGCCGTAATTCTGCTCCCA
This sequence comes from Portevinia maculata, assembly GCA_949715645.1. Taxonomy (NCBI): domain Eukaryota; kingdom Metazoa; phylum Arthropoda; class Insecta; order Diptera; family Syrphidae; genus Portevinia; species Portevinia maculata. Next base: position 7,831,867 of record OX454529.1, read on the forward strand.
GTAGAGAAGCAAGTCTAGTGAAAAAATTTGAGTCAGAATATTCGATGCTTGATATTGCCGTGCCAGTGAGGCTACGTTTTGCCAGAAGTGTGGTGAATATTGCTGCCGTAGAGGCGTCCGTCGCAAACCAGCCAAATCAGTCAATTTAACGGCGTTCTCAAGAATTGCGGCTTTTCCAGACCACATTATGGCGAAATTTGCGTAAGACTCTTGGCTTACAAGATCAAGTTGACGCAAGAACTACAGCCACTTGATCTTATGAAGCGACGTACGTTCTCGAATCGGGCTCTGGACATGATGGAAGAAAATCAAGAATTTGATCGCAACATCATCTTTAGCGATGAAGCGTATCTTTGGGTAAACGGCTTCGTCAATAAACAAAATATGCGTTACTGCACAGGTGAGAACCCTCATGTGCTTCATGAAACAGCACTTCATCCACAAAAAGTCATTGTTTGGTGCGGTTTTCATGCCGGTGGCATCATTGGGAAGTTTTTCTTTCATCGAAAAGACCGTCACGTAGTAAATTGTATTCGACACAGAGACATGTTGGAACGTTGGTTTTTTGAGCAATTGTACATGAATTGGACATCGGTGATATGTGCTTCCAACAAGACGGTAAGCTACACAGCGGGTGCAACAATCGAGTTGTTGAAGCCTCAGTTCGGTGGACGTGTTATCTCAGGAAACGGAACCGTCTATTGGCCGCCGAAATCGTGTGACCTATTTTTATTGGGCCAACTTTAAATTATTGGTCTATGCGAACAAGCCAGCGACGTTAGAGGAGCTCAGAGCCAATATTGAACGAGAAATAGGTATCGACCGCCGCATACGTTCCCGTGGTGGACATATGAAAGAAGTCGAATTCCATTCATAAATGTTTTGATAGTAATTTAAGCCTCCACTCAATTTGTTGAGATATCTCAAGTAGTTTGCATTTTATTTAAAAAAGAAGTTGTCAAGTCCTTAATGAAAGACCCTTTATTTGTCTCTATGAAGTTAACTTGAACTTGGGTCGTTTCAAATTGTGTCGACATTTTGTGGACCATAACCCTGCCGTTAACTGGGGTAGGCCTGTACTTCAAAACTAACCGAGAAAGGCTCAAGAGCTATTACGTGTCAAAGGCAATGAAAACAGAGCTGTGGTAGTCACAAACTTTGGAGAACAATAAATGGAGACTGTCAGTGCAAAAGGAGCGCTAAAACTAAAGATTCTGAACTTGTGTTATTTCTTAGACCAATGCTTGTTCCATTTTTTTTCCCTAAAATAATCGACTGGAGAAAATATAAAATTCCCAATTTTTTGTTGTAAATTAACAGATTTTATGTGCACTTGCCAATGTACTCCAGGACGAGGCTTCAAGTGCATAAATACAGTTCCATATGTTGGATGGTTGTTCAGGATAATTTTAAGCAAATAAAAATACATTTCCTCACTTCCTCTGGGCGGGAGGGTGCACATTTTGTACGAGTAAAAGATGCATACCGGGCATCTTTTCAAGCAATACCTACACTTGCTTCTGACATTGCTCTCATACATTCTATGCATGGTGCTAAGGGATATTTACATTACACAAATTGCTTCGTTTTCCGTTCCTCATTCAAGGACATTTACAAAATAAAAAATCTTTTTTTTTTCTTTTTTTTCTCAAGAAATGGTAAATTGTGAATTTGTGAATTGAGAAGAGCCTTAAGCTTCTGTTTTCAATACAAAGATGAGAAAGTATGTACTTCTGATAAATAAAAAAAAAAAAAAAAATCTCCACATGTAAGAATAATATTTGAAAAAAAGAAGAAGAAAGAAAATAGAATAGTGTTCTATGAACAACCCTTGAAGTCTGCCATTTAAAAAAGAAATTCTCACACCCCCTTTCGCCGTTCGCCTATGCCAGCAATTGAAACTAAATTTAAGGGAGAACCAAGAGACGGCTACACAGAAAACCAGGCAAGCAATTGAGGAGAGTACACAACGGTGATCCTGATGTGCGTGGGGTGTTTTCGAAAAGAGGGCGACGAGAGAAGGAGAAAATTGTATTTTCCTTAACAGAAAATTTCAAGATTGCTTTTTTTTTGCTCGCTCACCAATCTATCCGCCCACAAATCTATGCAGGATACACCAATACAGTCAGCCGCGGACCCACTCACTCGCTTGCTCGCTCGACGACGACGGCCATCAAGGAGCAGCCCACCATGATACTTCTTTTGCGTTTGCTTGTGTAGTGAAGTTTTGCTATATCACCCTCTCGCTGAACCACCCTTATTTTTTTATTTATATTTCTTTCTTTTAATCCACAGGAAACAGTTAGACAGAAAAGGAAAGAAAATCCCGTCTAATAGACATTTAAAAAAAAAATATACAAATGTTCATCCGTAAAAAGTTCACTGTTGTTGTAATGACATTTATTCTTTTATTTATGCCAGCGTTTCCATGTGAATCTATGACGCGCATGTTCCTTTGCTGCAACAGTGTGAGTGGTGAATTTTTGTACTTGAATTATTTCTTATCTGCTGGATTAAGCGACGAGTAAGCATTTTTTTTTGTTCGTCCTGTAGGCTATCATCTGGAAGGCTTGCTGCATGAAATAATGTGAAGAAAATTCAATTAAATCCTGCTTTACGACAGGAGTCAAAGGCGGCTTAGTGGGCTAAGTCGTTAATGTATTGGTTAAAGCGGTTCGTTGTCGTTTCCTTTTTTTGTAAAGGCAACAAAATTACAGCAATCTCTTCCGCATCAGAGTTAAAAATACAAAACTCAATCGCAAATGATGGTGAAAAGTTCGAATCGCGTTAGTACTAGTAGGAAGGTTTACTACTGCAACTATACACAGAGCCGTGTACAAGTACATATAGATATTGTTAATGTTTTTTTTTTTTTTTGGGTAGTTTAGCTACACGCCTAAGCTTATGGTGCCGGGGTTGGCTTACTCCTTGTCATTTAATAGCTGATTTGGTTTTGGTTGGTTGGCGATTGCTTACTTTTACATTCTTAACTTTGCCAAATGGAATAGAGTGTGTGCGTGGGTGTGCTGATTCGTTGTGGGTGTTTGTGAAAAATAAAAACCGCACCAACACAAACGAATTGCTAGTGTGTCCCAACACCAGCAACAGCATCCGACTTAATATTGCTGACTAGACCTCTTAATACAACCACGATAGTTTTAGACGTCAAAAACAGTTTTTGAAAAGTATAATGTCCTGCGTATTGTAAATTATTGCATGCAGTTGAAATGGTGACAGCAATTTCAAAGACTTCGGGGTTTTTACCCCTTAAATGCCGCAAAAACTATTTAAGTTGTCAGAGAGTTTGTTTTTATGATTTTAAATCCTTGCACAGGGAACGCCGTATGAAAGCTAAACGAATACGTTAATACCGGCTTTTTGGATGTGTTTTGCGGAAGGTAACCCTCTTGGATTGACCTCAGCCTAGAACCATGAGTGCAGCACGTAGGTTAACCTTGCTGTTTGCTGGTAAAAGTTTGTAAAATCATTATGCATTAGACCATTGCAGAGTAGTCCTTCACTCAGTATGCAACCAGAGACGGCTGTTATGGGATTAACCTTCAACTTTCCTCTTGACACGAGGACAACAACTCACCCAGTTACTGGGAAGTTAAAAATTAGCCAAACCAAGTCGTAAAACTGCAACTGTTGTAGAATAACTTTTCAGTCATGTTACCATGAAACTAATTTCATTACCTGTCTAGGAAAAAGTCGGGAAGTTTTGTTGCGATTAATGGGGGAAACCGCGTTGGAAAAATACGAACATGGTAATTTGAAAATTGCCATTCATTTTAAACTTTCGAAAATTGATTAGAAAAGGTTTTTTGCTAGGTGCTTTATTTTAACAACTGCCATGACGAAGAAGTGTTGTCAAAAGTGACGGCATGACTTGGGCAGTTACATTTAAAACGGTCTACAATGGTAGATTGAATTCACTACAGAAAGTCCTATCAAAAGCACGAAACCTATGTCCTCGCTAAGAAAGAACGATGGTAGCTGGACAGAATCATACGAGAAAACGCTGGTGGCACTGACAGAAACACATTTCCCAGAATGTACTGATGTGCACGATACAGACAGGGAATGAATGCAGATACAATCGACGAAATTATCGATGAGAGAAAAATAGCCTGAACAATCAACCCGTTTGCCTATTCAAAGCCCCAGGAGTAGACAATATTCGGCCAATAATGCTTCAAAAGTCTGAGGCAGATACAATCCCAAGGCTGAGATGCATCTACTCAAGCTAGGTGAGGGTAATATTTATCCCAAAAGCAGGAAAAGCCGCCGACACAACACCAAAGGACTATAGACCTATTAGGCTGTCCTCATTCCTGCTGAAAACAATGGAACGACTAATTGATCTGTATGTAAGACATGCTATAGGCGACAACTACCTCTCGAAATCGCAGCACGCATACCTGAAGGGCAAATCTACAAATACCGCACTACATACGGTAGTATCAGAGGTAAACCCTTAGCTCGTATACCATTGACTCCAAATCAGTCATGTACTGCTTCAATACCCTACAAATACTCGGAGCAAGAAACAAGACCAAATTATGGTGGGTTCCGGGTCATGTCGGGGTAGAAGGTAACGAAAAGGCCGACGAACTGGCCGGAAAAGGTTCAGAAACACCTTTCATAGGTCCCGAACCTTTCTGCTGCACTCCTAGATCAGCAGCAACGGCAGCAATTAAAAGCTGGGAACATAGAAAATGTATCTATCATTGGGATAACATCCCAGGTCTAAGACAGGCCAAACGAGCCATTCGGCCCTTCAATCATAATGCCAGCAAATGTCTAAACCTAAGCAGGCATGATATCAAAAACCTAGTAGGTTACCTTACTGGTCACCACGGTTTAAGATATCATCTACACAAAATGAGAATAGCAGATTCTCCTGAGTGCCGACTCTGTCTTGAAGACGACGAGTCAGCTGAACACATTTTATGTGAATGCCCAGCCCTTAATGGAATTAGAAAGAAGATCTTTCTCAGGGAACAATTGAGCCCCGAGGACATAAAGAATTCTTCTACAAGTAAAATTGTCCGCTTTACACGGAAAGTGGAAATTTTACTAGTTTAAAATTTTTCTGGCCCATACGGTACAAAAGATCTTTTAGGTCGAAGTACCCCCCCTTTTATAAATCGCCTTGGCGAACCAGAATTTAAAAAAAAAAAAAAAATCAGAGGTAAAAAATTCCTTAGAACACAAGAAATACACCTTGATCGCGTTTCCAGACTTAGAGGGCGCCTTCAGCAACATTGAGCTTGACGTGATTCTGTACAGCCTAAGAAGGGGCCGTCTCAATGGCAGTCTCTGCGACTGGAATGGTCTTATGTTAGGCACACGGCGGATTAAGTCTAACTTAGGAGACATCATGCATTGAGAGGAAAGTCAGCAGGGGAACACCGCAAGGCGGCGCCCATCTGCCTTCCCTACCATCGTACCGAATATGGCCAAGACGAACCCATGACGAAAATCCTTCCCAAAGTAAATAACTCAAACTTCTTTGACCTGCATTATTCAAAACAATCCGTCAAACACCGTCCAACTACGAGCTTCCTCCTGACCTGACCTTACCACATGTTAAATGCTGGTTTTAAGAATTTATTTATTTATTCAATTATATTTTTTTTTTTTAGATTTAACTAAACTGTTTGTATTAATAATAAATATTAAATATTGAACAAAAACTCGGTTAATTGCAACTCAATTAGAATAAGTTTTCTGCTTCTTTTCATTTACGTTAACGGCGAGGTTACAGACTGAATTAGATGGATCATAACCTGTTCCACTGTACTGCATCCCTACTGGTCTGTCTTTTGTTCTATTAAGCGGGAAAAACATTATTTTCAATAAAGTACACCTATTTGCATAGTTTTTCCTGAGATAAGAATGTCCTCTTTTATAAGGCCATTAAAGTTATATTGGGGTTATCGTGTCAAGGGTCAGTGCGAAATATTGGTTCAGCAAAATAAGTAAATATTTCGGTAAAACACGGTTAATCCATTGCCAACAGCGAAGTAAAGTCGCAACCAAAATGCTCTTTATCCCCCGATGAAATGAGCTCTTTCTTTACACCGTCTTCCGCAGATTTGGCTGTTTTTTAGTTTGGACCACTTCAACAATGATTTGCAAAACTTAAGTTTTACCTTCGAATGTTTCCATACCTCGCACATATTTTGAATTTCTGTATTTATAGCTCTCAGTTTCCCGATCTTTGGAAAATTGCAGAAGCAATTCGTATTCCTAAAAAGTCGATCCCTTCCAGCCCAGCTGACTTCAGGCCTATCACTATTTTCTGTTCCTTATCAAAGGTTTTTGAAAATATCCTTTGTCATCAAACGCAGCAGTACCTGCCTAATAACAATAAACTTTCAAAATTGAAATCTGGTTTTCGCAGCAAGCATAGTCGCGATAAAAGTGACTACCGACATTCCAGCTGCACTAGATTCAGATGAAATAGGGGTATCGGCTTTGTAAGATTGTTCAAAAGCCTTCGCCAATACTAATCGAATACCTGTAACTTCTCAGTAACTTCCGTTCAGTTACTCTATACCTATCTACACAACAGGGTCCAAACAGTGATGACAGAAAGAGGAGTTTCAAATCCAAGAAGTAAATGTACAGGTGTTCCTCAAGGTTCCGCTATGGGTCCGCTATTATTTACTTTATTTGACAAATATATAAAGAATTAAGTTTTCTTTTTTGAAATTAGACCCTTGCCCTATTGGCTGACACTGCGACCTAAAAGATCTTTTGGGTGCTCCCAAAAGACGAGTGACCCCTCTAGTGACGACCAATCTTAAGTGGCAGATTATCATAGCTGCGCCTGTGAACGTGTCTCCCTGTGAAAGATGCGTCGTCTCAACCAATGGAGAGCTGGGCACTCACACAGAATGTGCTCAGAGGTTTTCTCGTCCTCCATACAGAGTCCCCAACATAGTTAAGAATTGCAATATTCGGTGGCGGCTGTAATTATCTTTTTTTATAATATCCACGGTCCAAATATCAAACGAAAATATCCATGGTCAAAATATCCTTTTTTTTTGTGAGTAGAAGAGGTGTCCAGAGTTTTAATTTTTGTGTGTCGAAGAGGTGTCGCGAGTTTTAAACTCTTTTACCCGAAAAGCGGGCCACCCAAGTACTGTTATTTGATTAAGGGATGTTTTTTCCAGAGAAATACTTGCTACGGGGGATATTTGGAACGTGAAAATTACAAAAAAAGATTTAAACAGAAGTAATCGCAGTATTCATACTCGTATGTATGTCGGCAATGTTCTTTTTTGTATCTCACTTCCAGTTCGAAAATTGTATAGCAAGAGCAAACAAAGACCTTGAAAGTTCAAGTAGTTGAACTGAACTGAAACTTGATCCTGATTAAACTGTCAGCATCATCTGCTCCAGAATCGTAGTAGGACCCTTTAGCCCTTGAACAGATTTTCCTTGAATGGAATTCAGATTGAAGTTGTCAAAGTAGTTAAGTATATTCGATACTTTGTCAACTCTTCGCTTACCTGCTGTGACGCAACTAAGGATACTATCAGGAATGTCAGATACCAGCTATGAGGTGTAAGGATGCTTCGTATCCGTATGAAACTTTAAAATTCCACTTCTAACACAAGTTTCCGGCACTGGTTTAACGGAAGTTGTAAAACAGTTTTTCCTAGTGAGTGACGTCAAAAACTGTCAATATTCTATATCCTTCGAAAGCCAATTTCATCCCATTTTAGAGGGTTCAATGAAAATATGAAGGTAACGTTTTAAAGGGATTATTTTTTTATCAGATCTGTGTCCTGGAATGCTTAACGCGCCACTAGTGTAGATAGTGTCTCTGTGAGCCATGGTGTTATTGAAAATTTGAATGGCTTTGTCCTCCACCATCGATTTTGCTGGTGCCTTCGAGTAGCTGCCGCATTCAGGTCCCCCATCATCAGTTCACACCGCAACGGGTACGCGGACATACGTTGTTTGATTTGTGGGAACAAGCCGATGCGTGAGACCGATTTTCTGCTTCTTTTCGTTTACGTTAACGTGGGGTTATAAACTGAATTAGAAGGATCATAACCTGTCCACTTGACTGCATCTTTACTGGTCTGTCTTTTGTTCTATTAAACGGGAAAAAACATTTTCACTAAAATACACTTGTTGTCATGAGAAGCCTTTTAAATTTGCAGTCGGGACAAGGGTCAAATTGTAGGTCCTTTCCACTTCTCAAAGAAAGTAGGTTTAGGCCCTGTTGCCGTTAATGCCTAATATTTATTTTTTACACCTATTTGTATGTATTTTCCTGAGAAAAAAAAATGTCTTAAAAGAAAACCCCCTTCTATAAGGCCATTAAAGTGTTTAGAACACCAAAATAGGGCGCCTATAACTTCGTACAACCAAAGGACTTGTACAATTTAGTTATTCTCATATCGACGAGTTTTAGTAATGCGATTGTCACTCATTTGTGCCTTTACTGTTTCCTTTTCGAGTGATTCTATCAGCTCATGTGCGCTAAAGAAAAATTATCATATGCTCCGCTCGTAATTGTAATGGGGTGGGATTTCGTTTTCGTTCATATTTCTTCCCACACTCACACTTGACTTTCTTTGTTTCAATTTTTGCAAATACTGGGTGGTGGGGCGGTGGTAGGGGGTGTAGATGCCTTATGCGTCACAACCATTATGGTATAAGAATGCAAAAATAATAAAAAAAAAAAAATGGTCACAATTACACATAATATTGAATGAGTGGAGAGTAACAACACATCACTTACAGCAGCAGTGGCGACAACAGCAGCATTATTATTATTATGTATAATTGTTTTTTTTTGTTTTAAATATAAACCTTATAAGTTATACAAGTATGTGACATTATGTGTGCGGCCTTTAATCATACAAACACCATCGTTCAGCCAACCTACTGCTACGTAGTTTCATATGTCCTACCCAAGCCCATATACGAGGTTTGCATATCTATCAACAACACGAGCGCTGGATTTATTTTTTTCTTTTTTTTTTCTTGCTGTGTTTTGTAGTTGTGTATATATATTTATATTGTGTTTTCCATAAGCAATGAAATGCTTTCATCTTTGCCGCCATTCGATATATTCATACGAAATCGTACTATTTACTTACGCTAACGTATGTTACGTAGGTAGTCTTATTATCTGTAATTTCGTCCTCAATATTGTTTTTACATAAATATACATTTTTTCCAGTTAGTCAATTTGTGTTGCATTAGAAATGAATGGAAAGGAAAACTTTTGCAGGTCTGAATTCGACTTTGAAATATGTGTGCTTTGTGTGGAGTCAAATTACTTACTTTATAGATAGATACCTATGACTTGCCGTTGGATATCTGTAAAGGTATGGAGAATATTTGTATGTCTAGCGTGCATGAGGCGGAAATAGTATCAAATGTATAGTTCTTGGTTATTTAGATAAGAATGTTTCTGGACTTGCATCTGGATCACTTAGTGGGAATCGGAACAGTTATTCATGTGTTTTTGATGGGATTGACGCGAATTTCGTTACATCCGTGATTTCATTTCTTTCAGCTAACGAACTGAACTTTGAGCGTTTTTTTTTGTTTTAGCGAATTTGCCGCGTTTCTTTGAGATATGTATCCACGGCTGCGTATAAGAACGATTACAAGAATCACGGCCAGCAGTCATCCAATTTTGTTTGCAACACAAATTATTGCAAGTACCTATTTGGAGAATGTATCGAAAGCAGCCAAAATTGGTGTTTCCGGTAGTAGGAATGATGCAAATTGTAATTTTGATCTTGACGTGCTCAATGACATTTTCCTATAGTAAACTTCGATTTGGGTGTAAACTCTGTGGAGTCGGTTCCAACTTTCGATGACTTTAAAGTGGCAACAGGAAATTATGTCACTGGTGAAGATGGTATACCAATCCGTTTTATCAAACTAATTTTACCCCATATTGTTTCTCATTTAACTCATATTATTAACCACTGTATAACAACTTCGACCTTTCCCCATCCGTGGAAAATAGCAAGAGTTTTACCAATCGCAAAAAAAAGTCAATCCGATCTCTGTTGGCGATTTTAGGAATCCGTGCTTATCAAAGGTCTTCGAGAAACTGATAGCAAACCAAATACAAAAACACCTGTCGCTTTATCGGTTGCTTAACCCACACCAGTCTGGTTTGCGGGCCAACTATAGTTGCTCTACGGCAATGGTTAACATTATTGATGAAATAAGACACAATTTTGACACTTGTCACTTTTCTATGTCTGCTCGACCTTTCGAAAGCATTTGACAAGGTTAATCATGATGTCCTCAGCTGGAAGTTAAAAAATCTTTTTGGTTTTAGTGATAGGGCTGGGCAACTCATTCGTAGCTTCCCCTCTGGCAGGCTGCAACGAGTTCTTTCTGGTGAAAAATTCTCTGCATTCAAACCTGTTTATCAAGGGGTACCTTAGGGATCGATCCTAGGACCTATTTTGTTATAAATGACCAACCGTCCGTATGCAAACATGCAGCTGTGCACCTCTATGCAGATGATGTGCAGCTTCACTTAGCTCTACCAATGAATGATATAAATGGCCTTAATTCCCAACTGAATGAGGATCTAGAGAAAATCCACAATTGGGCTGAGGTGAATGGTCTATCACTCAATCCAGCTAAATCGCAATGCTATAATAAGACCATTGACACCAATAATTTCACTGATTTATGGCTCGCGAACAGTAAGCTGAATTCAGCAGTAACAGCAACTAGTCTGGGCTATGCAATCAATAGAAATTTATGCGGATACAACCACACCAATGTTGTGATTGGACGTATCTACGGATGTCTTCGCAAGCTTTGGCATAGTGCTAGCTTCACACCGACCGAAGTTCGACGAAGGCTGGTCTTAACCTTAATCTTGCCCGTGATAACATACGCTGAGGTGGTTTATTGCTCCCTCGACTCTTTCTCCCAGAGGAAGCTTCAAGTACCCTTCCATGATGCTGTGCGATACATTTATGGCATTCGTAGGTACGATCATATTTCCGAACACTCCAGAAGCCTACTTGGTTGCACTCTTCAACAATACATCAATGCGAGAAACTGTGTATTCTTACATAAAATCATAAAAAATCAATCACCTTCGTATTTATTCAATAAACTTAATTTTTCTCGCTCTGAAAGGACTTTTAACATAAATCTACCTTACTACCGTTATTCAAACTCGTCTCGTTTGTTTTTTATTCACACTGTTAAATTATGGAACTCAATGCCCTGACGAATTAAGACAGTCTGTAGTGCTCCATAAATGCCTTTTGCCGATTTCTCCCATTTCGCCGCATTTCTTTTTCTATTTATACCCATTCCCTTTAGATATCTTCCCATCTATTTCTTCCGTTGCAGGTTATGTTATATTGTTTTTAGTTTTAAGTAGTTGTCAAAATCTATCTGACTGTAAAGTACTAAGTACTATAAAAGATATAAATCTTAATGTACAAACCTCTTTGTTCAATAAGAATAAATTGAAATTGAAATCGCTGGCTATACAATAGATGCGTTTCTTTGATAAATGTATCAACAGCGGTGCTCGAGTTTACACGTCAAATAACAATAATATTGTATCGCCAGCAATACTGAGGATAGCTGCCGATATGATTCCAGGGCTGCTTTGGATACATGCTGCAAATACATATAATAATTTCTGTTGCAAACAAAAATGTATGGCTGCTGGCTATGATAGTTGGGATCGTTCTTTTGGGCAACCGTAGATACATTTTCCAAAAAAACACGCACCTAATGTGGTTGTTGTTTTAGGTGGAAATTCAAGCACTTCTGTGAATACATATCTCAAAGAAACGCACCTATTATATTCTCTCCAAAGATGCGCCTGAATGAAGGATAAATTAATTTTAAGTAGAGATAGATTGGACTCTTAAATTTGAGAGTTTTAAATTGTTTTAGAATGTTTCAAAAATGATACGAGTAGTACAAGTCTAGTTTAACCCAAAAATTGAGGACGAAAGACGAGACACACCACAAAACCTTGGAATTTCATAAAAAAACGAACATAATCATTAAATGCAACATTAACTTTGTAACTACAGTCAAAGTCAATTCAGGTATCTATGCACCGACCAAGTAAACAAGAGCTATCAATCGGAACCAGGAGGCGAATCTCAATGGCTGCCATCTTCAGATGAGTTGCTACGTTCCAAAGACGCTGCCCATCTCCGTTAACATCGTGCGCGATGAATCGGAACCAGGAGAAGGATCTGAATAGCTGCCATTCTCTAATGCATGCAAAATATGTACGAGGTATGGAAACATTCGAAGGTAAAACTTAAGTTTTGCAAATCATTGTTGAAGTGGTCCAAACTAAAAAACAGCCAAATCTGCGGAAGACGGTGTAAAGAAAGAGCTCATTTCATCGGGGGATAAAGAGCATTTTGGTTGCGACTTTACTGTTGGCAATGGATTAACCGTGTTTTACCGAAATATTTACTTATTTTGCTGAACCAATATTTCGCACTGACCCTTGACACGATAACCCCAATATAACTTTAATGGCCTTATAAAAGAGGACATTCTTATCTCAGGAAAAATTATACAAATAGGTGTACTTTATTGAAAATAATGTTTTTCCCGCTTAATAGAACAAAAGACAGACCAGTAGGGATGCAGTACAGTGGAACAGGTTATGATCCTTCTAATTCAGTCTGTAACCTCGCCGTTAACGTAAACGAAAAGAAGCAGATAACTTATTCTAATTGAGTTGCAATTAACCGAGTTTTTGTTCAATATTTAATATTTCTTATTACTACGAGCAGTTTACTTAAATCTAAAAAAATTATAATTGAATAAATAAATAAATTCTTAAAACCAGCATTGAACATGTGGGAAGGTCAGATCAAGAGTTGGACGGTGTTTGGCGGATTGTTTTGAATGATGCAGGTCAAAGGAGTTTGAGTTATTTACTTTACGAAGGATTTTCGTCATTCATATGTCATATTCGAAGGAGAGATCCTACAAAAAATGTCAAAAATATCAATCAACATTTCCATACAATCGCAAAGGAGGGGCACGCCTAAGAACTTCTGGATCACACAAATGCAGCAGCACCAGCATTTGATTGGCCTTACTGACGAAGTGATTCAAAATCGAGAGGCCTGATGTTATTATCTGAGGTCGAACCGGTGAGCCTTAAAAGCGGCCCAGTAGGAACGCAGTAGTGGCATGGTTATGATCCCTTTAATCCTGATCATAGACTTAGCGTCGTTTGAAGAAGAAATAAAGTAAGTAATTGCAATAAATTGAAATTGAATTGGTTCAAATTAAGCCAGGCCAAGTAACAACTTAGGTTTATTCCAGGTCCCGCGTCTTGCAAACGTCTGACAAACATCCAAGAGTACACATTAACATGAGAAGCTTCTTAAATTTTTCGGATTCGGCTTAAAATTGTAGGTCCCTTCCATTTCGCATAAGCAAATTATTGGAGAAGCTAGAGTGAACGTAAAGTGAATGCGAAATAATTTCTGGGCAACCATCTTTGACCAAGTCTAGAGAAGTGTAAGGTTGGAATAATCATCGATTTAGGAAAAATGCCGATCTTATACGCACGGTCGGCTTATTCGGTGGCCTCTAACCTGCACAAGTTGCCTGCAAAGCTGCCTACCCAGCTGCTTTTCAAGCTGACCGCAAGTTGCATGTCTCTTCAAAAGCGCGCAGCGATCTGCTCCATTTTGGAAGAGAGGATCCTGGACGCTGCCTCAACAGCCGATTTAGAAGAAACTAGCCAAAGCCATGTAATGAGCATTGGTGATGGTATTGCTCGCGTCTATGACTTGAACAACATCCGGTGGAACTCTCTTCGGGCTTAAGGACTATGACCTTGAAATTGGAATCCGATAACGTTTGTGTTGTCGTCTATGCTAACGACAAGCTGACAAGCAGCGGGTCAAGCGCATCGGTGCTATTGTCGATCTTCCACTTGGTGATGAGCTCTTAGGTCGATGCTTATGGCACCACAATTGGTGGTGAGTCAAGGATCGTTTCCGTGTGGGAATTAAGGCCCCTGGTATCATTCCAAGTGTCTTATCGTGAACCTATGCCGACTGGTATCAAGGCCGTCGATTCTTTGGCCCCCTTGGAAACATTGTATGAGTTCTGTTCGGCAACACCAATGGTGGCGAAGATATCCACTGCCGGTGCACCAATGTCAACCTCAGTGTTGGGGTCAAGGGGACCAGCAACGAGTGTCTTGGCTATTTCGGCAATTTATGCCTTATTACAGTTCATCTTCCAGTTGCCACCAACACAAAATATGAACCCTTTTGTTGTACGTACAACAAAATATGAACCCTTTTGTTGTACGTACAAAGTTTTTTGCCTTGCACTGAGGCGATGCCGATCAGAAACAATTGTTGAACCGAGGTGTTCGTCGTACTGATCGTCTTTAAGCAAGGACATTACGTGCCAATGGCCATTGAAAAACAAGTTGCTGTCCGTGGTCATCGCAAAGATCACAAAGTTCGAAAAGAAATTTTTACAATACATCAAGACCACCGAGCAAAGTCTGCTCAACCAAATCGGAAGTCAAATCTCCCCACCGGTGATGCCAAGCTTAAGGATATTGTGGCAAAATTCTTATCCACACAATGTAATTTAATTCAATGTTCCATCAAAGCGCATTAGTATCAAGCAGTCCCACAAACACTACCTACTGATAACGGATTAATCAAAACTCACTTAAGTGTCCCAAATAGAGCTGGTTTAAGGGCCCTGTATGGGCGGTTTTTGTTTCATATTTTCTTAAAACCTTGCTATTGATTGGTATTTTAGTAATGCGTGTAAACTTTTCTCGCACACTTTATTGCGTCGACTTATTATCGATCATAAAGAACTCCGAAGACTCGTACAATTTTCTATTTTTTTTTCCACAAGCACACAGTTTTTTTCGTAAAGTAAACCCAAGATTCGTTTAAAAATAGTCATACACAAACGACCATTGTTGTCTTCTTATAGTTTCGCAACGCAAGGAAAAAAAAACTATAACTTTAAAAAATGTATTTTATATTCTTTCCGCATTTAAATGTTTACTGTATGAACTTTTCAATTAAAAATGTCCCATTTGACTAATTTAAAATGTCGACAGTGTAAATCTGTGAAAAATAAAAAATCCAAAAATGTACTAAGCCCATAGATACCTCTCTATTCTGGTGGGAGTAAAACAAAAAAATCTCATGCATAATTTTTTTTTTTTAACGAATAAACTTACTATCA
This sequence comes from Portevinia maculata, assembly GCA_949715645.1. Classification (NCBI taxonomy): domain Eukaryota; kingdom Metazoa; phylum Arthropoda; class Insecta; order Diptera; family Syrphidae; genus Portevinia; species Portevinia maculata. The sequence continues at coordinate 7,847,116 of OX454529.1, forward strand.
TAACTGCTGATTGGTGGTTTGGATATACCGGTGGACATAAGTTCTAAAATTAATAGAAGAATTTTGTTTTCTTATGTTATATAGAAGACGCTTATTAATTTAAGAAAAAAAAAAAATTCTTAAGACAAATCATTCAACACCGATTTTTCATTCGCCAAATTATTATCAACAAAAAAAAAAGTCTAATGTGAATATGTAGATACATTCAGGAAAAAAAACACCTCTTTCTTAGCCATCATCACCAAAATCGTCCAAAAATGTTTATTTATATTCGAGAAGATCCGGAACAAAAACATAATCAAAAAAAAAAGCAACACCATCCTGCTTTCCTGTCGACATCTCTCGGGGGGTGTACCAGTGCGAGAACTTAAAGTGTCTACCAGCTCTCGCGCACACCACTCATTAAAGTATCTGACATAAATATAGGATACAAAACATATTTAAGTCAGCATTTGTATCGATGTAAGGGTTTTACACTGTGCACCTCCAATAGTTAGTAAGTACATGATCATCTATCTTCTTTGTCAAAGCGTTGTTTGGATGCAAATCCGGTGTTTATTTTATTTTTATTGTTTTTTAGACCAGGAAACACTGCCAGGTCATTTTCGTGTATGAACAATTAATTCGTTTCACCAGTTTAAAGAAAAGATAGATTACTTTATGGAATATGGAAATTATGCGCGACGACGCTGCAAATAGAATGCTTGTACGATAATCGTATCTTCGTATATGTTTTGTATTATTTTCTTTTTTGTCTGTTCCGTTCTGTGCTATCTACACTGCTGTGGTCGCCTCGCTGAATTATTTCTTGGGCGATGTATTTTTAGGCAATTTATTATATCCGCCATTAGGTTGGAAGACAAATTGAGTACGGAACCAGAAATAAGTTTGGGCTTAGTAGGTGGGGAATGCTGAGTGAATTTCACAGCACTGCGATTGGAATTCAATAAAAGATGTAGCTAATAATAAGATTGTTGGTCAATCTACGTCTTGCCAAGTGTAAGTGGTCTTTGTTTGGTAACCGACTGTCTGTTTTTTTTATTATTTATTAAATGATTTATGAATTGGGAAGTGATTTATCGGCGATATTTGCATAATCTTTTTTTTTCCTCCTGGTTGCATCGCTGGAGTGATGTTATCTCGTTAATATTGAGCGAAGGAACTTGTGGATGTGGCGGCGTATTCAACACAGATACGCTTTAGCGCCAGCAGATTACACAAACTGGAAATTGTGCGAGAAAATTTACTATCAACAAAATAGCGTATTTATCAAATTCATGAACCACTTGTGGGATTTCATACACGCAACAGTCTATTGAGGAACCAAAGAAATATGCCGGTCTCCGAAGCGTTGAAAACATTTTGGGAGCCGGCGAATGTAATTTTAGCTTCTCTGGATACTTTATTGTCTTAATACAAGGACACACTTAAATCTAACATCTTAACAGTATCTTAAGGGATTAATTATCTACACTTAAGTCTAACTGGAAATTACGCGTATTTTAGGAGGTCTAGGAGGTGTGCTAAGGTCTTTGAGGGGAGTTTTAGAGACTATCTTCGCTTAAGTGTAAGTCGAAACGGTCGGTAAAAGTAGTATACAGGTTCGTTTCTTCCTTCGTGCAAGTGCGAAAATGTTTTGGTCCCATGGAGTATTCCACGCGCCCCAGAACAGGGGGAGATAAATCACAACCAGGGAGCGTTGAGCTAGCTGCATAGTGATTGGACTTACCTAAAGAGCTAACAGCTGGAATATCATTGTAAATGATGGATGACGAAGCCAAATTTTTGATGTTTCTAACAAACGCCCAAAAGTTGTTGCTAACCCGTGGGGCTTTGTAGTATTTTTTGCCTCCATTTTTGCTCGCAGGAGAATCTGACACGATTAATGCGGCATTGCAGTCATTTCTGGCTCGTTTAAGCCTGATCACAGCCTCACCGGTATTAAGAAAGAAGAAGAATGATGCTTTTGAACTTCATGGGATTAAGGAACAGGCCATTACGTTCCAACCAGCGGGATATTTCTTCTAAGGCTTCGTTTATTGTGTATACACACTCTTTGATCAGTCCAAGAGGACAACTTTTGTATAGTTAAACATCGTCAGCGTACATTTGGATTGAGGATCCTGCTCACTGATTTAAAGTGCAAAAAGAAGAGGTCCTAAAATTCAGCCCTGAGGGACCCCTCTAATGAAAAACGAAGAGGTCCTAATATCCAGCCCTGAGGGTCCCCTCAAATAAAAAAGAAGAAGTCCTAATATTCAGCCCTGAGGGATCCCTCTAATGACACAAGAGGAGGTCCTAATATCCAGCCGTGAGGGACCCCTCTAATAAAAAAAAGGTCCTAATATCCAGCCCTGAGGGACCCCTCTAATGAAAAACGAAGAGGTCCAAAAATCCAGCCCTGTGGGACCCCTCTAATGAAAAACGAAGATGTCCTAATATCCACCCCTTAGGGACCCCCCAAATGAAAAAAGAAGAGGTCCTAATATCCAGCCCTGAGGGACCCCTCTAATGACAAAAGGTGAGGTCCTAATATCAAGCCCTGAGGGACCCCTCTAATGAAAAAAGAATATCCAGCCCTGAGGGACCCCTCTAATGAAAAAAGAAGAAGTCCTAATATCCAACCCTGATGGACCCCTCTATTGGAAAACTTGGTATCCTATTGCCTACTGAAAATGATTGTCTTCTATCAGGAAGAAAGGATGACAATGTCATGCGAACGTCTGACAAACATCCAAGAGTATCAATTTTTTTTTTTTTTTTTTTTTATAAAAAGCGCGCACTAAAGGAATTTGTTGGGACCCTTATAATGTATTAGCTACACAGCGCGGGCGTTAAGGAAATTAGGGTGAGAAGAAAAGGAGAGATGCCGATGCACGTTGGTTTTGAATGTTTGTAGGTTATAATGTGTAGGAAAAATGGAGTTGCTGATTGCCCCCCGTCGCGGGTGGACGCGTATCAATTGTCATACGAAGCTTCTCAAATTTGCCGTTCGGATTCGGCTTAAAATTGTAGGTCCTTTCCGCTTCGCTAAAGCAAATGTTTGAAGGAGCTAGGAGCCCAAAACCTGTATGGCCGTTGATGTCTAATATTTTTTTTTTAATAAGATAGGACGACAGCAAGCGAACCGCGGTGTGTTTAAACCGGTAAAGCGCCGAGAGTTTGCGGCACAGATTATGGTGGTCCACAGTGTCGAGCGCTTTAGAGAAATCAAGAAGTACAAGGAACGTGACATGGTCATCATCCAATGCAAGTCTCATATCATCAACTAGGTACCTATGTTAGGTTAGGTTAAACGGGGACATTTCGCATACAGCACTAGGCACTAGCAGAGCCCATCGCGATACCTAGGGAACCGATTGAAAAACTAGGTGCCTACATTTTTATAATTATTTTATTAAGGCCACTTTTGGAAATCCTCATAAAGCCAAATTTCGACCTTTTGCAACCGCACCTTTTATTTCATATACCGAATGTCTGAAGAAGCAGGTCTTTAGGTCTTCTTGGGGCTTTCAAAGTCAGAATAGCAGTATTATTTCGAAACTTATGACAGGGACAACGTTGTAAGATCCAAAACTTCTTCACGATCTGTGGTAGGTTTGTACTGCACACATTTACAGCCAAGCCAAAAGCAAACTCGCACTCAAGTGAGTTAAAAGTGTACCCTATTGCGACAGACCTGTCAAGTCAACCGTTTAAACTTGCCAGATGTATAAAATTTGTCGTCTCACTTTGCGGGAGGCAAAAAGATTTATGGTTATAACAACAGTCACTATTTCTACTTTGTTCCATTTTCAAACAACAACAAAAAAAAAACACACACACACAAAAATTCAACAAAACACAGCACAATGCCAAACACGTTGAACATGACATTTACTGCTTTTATGACTTCTTCGAACGAATAAAAAACCAATTTGATCTTCAGAGGCAATTTATTAAAAAATGCATTTTAATTTCCGCAAATACGAATGAGAAAAAAACAAATACATACAACAAAACACCCACCCACATGTCCAAAAGCCAGTTGTCTATATCTTCTTGGTCATAAATTAAAGCAGAATCTGACAAATCACTAAAAATAAAAGTAAGGAAGTTTCTTAAAGGGGGCTCAACATTGGAAAACATAGCAAATTTAGGAATCAATCAATCAAGACAGAACAATAAAAGCCACAGTTATGGGGGTAAATTTGCCAAGCGAAAGATTTGTTTGGAATATATTTTAATAGACCTGCTACAAGCACACACAGGAATGTGTCATTCTTTGCTGTTCTGCGAAGAGGCAAACCTCTTTTTAGACAAAGAAATTTGGCATTTATTTGGCACTAGCGGTAGACGGGTATCTGCCGGCATTTGATATTAGCATCGCCCTTTGGTTGGGCATTCCAACCATATCCGGTACACTGGTGGTGAGGCCCATTTTTACATATGGCGCTGCTGTATGGTGGAAGGCTACCGAGAAGAAGTGCTACCTAACAAGCCTTAGCAACATTCAAAGGAAGGCTTGTATTGGGATAATGGGATCATTAAGGATCTTACCCCTGGACATACATATATTGCAGCAGCAAAGCGGTTAAATATGGTTTGTGGTCTTTCAAGTCCTACGGAGCCGCATCCGCTGAGGCACAATGGAGTGCTTCGAAAGAAACAACAGCTACTGACTATTATTACCCGCCATCTTCTTCAATAGGAGATTCGTTACCAGAATCCCCGAAAGAAACGAATGGATCAACAAAACGGTCACAGCAGAAGGCGAGATAACGAGATCTATACCGACGGATACAAAATGGACAGGCATCTTCTTTGAGACTCTGGGCATGAGTGAATCATTCACAGTCAGCGATGAATGCAGCGTGTTTCAGGCAGAGACAGCTGTGATTACTCAGGATACGGACCGGAGATGGATGCATCTATGGCTCTAGAATCTGTACGAAGTCCGGTAAGCACACATGGAAAATCGACGTTGAATCCATGAGTAGAACAAACCAACCCCGTTGGACCAACCTCTAAACATGCAGACGCACAAGGGAGCTCTGGCCAGTGGTAAACAAAGGGAGATCTAAGCCCATGATCTTGCAAAGCGGCAAAGATATTCGCACACTGATGGGAGTCGTCACAGGAAACTGTATAGTTAGTAGAGCGACTGCGCATTGTTGGGTTAGGTTAGGTTGGGGTGGCTGGAGTGAAATACCGCCAAACGAAATAACGCCAAATTTAAACCTGTTGTGGGATCTGCTTGTGACTTCGCCAATCTACGTCGTCATTGATATTCATGAAGTAGATCCCATAAACAGTGCAATGCCTAAAGGGGGCATGCAGCCAAATGCGTGCAGTATTAAGAGAGCTCTTAAAGCAAAGCGGGAATATTGCGAGGAGGATCTCGCGAATATACGGTTTAGTGAATTAACGCCAAACGAAATAATTCTTTGATGGATAACTGCATGAAAAAAGTGATTCCTGTGAAATCCTCTAGGAATCTGAAAACATCCCATCCCTGGTACTCTAAAGAGCTCAAATCGATACGAAACAGACGTAATAGGGCTTGGAAAAACTATTTAAAAAGTCTCTGCCAATCAGATCTTGAACTCTATTTCACTTTGTTCAATAAATCTTTATCCTACAACTTATATATTGACTATATAAGTAAAATGGAATGCTCTTTAAAATTGGACCACAAACTTTTTTGGGGATTTGTCAATTCTAAGAAAAAACCCATGGTTATCCATCGAAGCTTACTTACAATAGTTCTACACCTGCTGATTCGCTAGATGCAAGCAATATGTTTGCATATCATTTCAGTAAGTCATTTAGGGAGACCCCTCTTCACATTGATGATCAATATTTTAGTTATCTAACTAGCTGTTCCCAAATAAGTTTTAGTAGTATCTCATTCGATTTGGAAACAATTTTAAAATGTATTTCTTCTCTGAAGAACGGCTATTCATCAGGTCCTGATGGTATTGCACCGATTGTTCTTAAAAAATGTAGTCATGCAATTGCTCCATATCTTTAGTATCTGTTTGAATTGTCCATTAGTACGGATAAATTCCCTAATCTATGGAAAATTTCTTTTATCACATCTGTATTTTTTAAAGAAGGCGAACGTGGTGATATCACTAATTACAGGCCTATTTCAAAGCTTTCGTGTATTTGCATTTGTATTTCTATTTTATGTATAATTCATGTTAACACATAGATACTATGCAATCTTTTAAGTCTGTTACAGTATTGACATTAAAGTATAAGTATATTTTAGAATTATATTTTTTTTTTATTTATTTATTTATTTATTTATTCACAACAATGTTATAATAATACATCTTTGAATAGGAATGGATATTGAATAATATTAAAATCATCAAGAAATTATAGTGTAGTGGCAGTTGATATTTTTAATTAAAAAAATAAAAATAGTGTTAACTGTCACCTCAACAAAAACGGGCTCAACAAAATTTAAATAAAGGTGGGGTAACTAAAGACTATTAAATCAAGGAAATTACACAATATAACAATAAAAAAGTAATAATTTAACAAAGGTAAAATACCATATTAATACAAAGAAAATATCGTAAAAATACAAATTTGCGGCAAGAGAAAGAAGAATAGATTGAACCAGAAAAGAAAATTTAAGATAATTTAAAACTACCACAATATAATAAATTGTTTAAATATTTAGGACTGTACATTTAAGAGATCTTCTATATCATCAAATTTGAACCTATATAGCCAATTTTTTAGTTGTGTGAAAAACATATTTAGTGAGCGTATTTCTCTAAGGAACTGAGGTAATTTATTAAATAGGCAACAAACAAGCACTGAATAAAAATTACGAAAAGATGTAGTACGAAATGCAGGCACAGACACTAGATTCAAGGAAGTACGAGGGCCTGACCTGACCTCTTTACTGAAACAGCAACACTGCTCCTGTCAACAGGCATCTGTCAGTTGATTCCTGTCAAAATTTAAACTTGCTGCGTCAGTTAGTTTGTGTTTGACAGCTATTTTTATCAGACTACTCACTAATTTGAGGAGAAAATGGAAAAAAGTGAATTTCGTGTGCTTATTAAGCATTATTTCTTGCGAAAAAAAACCATTACCGAGACCAAGGCTAAGCTTGAAAAAGACTATGGGGACTCTGCACCATCGATTTCAATGGTAAAAAAGTTGTTTACTGAATTTCGTTGTGGCCGTACAAGCACTGAAGACGCCGAACGTCCTGGACGCCCAGTTGAGGTCTCTACACCCGAAACAATCGAAAAAATTCACGATATGGTGTTGGCCGACCGAAGATTGAAAGTGCGAGAGATTGTGGAAGCCGTAGGGATCTCGCATGGCTCAGTGGTTTCAATTTTGAATGATCACTTGGCCATGAGAAAGCTTTCCGCAAGATGGGTGCCGCGTTTGCTCACAGTCGACCACAAACGCAATCGTGTAACAACTTCACAGGAAGGTTTGGCGTTGTTTAGTCGCAATATGGAGGAGTTTTTGCGCCGTTTTGTAACCGTGGACGAAACATGGATCCATCACAACACACCAGAGACCAAACAACAGTCAAAACAGTGGGTTTCTAAGGGTGAATCGGCGCCAAAGAAGGCCAAGGTGGGTTTGTCAGCCAATAAAGTTATGGCGACTGTTTTTTGGGATGCACGCGGGATAATCCACATTGACTACCTTCAAAAGGGAAGAACAATCAATGGGGAATATTATGCCAACTTATTGGACCGATTCAATGACGATTTGAAAAAAAACCGACCTCATTTGGCCAAGAAAAATGCAAAAACCAAGACAATGCAAGGGTGCACACATGTGCAGTTGCCATGGCAAAAAACCATGAATTGGGCTATGAATTGCTCCCTCATCCACCCTATTCTCCAGATTTGGCTCCGAGCGACTACTTCTTGTTCCCAAACCTGAAGAAATGGCTTGGTGGAAAAAGATTTGACTCCAATGATGAAGTCATCTCGCAAATAAAGGCCTATTTTGAGGACCTCGACAAATCATTTTTTTTGGAAGGGATAAAAAAATTGGAGAAGCGTTGGACAAAGTTTATAGAGCTCAAGGGAGACTACGTTGAAAAATAAAAAAAATTTTTTATCAAAAAATCTGTGTTTTATTCCAAAAGTCACGGACTTATTGACCCGCCCTCGTACCACAAAGATTATGATTGTTAAGGACTCTATAATTAAGGTTGCCGGATCTAACAAAAAATAGTTTTTACCCTTTAAAACAATATAAATGACGAATTGGAAGAATTTTCAAATAACAAAACAGTGGAAAACTATGATGAATGCGATTTTTTCGGCGTGTCAATGGGCGAATTTTGAAAATATTTGCACATGCGCATCAAGGGCGCCTGGAGAGTCTATATTATAAATTTTAGCTCCCTAGCTCAAACTTTGGTTTTTTGTCGTCCGACCTGAAAATCTGACGATGACGGTGACGCTCGATATTTCCAACTAGCCCCTACCGAGAGCAAAAATGTTTACATATCAAAAAAAAAACAACGACACGCGGTAACTCACGTGGATAGGTATATACACCTGTATACTTTCTCACAAACAGCTGCTTGAATCTTGTCAATGTACCTTCCGCAAGTAATAAAAAAAAACTATACAAAAATTGATAGTAGGTAATCTATTTTTAAGATGGAAATGAATAAATAAATTATTGCGACTAATATTATTTAGGTGAGCGGGAGAAATATTATTCATAATATCCTTCTTTTTGGCTACAGATAAACTAGAGACAACACTTCTTTCAAAGTCATTTCAAGAACTGCATCGAATTAAAACAAAAAACACCCAACAAATAAAAAAACAAATCGAAATCAACACAAACATCAAGGATAATTCATGAATCCTTATAAAGCCTTTCAGCCGTAGGTATTATCCTTGTCTATTTCTTATTAAGAACTAAATCGCATCACTAGGAATTTAAGACTTTATATTCTTCATTTTTTTTTTCTCTTGCGAAGAGAGGAGGAGAGGAGGAAGCAGTATAAAATTCCATTGTTTTTTTTAAATATATATACACTTTTTTTGTGTGCACATTTTAATGCATAGAAACGCTTGACAACTATCCCAGCAGCAGATAGAAAGAAGAACCAGTAACTATAAGCACAAAAGTTCCCCCCACAGCAACTACAATTGTTCCAATTGTAAGAAGCACCTTCCTATTTATTATTTGTGCCGTCTTTAAAATATGTCCTTAGGCGTTGTCATAGACACAGTCTACTGTGTTCTCTACGTCATGACAATGGCGTTATTATCTTTCTGCAGTTATTACAATATTTAGTTTTTACTCAAAAGTGGTGACGAGTTTGTTTTTTTTTTTTTTTTTTTTTTTCCTTTTGGCCTGACTTTTCTTGGTTTGAGTTAAAAAAGTTATTTAATGGAAACCGTTCTTGGTGTGCTATTATTTTGATGAGGAGCCCTATCCATCTATCTGCATAATTTTTGTATTTACATTTTCTGAATGAAAAAGAACAGATTATTTGTTGCACTTTAAATATATATGTGGTTGTTGTAAAAAGGACTTTTATTGTTTCCTAAAGGAGATCCATTTTTCTATAGAACGCAATTCTTTCTTTTTTTGTCTATTTTTGTCTATGCACTCTCCCTACGTGTATTCTTTAGTTTTGATTTAGATGTGTTTCGTTATCCTACATTTTATTTCATTTGCTTTGTCATTTATACTTCTGATGTTATCCATTTGCAATGTGAAGTGTTGGCTTTCTTAGTCTTGGATGTCGTTCACCCCCTCCTCTAACAAGTGACTACAGCACAACTACTAGTAGATACTAAGAAGTATGCAGTATGTTTTTTTTCATCACTTAATATCTGAAAGTATCAATTTTCCGCTCAAAGGCAAACGTAAATGTCATTGGCAGGAGGATACGTGTCCTTTTCCATTCATCGTTTGGCGCATGACGTTCAGAGTAACGTTATAACACGAAACGACAGGGGTTTGAGTTTATTTTAACTTTTTTTGCCAACAAGCGGCTTCATCAAAGGAGAATTAGACAGAATCTTATGATTTGTGAAAGTAGGTCGTTCTCCTAAAACAAATGCTACAATCTGGAAAAAGGGAAAAAGGGAATAAAAATGCAATATATCCCCATCACATCATGGATAAAGATTGCAGGGCACAAGATATGTGGAATTCCCTACAACGACCTTGCTAGAGCCAAATCACTGCTTGGAAAGGACACAATCAACACGGCGAAGAAACATGGTTTTGGAGAGTTCAAGCTAAGTAACAAGAAGGCGACACTCAAAGCTTGGTTAAACTGCTTCACTCATATTGGAGATGAGAAAGTTCGCCCGAATTGGAATACAGACTTTGCAAAAGGGCTCGCGAAGAGAAGATGCGCTCAAATTCAAGCAAAGTGTGTGCAGGGCCTGTATCGGGGGCTAGAAGAAATCTCTATCTAGGCTATCCACGAACTCCGACAGACCAGCTTGAACAGCGACACCACCATTTTCAAAATTGCCGCTCAGAGAAGGAGGAATGCCCAGGAAATCCGTTAGCCTAAGTTCATTAACAGTGCTCAAGGGCTGCTTCTTGTGGATGACGAAAAATAAGGTGGAGTGAAATAACGCCAAACGAAATAAGTTGTATAAGGGTCATTCTTTTACAAACCGTACAGATTTGAACAAAATATGACCGACACATTTTTGATTTGCCTGAAATTTTTTTCACGGGTTCTATATCAATTAAAAAGAGACACGTGTTTAAGGATTTTTATTTATTATTTTTTTTTGAAAATATAGGGGGTTGAAATTTTGAGATTTTCGTGATTTTTGCCTTGGAGACTCATTTTCAAAAATTCATAACTCCGGTTCTTTTCAAGCTAGAGGAAACTCTTTTTTCCATTGTCAAGATAAAAGAGTGAATTTTAAGAAAAAAATAGTTACAACAAAATTTATTAAAAAAATTATATTGTTATAAACAATTTAATTGTTTAAATCAATTTTTAACAATGTTACCCACCACTTAGCCTATTTTAAGTATAACCATCGTATTCTACGTCAAATTTTACATATAAAATGATTTTTTTATCGATGGAGAAATGATTATTACTATTGCAAAAAAATTAAATAAACTAAATTATAAATAAATAATGTTAGTTATAGTAATAATGTTAATTATAGTAATATTTATTTATTTATTTATATTATAGGTATATTTCCCCCCAACAACTATGAATTCAGTATCTAGTCTAAAAGATTGTTAGGTATCTGATTGATGAAAATAAACTAAACTAAACTAAAAAAAAAGAAAAAAAAAAGATTTAGGGATATTTTGTTTTTAAATATAGGAACCACAGGACCTTTTTTGTTTTTGCTAAAAACCGGCTGTAGCTTTAAGGAATAATCGAATTCATTCAAAAATGTTTAAATTCACTCCGGCCTAATGGTCATGATAATATTAATATTTTGTTAAGTATTTTAGAACGAATAAATAAAGAAACAAAATAAAAATAAACAAACATTCATGCAAATGCATATTCGACAAAAGAGCGCGCGCCATTTGACCGTTGTGCAACTCCATACATAACCCAAAAACAAAAAACTTTGTTGTTTTCCATTTAATTCAAATCTTGCGTAAATTTTGGGACACCCTTTAGCAACTACTCCCGATTTCTATTCGGCTCGATTATCAAGAATGCACTGTACTGTCAAATTTACTGTAGAACCGCATCTGTTTCCATTCCTCAACAATGTCTTTGTTCGATTGCAATCTTCGTTGCTTTGAATTCTATTCAAAACACAGATAATCTCATCCCTATCAGGGTGAAATGAAACTAAAGTCAGTGGGTGTTGATATAGGCAAGCTCCTCCCCTCGAATTGCCATTTATCAGTAACAAATCAAGAAATCACCCCTTAGCCGTAGCCTTAAAACCTGTTGAACTCGGACTGCAGAGGACATCATATAAGACTAATTGTATATGTATAATGTACGTGGAGGGCATTTTTTTAAATTGCCTTCAAATTAATATTCCCCATTGTTTGATAGTCAAACAAATATCCTTGGAGGACATTTTGTATCTGAATTTCAAAAAAATGTTTTTGTATTAATCATATGAGTTGGCATTTTGCGTAGTCAACTATAAACTCCTTCCTTCATTTTCTGACACATTGTGTATACATGTGTGAGCCCTAGACTAACACGCAGTGAAAGTTTTTTTTTTAAGGAAAAGATACACACTGATACCGGATAAACTATAGACGCATCTTGCGGTGGACTTATAGTATTATGGGAGGTCGATGAAGAAGTAATGTAAATAAATACAAAAGGCAATGTTTACAAAAGGGTGAAAAAAAGGTAAAGTAAACATAAAATAGAAATAAATACAGGACCATCTTCTTGTCAGTGTACTTTTGCCCAACACACAAATAAATAAATAATAACAAAAAAAAATTCAATCCTTCGTGGTCCGTCCTACATTATACACGCATTGTTGGGATAGACGACATTATCCTTTCCTTTCACCTATACCCTTGGAAAGTAAAAAAATATTACATAATTGTATCCTCTATCTAGAGGAATACAGTGAAATCTCTCTTAAGCGGACAGCTCGTGGAGTGTGGTTTTTTGTCCACTTTAAAGGAACGATGACAACAAATATCGCTGAAATGCATGACAGAATCCATTAAATGTCGAAAAGTATGTTTAAATGACCGAAGCGAATTGAAATTGAATTGGTTTTCGAGGCGAGTTTTTGCTCTCACCGCATTGAGAGAATGAATTGAAGTCGAATTCAGTTTCGCTCTTCCTACTGAATAGTTGTATTTTACAGCCTTGTGTAAAGGGCGACAAAAGTCGTAGTCAAATGAATACAACAAAGGAAAACAAAGATGGCGCACAATCCCTCTCTCACTTATCTAACTCGATCTTTCAATTCGCGTTTGCACGCTAATTTTCAATCCAATCACATACAATTTTCTGATCGGATTGAGTGAATCCTTCAGTCAACGTTTACATGGAATTCAGATCGGATTGAGTGAATCCTTCAATCTGCGTTTACATTGAATTCAATTCGGATTGAATTGAATTGAATTGAGTAGAGATTGAATTTCTCATGTCAACGGATTATAAAAAAATTCCCGGTACAAATTAAAAAAAAATAGTTTTGCCTTGATTTAAGGGCTGGGCAAACCGATTTACTGGGAAAAAAATTCACACGATAGTCACGTTTCTTTGAGAATTGTATCCACGATTTTAAGAATTATGGGCCGTAGTTACACATTTTTGTTTGCAACACAAATTATTTTACGTACAGGGTGGGCCAAATACAAGTTTCTTTTTAAAAATGCAATAAAATGAAACAAATTAATTTCTTCCCATGAATTATTTCTTTATTAGTAAGAGCAAACATTCCTATTAATTATGGAATACAACGTCGTTCAAGTGGCTGCTTTGGCTGGCTTTGAAGTAGCGCATTCTGTCACTCCAATTTTCGAAGACCTTGTTGATGGTTTCGGGCTGTAGCTCACGTATTATGATATTGGCCTTAAGTGCTTGAATCGTTTCCGGATTGTTGGCATAACATCGGTCCTTCACGGCTCCCCACAAAAAAGTCCAAAGGGGTCAAATCGCAACTTCGAGGCGGCCAATTGACATCGCCGAAACGACTCATAACACGATTAGGGAATTTGGTGCGCAAAAGATCGATTGTGGCATGGGCTATGTGGAATGCCGCGCCATTCTGAATGAACCAGAGGTCGTCCCAATCCATGTCTTCAATTTCGGTAAAAAAAAAGAGTCGGTTAACATGGCTCTGTAACGCCCACCGTTGACCGAAACGTTGTTCCCAGACTCATTTTCGAAGAAAAATGGTCCAATGATGTCACCACTCCACAAACCGCACCAAACTGTTATTCTCTGTAGATGCATTGGCCTCTCGACAACAACGTGCTGGTTTTCCGAGCCCCAGATGCGGCAAATTTTATTGTTAACGTAGCCGCCGAGATGAAAATACGCGCCTCGTCAGATTTTCGCCCAAAATCGTTGTCCAATTCAAGCTGCTCTACGGCCCAAACTGCGAGGCGACAACGAAGGCGAATGTTCGTGCGCCTTCAATTGCGAGTCAATGGGACTTTGTAAGCGAATAATCAGAGATCTTTGTGCAGAATTTTCCTCATGCTAGTAAGTGGAATATTGAGCTTTTAAGATCGATGGTGAGGTATTGTTCGTAAATTGAGTCTCACACTCTCGGCTACAGCAGACACATTCTCGTCTGTGCGCACCGTACGACGACGGAGACCATGAGTGTTGTCCACTAGCATACGAGTCTCACGAAATTTGCGCACAAACTTGCGTACAGCAGGCGCGGTGGGTGCTTCATTTCGGCTAAAACTTCTTTTCAAAAAACACACTGTTTGGGCTACACAGCACTCACTTTGGAAATAAGTTTTCAATATTTTCCAATGTTGCTCAAGCGTAAGGCGAATCATTTCGTTCCGCGGAGGTATGATACTGACTTTCTGTCAAGATTTCGAGCGGGAAACAGCTGTCAGTGTCAAAATAACCAATGATTTAAAAAGCAACCACTAGATGGCCCACCCGTTTTTTCAACTTTCATATTACTCTCTTGGTGTTATTTATTTCTATTTCCAAATTAATTATTATTTTTCCTTGCATTTTTATGTTGCTCATGTTCCTCTTTTTCTATGCTTAATACTCTTTTATAAGATATGTATCTTATTGTACAACGTGGCGCAAAAATAACCTTCCGATGTTTTTTGGCTGCAATTTAAAAAAGAAAATCAAATAAATAGTCACCAATATTCCGCGTTCTGAAGCAGTGTAGCGTAACATTGTTTATTAACGTGTATTTCGCATGCGTTTACTACACAAATGTCAAAACAGAACTGACGTTAGGGGCCCAATCGCAAAATTTATAGCATTTTTTGATAGGAGGATTACTTTTGCGCCACCTTGTATTTAAGCTTTCTTTGAAATAAATAAATTAATTAATAAAAAACAGGGTTATGGGCTGTGTTGACCAACCGCACTGCGACATGCTGGATGTAGCCGTGGTAAACGCATGGCGTCTTCACCTTGTAACTAATAATGACAAGTATAAGACCCTCATCATTCCAGTCCTGCTATACATATGGTGCAGAAGCGTGGACGTTAACAAAGTAAGAATATTGAAATCCTACCGAGAAAAAAGGCTCTTTCGTGTAAGATACGCGGTTGAGTACTCAGAGTTCAAGGAAATTACCGCCCGTGTACCGCAAGGCAGCGTTCTTGGTCCAATCCTGTTCGTGCTTTAACAAGACAGACATACCTGAAGACGAAGAGACAGTCGTAGCCTCGTTTGCAGACGATACGAGTATCCTCGCAACAGGTAAGACTGTTGAATCATCAACCGGAAAACTGCAATGAGCCTTGGACAAAGTATGCGAGTGGATAAGGATTTGGCGAATCATTCTTAATGAGACCAAGTCAACTCATGTCAATTTGACATACAGGAAGGTGAATTACTTAAAAATTTTCATCAACTCGTTGTCGTCAAATATCGTCGCAAACTATCCAGGAAGGACTCGCAAAACTAAGTGTGAGTCGCAGGCTCAAAAGAAGCAAGGCGAGCTCGAAATCAGGATCAGGATTGACTCGCAAAACTAAGTGGGAGTCATAGGTTCAAAAGAAGCACGACGAGCTCGAAATCAGGCTCAGAGACATGTATTGGCTTATAAGCAGATTTTCAAAGCTAAGCGGATACAACAAACTGCTTTTATATAAGCAAGTCCTGAAACCGTTTTGGACGTACAGTCACAACTTTGGGACTGTACCAAACTGAGCTATCAGCCTTATTGCGAAGATCAATCGACAGTTGATAATTGACTATTTTCAATGTGTGCTATTGTGATCGAACGATTCATTTGGTATTTTTGTCAATCGCATTTTTTTAATTGACTGCGATTGACAAAATCCTTTAGATTCGTTCGTTCACAATAGCACACATTGAAAATAGTCAATTATCCACTGTCGATTGATCTTCGCAATAAGGCTCTATATATCAACATTACAGGCATTTCAAGACCAAACCCCTCACAGCTATTGTGAATGCTCCATGGTGCGTACATAAGGAATTGTGTCATTCACAAAGATCTAGGGATTGCTGCCGTGAGTGACTAGGTAACAAACTTTGTTCGTAAATATCGTTCTCGCCTTCACGTACATTGCAACCATGAAATAATACGAATTTCATACGAGACGGACCTTGTGTACCGTCTACAAAGGACAAGACCGTTCAATCTAGTGCAGTTAGAACAAACCGCATGTAATGACGGTTTTATCTGGTGCCTGCGCTGGTAGGCTACCTGCCCAACGCGATGAATTTCAAAGCGTAAGCTAGTGCCTCTCTGAGCGGTGAGGTTTAGCACTTAGGCATATATCGGCCATGAATCGGGCATGTTACGGACATTGGTATCTTTGAAAGATTCATCCACCTGTCGACCAACAAACCAGCGCCTGTCCGCCGACTAGGACGACTCGTCAGTTTTGATAGCAGACACTTTGAGGAGTTCACTTGCCCTCGGTTTGCCAAAGCAAATGCCTTCCAAACTTCTGCAGGACAAAATTAATGCTCTGCCGAACCTTAATCTTCCCAGAATGGAATAGAAATCCGTCGAAGATACATTTTTTCCCCTAAGGCTGAATGGAGGAGAAGACACCACAATGAATTTCTAGCGATGAGAAGTTAGTTTTATTTTGCAGGGTTTAACAAAATCCTATTTGGGTTAGACCAGTGCGCTATATTTTCAAGATCCTTATTAAGACAGATAGCACCGTGCTCAATAAGACCGAGATTGGAACTCAAGTACAACTGCACGTCATCGGCATACATGTGAATCTTACTGTGCTTGATGATAGATGTCAGATCGTTGACGTACATTGAAAGAATAGCAGTCGGCCTAAAATGGATCCCTGTGGGACACCATTTAGGACCCAAATGGCATCCGATCGAACGTCACCAACTTGAAAAGTTTACTTCTTTTTGATCAATTACAGTCGAGGGAATTCGATTTTATTTATTTTTTATTTATTTATTTATTTATTTATTTATTTATTTCTTTCTTTATTTCTATCTTTATTTATTTATTTATTTATTAATTATTTAATTAATTATATTAATTTATTTATTTATTTATTTATTTATTTACTTATTTATTTATTTATTGGGATGAGGATGGTTAGATAGGGAAGGATGACAAAGGCAAAAAGAAGAAGGAAGTGAAAGATGGCGGCATAAGGGGCTGTTGAGGCGAGTAAGACAGCCATGGAAGGGAGTATAGAGAAAGAATCTCGAGCGTCAGTGCCATCTAGACGCAAAGACTGGCATGCTTTTTGTCTGTGTATGGAAAAAGGGTCAAGTACCACGCCCACCGACGAGCTAAGGATGGCGCCAAGTATGCCAGCAAAGACCCACAGCAACCAACAGTACACAACAAAATTTTATTAAATTATTTATTTATTTATTAATTTATTTATTTATTTATTTATTTATTTATTTATTTATTCATTCTTTCAACTCTGTACATTTAAGTTTAAAAAGTTTGATCGTATGCAGGATAAAAATATTGTTTACAAATTATTTCTCGTTTCCTAATTTCATAAAGTATCTTTAAGTGCCAATTTTTCACTCCCTTCAGTTTTCTATAAATGTGAAAGACGTCCTTCAAGTCGAACCTATTTTGGGATCCAGTGAGTGCGTTGACGGGCTTTGGAGGAGGCGATTTAACAGCGAATTCTACGAGATGTACAGCGACATCGACCTGGTCAGAAAAGTACGAATCAGTCGACTAAGATGGCTAGGACATGTAGAGCGAATGGACACCAACGCTCCGGCCCGAAGAGTCTTTGATTCCAAACCGGAGGGACAACGCAGTAGAGGACGACCTCGCCTTAGGTGGCGCGCCCAAGTGGCACTGCACCTCAACCAACTTGCAGTGCGCAACTGGAGGCGGTTAGCCAAAGATCGGGCTAACTGGAGAGGCGTGTTGGTTGAGGCTCAGGTCCACCACTGGGCGGACTGTAGCGCCACATAGATGGAACTTTTTTTTTGTCCGCATCCGCTCAGGAAGATTTTTTTATATTGAAAGTAATAGAATCCAGCCAGGGTAAGCCACCCAGTAGTCAGCCCTCAACCAGTAGTCGGCCTTTTTTCCCTTTTTTGCCTCTAAATAGTTGAAAACACAAGTATTTCCACCAAAAGAGAAGCAATCTATCAACATTTTGTTAAAGGTCGCGCATACATTCAAACTATAGATCCCTTACCCTTTGATAGAAAACTCCACGCAGTTGCAAATCCTTTTTAAAAAGAAACCCCGGCCTGTGTCACAGAGCTCCTGAGGACTCAAAAGCACGAGCCGTAATAACAATGGAAAGCATAAAAAAATGATTCGATAAAGAACTACTTGGACTCTATAGATTCTGGTGATATACTTCAAGATCCACATCGCATATTTAATGGAGATGAGACTAGGGTTAGTCTTTGTCCAAAAAGTGGGAAGGTTATACCTCGAGGGTATAAGAACGTATACAAGATCGCAAAAGGAAAAGAAAAAGAGGCTATAACGGTCCTTCTCTTTTTTTCCGCAAGACGAAAAACTTTGCCCCCGTGTGTAGTTTTTCCTTACGTAAGACCTGCAAAAGATCTGGTTAATAGCATGCCAGATACTTGGTTTTTAGGAAAACCTGACACCGGCTGGATATATTCTTTGACTATATTACTAAAGGATTAGATAAGTGGAAAACAGAACAAATATAAAAAAAACAGTCCTTGTCCTCGTTGACGGATACCCAAGTCATTTGAGAATGAATTTAAGCCAATTTTGTCATGATAGGCTGATTATTTTAAACGCTCTTCCACCGAACACCAACCATATAATGCAACCTGCCGATGTTAGTGTTTTCAAACCCCTTAAGTCAGAATGGAAGAATACTCTTCATAACTGGTCAATGCAACGTGAAAACATGAGCAGCGTTTTAAGTAAGTCGACATTCTGTCCTCTTTTAGAGAGAATTTCCAAAAAAGAAAATTTGGCAGATATCATCGTAAACGGTTTTCGAAAATGTGGGTTGTATCCATTCAATCCGGATGCTATGGATTACAAAGTGCGTGCAAAATAATAATGAAAGCCTAAAGAATAAGAGACGAGAAAATTCATTTAATACGCCATCAAAGTCTTTGACCAAAAAGGATTTCGACGCCGCCACAAAGGTCATTAAAGTATTTAAGTGCAGATTTCAGTAATGCTGGGATTGATGTCAAAACTGTTTTTGGCATCATTCAAATGGGGAAAGGAACTAAAAGCTTCGGAAGTCCATTAAGTCGAATAGTTGCAACACAAAATCAATCTCTGGTCAATACGCCAAATGTCCCCCCCCCCTCCCCCAGGGAGGTCCGAAACCGACCTGAATCTGAAATGCTGGTATTCTGCCGCCGAAAATTTGCATCATCTATTTTACGATTCGAAAATCCAAAAAAGATTGTAATGTGCAAATAAATGATTTCTCGTATTTTGTCATGCATAATATTATTATTATTCAATTCATGTTACTACAATATATTAGCAATAGTGCGAAATCTAGAGAAAATCTCAATCGTTTTTAAAATTTCGCGGTTTTTTGAAGAATTCTTGCAGAATTTCGTCTTCCGTTAGTCCGATTTCAGGATGGATACTCAAAGAAGCGAGTCCATTCAGGCGCTCCCGTCCTATTGTACTTCTAAGATAGTTTTTTATTCTTCTTAGGGTCGAAAATGATCGTTCTGGAGCTGCTGTTGTTACGGGTAACACTGCCATTACTCGTAAGAACGTGTTCACGTTTTTGAAGCATTTTTCATTGATAACCTAAAAAATAACGTAACCATTGAAAGTTAAGTATTTGATGGGTTATAGAAACTGATTCTGGAAGTAAAAATTCCGATCTGAAGTTACTCACTGATAGTGCATCGAGCGCATTTTGAATATCTTGATCAAAGATCCGTTGCCTCCACATTCTGATCTCTGAGATAAAATTCCTTTCTGAACAGTCCAATATTACGTCATAAAACTTGTAAAGATCTGCGCATTTTTGCTCATCAAACTCCTGCTTGGAAGGAAATAGTTGTCCGAAACTGTGGAAGATCGATTTGTGTTTTTCGAACCGACTTTGGAGATGTAAAATGGTAGAAGGCAATTCTGTAATAATCTTCGACATTTTGTGTTTCAACGTTGCAACGGTTTTTCTGTTGACTGCAGCGACAAGGCAATTTCATATTAAGAACAGTTTTCAGCTACATTGTCGTAAATGATACAAAAATTACGCTTTTCGTTGATATCATTCGTAGCATCATCAGCTAACTTTGTGGCAGAGTAGAGATCCTAGATCCGCACTGGGCCAAAGGAAAAAAGGAAGAAGAGGCTCGACAATAATCAATAAAAGGAGAAAGGTAACAAAAGAACGTCTTGAGGAAATTGAATGCGCCAACAGTGATGCAGATAACGATCTTAAAAATATTGGAGGCGACGAATGTACATTATGGTTCCACCTTATGTAAATGCACCGATTTTTGAGGGAAGGATGTATGGGGAAGTCCAACTAAAGCCTTCCCTTTTTAGGTATTCACTGCAATATTAAGCTGTCAATAAGACTGAAAATATTGGGGATGACTATTGGCTCTCGAACGGTTGAGTACTGCATTTTAAAGGCAAAAGTGTAAGTTTTTTGTTTTTTATTTATTTTTATTATAAATGCAATGTTGTTGAACTGTATTAAACAAAGTTTGTTTTATCTATTTACGTTTTTCTTTTATTTATACTAAATTATAATAATATGAAAAAAAATGTTTTCACTAAAAGGCTGACCACTGGGTTGGTTACCCCAATTGAATTTATTTTGTCCGTTAATGCGAGATTTCACTGTAGCCACAATTACAGCAAGGAAACAGAGAGAGGTAAGAAATGTTGTTTCAAGGTGAACAGTATTAGTATATGTACCTAGGTACTTGTCCGGTCGGTCTTTTTTTCCTTTTAAATGTTTCTATTTAATTTAAGTCCTACTGGAAGGAAAAGTGTAAATGTTTGCTTTGTGACATTATCTGAAACATCAAGAAAAAAACAAAAAAAAAACCTTTCAAAAGATTACGAAAATACGAAAATGACAATAAAAACAACCAAAACAACCTGGGTACATATTTAACAAGGAAATAGTCAACAAACTCCGCATCAGACTGAATCAATGAATCAATTATCACCTGAAAACATTATTTCCTTCCGTTCACATCCCAATAATTGATTGGATGATGGTCGACATTGGTGAGTGGATAGAGATAAATTAACTAACAAACCAAACAACCGACTAACAGCATTTGTAATGAATCAATTGGGTTTCCTTTGGATGTGCGGACAAATTGAATGGATAGATAGGTTAGGTACTAGTGACTGTGATCCTTGCCTAAATTCATCATCGAAACCGAATCAAAGCAAATCAAGGAAACACACTCACACTCACACTCTCGGGTGGTACACAATAGTAGTAGATGTAGATGAGCGCCGGTGGTGCATCATGTACGACGAAAATACAAAAGAATTATGTAGAAACTTTTCTTCCTTGATTTTTCTCATCCCCCTTTTCCGGTGAACGAAGAAAACAGAAAAAGAACAGCATCCGGCTCCTTCAAAATACCCTCTGCTCTGTATATTAATATCATCATTTAGAGTACCTGTTACACTTGGTACACAGGTTCTCTATGGCAATACCATCGCCTCATTGGATTCTCATTTGTTCTCGGTTTTGCTTGCTCCTCCCTCCCCCTCTGACCAGAGATTGGCAACAAACAACAGACAAGTGAGCACAGAATAACCATTTGTATTATTATAAGGGATGTAATGGCATTACTGCCGGCGCGGACCCTCCTTTCACATTTTCTATATGTATTTTCTTCCGTTATTATTATTTGTGTTATTGATGTGATAATAAAATATTTTTGTGGGAATATGATTTGTACTGCACAACCCCAACACCAAGTGTGAACATGAATGAATGGATGGATGCCTTGTATTATTGAGATCCTCTTCAATTTGTCATCGTAAATTAATGTGCTGTTCATTGTGGTGGTGTGGTCCTTCGTGGCTTTATGTTGAGATTGACAGTAATGACCATATTCTGGTTCACCGTAATTATATAAGTGGATAATTTTGTATTTTTTTCTTTTCGCCACAACACTCATATACGCAATGAGATGAGAAGAAGCGGACGAGGAGGAGGAGGAGAACGCAAAATTAGAGCAACGTCTTAATTTATCAATGGGAATATTAAAAATGTCAAAAGGTCAATTCAATCGATACTCGCGTATTATTGAGTGGTGATGGCCTAAGCTAAATGTCTACATCATCGTTGTGATCATTTTTTTTTTACTAATTTATGGGTGCACACACATCGTACATGAAATTGTGCGCTCGGCTCACTGAGACATGCTGCTCGCACGATAACATTTGCGGCGTATTAAGCCAAGCGATTATGTGTGTGTGTGTGTGTGTTTGTGCCATTATTGTGAAGTAGGTACCTAAAAGATAAAAGAGCACTTTGCGCGCCTTTCGAGTAATGTATACCGTACACGTCATAATTTACATATGGGGGCGCGTTCATGTGTTACCCAGCTAATTAGATAATTTGTTTTTGGAATTAAATAGCTGAACATGAAAGGTAGAAATGTGTTTCGGTTATTTGCATTCGAAAAATTGTTGAATAAAAATAAGAAGATGTCAATAATGACAGAAGAAAATGTGTCTAAATGAATACCGCTGTCAAGTTTCCTCACGAAAATGAAACTGAAGTAGGTATATGTGACATGCATTAAAGGGTGTTGAGATCAGTGATATTAGGCGTAGGGAAAAATCCTTTCTTGTGGGTAATTTCAGCTCAACAATGAAGCCGTAAGCATAAAAGGACCGTTTTTTTATAAATCAATCAGAATGTAGGTAATTTACAGCCGAATTAATAAACGCAAATTAAGGGTGAAATATCTTCAATGAATAAACTAGGTAAAAGAGAAATCTTAATAACAATTTTTTTTCTTAAGTTAGGTAATTGACATTGATAAACATGCGATCAACTAATTCGCCGAAGTAGGTGAATGAACGAGTAATTAGGTAAAAGTATAGCTGACAGCAATTTTGACAACTGACAGCGAACCGAATTGGCTGTTGGATGCGGTATCTCCATACAATTTATTACTTAACTACAGTTAGCTAATGCTTTTTATAAATGAGCCGTGAATTAACTTATAATCCACATTTTAGTCCCTAGTTATGTTTCATTTTAGTAAAGCTCCTTTCCGAACTAGTTCAAGAACATTACTGGAGGTCTCCACTCAGGAGATCAGTGATGCCAAGTGTAGGGGAAAATCCCTACTTGGGTGGAATTTCAGTTCAACAATGAAGCCGTAGGCAAAAAGGACCCTTTTTTATAAATCAACCAGAATTAAGGCAGGTACTTTGCAGATTACGAATTAATAGACGCAAATTATCTGTGCCAGCGTAACCGTGTCTTACACTTACTAACTTAAGATGGCGCTACAGTCCGGTGTGGACCTGGTCCTCAACCAGCGTCTCCAGCCAGCACGATCTTTGGCCAGCTGTCTCCGGTTTCGCACGCTAAGTCGGTTGAGGTCCCCTTCCACTTGCGTCCGCCACTTGAGTCGCGGTCTTCCTCTACACAGCCACCTCAGTCGTTGGACCTTCACTCTCCTGGCTAAGTCGATGTCGCTTTACAGCTTTATATTCTCATCCATTCACCGTCTATGCAGATGGGACCAAAAAATACTCGAAGGATTTTCTCTCAAACCATCCAAGAGTGACTTCATCCGCTTTTGATAGAGTCCATGCCTCTGCACCAAAGAGAAGGACTGGGATTATTAAGGTCTTATAAAGGGTCACTTTAGTTGTTCGAGAGAGGGCTTTGCTACTCAATTGCTTTATTAGTCCAAAGAAACAGCGATTGGCAAAAGTTATTCTTCGTTTAATCTCAGCGCTGGTGTCATTGCCTGAGTTCATTG
This sequence comes from Portevinia maculata, assembly GCA_949715645.1. Lineage (NCBI taxonomy): Eukaryota > Metazoa > Arthropoda > Insecta > Diptera > Syrphidae > Portevinia > Portevinia maculata. Next base: position 7,871,172 of record OX454529.1, read on the forward strand.
CGGATCCTACGTAGGCAAAGTCCTTAACCACCTCAAAGATATATCTGTCTAAAGTGGCATTCTGTCTGAGACGTCGCCGTCGGTGTTGGGTGTACTTTCTTATACTTCGTCTTGCCCTCATTGATCGCCAAACCCATCTTCGCCGCCTCCATCTCAATACTCTCAAACGCGCCAGTGACATCCCGCTGCGATCTGCCGATTATGTCGATGTCGTCGGCGTAGGTGAGTAGATGGACGGACTTTTTAAAGATAGTGCCTTGGTCGAATTTCGAAATTTACCAAGAAACAAATCTCCGATCAAACCCGAAATATGAACAACGATTTGGCAAATGTTCGGCACCTCACTTATCAATGACTGATGACTTCCCAGAAAATATCAGAGCCCTGTCGTTTTTCTTTTACTTCGACAACTTGTTTACAGGCTTTCCATTTCTCACATATCTGAAAGCAAAATAATACAATGCAACATGTACGATTCGTGAGAACCGTATTCCTCCAACTTGTCCGATAGAACACAAAACAAAATTTAAAAAAATGTCTCGTGGAATGTATAAATCGAACAAAATGTCAGAATTCAGAAACAGGGATAAGTTTAATAAAATGGGTTGATAATTCTGTTGCTTGTATTGCCTCAACGTGCTATGGTGCTTCAACTTCAACAGCATCTCGTTATTCGAGAAAAAATGGAAGGAAAGTGGGTATTGTTCGACCATGTGCAATTACCGAATACAACAAATATATGTGCGGTGTCGATCGTCGTGATCAAAATGTGAATAGTCACCGAATTTCATACCGAGGAAAAAAGCGCGGGAGCTCGATATTTATTTGGTTCATTCACGTCGCAGTATTATAACGCTTGACAACTGCAACGAGAATTGAAGCCATTATCCTAGTTGGAATTCAAAGGATCAATCGCAGTTTATTACTGTACACACTACGGTGAAGTACCAATTCAACCTGGGCCAAAGCGAAAACGACAGATTTGACGAAGAACATTCGACATGACAGAACTCATCATAGGTCCACTTGCAAAAAGAGGACGTCGCGCAGGTAATAATTGCAAAAGTGTTATGAGTCGGTGCTGTGTGAAATGCAATATTGGCCTTTGTGCCAAAGTTTTCAACACTCAGCCTTATTGCGAAGATCAATCGACAATTGATAATTGACTATTTTCAAATTGTGCTATTGTGAACTAACGATTTATTTGGTATTTTTGTCAATCGCATTTTTTTAATTGACTGCAATTGACAAAATCCTTTAGAATCGTTCGTTCACAATAGCACACATTGAAAATAGTCAATTATCAACTGTCGATTGATCTTCGCAATAAGACTCACTTTCACACCCCAAAGAAGTATTTATTGCTGACCTTTGACTTTAATAATAAAAACACTGGTGAATTTTCTGTAATTAATTCGTTATAATCTCTGTTTCCATGCGAAAGTTTTGATTTTTTAGGTAATCCTAAACAAGAGCCCTAGCAGTGCCAACGTAACAATACGTGCACAGCACATAAATTATCTTATCTGTATTAGCTGCTCAGGTAAAACTGAAATAGTAACAATTGCGGACACAGGGAAATCTAAGCGTGAATTATCTTTAATCAATAAACTAAATGAGAAATCTTAATAACAAACTAATTCACAGAAGAAGGCGAATTAACGAGTAATTAAGTTAAAAAAAATATAAGTGACAGCATTTTTGACAACTGACAACGAACCAAATTGGATGTTGGATGTGGTATCGCCAATTAATCTCTGGCCCTAAGATCAATAAGAACACCGCTAAGCACATTAATGTTTTGTTAAGATTATACTACTCGTACTTCACATCCTTCCTGTACTTACACGCATTTTCAATACTATACTTATGACCTGCTGTTTCCCAAGTGCCTGGAAGATTGCAAAAATAGTCCCCATTCTAAAAAAACTGGGAACTTCACAATTGTCCCCTGAATTCAGACCTATATCCATTTTGCCGTTTTTATCAAAAAAGTAATGGAGACACTTATCCATCATCAGATGTCATCTTATTTACAGCGTAATGCCCTACTATGTAGATACCAATCTGGCTTTAGGTTGCAACACATGTACTTCTGCGCTAAAGCTTTTGACACTGTGAATCACTCTCAACTTTTGTCTTTAAACTTAGAACTTTTTTTAATTTCTCAATGAGCGCTGCCAAATTAATTTCCTCTTACTTGTCAGGCAGGAGTCAAGCTGTTGTAGTAAATAATAGAATGTCAGATTTCATACCAAATTTTATGGGGTTACCACAGGAATCTATCTTGGGTCCTCTACTGCTTACAGTTTTCATTAATGATCTGCCTGGTTGTGTATCTCACTCATCAGCTCATATGTATGCGGACGATGTTCAAATGTATTTAAGCTGTAAGTACGGACTTATTGAGGATGCAGTTGCCAAACTAAATGAAGACATTGATAGTATTAATCTTTGGTCTGAAAAAAATTGCTTACAGCTAAACCCTAAGAAATCGAAATGCTGCAGTTTGTTTACCAATTGTTAGTTTAGGCAATGATATAATTGAATTTACTAATAAAGCCAAGAATCTGGGGATGACCATGTTGGTACCGTTATAGGAAAGATATATGGGTGTTTAAGAAATTTATCCATGACACAACACTTTACTCAGTTTAAATTTTAAAATATCTTTTTCCAAAAAAATTTCTTTTTGTTTTCTCTAAGCACAAGATTGATGCTTGCTAAAGCTCTAATTGTTCCAATTATTAGTTTTGGTTGCGAAGTTTACTGTAATATTTCAAGCTATTTTATTATATGGGTGCCAAGTATGGGGAAAATGTGCAAAGTGCCACATTATAAAATTGCAAACTTCTCAGAATAAAATCTTAAAAATGATGTTAGACCTGCCATGGCACTTATCAACCATACAGTTACATAGAAGAGGGAATGTTGAACTGATTTCTGATAGAATTCGAAAACTAGAAAATACATTTTTAATGAGGTGTGATTACTCTGATAATCCTATTATAAACCAATTATGTATGTATCTGAAAAAGTTTGTTTCTGATTCGCCTGGTAAAATATTTATATTTATTTATTTAATTCTAAGTTATTTTACATATTTAATTATTTATTTTATACTTAATTTATATTACGATTAATGGTTTTTTAAGTGATACCACACAATTTTTCCTGGTTTTAATTTTTGTTTTCCGTCAATTCCATTATTTTGTTTTGAATGAATAACCTTACATTCCTTACCACGTTAAGTGGGCGGCTGGAGTTACAGCGCTGTTTCACGGTTAGCCACAACCGATCATCAGACTCCTTCTGTGGTGCTGGTCTGTCTTTTTTCTTCATAATATACTTACAGGAGCAAAGTTTGTCCAAGAAAATTGAAATAAAAACTGGATAAACTCGTGGCTTCAATGGCACAGTGCATGAGTGCTTGCCTGAGAAGACGCTGGTCTAGGTTCGAATCCCAGTGGAAGAAATGGAATTTCGGGATAAAATGAAGGAAAAAGACAGACCAGCACCACAGAAGGAGTCTGATGATCGGTTGTGGCTAACCGTGAAACAGCGCTGTAACTCCAGCCGCCCACTTAACGTGGTAAGGAATGTAAGGTTATTCATTCAAAACAAAATTAATTTATATATTTATTTACTTATTAGCTAACCTATATGTCTATTTATTTAATTGTTAGTTATTCTATATATTATTTATTTATTTGTTATTTAATTTATATATTTATTTACTTGTTACTTAAACTAAAGGGTTTTTCAACAGGGACACTACAAAAGTAGAGCGACAAGGACAGCAAACGACGCCGAACTTCTTGCCGCTCTTTTAACATTTCTCTTCAGTAAGGTTTGCCATTTTATGATGGAAAGATATACGAGCCAACAACGAGTCGAAATTATTAAAATTTACTACCGAAATTCGGAGTCAGTGGCCTCAACGTTAAGAGCGCTACGTCCAATTTATGGTCGTCACGAAATGGTCCAGTCGCTTGGCCGCCTTGGTCGTGCGATTTGACGCCGTTAGACTATTTCCTGTGGGGCTACGTCAACTCTATGGTCTATGCCAACAAGCCAACGACGATTGATGAACTTCGTACGAATATCGAACGTGAAATTGCAGCAGTATCGGCCGATTTATGCTTGAAAACCGTCGAAAATTGGGTTCAGCGTCTGGACTTCTGTAAGCGTGCCCGTGGTGGCCATGCAAAAGAAATCGAGTTCCATACATAATGGCATCGAACGTACTTTCACAGGAATAAAGAATTTCATTGATATCCAAAACCGTTTTTGTTTTATTTAAAAAAAAAATTTGTACCGCTCTTATTGAAAAACCCTGTATATGTCTATTTATTTATTATTTATTCAATATATTTATTTAATTTATTTAATTTATTTGTTTATTTGATTTATTTAATTTATTTATTTATTTAATTTATCTATTTATTTATTTATTCATTTAATCTACTTATTTATTTATTTGTTTCTTAATATATATACATACTTATTTGTTCATTCTGTTGATAGTGATATACTTCTTTATTTGTATTTATTTTTCTGTTATTTGTTTAATTTTACTCTGTTTTTAACTGTATACACATGTTTTTAGAATTAAGAACAATTACTGTTAAATATTTATTTATTTCTTATTTTTTTTTCTTACATTGAAGGTTTTTTGTATGTTTCCTTCAAAATATCAATTGTACTTATTAAAAATTTATCCCTTGTGATGTTATTATTATTTTTTCAGTAGAAAGGTATGCAAATATACCAAAACTCTGTGTTGTAAAATGTGCGGTAATGAACCTATGGATAATTTTTCATACAAAATAAAAATATCTATCTATCTATTTACTGTAATTGTTCGGCGGAAACCAAGAGAAAACTTGGTATCGCATTTAACAACGTTGCTCGCTACGTTTATGAACTGAGGCGCTATGATCACATATCGACATTGAAAAAGAAAATTCTTGGATGTACTTTGGATGTGTATTTAGAATATAGTACTTTAAAATATTTGCATAAAATCATTGTAGCTAAACAACCTGCTTATCTGTATGAAAAACTTCGTTTTTCTAATTCATCTCCCAGTGTTGTAAACGAACCCTATGTTGTGTCACGATATGAGAGCTCTGACCAGTCTTTTTCTTTTGAGTGTGTAGGGGTAGCCGACGTTCTGGATGCCATTAGTTCAGTCAAATCAAATGCTCTCGGCCATGATGGCATTTCTCCAAAATTTATAAAGCTGATTTTGCCATTAATACTAAGATTTATGTTGCACATTTACAATGCCTACCTATCTATGAGCAATTCCGATCCTATTAACATCTGTCAAAGAGTTCGTCGACATAAAACGAACCGATAAGGGGCCAAAAATTCTATAATATATTCTTGTAGGTAACTACACCGTTTGTAAAGTGAGGTAAGCAGAACGCTACATAAAGTAAGCAAGCAAAATGTTGGCGCGCCGCCATTAGTCATATTCGTTCAACTTTATTAGTCACGGACTTCAGATGTTAGACTACCATATTCGAATTGTGCCGCAATTCGCTGTAGTCGTCGCAGTTCGCAGCTAACCATCAAGCAAAATTAAAACCTGTAAAATCGTTCATCAGTAGAGTTGTGTCAATTTTATAAAATTCTTTTTAGTCCATGATTATTAAGTAGCGCGCATTCGACAGGGCTTTCACTAAGCACACCATCAATATCTATCAACGCTCATTCAGATAAAACGATTACACAATAATGCATCGAATAGTGAGAGAATAATTGATTACCGAGACGCAACCGTCTCGAAATCCAAATGTAAGCTAAAAGCTATCCATGAGTTCTCACCTTCGAAGGAATAAAAAAAAAAAACTGTCGTTATACTATCGCTCGCCACACGACAATAAAAATTGATTTAAATTGAAGTTGCTGATACTAAAATACAACACTGCACAGGAATATACATGTATCTAAAGCACACACATTCATATGTTAATTTTATTCTGTTTTTAAATACGACAACGTTATTCAAGAAGAACATGTACAAAAAAACCACCAGACAAGATCAAGAAAATAAGAAAAAAAAACAAAAAAAAAGAGCAAAAGATAAACAAGGAAGAAGGAGAGGAAAAAAAGAAATTACATACAAGAATGAAACTGGTATCCATAAATAATTGGGATGATGGCGCGCAATTCCACCGAATTTCCACCTGAATTACAATCGGATTTCACAGACGATACAAACATACAACGTGCCATTGTGCGCGGCGACGAATCCAACAGCAAGGCAACAGCAGCAGCAGTATCCATCCGTACCAAGTTTCATACTCTACAACACAGCTATACCCATCCTATACCACCCCCGCAAACCCCTTAAATAAATAAATTCAACGAGGCACATATTTCATCACGTTCTCGCTTATGTGCCGTACGCAACGCATGTAGATATAAGATGTTCTTCCGAACCAGGGCTAAGTGGATAAAGTAGGATAAGGGAGAAATTGATTCAAACATGCCATAGTATATATTTACTATGTTCAGTTCTTTACACCCCATCCCGTGCATAGGGTAAATCAGTTTAAATCCACAATTAACTCCGCATAGCAATAACTTTGTTCACATAAAATAACTACAAAAGCCCATCCAATGCCTGCAAAAGGTTGGTATTTCAAAAACTATTTTTTCCAATGGCCATATTTCTGTGACACAAGATAAAGGCAAATGAACCCAACCCCCTATAATCGGCGCATCATCTGTATTACCATAGGCCAACTACCTACACAAGACGTAAACTCAAAATTTGCATACAAAAACTATCTAAACAAATTTGAATGTGAATTGCAAATGTATTTCGATGGAATTCGCATGTTTAATAGATTTTCAAATTTACGATGTTTATTTTATTTTTTCTTTTCGCGGCCAAAAATCGTCTGACAATCTTTAATTAAGAAACATTAATGGTCATAAAAAACGCATAAAATTCAACACAAAATGATATCTAACTGTCACAAAAAGGCAGACATTTATTTTTTAAGTTTTATGCAAAATTTAGCCCAAAACCGGATTATTAAAATAACAAGTCGAACATGTCACAGTATTGATGGCGGGGAGGGGGCGGCGTTAATCATTTGAATAACGTGTTTATTATTTGAACTTATGGAACGGATAGCTTTACAAATTGACGTGCCAATTGTGGGTGTTTATGTCCAGAGACGGACTGCTTAAAATTATTTGAATTGAATCTATTCAATCTATTGTACTTCAATGCAGAGCTGAATGTTCGGTAATTTATAGCGATTATGGCTCAAGTTAAGGTCACAGAGCTTGCCTCTGAACTTGGCAAGGCGAAGGCGAAACCAAGGCTTATCTGCATCACTCAATTCTGACATCCATTTCGTGGAGCGCACGAAAGCCTTCACTTTGCTCAAAAGAAGTCTGGACAAACCTCAAAGCGGAGGCTGTAACTGCCGATTGAAATAAATTAAAATATTTTCTGGGATATTTTTGGAGCCATCTTCCAGTTGTTGTAAATGTCACATTATGTCAGCTCTGATCAGTCTTTTTCTTTTGAGTGTGTAGGCGTAGCCGACGTTCTGGATGCCATTTGTTCAGTAAAATCGAATGCTCTCGGTCCAGATGGGATTTTTTTCAAAATTTGTAAGCCAGATTCTAAACTTATGGCTGAAACAGATGTGCAGCAAGATGATTTTGTATCTAAAATGACAGATTGCTTACTGCATGCCAATTCTTGCTGCAAGTTGCCCCTATTTCTAAGCTTGATAATGTAAGAATAATGGTAATGTCAAATTTCCCAGTACAGCACCGATTATAATCGAAGAGCACAAATTTTTGACATTTCTTACTGCTGGGTAATGAAGTCGAATTTCCTAGTAACAAACGTCAAACCCGAAAAGTTGTACCAAATTGTGCTGCTCGACTATAATCTTCGCTGTAGTAGAGCAGCACAATTTAGTACAATTTTCTGTTTGCCGTTTTTTACTGCAAAGTAATGAAATAGAATTTCACAGTAAGAAACGTCAAACCGGACAAATTGTACAAAAATGTGCTGTTCGACTATAATCGGTGCTGTAGTAGAACATCACGATTTGGTACAATTTTCCCGGTTTGACATTTTTAACTGCTAGGTAATGAAGTACAATCTCCCAGTAAGAAATGTCAAACCGGAAAAATTGTACCAAATTGTGCTGTGCGACTATAATCGGTAATGTAGTACAGCATGCAAAATTTGGTACAATTTCTCCGTTTTTTACTACTAGGTAACGAAGTCGAATTTCCTGGTAAGACACGTCAAATCGGAAAAGTTGTACAAAATTGTGCTGTTCGACTATAATCGGTGCTGTAGTAGAACATCACAATTTGATACAATTTTCCCGGTTTTTACTCTAAGGTGCTAATAAAGACCCTTGCAAAAGATTCAAACGAACGAAATAGGCACATGAAAATGAAATGAAATAAGGTGTCCTATCCGAGTGACTTCAGAGCAACTTCGCCTACGCCATAAGGCCATAAGGAGGGAAATATCTGTGTGAACGACAGCCAGAAACCGCTCGGAAGTGAATGCCTTTATCATAGGCGAAGAGACACCAGGGGAAGGAGAAGACCTGAATCTATAGCAGACACCCTCGCGGAGTTCAAAACCAAAGATCGGAGCTGAAGAGGCAAATCAATTGAAGCATAATTAGGAGGATCTCGGTCGATATATCAACAGCAACGCCTGGGGACTCGGCTATAAGGAGGTAACGCAAAAGCTTATAGCTCAAGCGACCAGCCCTGCTCTTAGCGAAGAAAAGATGGAGCGCATTGTAAACACCGTCTTCCCAACCCATCATGTCAGACCCCCGGTACCGCACTGGCCCAATGGCAGAATGTTCCAGCTTTGGGCTAAGAGGAACTGAGTTAAGCGGCGAAAACCATGAAAAACAAAACGCCACCCGGATCTGGAGGCATACCGGCGGAAGTGGTGAAAGCGATTTTCAATACATCCATACATGCCCACCCAATGTTTGTATAACAGATATCTTCAAGAAGGTGTCTTCCTTAGAAGCTGGAAGACGGCACGCTTGGTGCTTATTACCAAAGGAAAAAGCGTACCTGACTTTCCATCGGCGTGCAGACAGGTGTGTATGGTGAAAACTGCAGGGAAGCTCCTGAAAAATGAAACTGATATCGCGGTTCAAGGCGGCAATATCAATGGCAGGAGACTTGGCAGAAAGACAACACGGCTTCAGAGAAGGTCACTCTACAATCGGAGCTGTTGAGGAAGTAGTGAAGGCCGCCCAAACTGCCCAACAGGGAAACTCAAGAAAGGCCGTATTGGCCCCTGTCAACGCTGGACGTGCGAAATACATTTAATTCCGTCAGGTAGAGGACTTTGTTAAAAGCGCTTTCAACGTCCTTACTTATCTCTTGCGGATGGTGAAGGACTATCTTAAGGCATCATTTTTTTTTTCTTAAAAAAAAGAAGAAGGAAATCCAAATCCTATAGCACTCAGACTCAGTAGCGGGGCATTGTACTACCGGGAGCTATTAGATGATACCGTTGAAGGCTCTCGAAGAATCACTGGCGGAGCAGCTCAAGGATCGATCTTGGGACCTGACCTCTGGAACATCTCATGATGGATTACTTCGCATGGAGATCCCGGAAGATACCATCTTGGCAGGGTATGCAGACGACATCGCCGTGGTAATTATACCTAAGGACGCCGATAGCGTGCAAGGGAAGCGGAACCAGGCAATGAGACGTGTGAACTCTTGAATAGATGCGCATGTCTCAGCCTGGCCATGGACAAAACATAGATAGCCCTTCTAACGAAAAGGAGGATTCTGACTAGGGTCGATTTTCAAATCGGCCCTAAGGTTATAAAAAGGAAGGATGTGCTTATTACGAAGCTTACGTTCTGGCATAGGAGCAAGTCTCCATCTGGGCGAGGCTGATGGCAAACGTAGGTGGCCCCGCGGCCAGAAAACGCAAACTCCTGATGTCGATAACGCATTTCATTATCCAATGGATGCGCCATGTGGGTAGATGCACTCCGACAGGAGAAGTACAGCAAGCAGTGCCGAGACGAGGAGCCCAACAAGGGACTAGCTCGTATCGAACGCTTTCGGAACCAGTCGTCCTCGTGATCGCATCTATATCCTAGCGGCAGAAAATAAATACATCCACAACAAAAAGGCGAACATCGGTGTGGAAATGACAAAAAAGCACACAAATCAACAGTGGCAAGAGCGATGGGACTCGGAAGGCAAGGGACGATGGACGGCAAGGCCGATCTAAAATCAGGCCGAGTGAAACACGTTAACACGGTGAAGTAAACTTCTACGTCACCCAGTTTCTGACCGGACACGGTTTTTTTTAAAGCTTTTCTTCAGGGGTTGGAGACCGAGGTGGTTTTAGTTCGGGTTAAAGTCCCACACACAGGCTTTCGATTCTTTCCGTCTTTCTTAAAAAAAAAACACCTTCGCCTGCAGTACGTGGCGAGTGCTGCGAAGCGATATGCACAGAAGCATCAGCGTCATCACTCCGAATAACATCGCCGGGAAGGTGCTGGCTGGAGACAAGTCCGTTTTTATACCCTATTCTAGGGGTATATTAATTTTGACGCATAGTTTGTAACATACCTTAATATTGCCCGTAGGCCCCTAAAAGTTACTATATTTATGATCAGCATCGATAGTAATGTCGATCTAACCATGTCCGTCCGTCCGTCCGTCCGTCGGCAAAAATTAGGCCTTTAAACTGGACCTAGAGAGCTGAAATTTTAACCATATACTCTCTGGGGTCCCGAAATAATCAAGTTTAAGAATTTTTGAAATCCGCCCACAGACACGCCCACAAACTCAAAAAAACAAAATTTTGGAAAAAATCGAATTTTGAGCTAGAGAGCTGAAATTTTGTATATATGATCTATGGCCCATAAAACTGATTGGGACATAAAATTTTCAAAATCCGCCCACTGACACGCCCACAATTAAATAAAACAAATTTTGGGAAAAATTGAATTTTGAGCTAGAAAGCTGAAATTTTTTATATATGATCTTTGGCCCATAAAACTGCTTAGGACATAAAATTTTCAAAATCCGCCCACTGACACGCCCACAATTAAATAAAATATTTTTTTTGAAAAACCAAAATTTGAGCTAGGGAGCTGACATTTTTAATATATACTCTCTAGGGGCCCTTTATGCTCATGTGTAAATATTTTCAAAATCCGCCTACTGACACGCCCACAATTATTTTATTTTTATTTTTGAAAGTCCAAAGTTTGAGCTAGGGAGCTGAAATTTATAGTATATACTCTCTAGGTGCCCTTTATGCTCATACTTAATTTTTTTTTAAATCCGCCTACTGACACGCCCACAATTAAATAAAACAATTTTATTGAAAAACCAAAGTTTGAGCTAGGGAGCGTTTTTATTTACAAAAGCTTAGTTTTTTCGATAAAATCCTTTAAATTTTTGTCACGCCCACTTATGAGATATAAGAATAAGAATAGGGTATCCAACAGTTCGCCCAAGCGGACTCTAGCCCGCCCCTATGTTTTTTTGTAGAAAACCTTTTCCAGCCAAAAAAGATGGAAGAAGCCCAAAACACAGAGAGAAAGAGAGCTCAATATGGTACATAAGCACAGAGGTCTTAGGCCACAGAAGGCTTTAAACACGGCGTCCTCGTATGGACGTAATAAACGGATCCACCCCGGTGTAATGCACAGAGCGGTTCCAGGGGGGTCTCAAGGCCGTAGCGGGGGGAGTGTAGTCCGCGGGAGTCGGAAATTATGTACATTATGTACTCTCTCCTCAAAAAAAAACCCACTCTTTGCCTAGAAGAGCTCCAAATCCAACACCCGCCGTTCCTGCACAGGTCTTCTTCTTTTCCTTTACGACATAGTTAAGACCAGAATTTAAGGATAAGGATGCAGTAGCGTGGACGGATTATGGTCCTTCTAATCTAGATCGAAAGCTCGTCGAAAGAGAACAAAATAAATGAAAGCAAGGGTCCTAACCCCAGCTTCTCCAACAATATCCATTTGCTTGGACCTTCAATTTGAAACCGAACCCAAACGCCAAATTTGAGAAGCTTCCCATGACAATTGAAACTCTTGGATGTTTGTCAGGCGTTCGCAAGAGGTGTGTAGAAGAATAGCTGATTTCGGATTAACCTTGAAGGTTTAAATTTTCTTTTTCTTTTGTTTTGTTCTGCTGTGAGTTTGTTTTCGAATCAAAAATTTTCAATGCTGAAATTCCAAATGAGTTTTTGAAGCACGTTTTGTCTACCAAAAATGAATATGCTTCTGTATTTGTTTTTGTGCGGCTTAAATGAAACTTTTAATACAGACCGCTTCGATAAATCCTGATGGCAGGTACCTACCTAGGTGTACCGCGTACGCGTACTTCCCCTGAAGAGTAAATATTTCTTTCTCCACCAACCATCAATGTCAAATATATCCAATGCAAATAATCTATTCCATTCCATACACACATCCAATTCAATGGCGCTGCTGACAAGTTAAAAACATACCCGTCCGTCGTCGTCGCCATCATCGTCGGATGCCTACCTATAAGCCATGATTTTCTGCATTTTCTTTTATTGCAGATGAATTAAAATTCCAAGTGAATTTTTCCCCCTTTGATAATATGTTTCCGTTTGCAATATAGCACCAACAGCGCACTATAAAGTGCCAAGAAGTACGACGAACACTTTAGAAACGTTTCACATAGCAATACGTATGAATGGCATGGATTGGAAGAGCACAGCACAGCACTCACAATTCACAAAACACCAGCAGCCTAACAGTAGCAACGGTAAGAAGAATTCCATCAACACTGACGAAACGCGCAGGCAAAATTGCCAAATGTATATATATAGAGGTTGCCGACTAGATAGATACATGGATGGATGGATGGATGGATGAATGGATGGATGGATGTTGGCCGGTTTGCTTGTTCCTTATGATATCTGAGAACTGCACTTGTCTCCGCCGTGCAATAGGTTTGACTTAGAAGCAGCTTCAGAGGCACAGCGTAGGTCATTCAAACCGAGCCGACCGACAATAACCCTGCATATCATCGCAATTCCACTGTTGGCTATTCATTCCTGATTGCACTTAAGTATCTACTTATGTCTTGCTCCCAATTTGTGTATCTTCTTCTTTCTTTTTTTTCATATAAAACAGAGATAGGTAACTCGTACAGAAACAAAGTACTATTAATGGAAGAGGGGGTGTGCAGAAAAAGCTCGCGCAGTTCATTCATTCATGCAAATACAGCCTGCCTACCTGGCGAACGAACATATAAGGTGGAATAGAATGACACGCAAACAACATCACCATCGAAGTCGCATCTATGCGTGGTTCATTGCTTGCCTGCAACGTTTTCAATAACCATGATGTAATGAAAGGCACATACGACAATGTGTACCTATACAAAATATCTATACGTTCGTGTTTCAGATGGTTCGTTAGAATACGAAACATTTTCTGTACGAATACCTTCAGAGTTGTGAGAGGAAAAGTGGAAAGTTTCATATCAAAGTTGTATTTGATGCCTTTTTGGATTAATGAAAAGGGTAATACCCGATGAGATGTTTGACGAGGATTATCCGGAGACTATATGCAAAATAGTTCCACCGAAGGAATTCCATTGGATCCAACAACCCTTTTCAAGTAAAATAAGGTCGATAACTATCGCAAACGAGAGGGTATCGCCGTCTTCTCCATATGGAAGCCATACACAATGGCAAATTGCCGCCGATCGAAGAAATAAATTACAGTAGACGCTCACTACAGTGAACAGTGGAACAGTGAACAGCAGTAAACAAACAGGTTATTACAAAGAGGGAAGGGGAACACAAAAAAATCGATACAAGGAAGTTATTTTGTTTTTTTTTTTTAACTTTTTGAATGAAAAATTTAGTTACAACTCACAACCTCCGCCCAGAGCAGTCGATAGCTGTTAGCGATGGGCAGTATGTAGGTGCATACAAATACAATACAGCGATTGGTATCGATGCCGAGTAGTATTCGAGTATCAATACCTAAACAGTATCGACTAAAAATATGGGTACCGAAAAAGTATCGAACTTAAAATATCGATACCTAAAAAGTGTCGGACTGAATATATCGACTCCTAAAAAGTACCGAACTAAAAATATGAATACCTAAAAAGTATCGAACTAAAAAGACGGATAGGTACCTAAAAAGTATCGAACTAAAAATATGGATACCTAAAAATTATTGATCTAAAAATATGGATACCTAAAAAGTATCGACTAAAAATATGGGTACCGAAAAAGTATCGAACTAAAAATATCGATACCTAAAAAGTGTCGGACTGAATATATCGACTCCTAAAAAGTATCGAACTAAAAATATGGACTCCTGAAAAGTATCGGACTAAAAGTATCGACACCTGAAAAGTATCGAACTAAAAATATCGACACGTAAGAAGTATCGAACTAAAATTATCGGACTAAAAATATGGATACCTAAAAAGTATCGCCCTAAAAATACGGATAGGTACCTAAAAAGTATCGAACTAAAAATATGGATACCTAAAAATTATCGATCTAAAAATATGGACACCTTAAAAGTATCGAACTGAAAATATCGATACCTGTTAAGTATCGACCTAAAAATATGGATAGGTGCCTAAAAAGTATCGAACTAAAATATCGATACCTATAAAGTATCGAACTAAAAATATAGATTCCTAAAAATTATCGATCTAAAAATATGGATACCTAAAAATTATCGAACTAAAAGCATGGATACCTAAAAATTATCGAACTAAAAATATGAACACCTTAAAAGTATCGAACTGAAAATATAGATAACTAAAAATTATCGAACTAAAAATATGGACACCTTAAAAGTATAGAACTAAAAATCCGGATAGGTACCTAAAAAGTATCGAAATAAATATACGGATACCTAAAAAGTATCGAACGAAAAATATGGATACCTAAAAATTATCGATCTAAAAATATGGATACCTAAAAATTATCGAACTAAAAATATGGATACCTAAAAGTATCGAACTAAAAATATGGATACCTAAGAAGTATCGAACTAAAAATACTGATAGGTACCTAAAAAGTATCGAACTAAAAATATGGATACCTAAAAAGTATCGAATTAAAAATATCGATACTACTCAGTATCGAACGATTTTCTAAAAATAAATAAATAAAATGATCACAATGGACCTCCTTTGTTCTACCTCTTTATTTGTACCTCATCGAGAGCCATTTCTAACCAACCATCCAACCAAGCGATTCCTGGCCTGATATTATGAGAGCCGACTTCGTGAAACCCTAAAGGCTAAAGCAATAGGATGAGTTGAGCAAAAAATTAAAGTTTGCTAGTAGACTAAGAGAACCAAGACAACATTATCGGGAATTTGTGCTCAGGGATGGAATAAAGGTGCAATTTAAGGTAAGATTTATTTTTGTGATTTTCAAGACCTATAACAATAGCTCGGGGACAGAGGGAGATAAAGCACAATCTGAGGAGAAACGATCGACAGTCTATGACTATGGGGGAATTTGAAGAGACAGAATCAAGGAATTTTATCGCGGCTTGACTGTTCTAGAAGATTCAGATGTCCTCAACGAATATCACATATCTCGTAAACCACCATTTTACTTTTTTGATTATTATAATACCTGCCTGAAACACACTGCAGTAATTTGGGAGACGGAAAGAGAGGCTGTCGGAGAACACACCTCGGTTTTGGATCTATCAGTGCAAAAGTGGATCGATTAATCCTTTACCAGGGGGGCCTTCCTCCCAGAATGATCTGAAGGGGATGGTGACTTGGAAAATATTGTCAACATAATCTATGCTGCTTGGGAAGGTTTTTTTTACATTTGTCATTTCATTCTCGGTCAACTGGAAAGTTGCTTTGAGGCGGACAGCGGCACTAGGAGCCGTTTGTTAACCAAAAATGTAAAGGGGTTTTAGGTGAAACAGAATGTCAATTGCAGCGGAGAGAGTAGTGCGCTGTGCTCCACTTATGCAAAGCCACGCTGATTGTTGGACTTTGCTAAGCTTGAGACCCAAATATTTAGCTTCTTCTAAAAAGACTACGCTAATACCCTTGATTCATCACATTGGAAGGAATCCTGCAATCGTCTGTTTTTAGCTCCTTAAATGAATGCATCGATTTCAACTGTAGAGAAGAACAAATCCCACCACGCTGCGGTTGCATTTTAAAATAAGAACTGCAAAATTCTACATTGCAACCGGATGCAGACGGATAGCTACCAACCACGAGGACAAACAGATCGTTCGACGAACACAAAATCGAATATCAATTTGCATTTTGCGCAAACACATATAAAATTCGTCTTTTTTGTATCTTTTACAGGAGAATCGAATCCACCTCTCAAAATACATAGTTTGAAATTTATACCTACTCCGCTTATTTAGGTATCATAAATCTACCACGAAGTCATTACATCCGTCTAATAATTCTAAACAATCTCAAGTTTAATTAATTATACACGAAACGGAACATCATTGAACAAAACCACAACAAAACAAAACACAAAAAAAGAACCAAAAACAAAATATCTTCATAATTAATTATTCCAGCTGCTCGACACTAACAATGTCGCGTGCGGAAGTCCATGATCATCGCACATTACGATCAGTATCATTACACAGTCCGCGTATAACGTGAGAAAACGCATATACACCGGGATCATAATCATACACAAAATGGCACACAAGAAGTGTAATGCCCTTCACCATCTCGTCTACTAAAAATTCGATAATTTGTTGTAAATCATAAAGAAGAACTTCTTAAACAGACGACGGGTAAGCGTAACCAAAAAAGGGAATACGGAATAACAAAAAAAAAAAAAACAATATGTAGGTACGGGCATGATTGTAAAAAGACATGGCTTCGTAGGGAACTTGATGTGCTGCCCAAAGGCGCCATTTAAAAAAAAAAATATACCTACATAATCGTATTTGGTTATTTTATTTTGTTTTGTTTTTGTTTTTTGCGGTCCCTCTCTTTCGGGAAGACATGAATATCACACCTGAAAATACCCATTATCGATAATCATATGTATTGCTTGTGCTCGAGTTTCTTCTTCGTGTTTTTTTTTTGTTTTTGATGTTTTTTTAAACTGTAACGAGAATTTTCTGCAGGAAATCTGCGGTGGATTTGAGTTGACATTTGCGATTGTTTGCGTTTTGTTGCAGTTTTTTTTTTGGTATGAAGTTGATCAAATGGAGGTTATGCGTCGGCTAAGACTTTCAAATATAATTGGGCTGTTCAGTTCGTAGACCGCTTAATTTTGATCAAACTGAACTAGTTAGTAATTATTATTATTTATAATTTATTTATTTATCCAAAAAGAGCTAACATGGTTTTCAACAAAGGGATGGCGGAGAAAATGCCGTCTGCCGGTTGGATAATTAATGTTTAACTTGGAGTTAAATCGAAAATAATAATAATAAAACTTAATGAAGAGGAATACCTACAGTAGACGCTCGATACAGTGAATCGCGGTGTAGAGTAAACTATCCAGTAAAGCGATCACACAATATTTTATACAGACTGCTCTAAATAGTGAACAATACAAATCTGGATATAAAGGGTCTTTCATTAAGGACCTGGCAACTTCTTTTTTAAATGAAATGCAAACTACTTGAGATGTCTCAAAAAAAAAATTGTAGATATTGGCTTGAATTACGAGTACTATTAAAACATTTATGAATGGAATTCGACTTCGTTCATATGTCCACCACGGCAACGTTTACAGCGGTCGATACGTTGAACCCAATTTTCGATGACACGGCCACAC
Organism: Portevinia maculata; assembly: GCA_949715645.1. Taxonomy (NCBI): domain Eukaryota; kingdom Metazoa; phylum Arthropoda; class Insecta; order Diptera; family Syrphidae; genus Portevinia; species Portevinia maculata. The sequence goes on from OX454529.1 coordinate 7,888,996, forward strand.
CTTTCGACCGATACGGCCGGTATTTCTCGTTCAATGTTGGGGGGTTCTGAGCTCCTCTAACATCGACGGCTTGTTAACATAGACCAATTATTTAATGTAGCGATATAAGAAAAAGTCTAGATCGCGATCTGGGCGGCGAATAGACGACGTTCACCGAAGTAAGGCTTCAACAACTCGATTGTTGCACCCGCTGTGTGGCTTGTGACACCGTCTTGTTGGAACCACATATTACTGATGTTCACTTCATGCAAAGAAATAACGTTCCAACATGTTTCTGTATCGAATACAATTTACTACGTGACAGTCTTACGATGAAAAAAACGGCCCAATGACGCCACCGGCATGAAAACCGCACCAAACAGTGACTTTTTGCGGATGAAGTGCTGTTTCAAGAAGCACATGAGGGTTCTCACCTGCCCAGAAAGCATATTTTGCTTATTGACGAAGCAGTTTAACCGAAGATACGCTTCATCGCTAAAGATGATTTTGCGATGAAGTTCTTCATTTTCTTCCATCATGTCCAGACCCAAATTCGAGAACGTACGTCACTTCATATGATCAAGTGGCGTTAGTTCTTGATCTTGTAATGGTGTAGGCCGAGATCCTTACGCAAAATTCGCCATAATGTGGTCTGGGAGAGGCGCAATTCTTGAGAACGCCGTGAAATTGACTAATTTGTCTGATTTGTGACGGACGTCCACGACCTACGGCAGCAATATTCTCAACACTTCGGGCAAAACGTAGTCTCACTGCCACGGCAACATCAAGCAGCGAATATTCCGACTCGATTTTTTTCACTAGACTATGAATTGCTTGTCTACTGGGACGAAAATTACGGCCGAAAATTGGCGTTAACGCTCTTAAAGTTGCGATCACCGACTCGGAAATTCGGTAGTCAATTTTAATTATTTGTAAACGTTGTTCCTACGTGTACTTCCCCATTACGAAAATGGTGATTTCACTGAATATTTTGACAGTGACAGTTGGGTAATCGGTTTAAGGGTGTGTTCACACTAAAAATGTGAAGTTGTCAAGTCGCTAATGAAAGACCCTATACAAGCTTTTTAAAATTTACCATCGATCATATCAAATCAAGAAGTATTGAAAAAAATGTTAATATCGGTTCATGGGTTTCCAAGGTATGGAATGTGTCGAAAAAGCCACGGTGTGCCACAAAAGACAATATTATTCTACTAAATATTTTATTAAATTGCCAAGTGCAGGGACGGGTTAAGAATATCACAACAGCGCACTCCTGTAAACGGCGCTTTTCATAAGAGGCAACTGAGGGAAAAATTACATCTAGGCAATTTTAACATCCACGTGAGCCTAGCGACAGATTCAACATCTTAAAGCTGTCCCGCTAGTGTGCATGCGAATCCGTGGGTTGACACGACTGGAGATCACCTTGTTGTGACCTTAAAGCAAGATCAAACCAGACATTTAAGAAACATGTAGGTGTCGATCTGGTTTAAACTAAAGCACTGTCGAAATGTACGCTAATCGAAAACGCACTACCCCCCCCAGGCACTACTTATGAAAAATGGAATTCCCTACAACGATCTTACTTGGATAGAGCCAAATAACTGCTAGGGGCTTCGATGGTAGTGCACAGATGAAGCAAAGCAGTGATAAGTGACAAGAAAGCGGCATTTAAAGCTTGGTCAAAGTGCTCCACTAATAATGAAGATGAAAATGCCTCGCCTCGAATAAGAGTACAGACTTTGCAAGAGGCTAACGAAGAGAAGGTGCGCTTAAATCCAGCAAAGTGTGTAGAGAGTCTATCGGGGGTTAGAAGAAATATCTTTTTCGGGTCGTGATAGAAACCAGGCTAACCACGAACTGCGACAAACTAGCTTGAACAGGGCCACAACCATTGTCAAAGTAGCCGCAGAGAAGGTGAAATGGCTGAGAAATTAGTTCGCCAAGCTCATCAACAATGCCCAAGGGCTACACAGTACTTTGTAAGGGACTTCTAAATGAAAAATTTTCTCTGATATATTTTCCGATAGCCGTTCCTAACAATGAAGAAGAACCCAACATTACTGTCGAAAAAGTTAGGAAGGCGGTCAAAAACTCCACAAAACTATTAGTACTTCTGGCGCACGAGATACCCTCACATACGGTAGACAATGTTGGACAGCGTGATGAGAAAGAGAATGAATGAGATACGTGAACAATTATCGCTTCTGGAGCAATACCATTTCTTTTTGCTTCAGGGTCGCCGAGGGATAAGGCACTGGCAGCCTATAAGGTCGGATGTACCGTCTGGGCCAGATATTGTTAAGGCTAACAGTATTCCTACTTTCCGTATAAATCGGATTACGCTGCCAACAAGGATTTTTGTATGTCTTCGAAAACCAATTGTTCTCTGAAGAAAATCGTCCTTCTATTTTCATTGAAGGAACACCAATAGTGCCAGTAAAGAACTATTACATCCTCCCAAAGTCACTGTTTTGTGCTGTTTTAGTAGGATTTTTTTCCCTAAGATGGCTTCGGTGTTGATGATTACTACGACTGGTGAGAGCTAAAGCAGCTTCTTGCTGCTGCAAGTTGATGAATTGACTTTGGACAAGATGCGTTCCTGCAGGAAGGTGCAGCCACATGAGCACAGTGGACATTCGACGACTAGCATTTCGCAGACGATTAACCTTAAAGATCTCGCGATTTGGCCTTGCGAGACATCTTTCTTTCGAGATTTTTGAAGGTGTATAGGAACAACACACCTTTGCGGCTCCGTCAAGAAGCTTCGAGATAAAAGGAGGAAAAATTGCTGTGCCAGCATGTGCATCAACTCTGGAGGCGGAAACTGGAGGCTTGAAACTTCGGCGAACACCGACACACTTCAACCAGTTTAAGACCCTTTGTGAGGTTAGGTAAGTTTAAGCATCCAAAAGTTTCCAAGACTTGTGCGACTTTGTTTCACGCAAAAACTTATTCACCACCGGCATTAGGGTGGTTCAAATAAAAGGTAGAAAGATACTCGCATCTGTAAGGTTAATCTCCAGGCGTAGAGAAAATTTATCGATTTTCCGTGGAATTGCAGCACAATGCATTGACAATCAGGAGTAAAATCGAGTCCTCTGAATAAATTTGAATCGCCGAATAGATAACAGCCTGTATCCAATGGCTTAACCAATTAAAAGGGCGATTCGACCCTAGTTTGCCCTCAGAGGCAAACTGTTACTCATTAAATAACAAAAGATTCGATTCAAAACCGACAAAGAGCAATAACCACATCGAGGTGCACTTAGTTGGACTCCCGGCTCCGCATCATCTTCAACATGTATACAAACAGAAAACATTCCCGCTCAGGGCGATGCTCCAGCTCCATACAGTGGTCATCAAATTCGAATAGAAAGCCGCTCATCCGAATATTTTAAAGGATTGATTACCACTACGCTGGGCACTCCATAACCCACTCAACCATATTACAGTCGGCTCGTGTGCGCTTCCACATCACCATTTTGACAACATTGACACTTTATTAGCGAAGTGAAAAGACCTCGAATTGGAAACAAAATGCACTGCGTCTGTCACCAGCCCAGGATATTTTTTTTTTCATTGTCACCTGCAAGTTTTTATTGTTCCAGCTTTCATCCTGTTGACCATCGAAGCATTGCATTGTGCATTGAAAGTTTAATTAGTGAACGTTTCAACATCCCCATCTGTGTATCTTTAATTAGAGTTACCCTCAACTCTTTATTCAAAACAGCGTGTCACGAACTATCAAATATGTATTTATGTATTTTCCTTGTGCAACTTTCAAAGCCTCCATTTAAAATGCTTTAACCCTTTCGATCCGGATGGGACATCCAAGGTATAAAAACACCTTTGTTCTATGTCCCATCCGGATCGAAACGGTTAAAATTGTGTTACCCGCCAGCCATTAAGTTCTTACAATTTTAAAAATTTCATAGGACTTAGAGCATACGATGCGTGATGCTTTTGCTGCTACTCAATAGTTCAACCTGCATATCCGTGAAAGCAAAAGGATTATGGGGGCTTTTCAAATACAACAAAAACCAAAAACAATATAAAAAAAATTGTACGCAAAACAAAACAAAACAAAACAAAAGAAAAAAAATTAAGTCATTTCTTTTTTGGATCGTTCGGAGAACTCGCGCGAAAACAAGATCCATACAATAAATCCATAGCAAACTAACCAGCCGCCAGACATCCTACCTAGGCTATACTCGTGACACGAGAATACGAAAGACGAAACAAATGTGCAGCCCCAACCTACCCAATCAGCGCCATCGTCATCATCATTGCGCTCGTCCACAGTCAGTTAGTCGTTTTATGCATTACTTCTGCTGCTACGACACTGAACAGGTAATACAGCAACAAAATAAGAACTAACCAAAATAACAACAACAACAACAAAATTTAGTACAAGTCCTTACAAATAAAAGTAAATACAGCAACCCGTGCAAAGAAAAAAAAATCAAAAAAAAAATAAAAGAAAATTCGTGCAAGAGGTAAACTTAAAAAAAAATAATAAAAAAAAGCCAAACAAAAAAATAGTATTGAAGAAGATTCGCGCTTCATCACTACCACTGGTTTATTCGGTAGAGAAGAAGCAGCAGAATACAAGGAGTCAATGATCAGTTAGCACCATGGTTAGTTCTCCTGTCCATTCCCATAACAAGGTGAGAAGACCAAATTATTGGGCACCCCTCGGCCTCGGCTCTCCCTTTCGAGGATTTCTCTCTGCGGGTTGTTGTTCTTTTTTTTACTTTTACTCTTTCTTCAAGACTGTTTTTCAGAATGATGTTCCAAAGAGGAATGAGTAACTTTTCACAATCGTGATCAAGTAGGAGAGGCTGAAAATAATCGACCTTTGTTTGCAGCAGCAGCAGCAACGTTTTAGCTTGAAAAAAAAATACTGGATCATCCTCTCTTGTTAGCTATTTTACATAGGTTACGCTTTTCTTTTCTTTTTTCCTTTTTTGTTTGTGTCTCTGTAGAGCCTTACCCCATTCATAGGGTATGTCCGTCATGGGCAGTCGTCCGTTCGTCTGTGTGTCACAACTTCTGGAACGCCAATTTTTTATTTTTAAGGTAGCACAACGAAATTTGATATCCAGGAATGTCAGAGGAGGAGAAGGCTTGTCGGGCGGACATTTGTCAAAATAAAACAAAAAGTTATCGAATTCTTTTGGGGAAAAAACCCCATCATCAATAAAGTTGGAAAGGGATATGGGACCATCAAGTAAATTAAAAAAAGCGCTCAGCAAGAGAAATCGAGGAAGAGTTGGTCCTGTTTTTACACAGAGTCCTCAGTTAGACCAATTTTGGAGCAGGATTTTGAACTGAAGGATCATGCGTAACTCGTCAAAAAATCAGGTAGTAAAAAGAAACCCGCGTGGAAACAAATAGTAACTGTACACAGAATCTCTTCAAAAATTAGGTACCCGGCCCTAGTGAAGTGTCCGCCTGGCGGAAAATTCTCCGATCTCAGAGGAATCGGAGGATTTTAGCTTCGAACACCTGCCCGGAAGAATACCTCGAAGCGTTCCGACTAATACCTCACTAGGGCCGGGGACATAATTTTTAATGATTTTTGCTTTAAAGCATTCTTCCGGACAGGTGTTTGAGGCAATAATTCTCCGATTCTTATGAGATCGGCGAATTTTCGTTTCTGACGGATACCTCACTAGGGCCGGGTACAACATTTTTGATGATTTTTGCTTCGAAGTATTCTTCCTGACAGTTGCTCGAAGCAAAAATCCTGCGATACCTATGCGATCGGAGAATTTTCCGTTCTGACGGATACCTCACTAGGGCCGGGGACTTAATTTTTAATGATTTTTGCTGCGCGGTATACTTCCGGACATGTGTTCGAAGCAAAAATCCTGCGATTCTTATGAGAGCTTTCCATTCCGACGGATACCTCATTAGGGCTGGGTAGATAACTTTTAACGATTTTCGCTTCGAGATATTCTTCCCGACATCCGAGTTTCGATTCTTATGAAATCGGAGAATTTTCTGTTCCGTCGGATACCTCACTAGTGCCGGGGACATAACTTTTATCGATTTTTGCTTCGAGGTATTCTTCCCGACAGTTGTTCGAAGCAAAACCCTCAGATTTTTATGCGATCGGCGAATTTTCAGTTCCGAAGGATACCTCACTAGGGCCGAGTACAACATTTTTGATGATTTTTGCTTCGAAGTATTCTTCCTGACAGTTGCTCGAAGCAAAAATCCTGCGATACCTATGAGATCGGAGAATTTTCCGTTCTGACGGATACCTCACTAGGGCCGGGGACTTAATTTTTAATAATTTTTGCTGCGCGGTATACTTCCGGACATGTGTTCGAAGCAAAAATCCTGCGATTCTTATGAGAGCTTTCCATTCCGACGGATACCTCATTAGGGCTGGGTAGATAACTTTTAACGATTTTCGCTTCGAGATATTCTTCCCGACATCCGAGTTTCGATTCTTATGAAATCGGAGAATTTTCTGTTCCGTCGGATACCTCACTAGTGCCGGGGACATAACTTTTATCGATTTTTGCTTCGAGGTATTCTTCCCGACAGTTGTTCGAAGCAAAACCCTCAGATTTTTATGCGATCGGCGAATTTTCAGTTCCGAAGGATACCTCACTAGGGCCGAGTACAACATTTTTGATGATTTTTGCTTCGAAGTATTCTTCCTGACAGTTGCTCGAAGCAAAAATCCTGCGATACCTATGAGATCGGAGAATTTTCCGTTCTGACGGATACCTCACTAGGGCCGGGGACTTAATTTTTAATGATTTTTGCTGCGCGGTATACTTCCGGACATGTGTTCGAAGCAAAAATCCTGCGATTCTTATGAGAGCTTTCCATTCCGACGGATACCTCATTAGGGCCGGGCACATTATTTTTGATGACTTTAGCTGGGAATAAAATATCGGCAATAAGGAAATGAAGGCGGCATCGTTACGGTATCCATTTGTCAAAGCTACGAATATCAAATACGGATAAGTATCGCAACGACAAATAAGGCAGCAGCCACAATGTTTTTTTTATGAATCTAGTGGCAGTAATTCAATCTAATGAAAAGGATTCAATCTAATCGAAAGGATTCAAAGTCAACGAAAAAAAAATTTAAAACGTGTTCGCCATTAGTCAAGAAAATGTACAACTTCAAAGACCCATGTGTGCGCTAAACACAACGCATAAACTTCCAGCCTTGAGATTCGGGTATCATAGGGCCAGTATTCAAGCCTTAAAGAAAGGTAACAAGCATTAGGTTTTTAATGTCTGTAAATTGGGAAGGCAATTCAATGAAATTCAATTGACAACAATTTAAGGGCACATATTTGTGACTTATTTTAAAGCCTTATCGACAGGTAGAACATTTAAAATGGGAAACTCGGTGTGTGTTGGCAGGTATCGAATCTATACGAGAACTTTGGTTTTGAATGTCTGTAATTTGGGAAGGAAATTCGGTGACATTTAAGTGCGACTATCTTCGGACTGATTTAAAAGCCTTAGTGAAAGGAAGAACATTCAAAACACGACACTTGATGTGAGTTTATTGGGAAGCCTTTGGTTTTGAATGTCTGAAAATTGGCAGGGAAGGCCGAAATTCAGAAATGCATTCGTAGAAATTCAATTGTCAACAATGTAAACGCACATAATGCGGATAAAAAAAGGTTCCGATCCAATATCGATGCATCTGTGGAATCGATAAAAAAAACTTTCCCTTGTCCCACATATACTCTCGTTCTCTAATCACTGCCATTCGAGAAACAATAACCGATAAAAATCAAATTTCACAGACACAAGTTATGAATAAATTAAAACGTAGTTAACAGAGTTCTTGTCACGAAACAAATACACCGGGCCTACTGAAAAAGGACATATAAAATTTAATAACAAGCCACTTAATGGGTGCTTAAATAAGTTGCTTTAATTTTGTGATATTTTAGTACGAGGCACATAAAATAACAACGTGACATTTGAGTTAAGTTTGTGGGATCATTAAATTTTAAACTGGCTCCCGCTTTTAAATGGTGGGGTAACCTTTGTCTGAACAGTAATTCGATTTAGAGCAAAAAAAAATATATTACATTGCACGCACGAGAATAATTGGAGAAGCAAGGTTTTCGCGAAGGCATTACGATGATGGTCTGTTAGGGTATTCGATTGAAACAATCAAAAAATATTTTTTTTTAGATTTTTTGGCTTTTTTCAACGTTGGCAAATGAGGTTTTTAAATATCAAGAAACTGTTTTGTTTGGTTCAATCTGTTTCGTTCAATGAAGTGTCAAAGGACAGTTTAATAAAATTGCTAAGAGTAGGGTCCTTGGGGGATCACTTTTGCTTTTGTTGGTGTATAGACACGCGAAGCCCAAAGAAGGCGGAGTAAGCCATAAACTTTTCCAATCCCACGGTACTATTTAAGTCATTACCCAGATTTCGAAAAGACTCATCGTATTCGGTGTTCGCGTTCCCAAGCTGTAGTTGAGGAAAGGAAGTCAGATCTATGTCGTTCCGAAAGATAACGATGGCTTTTGATTTGCTCGTGTTTAGACAAAGGTTGTTAGACTGCGCCTCAGAAGATGTCGAAACGTTGAGGACGAGGAAACCATCACACAGCTCCTGTGTAACTGCCCCGCAATAACCAACACTAGGAAACAAATTCTTGGCGACTTGAGATCTAAGCGATCGCAGCGAGACACACGTTTGCTGCATCAGCAACTTCATCACAAAGCCCAAATGGTTGAACTAATCTTGAGGAAGCACCCCCCTCCAACGGTTGACTGTGGCTAGTGGCAGTATAAGCTGTCGGTTCGTACTGCACCATTCACTGAAAGGTGCACTCCGTTCGCGATGCGCGTTGCACTCAGGGGTATGCTTGCATCAGTCAGCCCCTCAAGTTCTCAACCATTAACTCGACGGTGTGGCCGACTCATCCCGGTCAGCCTCTCATGAAATCTAATAACGTTTTCGAGGCTCGATTGTATCAGTCATCCGTCTCGAAATTACCTGCAGAGACTAGAGAACAGTTTGAGGTTCCATTGAAACAGTCACCTCAAAAGGCTCATCTTTCCGTGGATCAGGAAGAAGTAGCTCTCCCTCCGTTGCGCAGTGAAATGGGATCAGTCCAATGTTCGATTGCATCAATCACCTCAACCTGATCCTAGCCCATGGTTCGGGAGTCGGGCACTAGTCACTTTTAATCAAATTGCAACCACTATGTGAAATATAGCCGCGCTGCACTCCCCGACTCTTCATGAGTACCATCCTCACATCCACTACCTCACAGTAGGTAATATCAGGGTTCCCAGTACTACAGATGGCTTTTTTGCAAGAGAAGAGTGCTACCGTAGCTTTCCGAACTCTTTCTTGTGTGTTAGGTTTCCAGCTAAGCTTTTTATCCAGAATGAGACCCAAGTATTTAGCTTCAGCCATGCGAACCTGTCCAACAGCTGCCATAGAGGCAATAACAGGAATTACACCTCTCCACATATATATCCAAAAAGTGGCGATCCACAGTGCAATAATTCTAATACAGTTAAACGAGATAAGTCCAAATGATCATCCGGAATTAAAGACCATTCTCGATGAACTGCCAGAACTTAACATGAACTGCGCGGTCACAGACCGCATTCAAAAAACACTATGCTTCAACAAACGGTTCTCCACGGAGATACCCAAGAGAGAAGCATGGGTTGGTAATAACCCACCAAACAGCCACAACGGCATAAAGTGGTATACGGATGGTTCTAAAATGGAAACGGGGGTAGGAGCGGGAATATACGGACCACACAAACGCTTTACGATACCCATGGGAAAAAGTCCCAGCGTATTTCAAGTAGAGCTCCACGCCATTCAAGAATGCGCCAGCCACATTATTTTATCTGGCATAAAAGGTGCTACCATCCATATTTTCACGGATAGTCAAGCAGCTATAAACGCCCTTAGCTCGTATACCATTGACTCCAAATCAGTCATGTACTGCTTCAATACCCTATAAACACTCGGAATAAGAAACAAGACCAAATTATGTTGGGTTCCGGGTCATGTCGGGGTAGAAGGTAACGAAACGGCTGACGAACTGACCAGAAAAGGTTCAGAAACACCTTTCATAGGTCCCGAACCTTTCTGCTGCACTCCTAGATCAGCAGCAACGGCAGCAATTAAAAGCTGGGGACATAGAAAATGTATCTATCTATCTTTGGGAAAGTATCCCAGGTCTAAGACAGGCCAAACGAGCCATTCGGCCCTTCAATCAAAATGCCAGCAAATGTCTAAACCTAAGCAGGCATGATATCAAAAACCTAGTAGGTTACTTTACAGGTCAGCTGAACACATTTTATGTGAATGTCCAGCCCTTACTGGAATTAGAAAGAAGATCTTTTTCAGGGAGCAAATAAGCCCCGAGGACATAAAGAATTCTTCGACTGGTAAAATTGTCCGCTTTACACGGAAAGTGGAAATTCTACTAGTTTAAACTTTTCTGGCCCATACGGTACAAAAGTTCTTTAGGCCCCTTATAAATCGCCTTGGCGAACCAGAATTTAAAAAAAAAAAAATTTAGCGTCATCAGAGAAGACTAAGCTTGTGTTCCTGATTGAGCGAGGGTCGATGTGTGGAGTTTTATATTTGCTAGTGAAGGGAACAAGTTCAGCTTTTTTGGGGTTGACACCTAACCCACAGCGATCTGCCCATATCGTTAACTTCTTGAGAGCGTGTTATACCTCCTGAGACGACAATTGCAACGTCATCTGCATAGACAAGCCTTCGTTTTCCACGCACATTAGCAGCTACATCACCACTAAGCTATAGCGATTGGGGTAGAGGACTCCGCCTTGCGGGGTTCCTCTGCTGATAGATTTTCTGGCAGATGTCACGCCCAGTTGAGAGTGGATAATCTGGCTTGTGGAGCAGTAGGTTAATTAGCTTAGCAAGAAAGTCATCTACTTAAGTGTCTTATCTCACTAAACCAACTGCAAATTAGCTCCACTATAGGTTTCATTACAGAGCGCTGTCTAATAGGCAGGCACTCATCAAGGCTTGGCGTTTACTCAAGCAACTTCTGCCCAAGCTGCATGGGCGACGAGGAGGCGAGACTACACTTCACTATCTTTTTACATGTCCTGCCCTCTCCCATAATAGTCCAGTCAAATAAGACTTTGAAGGTTAAAATAATTCCAATAGAGCTAAAAATTGGTATGAATGTTCAGAATACTATTATAAATGAATTGTGAAAAGTCCCCATCAATCCCCCTTGTGCAAAAAAATTTATTGATGGTGAAAGTTTGCAAAAATAGGTTTTTCGCGTTTTTCAGCTAAACGGTGAGTTTTACAGCAAAATAGCTCAGACATAAATTTTAGATCATCCGATTCTCTACAAAAAAATGTATCTACACATTTTTTCATAAGTATTGCCATTTCCGTGATATAGCGGGTGAAAGAATTGAAAAAAATATTTTATTCGTAATATGCACGTTAATGTACTTTTATATACATTTTTGAACCGTTATACGAGTAAACATATGAGTCCCTATGTCTTATACATACAAATTATAAAATTCTTAGAATATAAATGAACGTCAAAAACTCCGCCCCTACTTTCATTTAGGCCGGCCATTCACTACACAAAATAACTGCGCAAATAGACATTTCACTCAATCTTAACTGTGTAAAAATCAAAACAAATCAAATTTTAACTGTACAAACAGTACAAACACCGCCATTCACAATACAAATGCACTGCGCAAAACGCCAATTTGCGCAGTTATTTGTATAATGAATTGCCGGCCTTAGTCGCTTGGCCTTGAGTAACATCTGTCTTCCATTCAATTCTGCTTTCCCCTTTAGCGTAAGCGAATTATAAAAAAAAAAAAAAATTGTCAGCGTGGCGATGCTCGTATACCTGCTCCGTTTTAAAGGTCTCATACTCAACAAAATACTGTTAGTCGTAAGCATTCCTTTGTAGTGACAACTCGTGGCTATATATATATTAGTATTACTTACTGCTCGAACTTCAACATAAAAAAATATTTATTCATCAAAAAGTTTCAGTGCTTTTCCAAAATGCCAAAATCATATACTTTTTCTACACGCAATAACTGGCTGCGATACAACATCAGCATTTTTCAACGGTTTTGAAATTGTTCGAGAAATAAAATGTAATTAATTGTGCTGATGTTTTTAAAGATAGTAACTTTTTTTTTTTTTTTTTTTTTTTTTTTTTTTTTTTTTTTTTTTTTTTTTTTTTTTTTTTTCGGGGTGTGTGAGACTTTCTGCACCGGAGCACTCAGACTCAATACTGGTCAATTGTACTACTATTTCTAAGAAAAACGAGAAGGCGCTTCAATGATAAGGAGCTTAGATTTACAGCACTCACCATATCCGCACCAAATACCTGCCACCTGATACGAGCAAAAGCAGGACAATCACAGAGGAAATGTTCTGCAGTGTCGGCGCTTTCTCCACAGGCTTCGCAGTTGGTGGTGTCGCTTAGGCCTAGCACCTTAAGGTGTTTGGCAAAAGCGTAGTGTCCCGTAAGAACGCCAGTAGTCTGTCTGCAGTCTTTTCTGTTGAGAGACAACAAGAATGGCGCAGATTTCTCACAGACGTCGGGGAGCATTTGCTTAGTCTGTCTGCACCCTGGAGAGTCATGCCAACGGCGATTGTGTTCATAGGAAACCCAACTGTCAATGGAAGCCCTGACCGAGGACGCAGGCAGACAGATCGCTGGTTCAGGTCCTGAGAGGTCCCCCTCTGAGCCTTGTCTAGCAAGTTCATCGGAGATCTCATTTCCCGTGATCCCGTTATGACCCGGGACCCAGACAAGTTTAAGTGAATTCAGCCTTCCGACTGAATTCAGAGATATCTTGCATTCACGTACTATTTTGGAGGTAGTTAAGGGTTTGAGTAAGGCCTTAAGCGCAGCCTGACTGTCGCTACAGACGCATATACTTCGCCCCCTCCACCTGTTCCTCGTAACATAGTCGATGACCATTAGGATAGCATAAGTCTCTGTTTGGAAGACTGTCGCATATTTGCCTAACGGAAAGAAAAGTCTAACGTTATCGCTCTCCACGAAGACACCAGCACCAGATCCTTGATCGGTTTTGGAGCCATCCGTGAAGACTGCATTCCCTTCCAGGTTCAGAGTCCGGCGAGAGCCAGTCCTGGACGCGAGGAAAGTCGAGCTCGTATTTGCGCTTTAGCCGAAGTTCCGGTGTCATCGCATCAGACGGAATATCCATAAGACAGGAGTCGAAGGACAACCGTTGCGCAAGTTCATCAAAACTCCAGTGCGAGTTATACCAAAAGCCACCTCTTCTAAGACGTGAGATAGCCTTGATTGTACAGCCCATGATGTAAACATCAAGGGGCGGAAGGTTCAATAATGCATCTAGGCCGGTGCTGGGGAAGGCCCCCGTGCAGCCGAGACATACCTGCCTTTGGAGTTTGGCAAAAGCAGCAGTGACGTATTTACGTGAAAGCTTATTCCACCAAACAACCGATGCGTATGCTATAAATGGTCTTATCATAGCCGTATAAATCCATAGGACTCTTTTCGGTGATAAGCCCCATGTCTTGCCGAAAATGCCTTTGCACTGCCAGAAAACAGACAGCGCCTTGGCAGTCTTCAGCTCAACATGTTTGGACCAAAGAAGTTTGCTATCCAGGATGACTCCCAGATACTTTGCTTCATTGGAGAGTTGGATTGTGACGCCTTTTAGCACTGGCTGAGTCAACCCGACCAGCTTCCTCCTTCTCATAAAGAGAACAACCTCAGTTTTAAGAGGATTGACCGAGAGCCCATTCCTAGTGCACCATTCGTCGATCACGTCAAGGGCCGCCTGCGCCTTGACGCATACAGTCGCTAGGCATGATCCAACAGAAAGCACGGCAACATCATCCGCGTACGCCTGAGCGTAAATATTAGAACTGTTGAGTGCGTTCAACAGAGAGTCGACCAGCATACACCACAGCAGTGGAGTACGGAGCTCCAAAAAAAAGTCATCTGCTTGGATAAACTCCGATACTTATCTTTTGCAAAAAAAAACTTACAATAAAAAACAAGTGCAATTAGTTTGTCTTCCCCCAAACTCTGCTGCTGCTCAACAACATCTATTCCTAGTACAGTCGACCACGGATATAGGAAACACTCATATAAGAACAACTCGCTTTTAAGAAACGCATGTGAAAACACGGAGATTTATTTGCTATATGCACATATAAAAAAGTTTTCATATAAGAAACTCGCTTAAAAGAAACACTCGGATATAAGAAACGTATTTTTATTCACACAATTTGTTATTATATTGAAATTATTACGCATATAAGAAATATAATTTTTTCCTTTGTTGAGCTGGATTTCAGTTTAAATGCAAAAACAGCTCAACTATGCATGTAAACGAATTACGGTATGATGCGAACACACCTTTCAATGACAATGACAGCTGTGCTACTGTCAGTAAAAAAAGCCCGCCAAATCGTCCTACATACTGTCTTCGTGTTCACTTCTGCTTTTGTTCATATTTAATAGGTTGTTAAAATGTACAGGAAAAAAAGAAACACAGTGTCCTTAGAAAGCAAAATAAACATTCTACAAGAAATAAAGGCTGGAAAAACAAGAAAACAAGTTGCAGAACAATTTAAAATTTCACTGAGCTTTTTGTGCAAAATACGTAGTTAAGCAAACCGAAAAAATCGAATCTCAGAAGTTCAGTTGCAAAAATTTAAATAGAAAAAGGGAAAGGAAACCGAAACATGAGCTCTTAAATAAAGCAATGACTAAATGGTTTGAACAAATGTCGTACTTAGTGGGCCGATCTTACTTGAAAAGGATCAACAATTTGCAATTAATTTGAAAATCACCGATTTTAAAGCCAATGATGGCTGGCTTCATCGCTGGAAAAAAAGCGAAAATATAACTTTCAAAAAGCTTCATGGAGAAGCATGTTCCGCAAATGTTGAAGCAGCAGAGCATTTCAAAGAGTTTGTAATTCCAGATTTGCTGAACAAATATGATCTTGAGGAAATATATAATGGGGATGAAACTGGCTTGTTGTATAAGGCCCTACCTGATGGCACATTTATTTCAGGAAATCAAATAGTCAGTGGAAAAAAAAAGTAAAAGATAGAATCACACTACTCTTAGTTTGTAATGCAACTGGATCCGATAAGTACGTGTTTTCATTTCAATTGGAAAATACAAAAAGCCACGATGTTTCAGCGGAAAACGCATTACAATTCCTTACAAATGTACTCGTAATTTAAAGGCCTGGATGACAAGCAAACTTTGGGCTGAAATCATTAAAGAGTTGGATGATAAATTGGCAAATAAGAAGAAAATTGTGTTGCTAATTGACAATGCTTCATGTCATAAGCTCGATTTTACGCCAAAAAATATCGAAATTGTATTTTTACCAGCAAATACAACCACTCGACCAAGGTAAACATAAACATTTATTTTTCCTTTCAATAAACCAACGTGTTTTACAATTTCATTTATTAATTATAGGAATTATCCAGTCATTCAAGGCGCATTATAGAAAGAATTTAGTCAGAAAACAAATACTTGCCATAGAAGGTGATTGTTTTAACACATTTTTAAAAGAAATGAATGTTTTCAAAGCGATGCACATCATTAAGAGATCCTGGTGGCTTGTAACAAAGGCAGGCATTTTTAAAAGTGATGGCGACTATTGCGCAGATGATCCAACCGAAGAAGATGAAACTGACAACAGCGAATTTGAAAGGATGCTTAGAGATTGGGAAAATAAAGACTGTTTCGGCGAGCTGGATGAAAGGCAAATACTTAACGAAGTTATTGAAGAGGAGGGGGAGGAGGAAGAGGACGATTTAGATGAGGAGTTGGAGCAGATTGAAGCTACTGCGACACTTCCAGCGCCAACAAGGGCTGAAGCTATTAAGGCTTTTTTTGTTTTAAAGCGTTTTTTGGACAGTGATGCTGAGCAAAATATGAATGATATCGAAGAAATTATCTTCAAAAATCGTGATATAATTTTTTTGCAAAAAAAAATTTAGGATTATTTTAAAAACTGCAATTTGTAAATGTATGTGATATTATTATTTATTATTTATATGTACTTGAACAAACTAACTAATGTCTTAACTTATGAATATTTATTTTTGTTTACTTTTTTTGTGATTTATGTATGTACATATGTACATTATGTACAATGTATATTCAATACATACGATATGTGATATGAATGACTCTTGTGTTCCTTTTACTTTCTATTAAATAATGCTTTTAAAAAAACCCTTACTCGTTAATTATTAACTTTATTCCAGGTTGGTCTAATAAACGATTTTTACTTTTACTTTTATGGTATGTCCATGGACATTTGTACTTTTTACATAAATATTTATGTATGTATGTGCATACATAATTGTAATACGTACACAAATAATATTTTGCTATAGGTACTTATCCGTTTTTTTAATATTTAAGAATTTTTGTTCCCTATATGACTTGTTTTTATATTAGAAATTTTGTTTCTTTTATCAGTAGTTTTCGTATAAGAAACTTTGTTTCTTATAAACGTCGTTTTCATATAAGAACAACTCGGATATAAGAAACAAATCTCGTTGTTTTTTATATGTTTCTTATATCCGTGTTTGTATATTATCAAGTTCAGGTGTGGCTTGGTAGTAAAATGGATCCAGAAGACTGGGGTTGGAAGTTAGTTGACAATGCATTGGAACCAATTCATACGTTATTCTCACCTGCACCAGAAAAACTCCTTAACACCATCTTTTGCAATTGCAAAAAAGGTTGCAATGCTAAAAAAATGCGGCTGTAAAAAGTTTGGACTGTTTTGTTCTTTAGCATGTACCAATTTTGAAGGACAGTCGTGCTCCAATGTTGAATCGATACTAGATTAGAATAATTACGATATCAGTGATGAGACATATGATGCATCACTTTTAGAACATATTTGTATTGTATTGTATTGTATTTGTTGCAGCAGAATATTTATACATTATTTTCTTAAACTATATTGCACAATTTACAGAGTTATGGTATAAAACTACCTTACTACTGATAATCTTTTAGACATTTTAATAAAGAAGAAGAACTAATTAACGAAGTATTTGAAGGAAAAGCTACAGGAAAAAACCTTCATTAGAAAGAAAAAAAACAGAAAAATAATTAAACAACGATAATAATATACAACGTAGATTGAAGAGAAGAAGGGTGGGCGGTGCGGGACCTTTTTCAAACCAAGCTTTAAGTTTTACATATAAAAAACAAATTAAAAATGATTATTATTTTCATCAATGTGAATAAATAAATGAATAACTAAATATCAAAGGGAAATCTAATAAATTAACATGAAAGCAAAAAAAACGAAATAAATAAAATAAATAAGTACAATGGACAGGTAAGACAATAAATATAATATATTGAATAAATAAATATAATAAATAAATAAATGTAATAAGTTAATTGATACAATAAATAAATATATAAATTAAAATTATAAAACAATAATAAATAAATAAAGTACATAATAATATATAACAACAAGTAAGTAAATATAATAAACAAAATAAATAATTACAAAAAATCATATAATAATTACAAAAAATCTAACATATAGTGAATAAAGGAAATAAATAATTAAGTTTAATATCACATAATAAGTTATATTTTAAATAAAAGAACTATAACTATAAAGCTAGGTTTGAAATTAGAGGGTTATCTGAAGATAAGCAAGATGTAAGATAACGTTCATTAAGTTTGGCAATTCTAGTTGATACCATTTCCGTATTTGAAATATCGTGAAGTTCAGCTGTTGAAACTGACCATGGAAGCTTAAGGATCATTTTCAAAAGCTTATTTTGAGCTACTTGGAGTCTGTTAATATGACTAGCTGCACATTTACCCCATGCTGGTGAACCATAAAACATAATTGCTTGGAACACGACTTTAAAAATCAGTAGCTTGTTTTCATTGCTTAGTCTGGACTTCCGATTTATAAAGGGATAAAGAGTTTTAGTGGTTATATTGATCCGTTTAATTACTTCTTCTACATGCATGCCAAAGGTTAAAGTTTTATCAAGATGAACTCCAAGATCCTTAGCACTTGAACGCCATTCAGTGTTTACACCATTTACTTGAAGATTGTTGCTCGAAAGGAAATAGGCTTTTCTTTTTCTTGTGAAAAAGATAACCTGTGTCTTTGAGGCATTTATTCTAATCTTCCAGTCGAAAAAGTAATTTTGAATGACATTTAGTGCAGATTGCAAATTTGTTTCAATGTTGAAACCAACTGAATCTGACGAGAAGATACAGGTGTCATCGGCAAATATTGCTTTTTCGCAGTTGTTTAAACATGGGAAATCGTAAATGAAAATAGTATACAAGATTGGACCAAACACCGATCCTTGAGGTACACCTGCTGAAATGTTATAAATATCGGAGTACCAATTATTTATCGAAACCTTGAATTTCCTTTCAAACAGAAATGATTGAATTGTTTTGATTAAGTATATAGGAAACTGAAGTCTAAGAAGTTTATGTAATAAAGCATCATGCCAAACTGTATCGAATGCTTTCTCGACATCAAGAAGTACCGTTCCTGTACTTTTTCCTGTGCTAACATTTGTTTTTACATATTGTTATTCGATGAACTTGGTGGACTGTACTATGATGAGCCCTAAAACCAAATTGTTCAAGTGGTAAAGTGTTATGACTTGTTATTTGAGAAACAATTCTACTTTTAATAATTTGCTCAAAACATTTACTTAGCGAGCTTAACAAACTTATTGGTCTATAGTTGCTTGGTATGTTTGCGCTTTTACCAGGCTTTAAAATTGGTATAATCTTAGCTGTTTTCCATGCATTAGGAAAGTAACTTGACTTCAGACAACAGTTAAATAGTAGTTGTAAATATTTGATTCCCGATTTCGGCAAGTTCTTAAGATATACATTTTTAATGCAATCAAAACCTGCAGATTTTCTTGATTTCAGATTCAAAATTACATCGCTGACATCTTCAAAAGTAGCATCTACGTGAGTGTCATTTGAAGAACTTACATTTATGGTATTCATTGAGTCACTGACAACTGATGGAGTACTGCCAGTTAGAAAATGGTTATCGTAGAAAGTTTCTGCTAGGATATTTGCCTTTTCAGTACTAGAGACCATTACTTGGCTTCCTACTTTAAGAGCTGGAATTTGAGTGTTTTTTTTTTAATTATTTTTATTATGTTCCAAAATGGTTTGCTTCCTTTATCTAAACTCTGTAGTTTATGATTCCAAGATCGATTCCTGAAAGTTGAGATTGAATCTTTTATTAAGACATTAAGAATCTTAACTTCAGAACTATAGAATGGATCTCTTGTTCTAATCCATTTTCTCCGATTACTATTACGGATTTTTATTAGTTGAAGGATGTTAATAGGTAATTTGTTTGCAATATGAGAATGAATTTCTTTTTTAGGAACTGCCTTTTCAATACTTTCTTCTAGAGCTTTCGTAAAACAAGAAATACTAAGGTCTATTTGTTGTTGATTGACTACTTCAGACAAAGGTGCATGGACATTTGGTAACCTGGATCGGATTTCTCTTTTATAAGTTTTCCAGTTTGCATTTTTAATGTCTAGAATTTCATTGGTTATTTCCAAAGGCGATGTTAAAGAACTAATTAGGACTGGAAAATGATCTGAGCTTACCTCTTTTATCACTAAAGGTTGGTTGAAAAGGCTGGGCATGTTGCTCAAGAAAAAATCCAAAGTTGATGGATTTGACCTATTATTGGCAGGGTAATAGGTCGGATGGGGTGGATACAAGATATGAAATGGATGCCTAGTGTTAAGATTAGCTAGAATATTACCCCATGCATTCGCTCTTAAGCATGCCCAACTTCTGTGCCTGCAGTTAAACTCACCCCCAATTAGGTATGTATCATTTATATTGATAAGCTTCCTCAAATCGTTATTTAAATGAAAGCGTTTCTCCGCATTAGCTGAACCTCCAGAAAAATAAACAGAAAATATTTTTAAAGCTGTACCATTTGCAAAAGGTATTGTGATTCCTAAGTTTTGAATTACTTTAGTATTAACAATTGGGATTACTACGTGTCGTATGGTTTTCTTCACTAACACGGCAACACCCCCCCCCCCCCCCTCCTTCTCACCAGTCTATCAAGACGATAGCAACTATACTCTACATTTGTTAATTTGTCTTCAGAACTCAACCAAGTTTCAGAAACTAAACCTACATCTACATTATGCTTATTAAGAAAAGCAAAAAATTCAGTGGATTTGCATCGAATGCTTTTAGCATTCCAACATAGAACATATTTGTATCCAGCAGGAAGATGAAGAAAAAGAAAATGAAGAACAAGAAACGAAGACAGTACAGTACTAGAAGTTCCATTGGATTATTATGAATCCGACGAATAATTTTTCAAAATTATTTTTCCATTTATATATTACATAATTTACACAGCTTTCATCATTTTCAATACTCAATTTGAATTCAATAGGATCACAATGGATCGCGGAATATGCCTACCGGGGAAACCACGTTAAAAAAAAAATCCCCAAGCACAATACCTCATATTTTTGGAAACTTTCACCATCAATAAAATTGTTTGCACAAGGGGGATTGATGTGGACTTTTCACAATTCATTTATAATAGTATTCTGAACATTCATACCAATTTTTAGCTCTATGCGAATTATTGTAACCTTGCTTCTATTTTAAGGACTAATTTGACTGGACTATAAAAGAAATCTCCATCTGGGAAATTTGCCTTTGCAATATGCATGTTGAGCCGTAGACAGGAGTCTTGAATGAATGTTAGTAAGTAGCTGGATATCAATCAGGGGTTTTGGTGTTTTTGAAGGAACGATGATAGGTTTGTGGGACTGAGATCCTTTGGATCAACATGGTTATAAAAAAAACCCTTTAACTTCTCTCCATAACAGCGGAATTGTAGACCAGCTCTATGCAACTTTTCAGGGGATTACCTCAAGCAGAGGCAATATGGTATCCAAGGTGTTTTGTGGCCCATGGTTTTATAAGGCTTACTTAGTTTTAATAAAAAAAAATTAAAGACTATTCGGAAGCTAGATACTCGTGCATTACTCCGCGACAATCTTTGCATTTCATAAGAATTGCAGCGTCTGGCTCCTCCGCCCTGTTTGGTAAACTAAAACCACCTCGCCTCAACCACCTTTATATCAATTGACCTCTGCTTTAGTATGGCATACGAGAGCCTTCCTATGCTAATTCACCCTTAAAAATCAACAAAGCAAACATAACTTTATTTTATTTCATTTTTTGCCTCCACTTCACAAAATGCATTAATTCAAACTGACTGGACGACTGACGTCGCATACTGTACTTCCCAGTGTAACATGACTGAGGCGTACATGCTTACACATAATCGGCCCGCAACCAGGTATAGCTACATCTCACTTTTCCTATAGTATTACTATTTTGTGCCTCGAGCTGTGCCGGCACAGAGTTATTTCATATCGTTTTACATATTAAAAGAAATAAAATAAGCAACGCAACGAAACTAAAGAATTATCTAAACAATGAAGCCTTTGATGTTTTTAAAAAATAAAATAAAAAAAAGTGCAAAGAAACGAATAAAAAAACAAATCCGACGAAGAAAATTTAAGACGAACATTTCCTTTCGTTTTGCCTTATTCGTTGAATTTTCTGCGAAACAGAGCGGGTGCGGTTAGTGTCGACGACGATGCCACTGTTTCTTCTTTTTTGCTTGCCGTCACCGTCACCAGTGGTAATTCTGAGTTCATGATGACGCCGACGATGATAGCGATACGAGATGTTCTGTACTTCTGCGGGCCTATTTATGTGCAGCTTTATTTTTTTTATAACTTATTATTATATTTGTTTTTAATGTTTCCCCCTTTTCTAGCGCTAAACTCTCCCATATGGCTCTTTGCATTTACACATACCATATGCGCGCTCCAGTATTTATAGAAACAAGAAGATTGATATGAATTACAAAGGCAACAAAATAAACAGAAGAGAAAAGTTATAAATTAAATTAAATCGTTTGTTTGGCCAGTAAAACAAATTGGTGTCGAGAGCGATTTCTAGGAGACGAGGTGTTGTAAAGTGCGAACGTCTTGGATCCGCACAAGATCAGGAGATACCTATTACCTTAATCGTATATTCGAAATCACGAGATGGCGCGCGATCGAGATGATGAATTTTTGTCGTTTATCGTAGAACAGGTCATCTATGTTTTCGGTTGCGATGAACTAGAATTTAAATTGTTCTTTTAATAACACATCTTGGAACTGACCAATCCATCAATCACTGAAGTTGTGACGTGGGAATATTGTTCATTAAAACTTTGCATTTTGAAGCGATCTTTAATCGTTGTTTGATTTATTTATTTTTTTAATGCGTTGTGGAAAAAAAACCATCACTTTGACCCTTATCCTGTATACATGTAGCTCAAATCAACTGCAGTACGCGCTTCCATTCCAACTACAGTACGCGCTTCCTCTCCAAATGGTGTAGTCCGTCCAATATCGAGAGATATAGCTATCCGTGTAAAAAACTGGTTTTCTTATGGAGCTTTGTGTATCATGACATTGGACAGACTACATTTGTTTTAGATCGTGAGATCGAACTAAAGGGTCTTTCATTAAGGACCTGACAACTTTCTTTTTTAAATAAAATGCAAACTACTTGAGATATCTCAAACAAAGTTGTTGAATTACTGTCAAAACATTTATGAATGGAATTCGACTTCGTTCATATGTCCGCCACGGGAACGTATGCAGCGGTCGATACGTTGAACCCAATTTTCGAGGACTCGGCGGCATATTTCGAGCGATACGGTCGCTATTTCTCGTTCAATATTGACTCTGAGCTCCTATAACGTCGCCGGCTTGTTGGCATAGACCAATGATTTAATGACGCCCAAAAAAAATTTTAAGTCACACGATCTCGGCGGCCAATAGACGGGTCCGTTTCTCGAGATAACACGTCCACCGAACTGAGACTTCAATAACTCGATTGTTGCGTCCGCTGTGTGGCTTGTGGCACCGTCTTGTTAGAACCACATATCACTGATGTCCAATTCATGCTCAAAGAAACAACGTTCCAACATGTCTCTGTATCGAATACCATTTACTACGTGACGGTCATTTTCATGGACGAAAAAAAAACGGCCCAATGACGCCACCGGCATGAAAACCGCACCAAACAGTGACTTTTTGCATATGAGGTGCTGTTTCATGAAGCAGATGAGGCTTCTCACCTGTCCAGTAACGCATATTTTGCTTATTGACGAAGCCGTTTAACCAAAGATACGCTTCATCGCTGAAGCTGCTTTTGCGATGATATTCTTCATTTTCTTCCATCATGTCGAGAGCGTACGTTGCTTCATATGATCAAGTGGCTTTATTTTTTGAGTCAGCTTGATCTTGTTAGGGTGTAGGGCAAGATCCTTACGCAAAATTCGCCAAAATCTGGTCTGGGAGAGGCGCAATTCTTGAGAACGCCGTTAAATTGACTGATTTGGCTGGTTTGCAAAGGACGCCTCTACGGCAGCAATATTCACCACACTTCTGGCAAAACGTAGCCTCACTGGCACAGCAACATCAAGCAGCGAATATTCTGACTCAAATTTTTTCACTAGACAATGAATTGTTTGTCTACTGGGACGAGAATTACGACCGAAAATTGGCGTTAACTTCTCTTAAAATTGCGACCACCGACTCGGAATTTCGGTAGCAAAATTTGATAATTTTTTAACGTTGTTCCTTCACGTATTTTACCATGGTGAAAATTTTACTGAATGTTTTGACATTGACAGTTTGGTAATCGGTTTAAGGGTGCGTTCACACTGAAAGTTTGAAGTTGTCAAGTCGCTAATGAAAGACCCTTTACAAAATGTCTGCAGAGCTTTGACTCGTTGCGAGGCGCTGATATATGCTGCTACAGTTTCTGGAAAGATTAGCAACCGAATATAATTTATACTCAACGTGGGTGAAGTTCGAAGGTGTTTTCGAAGAAATATAATTTCTCCTCTATTTAAGATAGGAGACTATAATGATCACGCTAGACACATGGGTGTCAAGCAGGGTTGCCTCATGAGTCCATTACTATTTTTTTATCTTGTTCCTGGACAACCTGGACAAAATCCTGACCTTCTTACCAGGAGGAATCGACTTCGCCGGTATTAAAAAAAGCGAATCATGTACGCTGATGATATTGTCATTCTGTCGGAGACTCTAACAAAGTCGCAGATGAGGATCACCAAGTTGCATCATTACTGCACGTAGGGTGAAGTAAGCTGACTCCCACTTCAACCTAACCTAACCTAACTGCAGGTTATGGAACTTGAATGTTGTCATACCAACAAGTCAAAGGTAATGGTCTTCCGAAATGGTTCGGGTCGCTCTGCAAAGGATGAAAAATGATTCTGGGAAAATGAATAGCCGTACTACCAGTCATAAAGAAGTTTTCAGTATTCAAGATATTTCAAAAGCTGACGGGTTTCCGTGACCCTGGACAGGAGGTACGTAAGTGCAATTGGTCGGTGGAAGGAGGGAGAAGAAGATTCGCTGTTTTTGGGTAGTGCAACTTTTCTTACATTTAGTTTTAGATACGGCTAGGAAGCTAAATGTCGCATTCAATAGTTGTGCCAGATACATTTACTGTTGAGGTCGTCGTGACCACATCTCCGCTTTTGCCAAACAAATAACTGGATATTCTCTAACCGCCTTAATACAGAATCGAACAGTTTTTTTTCCTGAAGTTTTCGCGGTCAACAAGAAGTCTTAAAATCATTCCCTCTAGGCACAATTATTTGGTAACTGTTATTGATTTATTGTTTGCTTTTACGACACCGGTGCTGTGCAGTCGTGCTAACCCAAGGATTTGCATGCACACTTACGTGACAGTTTCAAGATCTTGAATATGTCGCTAGGCTCACCTGACTTGCCTAGAAGCGATTTCTTCCCTTTGACGCCTTTTACAACAAGCGCTGCACAAGCGAAAAAATATATTTTTCTTGGATATTTCCGGCTCGAAGGACCAAAAATGATGAGGATGCTGATGTCAGCACGATTAATTGGATTAGGGATGACGATGAGCCAAATTCAGGCGTTTCGCACGGCAATGTGAATAATCGCGCGATAGAATAGCTGATGGAGGCCGGATGACGACGAATATGAAAGCGCCTATGAACGAAGCTTCGACGAAAGGAAAAAGGGGCTTATTACGGTGATAAGGGTGATCGCGCGGTGAAACGGTGCTGATGAAGATGATGGCGACGTATATTTGTCCGCGCGACCATCAGCCAAACTAAAGGCGTTAATCACGGCGATATGATGGGCGCGCGGTGAGAAAGCTGTCAGGGGCTTGGTGGTGAAGTGAATGTCGAGGCGCTGATTGAGATAGCGTGTAGTAATCGGCTCGCAAGAGTTAAGCGACGACAAGGAGCTCGATGGAATCGCCGCAATGGTGGTTATGCACACGCGGATTGGCAGAAAAAATATGTTTTTCTTGGAAATATTCGGCTCGAAGGACCAAAATGTTGAAGACACATGGGTGGAATGGCTTCTTCCCTCGACTACACGCACATAACAAAAACACTTGTTCTTACAATTGATATTAATAACTTTATATAACTTTATTCCCACAGTGACAGATCAAATTCAATTGTTGAAAAATGGTAAAAGAAGCCGAACGCACAATCACGAAAGCGAGCGATGATGAGTGTTGCTATACTTCGCCGCGCCTCTAAGGTCCCCGGTCAATCCCCGCCGTTGCCAAGTAACATCTAGAGTTCTTTTTCCACTGGCCCAGCTCTTGGGAACGTCTGACAAATATCCAAGTGTATCAATTTTCATGAGAAGCTTCTCGAATTTGCTGCTCGGATTCGGCTTAAAATTGTAGGTCCCTTCCACTTCACCCAAGAAAGCGGTTGAAGAAGCTAGGATTTAGGCCCTGCAATATTTTACACTTGAACATACCTTTACTAAATAGACTTAAAGATATACTCAAAAGATATTCCACCAAGAAACAAATTCAACGGAATCCATATCCTAGTCAAAGTCGATTTAATTTTTATGTTTTGATAGTCAATACTTGCAGGTCATGCTCGCCCGTTCATCTCATTTTCTGACATCAATTTACGAGCTTCACAACTATTGTCCATAAAATTATTGTCAACGTCCATCGTTAAAATAAAAATTAAAATTAAAAAAAACACACACTCATTTCTGTTGAAAAAAATTATACATCCATTAATACGTATTAACAAAGAAAATGAAAATTCTTCGAATTTATGCTTCTACCCTGCACATTCTTCTCCTTCAGAACATTATAACGAATAAAACGCCCACAAAAAATAAAAATAAAAATTCAAAAAAAAAAGAAAAAAATCCGACAATGAGCTTAATTGAAATTATTCAGCGTTGATCTTAAGCAAGACTTAAGTGAGACCGTCAAATGTGGTCCGGTCTTAATTAACTAAGGTCAAGTTGACACGAAACTGTGCCTCTTGCATATCAGAATAATAAATTAAATCTATATTTTTATTATATACGTGCAGTTGGATTGCTTACGCAACCACTTTAATGGTAATCATCTAAATACTCGCGCGTACCCACCATCATCGGTGGTCTTTGCTAACAAATTAAGTGCGCCAACGTCCGAATATCCAAAAAATGTCCCTGCCTAATTATTTAGTGTATTCCCAAAAATAGATCACAAACTCTACAGTGCCTTGCTCCACGTCGTAGTTCGTAGATACCTTTTTGCTCGAAAAGATACACAAATAAATAGCTACAAATGTGTGTAGCATATACATATGTGTATGAATGTACGTTGATGTTATTGTTTTGTTAGTGGAGATGGAATAAATTATGACAGGAAGCGGGTGGTAGCTCTTCATGCCAACATATGGTTGTGGGGGGTGTTACGTTGCACAAGGTGGCGATAGATATGTGTTAGGAAATGGAGCAACACAAAATCAATTGTAAAAGAGAGACAATGTTTTAAGAAATAAAAAAAATAAAAATCCAGTTAGAACTTCCATGCGATGCTGGGCACAGAACATTAACAACAGACTGCAGACGAGGAGTGGGCTTTTCGAGGAGGAAAAAAAACAATCATGTTTGCTTTATTGGGTAGGATGCGGAGTAGATGGATACATGCTCGAATGCGTCCAACATGTGATTATACAACGGAAGGGAAAATGTTCTCCTTTGCTTGTTTACGCGATGCTCCAACAAGAAGCCACTGCAAGATGAAATACACACTTGTATGTATGTATCTGACACTTTTTGTTTATTTCGATTAAATTTTTTTGTACTGACTTTAAAAGTTTGATTCCTCCTCCTTCACCTGACAAACATCACCTGCAAGGGATGGTATTTTTCTCAGCCGAAGATCCTACGCAATAGATTAGGACAACCGAAAGGGTGCTATGCTATTCTTTGAAGTTCACAAGGACAATGCGATACATTAGTCTTTTCAACAACAACTCAATAACACATGTAATTATAATCGCAGCGGTAAAACCCCCTCAATTATCACCCGTTTAAATTTTCATCGCTAACAAAAATACCGAGGGGTCTCTCCTCGAGTAGGGTTTAAAATAGTTCTTTATTTTTATTTTTTTTCAAGGACTAAAGGACCTTTCATGCACCGAAATGAAACATATAAATTACATGGTTTTTAATTAAGGGGCGGCGAGTAAGGCATTTCAACGAGAACGACCGAAACATAATTGCGTACCATAATTTCAAGTGGACGCGCATAAATCCCTTGCATGAATAAAGTGATTCCCCAGTGAATTGTAAATTGCACAAACCAACCACCATGACATCATGCACTCGTGTCGCTTCCTAACATGCAGCATCACTTACCCCTGTGTTCGCAACAAAAAAAAAAAACATGTTACCGAATTGTAACCAAATCATGTAGATGGATATCCCTATAACTATTTTGTCGCTCATCTGTCATCACAAAAGTGGTAATTTAAAAAATGCTGCATAAGCCCTATTTATTTTTTTGTCCATAGGTAAGGGTAGTTTGTCGATAATTAATATGAAATTCCACTAAACGAAATATGCACACAATAAGCCAAATAAATTCACATAATGGAGGGTGTAATTTTGGAGAATTTTTTTTATGTCAAAAAAGGGTCAGAGAAACCGATACACCAAGTCTCAAGTTGTTTGTAGAAAATTTTCAACCAACCGCGGATTTTATATTTCAAGTGGTGCCAAGACAAAGTGCCCAAGTAGGGATTGAGAATAGAGCAAACAACGGTGAGGCAGCAGGTCTATATGGCTGTCAAAATTGACATATTTAATTAGGTACGATTTCTGGAATTCTGGACACTCCATTTGAGAAGACAGTGATGATGCAACACGATAATGTTAATTCTAAGAAAAATCTCTCACAAGTGAAATAAATAAACAAATCTCTTTGGGAATCCAAAAAAAAGGCACCATTCTATAATTATTGAGAATTATTATTTTTGAATTTGGCAATTTCAGAAACAACAAACAATCGTCTGCCACATCATCCTTGAAATGTGAGTAGGTATCTTCATGGCAGAATCGGATACATTCAAATTGTTTTCAAATGAGAACGGCCACACAGATTGTTATATTTTTAGTGGCTGTCAAAATAAAACAATTTTACATTATTCTTTCATTTTAAAATGACCTGCAGAGCGGAGGTAGGTACATAGGTACTTTATTGGACTGTCAGTGATTGTCAGAGGTACCTAGACTCTCATGATTTTTTAATGAACAGATTCGTCACAAAGTAAGAAATTATTAGCAATTCATAGACCATAAGCAGGAGGAATGCAATACGAGGGCATGACCATGCATGGAATGCTTTGGAAAGAAAACATTGTTTCATTCCGTTGTGGCGGCTCGAACTTTATTTGTTTAACAATTTGGCAGTGAATGGGAAAAGCTCTACATTGTTGGTTTTAGTTTGTCGTAAAATGTTTGTCTTTGGGACCGAACGCGACCAGTGACGCCCGCTAAAAAATGCGGAATAAAACTAAGAATCAACTTGGAAGTTGGACTCAGAAGTTGTGTTCGCGTTGCAAACTGGAAACAGTGGTTAGGTCTGGCGGTTTATTAAATACCCAATTAACACTGAGAACCACAAATACGTAACCCGGGTGTTCGAACCTGTTCGAACCTGTGGGGTATAAGAATCTTATTAGTTCCTAAAGACTTCTCTCAAGTGCCGGAGAGGCGCTATTAATAATGGGGATACCTCTGTTTATATCCCTTTTCATAACGTCCTTGGTCAAAATTTCCCCCCTTCAAAATAACAATTTTTTGTGAGTCGAAGAGGTGTCCAGGGGGTTACTTCTTTTTATATCCTTTTTATAATACCCACGCTCAAAATATCCCGCAAAATATCATCGGTCGAAATATCGCTTATTTATGTGAGTCGAAGAGGTGTCCAGAGGATGAATTCTGTTTATATCATTTTTTAAATTATTCACGGTCAAAATATTCCAGGAAAATATCCAAATTTCTCTGAAAAAAATCTTCCTGATCACAAAGTAAAAGAATTTAATACCCTGTGCCCATGTTCTGTAACTCATGCGATAACTCTTCGCATCGAAAACTTTGGAACACAAAATTCCACCGTTTATCGCATGTGGAAAGAAGTTGTGTTCTGTAACTCTATGCGATAAAATATACTTTGGTAACTTTTAATATCATGGGAAATTGGTAGGATTGTCAAAATACTGGAAATCGAAGGGTAGTTTGGCGAGGAAATTCAGTGTGTATTTACATGTCGTTGGGATAGGAGCGGTGTAGCGCGACTTTTTAGCGGATTATCGGAAAATTACGTGTTTCTGTTGAATTTTCAAAAATATGATGATCGCTCGTTCTGCTAGACTCAGACAAATTTTTTTTGAAATTAATCTGATCCTAACGCTATGTTCTATGTTGATGAATTTAATGAAGTTAAAATTTTGCATTTATTTTGTCTGTCTATGAAAAAAATAAATGAAATATTATGTTTTTAAAAAACAAGAACCTTTTACTCTCTCTTGTTGGATGTACCAAGCTGTTTATTTTTATAGCAACACAGTTGCAAGAATGTTCAAAATGGATCTTATTTAAGTGCTTGCTGAATTCTTTCGACAGAATGTAGGTACCTACATTCTTTTCCACTAATTATGACTGTTTTTATTAGTTATTTTTTATTTCTTTTGCAATTTTTTAAACGTTGAACTTGATCAACGAACTGTATATTTTGTTAAATAAAAAATCGAAAATGTTCACTGTCCACTATCCGTTTAAAATTGTTCAATATCCCTTTCTCGCAAGCCAATTGAAATGTGATAAATTTTGACAGTTGAAGTGAATAATTTATCGCATTCGAAAGTTACAGAACACCGATTTATCACATATTTCCAGGAGTTTCATTTCACAATGTTCCATGTGGTATAGTTTTCGCATCGCATAGTTACAGAACACGGAAATGTGATATAATGAAATTTTGTTTCAATTCACATCGTTCATGTGATAAATATAACGATGCGATAGTTACAGAACACGGGCACTGGACACCTCTTCGACTCACAAAAATTAAAACTGTGAATACCTCCTCGGCTCGTAGATCCCCTAAAAGAACCTTTGTGACCCGTACGCGGGTAAAAGAGCTTGAGACTCTGGACACCTCTTCGACTCTTAGATCCCATAATAGTATCTGGGTAGCGCGCTTCGCGGGTAAAAGGGTTCAAAACTCTGGACACTTCTTCCACTCACAAAAATTAAAACTCTGAATACCTCCTCGGCTCGTTGATCCAATAATAGTATCTGGGTGGCCAACTTCGCGGGTAAAAGGGTTTAAAATTCTGGACACCTCTTCGACTCACAAAAATTAAAAGACTGAACACCTCTTCGACTCGTAGATCCCCTTAAAGTACCTTTGTGGCAAGCATCGCGGGTAAAAGAGTTAAAAACTCTGGACACTTCTTCGACTCTTCGATCCCATAAAAGTATCTGGTTGGCCCGCTTCGCGGTTAAAAGGGTTTAAAACACTGGACACCTCTTCGACTCACAAAAATTAAAACTCTGAACACCTCCTCGACTCGTAGATCCCCTAAAAGTACCTTTGTGGCCCGCATCGCGGGTAAAAGAGATTAAAACTCTAGACACTTCTTCGACTCGTAGATCCCATAATAGTATCTGGGTGGTGCGCTTCGCGGGTAAAACGGTTCAAAACTCTGGACACCTCTTCGAGTCACAAAAATTAAAAGACGGAACACCTCTTCGATTCGTAAATCCCATAATAGCACTTGAGTGGCCCCGTTGACGGGTAAAAGGGTTCAAAACTCTGGACACCTCTTCGGCTCGTAGATCCCCTATAAGTACGTTTGTGGCCCGCATCGCGGTTAAAAGGGTTTAAAACTCTGGACACCTCTTCGACTCACAAAAATTAAAACTCTGAATACCTCCTCGGCTCGTAGATCCCCTAAAAGTACCTGCGTGGCCCGCTTCTCGGGTAAAAGGGTTTAAAACTCGTGGACTCTTCTTCTACACACACAAATTAAAAGTGTGGACACCTTTTCCAATCCCAAAAAAAATTATATTAAGACCGAGGATATTTTGACCACGCTCTCCCAATATCTAGGAAAGTGCTATTCCTTTTGAGTTCAGAGCGCTTTGAATTATTTCCGTCAGCTATTAAGTCGTCTTCGGCTACTTTAACGGTGAGTTTATCATCCAGATGAGCGCCATCACAACCTCACCGAAACCCCTGCGCGGCTCGATCTCAAAATGTATCATCTCCTCGCGGTATTCAAAGTATTCAGTTATTTTCCCAAAACGCATTTTAAAAGAGAACCAACTATGTATGTGGACATTCTGCTGATGTCAATCAGTTTGCTTAAAATACCTTCATTTCAATCGATACGATATTATTTTAATTAAATTTCTACATTCACCTCAAAATCAGTAGATACTCGTACAATACCGTTTGGTTGTTTATATTTTGTTTAAATAAACATGCACTCGTTGGAGGAGTACAAAAAGAGTTTTTTTTTCTCAAAGTATTTTAACTATGTACGACAATAGGGTTTCCCTTTATTCGGGTATCCAACAAAGAATACCTTATAAATGGGAAAAAAACAGGAAAATCCGATTTTCTCCATCCTCATGATTTATTTTTCTTCTTTTCTCTTTTTTTCTCACTACCATTTCATTACACTGTGCATGCTCCTTCGTATTAAACTTTTTTTTTCACTTTTTGTATTCCATTGGACAAAAAAAAACATAACAGGGGAATAGGGATCAAATGCTTAAAAGATAAACTTTGTATAGATTAACAAGGGATAACGATAAAAGTGGAGAATAATAAAGAAAGAAGGTGTCCTTTTTAATATATATATATTTGTGTAAATATTGCATTGTTGTTTAAAATATATTTATATGCCACTGAGGTTTATCTTTGTGTCGAAATGTTTATAGGCAGTGTTAACAGATTAGTTTCCGCGTTTAGACTGGGGAAATGTTGAGTTTTGGAGCAGATATTTTAAAAACTTTTACTTAGAACGCCACTTTGGAATTCTATGTCGGCTTGAAGGGGTCAGAAATTTTAAGAGTCCGAAATTTGGATTTTATAGATACTTGGTGAATTTTGGTCGACGTTTCGTACAAGAGCAAGATAGGGTCAGACATTTTAGGAATCAGCATTCGTAGTTTTATAGTTTTTGGGGGGGTAAATTTGTTCCAATTTTCTTGGAGGGGTCAGAAATGTTGGGAAATCCCTTTTCTTTTGACAAACATTGGATGAATTTTGGTCGTAGTTCCATAGAACAGCATGAAGGGGTAAGACATTTTGAGAATCAGCATTCTTAGTTATATAGTTTCTTGGTGAGTAAATTTGTTCCAATTTTCTTGAAGGGGTCAGAAATGTTGAGAAATTCCTTTTTGTTTCATAAATATTGGATGGAATTTTGGTAAAATTTTCGTAGAACAGCATGAAGGTGTCATATCCTTCGATTCTAAAAGTTTTAAAGGAAATTTTGCAAACGAATTTGAACAAGAGTTGGAAGCGGTCAGAAATATTAGGTCAGGACTTTTCATGTTACAAGTATTAGATAATTTGGTCGAATATTTATACAAGCGCTGGAATGAGTCCAAAATATAAAGGCGAGCATATAAGGTTTTGGTCAACAGTTTGAACAGGCCAGAAATGTTCATCAAGTCAGTAGTAGTCGTTTTACTACGTAACCCGCACTGCCAGTCATCGAGAGTGTTTAGGATTCAATATTCACACTTAACAAGCTTTTCCATGACCCCGGAAAGATGTCTTGTCATGATTGATCGGTAGAAGGTTTTTTTTTTTGACTGGGCATATGCTGTTTCTTTTCTCTTTCGGAAAGAGTCCTGAAAATACGGAAAAAAGGACGCAGTGGTTTTGCTAGCGTAGAAGAACATCTCTTCACAATGAATATCCGAATTTTATTCTTTGAAATGCCCGTCTTACTTTTACAGTTGACCGGAAAAATCCCTTATGTTTGAGCAAATCAAATTACGAAAATATGGCCATGTTAATATCTGTAAATATGATCCATACTATGGATGGCGTAGCCTACCCGTTCAAGTACAAGGACCTTATTCCTGTTTCCTCATATAAATTGCCTCCAGGCTTTTGTCCACTCCCCATCAATATTGAGGCTTGACTCGTGTAGTCTTCTAGCAAGTCTTATAGGTGGTTTGCGTGACTTTAAACGGTACCACTCTTTCTCTTTTGTGTCTCCGTGTATTTGGGAGACTTTTCTTCCTATTAATCTCGACGTATTCTTTGACCAGCATCTTCTGACATCTTAATGGTGGAGGCTGGATGTTGCTCAGCACTGAGAGCCAATGAGTTGCCGGGGACCTGATAGTACCGGTGATGAGGCGTATGGCAATATTTAGCTGTCCGTCTATATCCTAGTGTGCACAGTGTCTGTTTAGCCAGACGGGTGCACTATTTTCACCTGTTGGGTATACCAGGCCGAGGGCAGTTTTGCGGAGGGTGTCAAGGGATGCCAAGTTTTTGGAGCAAGTTGTTTCACTCTTTAAGCTTGGCAGCCGTTTTAAGGAAGTGGTGTTTAAATGTCAAGTTCCTATCCAAAGTTATACCGTTTTTTTTCGGTTTCGGATTTTGTTGGAGATTAGTGCCGTTGAATTGGACTTCTAGTGGGAGATGGGCCAGGTGGCTGTTTAAGTCTCCAATTCTTAAAGTACTCTCCAAGAGCTGCAAGATCTCTTGCGAGTACTTCACCAATAAGCATCATGCTTGGCTCTGGACAGATTTTGCAAGGTCGCCCGCATAAGCAAACTTTTTGGACAGTGTTTCCAGAATGTAGTGATTGTAAAGATTTAATGAGAGTGGGGCTAGAACTCACCCTTGTGGTATTCCATTTTTCAGTTGTCTAGGCCCACTCACACTGTCGATGATATAAACTTGGAAGGAGCGGTTGCAGCGGTTAAGTAAGATTGGTAGTAGCACTTGGATCAATAAAAGGTCCATTGTGACACCACATGGATCTATAATATTCCAAATCGTTGAACCATTTGGAGCTTATAATAATGCTTG
This sequence comes from Portevinia maculata, assembly GCA_949715645.1. Lineage (NCBI taxonomy): Eukaryota > Metazoa > Arthropoda > Insecta > Diptera > Syrphidae > Portevinia > Portevinia maculata. Next base: position 7,923,584 of record OX454529.1, read on the forward strand.
AAAGACTTTAAATGCCAATGTTTATAAGACCATTGGGATCATTGTAAAAGAAAGATCTCAAATGAAGTTTTTGTCTTTGAGAGAGAGCAGCAGGTGTAGAGAAACAGCTTCTGCAGAAGTCATTTGTAAACATGGAAAGACTTGGTTGCATGCTTGACAGTGTCCGGTGTAGCAGCAATGTGCAGCAGACACTTAAAGCGTTTCAGAACCAGCTTTGGAAAAATCTGTCGGCACAACTCTTCGAAGCTTAAAAGGCATGCCTGAATGCTAAAATGTGTCGTGAGCGGCTGTGAGACCCACGAATACAGCCTCTCGTCTTGAGCTTGCTTTCAAAACCATCTTCAATATGAGCAGTTAAGGCCTGGTCTATGCAGCTCCGACCTGATCTAATGCTGGCCTTTTCAATCGGAACTACCTCATCAGTTGTTCGTGTTATAGAGAAGACGCTTAACGATCTTGTAGCAAATGCTAGAGCGATTGGTCTAAAGCTGTTGGCTTTGTCTTCTGGTTTTCCTGGGGATTAGAAGAATAGACAAACTCAACGCGATGCATCCTGGGTTACGCTAAAAGTCTTTTCACATCTGGATGACGAACTTATTCAACGACATTCGAACTCGCGGCAACTTGATATGAATAACTAACCAATAGTGCAGTGTGTATGCGGGGGTTGGGGCAGCCGTCGGCGTCACTGTTGAAATTCGAAGAGGTGCGAGGTTGGGGCAGGTGCAATGTTCGGTGTATGTATTAATAAATATTGCCCTTGTTCCATTTCTAAAAATGGAAAAAAGGACTGACATTTTAAAAAGATAGATTTTGGAAAAATTTCCCTGGAGAAAAGACCAGAATTTTATATGAGGAATTTCCTGGCATTTTTTTTCTTTTTTTTAATTCTGGCGTAATTTCCGGGACCCACAATTGGGCATTCAAATATAACCCGCTAATAAGTCGCCAACGCTGAATCCCAACTGATGGGTACCTAGGACCTACCAGCCTACAGAGAAACAAATAACAACTCAAATTCAACAGCGCTAGGAGACAGTGAGCTCAATTTAAGGACACCATTCGCCTTTTTATTTAAAATGTTAATGCCTTGAAAATCGAACGTAGGTAAGTATGAATAGTCTGGCTTTCCAAGGTTTTCTTTTTAGAGCTTTGTGTCTCTTGGTATTGGAAGGACTATACCAACTGCTCCACGATAAAATGCATACCCTATTTCCCATTCTCGATCTCCTAGCAGACAGTTGTGAACTCAATTTAAGGACACCATTCGCCTTTTCATTTTAAATGTTATTGCCTTAAAAATCTAACGTAGGTAGGTATGCATAGTCCGGCTTTCCAAGGATTTCTTTGTCGAGCTTTGTATCTCTTGGTATTGGACGGACTATACCAAAATACCCAATTCAACCAAATTCAATGATTAATAAAGTAAGATGTATCATTTAGCAACATAACAATAGTGACCGCCTAGAGACCCCTCTCAACAGTTTTCATGCATTCACAACAAAACTGAATATTATGCCTAAGTGTTTTATAGCTACATAAATTAAAATTTTTAATGCACACTCACCATAGATACAGGCAATCCTCCCGCTCCACCATTCGAATACGAATACGGTGATACAAGGTAGCCCATATTAAAGCCTGACGCATGCGGTTCCACTTTACCTAAAACAAAACAAAACAACAAAAATTTCAAATACATATTTTAATAAGCTTAGGCATGTATGTAAATAATTAATGAATTTTCTTTTGAACATCATTTATCTTTATTAATATAATTAGTCTTAAGCATCAATTATTTAAATCTAAAATTGTCTATGCCATAGTTTGTTGCAATAATTAATGCCTAAAGCATTCAGAATTCGAAATAGAAATTCGGATACGATCCTATTCTTTAATTCTAACCAGATACCCAAATGTACATAAAAATTCATTAATAAAGCAAAAAGCAAAACATACCCAGTTTTATTTCCAGCGAAAAACCCCAAAACCTTAAAGGCAATCATAATCAACAACAATCGGAATAAGACGACAACAGAAAAAAAAAAACTACAAGTTTCATTAGTAATTATCCTGTTACGGTACGTCGTTAACATATTTAGCATGATAAGGTAACAATCCACAACAAGAATTCTTCCACACAATCAAAAAAAAATATATAAATGCGAACGAGGCAATATAAATAAATAAAACAAAAATAAAAATATATTAAAAAAAAAAAACAAGAAATTCAGATATTTTCAATGTTTTTTTTTTCTGTTCCTTTTTTTATTTCTTATTGCATTTTTTTTTACCTTCGGTTGTTAACGACCTAACAGGCAGGCAACCTGCCTGTGCTTGCCTGCTGCATGACGGGGCTCGAGAAATTCACTCACGTACAAAGAAACCAACTGCAATTTACACACACCGAAATGAAAATATAAAAATGGGAATAAATACAAATGGGTACAAAGATATCCTTCGCCAGAAAACAGGTAGGTTTTTATTTAATCTCCTGGTGGGCCCCCTCACTCCCCTTCGAGGCCGGAATACGACTGCTCAGCCTACCTATCTTTTCACTCTCTTTTCAGTTTGTATCTGTTGCTTCCAAAGTTTATGTTAACAATTTTTACATTTTCTTTCTGTGTCTTTTCTTCATGTTGATACCTTATTTGCAGAACCTGCACCCCACAGGAGTTTCTCTTTTATTTTTGTGCGTTTTTTTTTTTTGATCTTTGTTTTGTTCGTCCTCATTTGTCTTTGAAGAACGCAAAATTAGGAATCCCAAAAATGCTTTTCTTCTCATCGCCGACATTCCAACGCTCAATTTTAATTATTATATAATTCAAGATCGATTATATATAAAAAAAAAAACCCACACTTCCCGGCTTAATATGCCCAAACAAATATTGTTTTTTTTGTAACAAAAAAAAAAAGTCCTTCAAATTTCCACAAACATCCCCCAGTTGAGAAGTTTTTGGATTTTATGGCTTTTCCTCGAATTGAGAATGCCTCTCTCTGCTTGTAAGGACTACACACATGATTTATGCTTTGGTGATTGATTGGATACGATGTGTGCCCTTCCGACAAACAGACGACAAAATCTCAGTCGGTGATGGCTTTCTGGAACGAATTACTTTGTGTTGTAAGAGGAAGTGATTGTTATTAACAAGCTTTACAACGTCACTGGACCAGACTTAAGCTCCTAGAAGGTTTGGTAAGGTTGTTCTTATGAGTGCATAAGCACGTAGACTCAATTATTAAAAGATGAGCCCTCGCCCCCTAGTTTTTCTGTGTAACCAGAGAACTAATTGCGATTATGCGAAGAGATGAGGAAACTGCTAGAGATTCTTGGTCGGAGACATGAATTCCGTGACAGATGCAAGGCGAAACGATTTTCACATCAAACATAGGCGTTGTTTTGTTTGTTTTGGTGCCTCATTTTCAAAGAGACAAATATGACAACCATACTTTCGACATTAAACGAAGGCTTGTCGTTTTCTTTCAACTGCGACGTGCATGGTATTTGTAATTCGCTTTCATTTGCATGCATTCTACCTCCAGAGAGAATTCGCTGCGCTGGCAAGTGACGAATGATACTCGTATCCGGCTGGAGTCAGGAGCTCTTCATGATGATGATATACTTCGGAAACTGATCCAGCTGTGCCGCGTGACGACGGAAACCAGTTTGAATGCAGCTTAACAGAACTATTCCAAATATGCTCCCGGCAAGGAGTTCTTCAAAATTGTTGTGGTCCAAAAAGTCGGTGTTAACATGAAAGGCAGTGTCTTTAACAGATCCGTCCAGCTAGTGGATCGATATCTACCGTTCCCAGCCATTTAAGACTGTCCTTGAAAGGAACGAGGACAAAACCAAGTACACGCTGTTAAGGGTATTTTTAATATAGCGACGCGTTTCGGAGCATCTACTCCATTATCGGGCGGATAAACTTATTTGTTGTCAATTAATTGTTAATTCTTGGGGGCAAGTGGTGTTGGATTAACATTCCACAATCGATTAGGGTTATCGAATAAGGAATGTGATCGAGAAGAAAACAGCGTTTTTTTCAACAAGGTATGGCACGAGTCCTTACCGGAAAAGTTAGTTAGAATATTGGACTCCTATAGAGAAAAAAAGGCTCTTTCGTGTAAGATACGCGATTGCGTACTCAGAGTTCAAAGAAATTCACGCCCGTGTACCGCAAGGCAGCGTTCTTGGTCCAATCCTGTTCATGCTTTAACAAGAGAGACATACCGGAAGACGAAGAGACAGTCATAGGCACGTTCGCGGACGATACGAGTATCCTCGCAACAGGTAAGACTGTTGAATCATCAACCGGAAAATTGCAATGAGCCTTGGACAAAGTATGCGAGTGGATAAGGATCTGGCGAATCATTCTTAATGAGACCAAGTCAACTCATGTCAATTTGACATACAGGAAGGTGAATTACTTAAAAATTTTCATCAACTCGTTGTCGTCAAATACCGTCGCAAACGAGGCAAACTATTCAGGAAGGATTCGCAAAACTAAGTGTGAGTCGCAGGCTCAAAAGAAGGACGACGAGCTCAAAATCAGGCTCAGGATTGACTCCCAAAATTAAGTGGGAGTCACAGGCTCAAAAGAAGCACGACGAACTCGAAATCAGGCTTAGGAATGATTTGCAAAACTAAGTGGAAGTCACAGGCTCAAAAGAAGCACCACGAGCTCGAATAGGCTCAGAGACATGTATTGGCTTATAGGAAGATTTTCAAAGCTAACCGGATACAAAAAACAGCTTTTATATAAGCAAGTGCTGAAACCGTCTTGGAACTACCGTCTACAACTTTGGGGTTGTACCAAACTAAGCTATATATATCAACATTACAGGCATTTCAAGACAAAACCAGTCAGAGCAATTGTCAATTCTCCATATAAGGAATAGTGATATTCACAGAGATCCTAGGGGGTGGAGGTCTGCAACTCTACTTGGTTTCCACTAAGAACGCAACACAAAATTCGCACTTAGTCGGAAGTAGCACTGATAATAGAACCGCGGATAAAACGGTTTAAGACCTGCACAAGTCTTTGACTTATACACCGGCCGGCCATCGGCCTGACATGTGTTCAAGGCGCCGATTGGCGGTGAGCTTCAAAGCTGATAAGGTATGAAATAGTTTAACAGATAACAGTACCTGGGTGGAATGCTTCGCAGCCAAAGGGGTTTAAAACTCCAGACACCTCTTCGACTCTTACATCGGTCGGCCTTCGGCCTCATATGTTGTTGCTCAGGGCGTTACTACGCGGCATGTTTCTAAGCTCATAAAGTCCATTTTTACCTAACCTAGCCCAAAACGCACGTGCAGACATTTTCATGCAGAAAAATGAGAACATACACCCCTACAGTCGTGCAAGTCGTCTTTATTTCAGAAGTCAATTTGCAAGACAACTGCGAGTTCCCTACTTAAGGGTCTTTCATAAGCGACTTGACAACTTCAAAGTTTTGCTGTGAACGCACCCTTAAACCGATTACCGAACTGTCAATGTCAAAATATTCAGTAAAATCAACATTTTCATGGTGGTGAAGTACACGAAGAAAAAACGTTTATAAATAATTAAAATTTACTACCGAAATTCCGAGTCGGTGGTCGCAACTTTGGGCGTTAACGACAATTTTCGGGCGTAATCCTCGTCCCAGTAGACAAACAATTCATAGTCTAGTGAACAAATTTGAGTTAGAATATTCGCTGCTTAATGTTGCCGTGCCAATGAGACTACGTTTTGCTCGAAGTCTGGAAAATATTGCTGCCGTAGAGGCGTCCGTCGCAAACCAGCCAAATCCGTCAATTTCACTGCGTTCTCAAGAATTGTGCCTCTCCCAGACCACATTATGGCGAATTTTGTGTCAGGATCTTGGACTACACCCTAACAAGATCAAGCTGCAGCACGAACCAAAGCCACTTGATCATATGGAGCGACGTACGTTCTCGAATCGGGCTCTGGACATGATGGAAGAAAATGAAGAATTTCGTCGCAAAATCATCTTCAGCGATGAAGCGTATCTTTGGTTAAACGTCTTCGTCAATAAGCAAAATATGCGTTACTGGACAGGTGAGAAGCCTCATGTGCTTCATGAAACAGCACTTCATCCGCAAAAAATCTCTGTTTGGTGCGGTTTCTGCAGGTGGCGTCATTGGGCCGTTTTTTTTCATCGAAAAGACTGTCGCGTAGTAAATGGTATTCGATACAGAGACATGTTGTAACGCTATTTGTTTGAGCAATTGCATGAATTGGACATCAGTGATATGTGGTTCCAACAAGACGGTGCCACAAGCCACACAGTGGGTTATTGAAGTCTTAGTTCGGTGGACGTGTTATCTCGAGAAACGGACCCGTCTATTGGCCGCTGAGATCGTGTGATTTAACGCCTCTAGACTTTTTTTTATGAGGCTTCATTAAATCCTTGCTCTATGCCAACAAGCTGAGCTCCGTTAAGCTCAGAGCCAATATTGAACGAGAAATAGCGGCCGTATCGGTCGAAATGTGCGGCCGAGTCATCGAAAATTGGGTTCAACGTATCGATCGCTGCATACGTTCCCGTGGTGGACATATGAACGAAGTCGAAATCCATTCGCCAAGTCCTTAATGAAAGACCCTGCAGTTAAACCTCTACCACTTGCCAAACGATAGTCAAGTGAGTTATTCGATCGCAAATGTCCAGATAAGCAGCAAAAATGTGTTCATTAACCTTTAATTCCTTTTCCAAGGTTCTGACATGACGCCGGAGCAATAGTTCCTGCACTCGATTAACTCCGAATGTAGGTATATGTCAATCAACCTCTGAAATGCCTTTAAAACAAATCAGGTTACGCTAATAGGTCTTAAGTGGAGTTTAAATAAATTAGTGGTCCCGTTCTTTGAAATTTTCCATTTATGTAGGAGTGAAAGGCTCAAATTTAAGCTTCACATTTAAATCGTTGGTAGGTGGGTACCAATGGTTCTCTTGCTAATGTTAAAAGAATTTAAAAAAAAAACTCACTAATATATGCGCATTCGCTAAAAATGTTGACGTTAAATATTCGAATATTTTCTAAATCATTTAGCCATTCATATTGGATGAATTCAAAAATTAATTTATCACACCAAACCTATTAGGCAGTCGTTTCTTTTTTTTTAATGAGAAAAAGAAAACAAGTAATCAATCTTAACTGCCATAAATGATGATGTCGGAAAGCTGTTTCTCATTGAAGATTCTTAATTTCAAATATGTACTTCAAATTAAAATGAAATGTGGGAAGAACTCGAATGTCTAATAACACACAACAGATTGACGTAGGCACATAAAATACAAGAAAATCATCACTTTACTTCGCAAAGGATTATAAACCGGAAAAAAACAAAACACCCTGTTCAGTTGCACTTGCCGAGTGCAGCCTCAGGACCAAAGGGAAAGGATAGATGACGTATGCACACATGTACTCGTACATATTGTATTTGGATCCCCGTTCGCTCTTCTTCTTTTTTCTGTTCATCAACTTTGGTATGGTGGATTGAATTTGGCGCAGTTAGGACCACTATCATCAACACATCATGATGATCATCATCAGCTTACTCATTACCAGGCACGGGCACGGGCACGGGCACGGGCAAAGGCACGGGCAAAGGCACCCAAAACCAATTTCAACGTGCCGTCTCCGTCGTCAGACTTCAAGAATAGCTTTTTTATTTTATGTTCTATTGGATTTTTGTTCCTACTTACATCCTAACCAGCTTCTTTGAATTTTGTTCTTCTCGTTATATATATATTTATACCTAAGTATGTATATAATTTTTTTATCTTCGCCTTTGTTTGTTTGTTAGTTGTACCTTTTGACGCCATTTTTTGTTCGTTCGTCATTTCCTAATAAATTGATGACCGATTCTGGTCTGCTGTTGTTGGCGCTCCTTCTTCACACAAAATAGGTAAGGCACACACCGCGAGAGGCGAACAGAACAAATTATCTTGGAAAATCTATTATAAAATTGAAATGCAAACAAAAATATCCATACAGTGTTTAGGTGAGAAGAAGCTAATAAGAAAACAAATCTGAAACACTTCCTGTAATTTGGGTGGGTTTTGTTTTTTTTTTTTATTTTTTTTTTGTTTTTCCTTCGAACTCAAATTGTAGGACAAAAGAAAGTCCTGCACGTAGAAAAATAGCTTTGTAGAATTTATTTAAAAATACCTTTATGCTAATTTGATGGTTTGGGAGAATGTATGTGTGCCTAGACCTCATGGTCCATTTTACTTTGGCATTGCTGTCCGCTCGCTGTTTACTAGCGATTGGCATTAGTGTCAGCATCGGAGAACCAATGGCCTTGGCAAAGCGAAGGATGCTAGCGAGCTCTATCTCACCAAACTCATCCTCCTGGACGAATGATTTACCAAGAGTAGTGGGTAGGGTTTCGAGCGAAAGCAGGGCATTCACAGATGAAATGAGAATCAAGGCAACGCTCACAAAGGACCCAGCTCTTTGCATATAAATAGATAGTTTTTAGATCCTCGTTGAGAGGACTGAACCAGTGACGAACAAAGAAAGGATCTCAACTCTGTCCTATATTCAGTCCAAGCTTATACTTAGCTCTGCTGATTTTTGGACCGTTGACAAGCTTCGTCAAATGCCTGCATGAGGCAAGATCATGACATAATTCGGAATGCTGTTGACGTAGAGCCTTAGCCATTTCACGTTTGTGAACAGATGAGTAGCATCCTAAGGATGGTTGTGGGACAATGAAGGTTGTCGATGAGCTTTTCCTGGCCAGAGCATCCGCTCTTTCATTACCCTGGAAACCTGTGTGCCCAGAAATCCAGGTCAGTGCTACAGAGTTGCACCTTCCCAACGAGTTCAACTAAGTCACGTTTTTTTTTAAGCAAATTTTTGAGGTGAGAATGCCAGCCGATAGCCAGAGCATCCGCCCTTTCATTTCCCTGGAAACCTGTGTGCCTAGGAACCCAGGGCATTGCTACAGAGTTACACCTTTCCAACCGGTTCAACTAAGTCATGTTTTTTTTAACAATTTTTGAGGTGAGAATGCCAGTCGATAGCGGCTTGGCTATCTGGACAGATGAAAAAAATAAAAAATAAATATAATTCATTAACGGCCCATATAGAGCCTAAAACCTAGCTTCTCCAGCCACTTCCTTGTGTGGAAGGGACCTACAATTTTACGCCGAATCCGAACGGCACACGAACGGTTGAGAAGCTTCTCATGACAATTGATACTCTTGGATGTTTGTCAGACGTTCGCAAGAGATGGGGCAGTGGAAAAAACTCTAGACCTTTCGATTAGTAGTCCGACACACTAACCACTGAGCCCGACCTAAACAGATGCATGTGGTTGAATCATTTACCCTTTTTTCTTAAAAGGATATTAGCGGCAGTGGCAATCGCAAAGATTTCTTCCGGAAAATCAGTTGTTTGTCTTCCCAAGGCTGCAGATAGATTAATCCGAAAGTCTCTCGAGTAGACCCGGTTCCGGAGAGATCGTCAATGAGTGACCCATCCGTATAGACGATGGGATCACCCGGCCTAAAGCGATTCCACCCCTCACTGTTCCATTCCTGCCGATCAGGAAGGAGGTCCCGAAAACGGTGCTCAAAGATTTGTTCCGACCATACAGAGTAAATAGCTCCTCCCCCAAAGGCCAGGAAGGCTTTCATAAAGAGCCCTGTACCTAGCACCTCTGATTCCGTCGCCGAGGTTGACTTCAAATCAAAGTACTTAACACATACGGTACACATCGATTTTCCGGCCTCACTCTCAACAAAGGAACTGTAAAGACAGGTGGCAATGGTGCGATGGTAGTGTATTCACTAAGAGATTGGCAGGTCGTGCGTTCGAATCCCGACACAAAAAACAAAAACAGATCTCCCTAAAGTAATTTAGGCGCCACCTGTTGAGAAAAATATCCCATCGCACCAAACTTCGTTCCTATCAATCTATTCTTTCATACAGTAAGTTGCACCCAGAAATAGGCAATGAATCATTTGCTGGGAGCTTTACACTATAAGGGTACTGTGTACTACAGAAAAAACGAAATCCCTTTAGCGCACGCAAATTATATAAAAAAAAAGAAGGTAAACAGAGCAGTAATAGGAGTTCCTCTCATCGCACCTGTAATTCATAAACACCATATCCAGGGTTTTGTTCGTTTTGAAGGAAATGAAAAAGCTGAAGAACTAGCCAGAGGTGGTTCAGAAACCCCTTTCACAGGACCTGAACCCTTCTGCTTCACACCTTTATCAGCTACTAATTTAGCTATAAAAAGCTGGGAACACTCAAAATGTATCTCACACTGGGAAAGCCAAACGAGCCATCCAGCCCTTTAAAAACAATGCCAGCAGGATCTTAAACCTACGTAGGCATGATATTAAAAACCTAATAAGCTGCCCCACAGGTCACCACGGTTTGCGATACCACCTTAACAAAATGAATTTAGCCGACTCTTCAGAGTGCAGGCTGTGACTTGAGGACGCCGAAACCACGGAGCACATATTGTGCGAATGCCCAGCCCTCTGCGGAATCAGAAAGAGGACCTTCTTCAAAAAACTCCTCTTAAGTAATGAAGACTTAAAGAAATCCCCTGCTAGCAGCATTATTACATTTTCTAAAAAAGTGGAAAACGAACTAGTCTAAAATTTTCTCTGACCTATAGTTCAATAGATCTATCCAGGTCGACGAAACCGTTTTTCTTCGCCTAGGCGGGTCAGGAGCTTGAAAAAAAAATATCCAGGAAGCTACACAATTCGTAAAATTTTTCCAGTTTGACGTTTCGTGCTACGAAATTCTCTGACCTCACCTAACATTATGATATGAGATGAGATATTGTCTGATAGGTCGTTCAGTGATATTGGGTCAGGCAAAAGCCGCAATGAACGACTTCAATTTCTTACTGAACATCTGTTTTGTGTGCGTTTATGCATGCATTTTTCGTGCATCCTTACTGCATACTTGTTTCAGCCATAACGCTCTAAAAATGTTGACAGGTCTTTTTATGTCGAACCTTCATGGCATAAAATAAATTGACTGACCCTCGAACAACGTTGGGAAGTAGGTACTGGCAATTGTATTGCCGAAAAACTGCGAACTTCAAAAGAAATGTTCGAAATAATGAACAAAAAGCGTCTGCTGGGCAAGGTTTTGGGGAAGTTTTTTGTTCGTTCGTTCATTCATTATTGAGTCGAGAATATTGCTGCTGTTGGCGGGCGTAGAAAGTTATAATAATAATATTAACCATCAGGCCCTATATGGAGGGATAAAATCCAGCTTCTCCAACCATTTGTGTGTGCGTAGCTATATTTTTCACTCGAACGGAAAGGACCTACAATTGACCGCCGATTTCGAACTGGATTTTTTTAGGTAGCTTTTTATGACTTTTTTTATGCTCTTGGATGTGTGTCAGACTTTCGCAACAGGTGGGGCAGCGGAAAAAGTTTGAGGTGTTCCTGGATGGAAAAAGTGTGAACTTCAAAAGAAATGTTCGAAATAACGAACAAAAAGCGCTGGCCAAGGATTTGGGGAAGTTTTTTGTTCGGTCGTTCGTTCATTCATTATTCAGTCGAGAATATTGCTGCTGTTGGCGGGCGTAGAAAATAATAATAATTATATTAAACATCAGGCGGAGGAGGAATAAAATCTAGCTTCTCCAACCATTTGTGTATGCGGAGCTATATTTTTCACTCGAACGGAAGGGACCTACACCGCCGAATTCGAGCTTAATTTTTTTTAAAGTAGCTTCTCATGTCATGTATGCTCTTGGATGTGTGTCAGACTTTCGCAAGTGGCAGGGGAACAAATTTGAGGTGTTCCTGTATGGGGTCAAGGCTCGAACACCTCACTCCAACGCATTAACTAATGAGCCACTGCCGAAAGTGTGCTAGAGTATTTACGGTTGATTTCAATCTCATATCTCAGATCATTCGCTAACAAGGTATAACCTACATTGAATAGTACCCATAAGGGCATACGTTTATATATACCTGGAAGAATCATTGAGGAATGTTATGAACCGCTGACATGTGGGAGAGTTTGAACCGCCTAAGACTATTTCATGCTTACATTTGGTTGAAGTTCAGGGTTTTCACTTTAATCTAATTAAAGTCCTTTTCCAAAAGATCGCTTTTAATGTGTCTGGGAGGAAAGTTTCAGCAGCAGATCGGGCGGCCATAGTAGCCAGATTTAAGCTTTCGAAGCTGTGTCTGAATCTATTGTCTTGTACGCAGCGCAAGCCTGGGGACGGCAAGTGAACTACATCCTCAAAGTGTGAGTCGGCTACCAAGGAAAGCGGCGCTATACCTATATGTCCCAGAAGAAGATTGAATGGTACAAAGATTGGCTGCAACTGGCAAGTGGTTATGGAATCCAGATACATTAAGATGATACCTTAAGTAGTTGGAGTTGGAAGCCCAAATTCTACGAGTTCATGGCTCAGGTGGAAGAAAAGGTAAGTGAAGTCGGAGAAAAGCGTATTATTTGTCTCATAAGAAAGCGAGTGTTGAACAAGGAGGAGTTAAGAGAAAAAAGGGGAAAAAACAAATTTATGTTCAATAGCAACTATGCAGGGAGAAAATTAATAACGCGACATATTTCGGGTTGGCTTTGCCTTCGCTTTTGCTTTCTCGCGACGATGAGTGTGTCACGTGTGTCTTTTGATGAAGATACGAGTACGTATACACACAAATTTGTTTAGTTAGTGATTTTACAACCCGACATATTACTTGTTGCCTTTGCTTTCTGTCGTCGGGCGATGAGTATGCCTATGCGGAGATTCGAGACATGGATACACACAATAAATATATTCGAAGTCTTACGTGTGTGTGTGCATATCAAGTTCATTTTTGGAAGGGCTTCATGTGGATTTGGTAGATTGTGTTGGCTGGCTGAAATTCCAAAAGGGAAGACGATACGTATCGGATTATATGGCCACTACCTACCACTGATCTTCAGTATGTGCAATCTGGGACACAGGGAGGACATCTTTCATTTTGTTGGCAAGCGTTCAATACTGCCTGAAACGAGGTCTATTCTTGGGAGCGACTTTTTATCGGAAAACCAAGTTAACCAAATAAAGGCCAGAGTATTTTTTTTTTTTTATATATTCGGGGTGCGAGACTTTCTACATTGGAGCACTCAGATTCAATACTGATCCACTGCCAGGAAGACACAGCACTTTTACTGAAATTTTCAGGCGCTTCAATGGTACGCAGCTAAGGTTTACAGCACTCACAACCAATACAAGCAAAAGCAGGACAATCGCAGAGGAAATGTTGCGCAGTGGCATCTCTTTCTCCACATGGTTCGGAGTTGGTGGTATCGTGTAAGACTAGCACCTTGAGATGTTTGGCAAAAGCGTTATGGCTCGCCAGAACGCCAGCAGTTTGTCTGCTTTTTGTTGAGGGACTACAAGAATGCCGCCGATTTTTGACAGACGTCGGGAAGAGTTCGGTTAGTCTGTCTGCACCTTGGAGAGTTATGCCATCCGCGATTGTGCTCATATGAAACCCAACAGCCAATGGAAGCCCTGACCGATGACGGAGGCAGACATAAGGCCGGTTCAGGTCCTGAGAAGTCTTCCTCTGAGCTATGTCCAGCAAGTTTATCGGGGATCTCATTTCCTGTGATCCCATTATGACCCGGGATCCAGATCATTCTAAGTGAATTCAGAATGCCGACCGAATTCAGAGAGATCTTGCAATCATGAACTGTTTGGGAGGAGGTTAAATGGTTGAGCAAGGCCTTAAGAGCAGCCTGACTGCCGCTACAGACTTAGAGATTTCGCCCCCGCCACCTGTTCCACGCAACATAGTCCATAGCCATTAGGATAGCACATGCCTCTAGAACACTGACGCATGTTTGCCTAACGAGAAGAGAATTATGATGACATTGCTCTTCGTGAAAACACCAGCACCAGATCCTGAGACATCTGTGAAAAATCGACTGCATTCCTTTCCAGGCCCATAGACTGGCCAGAGCCCGTCCTGACCACGAGGAAAGTAGACTTTGTAATTGCGCATTAGCCGAAGTTTCGGTGTCATTGCATTGAACGTCAAAGCCTTAAGACAAGGGTCGAAGGACAACCGTCGCGCAAGTTCATCAAAACTCCAGTGCGAGTTATACCCAAAGCCACCTCTTCTTAAACGTGAGATAGATTTGGTTGTGCGACCCATTTTTTTTTTCGGGGTGCGAGACTTTCTACACTTGAGCACTCAGACTCAATACCGGTCCATTATACTACCAGGAAGACACAGTGCGACCCATGATGTAAACATGAACGGGCGGGAGGTTCAACAATGCATCTAAGCCGGGCCAGGCTTGCTGGTGAAGGCCCGTGCACCCGAGACATACCTTCCTTTCGAGTTTGGCGAAAGCAGCAGAAAGCTTATTAAACCAAACAACCATGCAATGGTCTTATCATAGCCGTGTAAATCCATAGGACCCTTTTCGGTGATAAGCCCCGAAAATGTCCTGGCATTACCAGAAAACCACCAGCGCCTTGGCAGTCTTCAGCTCAATATGCTTAGGTTAGGTTAGGTTTATGTGGCTGTCGGCAGAAGCCGACAAACTTAGACCAATTTAGGTCCATTGTGATATCACGTATGTATTTTCTACCTCAACTCTGTAGATGGGACTGGCCAACGACACGCGGTTGTTCTCAAACGGTCCCCCATCTACGTACTAACCGCGCCCAACGTCGTTTAATTACGGTGATCTGACGAGAACCGATTGTTGGTTGCTCAACATGCTTGGACCAAAGAAGTTTGCTATCAAGGATGACTCCCAGATATATTGCTTCATTGGAGAGTTGGATTGTGACACTTTTTGGACTGGATGATTCAAAACAACAAAAAGTACGGTAGCATCCTCCGCGTATGCCTGAATGTAGACCTTAGAACTGTCCACCAGCATGCACCAGAGCAGTGGATATAGAACGCCACCTTGTGGGCAGTCTCTATTTACCCACCAACGTGCTAGTCATTAGCATTGCATTAATCCACAGCAACAATGACATGTCTACGCCGTGTTGTCGGCAGATCCTGTCAAAAGTCGCATTGTCAAAAGCACCCTCAATATCGATGATTACAATATACTGCAAAATCGCGCTTCAGTATGGGTAAAACATTATTAATGGAAGCTATTACTATTGTGTGTATCTTTTGTCAACCTGTCAGACGGAATTGGCATGTCAAATGATTTTTTGGACATTTAATTGTGTAAAAATATTTTGAATTCAGTAAAAAAATGTCTATCCTTTTCCAAACAATACTTAAACAAATAATTAATTAACAACAAATATAGAAATAGTACTCACTGAAAACAGGACTGTGATCCGGCCGCGTTGTTATCTTCCCGCCCTTCTCCTGGAGTAGGCAATGAAAATAAATAGAAATAAAGAGAGAACACACAAAAGCATTAGTGAGTCATTTGTTCATTTTTTATGGTCAATCTAGGCGTCTATGAATAAAAAGAATAAGTCAACATAATTGGATACAGTGAAACCCCAATTCTTAAAATATTAAATAAATGTTTTTAATCATTTTTACGAGGTTTAACTGTACCTAAAAAAGAAAAGCATATAATTCTTTGACTTATACTTATTTGTCATAGTACCTTATATATATCGCTGGTATGCAAGCGAACCTGGTCAAATCCAAGAATCGTATTAACATTTAAGCATCACATTTTTACTTGACAAAGATTAGAGAAGTTTTTAGAAAAAAAAAAAAAAAAAAAGTAGTTTCGAACTTAATCAGTTTGCATTTTTATACCATCGAAATATTTTTTAAGAATTTTTGTATTTACTTTAGATGGCTTGAGTAGGTTCCAACTCACCTCACTCTCCGTCAGATCAATCAGGCTAGACTTTTCTTCGACTAATAAATTTTCGGATGAGATTTTCTCATCCTCTCTATCGCCTTCATCCTTGAAGATTTTCACTTCATCAGTGCTGCCCAAATCGTCGCCGGATGAGCCAGCATGACGAGAATGTGAACTATGACTATTATGTGGCATATCTTTGTTTGCTTCACTTATTCAAGTTACTCCCCTCCTCTTTAACGTTTACAGCACAACATTCGTAGTGAATTTTTCATATACATATATATATTTTCTTTCAGGAAAATACTTTCAATATTTTCTACTTGGTATATTACAGTTAACTAGCTTATGATTAGAGATTTTGTAATAATTGCATTTTGTTTTGCTTGACAGTTTGTAATTCTTTTTCTCTTGTTGTTTGGTTTTTTTTTTTGTTGTTCAAATTTACGTATAACGGCGAAATGTATATTTTGATAGATCCTTGTAGGTTTTTATTCTTAAATTTGAATGGAGCAAAACATTTGTGCCGTTCTTCTTTGCGTTCAACATTTTAGTTGTGAATTGATTTGTTTAGTCAGCTGTTGTGGGTAACTATTATTTGGCGTAGCATGGAACAGCTGGAAAAGAAAAAGCAAAAATTATATTGTTGCCAACAAATTAACCGCAGCATTATTGCATAAATAATAAGGAAACGCATTCACTATATTGATTTTAAAATATTTTTTAAATAATAAAAAGGATAAAAATGGCATAAAGTGGATTCAGCTCGATTGGGGCTTGGGTTATGTTGAAAGCCCCCAATCGCGAAAGACATTGGGCTTGATCGTTTTGTCCCAGAAAATCGGGAGCGGGTCAAAATTCAGCTTCCAAAACTTTTACTTTTTTCTAAATTTTATTTGACGAAATTCTGTCCCTTTTCAAAATTGTGACAGTTAAAGAGAAAGCCCCTTGGGACAGGAAAACCTGTTCATAGTTTTGATTCGCGCTCCTTTTATCACCTACTCCAGTGGTTTTAGTACTTTTTACCATTTGCGGAAAGATTTTTTACTGTTTGTAGAATTTTGATCACAACCCACAATCAGCGGCTGTCCCACAGTCAAGAAACAGTTCAGCGGTTATCCCGACAATCCAGCGTCCCAATCACTGTATGTTGTAATAAAAAGTAATGGTGCCATAAGAACTAACGAATCACCAAACAATTAAAGAGCGTAAAAAAAACATTTCGTTCCCGACAACATTTTAAGTTGACTTTCAAAAATCACTAAGAACATTATTTAAATAAATTTAAAACATACTAAAAACTTTCCAATTTTTTTGAAACCTAGAAATTTAGACAGAATTTGTGCGACTATCCGTTGCTTAGACAACTTTTTTGATCCATTCAGGCTTTCCTTGTAAAATATTTAAGACACTCAAAACTGTCCAAACTGTTACAAACAATGTCCAGAAATTCAAGAGTGGCCGTCAGAATTTGTCTGGTTGCTTGAACGACTTCTTGAAACCACTTGGAACATTTTGTAAAAAATATAAGATACTGGAAACTGTTTGATGTCTTACAAACCGTGCTCAGAAATTGAAGAGGACGCCAGAATGTGTGTCACTATCCGTTGCTTGAACAACTTCTTTGATCCATTAAGGCTTTCTTTTTAAAATATTAAAGACACTCAAAACTGTCCGAATTGTTACAAAACATGTACAGAAATTTAAGGGCGGCCGTCAGAATTTGTGTGACTATGCGTTGATTTAAAAAACTTCTTGAAACCACTTTGAAAATTTTATAAAAAAAAAAATATAAGATACTGGAAACTATTTGATGTGTTAGAAACCATGTCCAGAAATTTAAGGACAGCCGTCAGAATTTGTGTGACTGTCCGTTGGTTGAACAACTTCTTTGATCCATTAAGGCTTTCTTTTTAAAATGTTAAAGACACTCAAAATTGTCCAAATTGTTACAAAACATGTACAGAAATTTAAGGGCGGCCGTCAGAATTTGTGTGACTATCCGTTGCTTTAAAAAACTTCTTTAAACCACTTTGAAAATTTTATAAAAAAAAATATAAGATACTGGAAACTATTTGATGTGTTACAAACCATGACCAGAAATTTAAAGGCGGCCGTCAGAAATTGTGTGACTGTCCGTTGGTTGAACAACTTCTTTGATCCATTAAGGCTTTCTTTTGAAAATGTTTAAGACACTCAAAATTGTCCAATCTGTTGGAAAAAATGTACAGAAATTTAAGGGTGGATGTCAGAATTTGTGTCAGTATCCTTCGCTTAAACAACTTCTTTGATCCATTAAGGCTTTCTTTTTAAAATGTTAAAGACACTCAAAATTGTCCAAATTGTTACAAAACATGTACAGAAATTTAAGGGCGGCCGTCAGAAATTGTGTGACTATCCGTTGCTTACAAAACCTCTTTAAACCACATGGAAAATTTTGTAAAAAAAATATAAGATACTAGAAACTGTTGGATGTGTTACAAATCATGTCCAGAAATTGAAGAACGGTGGTCAGAATTTGTCAGCCTTTATAAGGAACGGGAAACTGTTCGATATGTTGACACCAGTCAACAAATTGATAAGCGTCCAAAAGAAAGGCCGATCTCGTTCGCGTCGAAAGTCTCGTAATCAGTAGCTGAGTTCCTCCCAAACGAAAAGTCACAACCGACAGTAACAGAAAAGCCGCAATGAGAATAATTGCATGACTTGCAAGTATGGATTGATTGCATATGGTAAGGACTCGCGATTCTATTAGAATTTATTTTTTAAATAATTTTATTCAATTTGAAAAGAATGAGTTCCTTTGTTCTTATCTGGTGACATTAAATTTAATATCTATGAATGAATTGTAGATGTTTTTTTTTTAAATCACTTTTTTGTAAGAATATTTATGGGAACGAACAATGATGTCCGTTGTTGGTCGAAGTGTGAGAATGGGGATTAAAATTGATTACAATAAGTCAATCGGTTTATTAATTTTTGAACTCTATGAATGGCTTATGGACAACAGGAAAAAGAATGTTAGAATCAATGGAGAACGTTTTAAACAATGAAAGAGACTATAAGCGTTTAGGTTTTTCAAAGTAAGGCAAGTGATTTCCTTATGCGATTGCTATGAAACAAGTCACAGTATTCAAAGGAAAAGGCATGCGGATGAAATCATCATAAATGCTGTGACATACTGGCCCCGAGCTCATCGAGAAGAACCACAACCAGTAAAGATGGAAAACATTCTTCTTTACATGATGACAGATAAATGTTCACATATAGACTTTTCCTTTCTTTGCACAAAGGCAAAGCCGATACGCGAGACTGTGATAACTACCGTTCTATCAAGCTGATGTCAAACACAAAATAATACGATTAAATAAAATAATATCTGGTGACCAGTGCGGATTTGTCGCAGGTAAATTAACCACAGACGCAATCCGAAGTATAAGGGTCATGTTGGACAACCATCGGGCTTCTGGGGCGTCGCAAGTACCACAAGTCGATAGCAACTGGTTTATACCTTGTTGCAGCGTGGCTGGGTATATTTCATCAGTACCAGGCGACTTAAAGCCGTCAAACGACGCAACAGTATATTTGATAGCCTCTTCCGTTACCACAGCCTTCTCCCAGCAGAGAAGAATGGGAGAGAAACGAAAACGGAGCCGAATTCAAATCCATTTAAACAGATGCCTCAAAAATGGACAAGGCCTTGGAGCTGGACTGTTTTCCGAGACATTTATACTGAAAATCACATTTCGGCTCCTTGATCAAAGCAGTGTCTTGCAGGCGAAGGAGGAGATACTACGTGATGATTACACAATTTCCATAGATACCCAAGCCGCAATTAAAGCAATCTCCGCAGTCGAGATAAAATCTAAGCTCGTGAAACGGTGTCGCGAAGAGCTGAAGGTTTTCGGCGGTGACATAGAGGGTAATGAACTAG
Source organism: Portevinia maculata (assembly GCA_949715645.1). NCBI lineage: Eukaryota > Metazoa > Arthropoda > Insecta > Diptera > Syrphidae > Portevinia > Portevinia maculata. The sequence continues at coordinate 7,943,329 of OX454529.1, forward strand.
CAAGAAATGGCTCTACCACGAACCCTGAACAGGCGGACCAGTCTGTCAAATCGCCATTGTGAGACTTCGAAGCACGGGTGGGCCAAAAACAGGTGCAACACCCTTCCTACCTGCAAAAACAGTCAGAGTATGATAAAGCCAGCAGCCACAAACTCCTTCAAAAAACATGGAATCTGTTTCGATGTTGGTACCACTCCGCCCTATCCAATACCAAATTTTATAGACCCATCGCATCAACAGAAGATTCCCGCCTCCTGCAACAAGATCTAGATACTCTTTGCACCTGTTGCGGTAAAAACTGTTTAGAGCTCAATATCGCCAAATGTCATTTCATCAGTTTATCGCGTAACGACAATAAGTCTCCTTCTCGACCTTACCTTCTGCAGGGTCAACAAAGTTCCCCCGTTTTATACCTTCGCGATCTTGGTTACTTGTGTGACCGAGAGCTTAACTTCCTTTCGCGTATTGATCAGATAATGCTTAAAGCCAACTCATCACTTGGCTTCGTTAAACGGTGGTCCATAGAATTCTCCAACCCATGGTGGACCAAATCTCTATACATCAATACTCTTGTTTGCCCCTTCCTGTCTTTTGTCATTAAAGCAAAACACACACACACTGCCATTATCCATTAATGGCACTTACATCGCTGAAACCAAAAGACTTTCCATTCTCGGGAAGTGTGTTAATGACAACCTCCGTTGTAATGACCACATGTTCGATGTCACCAAGAACGCTGCGAAATTTCTAGGCTTACTTAAATGATGTTAGAAATATTTCACCCCTCCTGATCTGGCTACAATTTATAAGGCGTTTATCCGCCGTTCATCGTCCATATGTCCACCACGGGAAAGTGTGCAGCGGTCGATAAGTTGAACACAATTTTCGAGGTCTCGCAAGCACATTTCGACCGATACGGCCGCTATTTCTCGTCCAATATTGGCGCTGAGCTCCTCTAACGTCGCCGGCTTGTTGGCATAGACCAATGAGTTAATTTAGCCCCATAAACAAAAGTCTAGAGGCGTTAAATTATACGATTTAGGCGGCCAATAGACGGGTCCGTGTCTCGAAATAACACGTTCACCGAACTGAGACTTCAATAACTCGATTTTTGCACCCGTTGTGTTTCTTGTGGCACATTCTTGTTAAAACCACATATCACTGATGTCGAATTCATGCAATTGCTCAAGGAAACAGCATTCCAACATATCTCTGTATCGAATACAATTTACTACGTGACAGTCTTGTCGATGAAAAAAAACGTCCCAATGATGCCACCGGCATGAAAACCGCAATAAACAGTGACTTTTTGCGGATGAAGTGCTGTTTCATGAAGCACATGAGGGCTGTCACCTGTCCAGTGACAGTGGTCTTTCTTATTGACGAAGCCGTTTAGCCAAAGATACGCTTCATCGCTGAAGATGATTTTGCGACGAAATTCTTCATTTCCTTCCATCATGTCCAGAGCCCGATTCGAGAACGTGCGTCGCTTCATATGATCAAGTGGCTTTAGTTCTTGAGTCAGCTTGATCTTGTAAGAGTGTCGGCCAAGATTATTATGCGAAATTCGCCATAATATTGTCTGGGAGAGGCACAATTCTTGAGAACGCCGTGAAATTGACTGATATGGCTGGTTTGCGATGGACGCCTCTATGGCGGCAATATTCTACACACATCGGGCACGGCAACACGAAGCAGTGAATATTCTGACTAAAATTTGTTCACTAGACTATGAATTGCTTGTTATCTGGGACGAGAATTAAGGCCGAAAGTTGGCGTTAACGCTCTTAAAGTTGCGACCACCGACTCGGAAATCCGGTAGGAAATTTTAATTATTTGCAAACATTGCTCCTTCGTGTACTTCACCATGATGAAAATGTTGATTTTACCGAATATTTTGACATTGACAGTTCGGTAATCGGTTTAAGGATGGGTTCACACTGAAAGTTTGAAGTTGTCAAGTGGCTAATGAAATACCATTTTCTTATTGTGAACAACATATTTCATGACTTCTGAATTTGTTTATATTTTATTTTGTTTCGCTGCCTATTATCTTTTTTCATCAAATTTAACGAAAAATAAATGTGGGTCCTTTTGTGATCCGAAGCTTTGCAAAAAATTCGAAACTTTGAAGTAAACTAGAGGGCTAAAGTTTTTATCCGAATTACATTTTTACGATGTCAAATTATACGTCCTATACAAACGCAACAAAATGGAGGTATGTATTAGAAATTCATACAACTACTATCCCTATTATTTTACCCTTCCTCATTGATTTAATAACTCACGTGACTATCGATTCGCAAGTGACAGAGGGCCCATTGTCATTGACGCTCCACCCTAGTATTATACAATCCTGATCAGAACTTTGGTTGATTATTGCGTTCACGACTATGCTACGCTTAGTTGCTTATCTCAGCTCAGGCCCAGTCTTGGTGGACAAGGCTGCTTGCGAGCCTGCAAAGCGAGACTTCAGCAGATGACTCAAAAAAAGTTTCCCCATTCGTCATAACCTCGTCGTTAAAGAAAAGAAGAAGACCGTGTCGACTGTCCTTTTGTGCAAAATGCGCTAATCTTCCTTAATTCCAAATTAAACAATTTTAAGTAAACAAAATATAAATAAATAAAGAACTGTTACGATAAGAAAACCCTTACTTATTTATCAGACGTATTTATTCTTAAATTCCAAGAAATTGATAAGTGCAAAACTACAAAACACCTCGTATCGCACTCGTACGTGTTATTATTGCACCGAACCAAGGTGGGCACTTGTAGTTTGAATTACAACGCATGCCCACCATTAAGGGTTTCATCGGATCACCTTTTCTCAGTGTACTCTTTCAAGTGCCACTCGTATTCACTTTCATATTGCTTAGCATTTCAAATCAAATAACATAACATAAGTATCTGTTGGTATTTATATACATTAATATTTATTAGAATGCATTTTTAATTAAACATATCAAAGACATGCACCAGACATGTGAGGTTTAATCAAAACAAAAATAATGTACAAACCACAACATGGAGTAAGGCAAAAATAAATAAATATCTTTTCACAACCATTACAGTTGGTGCGGTGCGGTGCGGTGTGGTTGCTGCCGTTGTTGTGATAAGATAACATTCTAACTATTTGAACGCAATTTCTGTTTGTATCTTATATATGTAAATATATAGGTAACCTAATTGAAGAAAAAGAAGAAGCCCAAAACCAAATGAATCTAATCGTCCTTTTACTTCTTTGTATCTTCTATTTTTTGTGTGGCTATAGGTAGTAACAAGTTTTAGTAATTGGTTTTTTCTTTGTTTTGGGAGAAAATAAAAACAAAAAAAATAACCTCGTTGGCGACATTCATTAAAGTATTCGAGCGTCGGGCGGACCTTTTCTCGCTGATGGATGAGACTGAATTATTTTTCTACCTAACCTAACGAAAGGAGGAAGAAACATTCGAACTACACGAGCTATTAGCCTTTGTGGAAAATGAAATCTTTGTGAAGTCAGATAACCAGAGAACTTCAACAGGTATAGATAGAGAGAGGGAGACATGCAGATAACTTGGTCTAATCAAAATTCCATCAATTATGGATCTTTGTGCAAAGGAAACTTCCAGTTGCCTGCTGTTCAACGTGGAACAGGTTTCTAGGAGTTTTCCTTAACTCAACTGGGCGTAGTGGTGCAGAGGTTAGGTAATGCAACATGAAGCTCAAGCTCATTTAGACCATTACATCGGACCAATTGCGTTACCACAGGTTGCTGGAGAGATTCTATTTACCTTCTGTGATGTGATTATGTGGATATAACTAGAAGAAGAGAAGTTGGAAAATTCAGAGTCGAACACGATTCCAATACCTCTGGAGAGGAGCAGACTTAGGTGACTGTTACAGTCGAATCTCAATAGTGATCCCATTTTTCTGCTCGGCGGAAAGATTACATACCGAGGATGACTGCTTCAGTCCAACCCCCTGTATCTAATCTAGCCCTAAGAGCAGAGTGCTGATTGAAGTGTCCAGGTTGGGATGACTGACCTCAGTCGAATCCCAGCCTGTTGCTAGAAATCGGTGTGTGGCTACTTTAGCTGCGTATCTTAAAGAGTGCCTAGTGCAGTTGACATTAGCCCGACCCCAGAAACCATTTTATTTAATAAAAAGGCAATCCAAATCCCAGAGCATTCAGCCTCGGTAACGGTCCATTGTACCACCAGGCGGAAATCCCCTTTTTTGGGGTAATAGGTTGGAGAAAACAAGGTGTAATTCGTTGCTCTCCATAAATGGGTGGCGTATGTTGTTGTTCCCAATGGGGATTTAACCTGCACCGCACGGGTCAAAAGCCAAAACACTAACCTCTACACCGTCGCCACCTGCAGAAACCATGTGTTAGGATCCGACTGGGGTGACTGTTATCAGTTCAAACCCTAGACTGATCCCGATCATGTATTGCTCGACGAAACTGTCTTCCGAGGGCCGAAGCTTCTGCTGCCATTTTTCATAATATCAGGGAAGTCACTACTCTAGGAAGATCGTCCTGCTGGCAAACCTGGACGTACCCAACGACTTCAACTCAGCCAGGTGGATCGATATATTGAACGCTCTCGAAGGGAGGCTCCACATCCCAGCATATATCCTGCGGATGGTAAAGGACTCTCTCAGGGATCGAGAGCTGCTCCAGGAGACTACAGAAGGCCCGCGAAGAAAGGAAGTGGCATAAGGCGCAGCCCAGGTATCGATCTTAGGACCAGACCTCTGGAACATCTTCTACGACGACATTCTTTGCATGAAGATGACGGAGGATGCCTCTCTGGTCGGGTATGCAGACGACGTAGCAGACGACACGAGACACCGTTAATGCACAACGAAAGCTGAACCAGGTCATGCGACGAGTCAATTCGTGGATGGAAGAGCACGGACTCAGCCTAGCAACGGAGAAAACTGAGATAGTCCTTCTCACGAAGAAGAGGATCCCCATACAAATCGACTTCCGAATCGGGGCAGAAGAAATAAGAAGCACCTCCGCGGTGAAGTACTTGGGATTGATGCTTTACACAAAGCTAACCTGCTGTCAACAAATAAAGGCAGCAGCGGAAAGAGCCTCAAAAACATCTGCATTACTGAGCAGACTGATGGCAAATGTAGGTGGTCCAACGGCCAGTAAGCGAAGGATACCGATGGCGACAATGCACTCCATCCTTCTGTACAGCAGCGAAATCTGGGCAGACGCACTTAAACAAGAGAAGTACGGGAAACAGATGGTGGCAGTACAAAGATGCAGAGCTCTGTGTAGCTAGTCGCAGGAGTGACTTCCGTCGATCTCTTAGTGGCAGAAAGGAAGTACGTCTACGACAAAAATTCGAAAATGGGAATAGAAGCGGCACCCGAGGAGGCTAAGGAGCTCACCAAACAGAAGTGGCGAGAGCGTTGGAGCTCGGAAAACAGAGGACGATAGAGAGCGAGGCTGATTAGGAACGTGGCTGAGTGGAATGACCGGAAACACGGCGAGATTACTACTTACTCACAGGACACGGATATTTCAATGCCTTCCTCCACAAAATCGACAAAACAAACAGTCCTGCCTGCAAGTATGGAGACTCGCTAGAAGATGACGCGAAACATACCTTCTTCGCCTGCAGCAGATGGGAAAGCCTTCGCCAAGACCTGCAGATAAGTATTGGCGTCATCACACCGGAGAACATAATAGAGAAGATGCTGCTGCAGAGTTACGAGAACTGGCAAAAAGTCTGTAGCTACCCAGAACATATTCTCAGAAGAAGAAAATGATCGGGAAACAGTTCAACCCGTAAGTTAATCCCTCAACGGAATCATGACAACCCCCTGAAGTAATGCAAAGAGCGGTCCCGCGGGGGTGGGTCAGACGCCGAGAAGGGTTATGGAGGAGTTTTAGTCGGTATGTCGAAACACGGGGATGGTCAATGGGTCAACGCCGAAAAGGCCTCCTCATGGTGCACAAAGCATTTCTCTCGCTTACCTTAAAGGAAAAAAAAATATCCGGAATGAGGAATCGGTATCATCATTACCATCAGCTAAAAAACTCACTGCTCAGCGGGGGCGAGCTTCTTTGGGTGACTGCTTCAGTACGAATCCCATTTGCTTCGTAATCCTCGGAAGTTTTGAGGTTTTGAGGTTTTGAGGTGACTGTTTCAGTGGAGAGACAAAACCACGCTCTATTGGTAATACCCAATCAGGTGACTGCTTCAGTCGAACACTGAAAAACGATATTTGAGTCCATTGAAGGGACGCCGGGATGGGAACGGCTGCACAGTCAAATGTCGATGCATGAGGGGTAGTGGCTGAGGCATGCGAACCTCTCAATGCAATGCGCAGCGTTTCCATCCACGCTGGCTTGGGTTCACTGTTGCAGTACGAACCTCAAGCCACACTGCTCCACAGAAAGGGGGGATGGAGGGGTGGCTGTCACATTCGTTAGGGGGTTGAACCTCAATTTTGATTAACCATTTGGTCTTGGTGACGAAGTTGCATATGCAGCGATAGCGGCTGAGGCATGCGAACCTCTCAATGGCACGCGCACCGTAGATGGAGTGTGGCTTGGGTTCCCTGTAGCAGTACAAACCTCAAGCCACACTGGTCTACAGTAAGGGGGGTATGGATGGGTGGCTGTCACAGTCGTAAGGGCGTTCGACCTCAATTTTGTTTGACATTTGGTCTTGGTGACGAAGTTGCTTATGCAGCAAACTATCTGTCTCGATGAGATCGCTTTTGATCTTCAAAGAAATAATTGCCAAGAATTCGTTTCCTTTTATTGGCCAGTTACACTGGAGGTGTGTGATGGTTTCCTCTTCCTCCACCCCTCTGCAGCTTCTGCGGAAGTCATGGGATGGTAATAAAGGCAATGGCTGGCAATAGGTCTAACTACCGGCCTTATATTCTGCCTGCTCATGGAGAGGAGATTGTATGTTCTTTTGGCATCGTACTTTGTCCATATTTGTTTGGAACATGAAGTGCTAATGCTACTCCATCTGTTGTGCATTTTTTGATATATTGAACTTCAACGATGGAATAGGCATTCCCGGTGGCTTTCTGCTGTCAGAGAGGTATTCTGGGGTTCCTTTTCAGGCCAACGCGTCCGCCTTGCAGTTGCCTGGAATGTCACTGTCCGGGACCCGGCATAGTGCAATGTTGCATCTGTCAGCGATCTAATTTAGAGATTCGCGACATTGTTTTACCAAATTAGATCTTGTTGTTGGTGTTTCTAGGGCTTTTATTACTGCCGATAGTCTGTGTAGATCACGATAGTTCTGCCATCTACCGGGCTCATAGAGAGTCTGCATGATGCTTCGCGGATGGTCATGACTTCCGCCTGAAATACATTGCAGTGGTTAGGAATTGAGTTCAGGTTCATCTGAATGCGTTCCCTTGACCCGTCGGTGTATATTTTGATGGCGTATTTGTTTCAGCTTTAATCTGCCTCCCAGCCGGCCCGGTCTGGGATGACAGTCCTATATTTCTTACTGAAATCGATTATTGGGACTAAGTAGTCCGTACTATAGGGAATCTTGTGTGCCATTAAGATGCTCCCGTGACCAATGTGTGAGCTTTGCCACACATGCGATTCTCTCATTCTGAGGGCTGCCTTAGAAGGTAAAAGCTTCCAGAAGATATCTACGGGGTTAAGCATAGCTACTCGTATTAAAGCTGCCGTCGGTGTGGACCTTAAGACTCCAGTAATGCAAATGCAGGCTGACTTTGTTACTTTTGGACTCCAGTAATGGATCTGCATAACCTTTGGGCTCGTTTCAAGGCGCTCACGTGGCATTTCTTCAATACCGCATTCCAAAAAGTTCCAATACCATTATGTAAGGATTGGTCTTACAACCGCCAAGTACATCCCATAGATTTTCTTAGGCTTCAGACCTCATCTGGAGCATAGGGCTTTCTTGCAGGAGTATATGGTTATCGTCGCCCTCCGTATGCCGTCTTGTACATCCAGTTTCCAACTAAGTTTGCTCTCTAGGATTATTCCTAGATATCTAGCTTGGTAAGAAGTGGTTAAGTGGCTCGTTGTAAGGCGTCGTATCGGGCGTTATCGCCGGGATAACAATTTTGCTGGTCAATAAAAGCTGTTCGGTTTTTGTTGGACGATAATGGACCAAGAGGATTATTTCCTGAGGGCTGATTCCAGGAGGTCTCTGATAGTGTGGGAACATTTTCTCCATATGAGGTAGGCCCCCCTGTCGAAAATAAATCGATCCATTTTTATATCGATGGATCCAAAACCGACGAGGGGGTAGTTGGAGGTGTGTTCTCTGACAGGCTGAACCTCAGACTCTCCTTTCGCCTCCCTGATCACTGCAGCGTGTTCCAGGCGGAAATTATGCCGATTAAAGAAGCCCTATCGTAGCTGAAGAGGAACGTGATATCCGCGATCAACATCCGGATCTTCTCAGATAGCCAAGCTGCGCTAAAATCTTTGGATTCTGTCTCCACAAACTCCATCGTAGTCCGTGACTACCGATCATCTCTGGTGGAGATGGCTGAGCAATTTAACATTCACCTATGCTGGGTACCAGGACATGCAGATATTCCAGGAAACTGTAGGGCGGTTGAACTCGCCAGAAAAGCAACCATACCGCCCTTTCTACCTGATAAAGGTCCCTTAGGCATCCCAATTGCTACATGCAAACTCATGTTTATGAAGGAGGCCATCGAGGGAACTAACCTTAGGTGGACAAGTGGCAACACTTCATGAAACAGCACTTCATCCGCAAAAAGTCACTGTTTGGTGCGGTTTTCATGCCGGTGGCGTCATTGGGCCTTTTTATCGTCAAAGAAAAAGACCGTCACGTAGTAAATGGTATTCGATACACAGACATGTTGGAAAGTTATTTCTTGAGCAATTGCATGAATTGGACATCGGTGATATGTGGTTCCAACAAAACGGTAAGCTACAAATCGGGTGGAACAATCGAGTTATTGAAGGCTCAGTTCGGTGTGTTATCTCGAGAAACGGACTCGTCTATCGGCCGCCGAGATCGTGTGATTTAACTTTTTTGTATATGGCTACATTGAACCATTGGTCTATGCGAAAAAGCCGTGTGGTATCACAATGAACCTTTTCATTGGTCTAAGTGTGTCGGTCTCTGCCGAACCTAACCTAACCATAGCCAGGTCATCTGCATACCGAATGGCGTTATAGCTTAGCCTCTGAAGGCTGACTTAAAGGCTGTCGATTAATAGTGACTACAGGAGGGGGAGAGTGCTCCTCCTTCCTTTGACTGCAGTCACAGACACCGCATCTCCTCCAGATAAGGAGTACTCCTCCTTGCTTTGACTGCCGTCACAGACACCGCATCTCTTCCAGATGAGGAGGTTATTATTCGACTTACCAGAATGGCTCTGATCCATCGGCTGGTCGAAGCTTCAATACCTTTACAGCTGATTGCCCTTGCAACCGGTATTATCGGAAGCACCCTCAGTGTCGAGGAAGGCACAAAGGGCTATATCCTTGGGTTGAAATGCTCCTTCTACCTTTTGAACGAGACAGTGGAGAGCACCTTCCGTGAATCTACCCGTTCTATACGCACACTGAGGGATAGTTCATTTTATCCGGTCTCTAGTATGAACATTAAGAAGTCGTTCCACGGTTTTAAGAACGAACGATATCAGACTGATGGTTGGTTTTAACCGGCCCTCCATGAGGATGCACTTAGACTGTTAGACTGATAGGTCTATATGATTTGGGCAGTTCACTTGACCTATGATCAGGCGGGTATTTCAGCACAAAATGACTCATCCCCATCGTCATCCAAATTGCAGTCTCGTCACAAGTTTCAACATTTTTTTTTAAATAAATCCCAACCCATTACAGCGTCGTTGTTGAGTGCCAGGGCGATAAACAAAAAGTGCTGTACAACCTTTCAACATATTTCCTTCGCAGGCTATCACAAAGGGTCTACATTGACCTAAGTGGGACGGGCGCAGGACTCTCTTGCCCCGTCAACCCGGTTACCTAACCTAACCTAACCTTCCTCGCGGTGATTTCAAAGAATTTCGAACAAGCACTTTTTCCCACCTGCCATACTATAAATGTTCAGCATCTTTTTGACCCTTTGAACAACAGTTACAGCGCGACCTGTTAGATACTATTATGTAGCATCCAAAGAAAAACGTCGCCTCAACTCTCCCGTTGAATTTGTAAAAGATTTAAATACACTTTTACACACCAACCAACTCAAGTATTTCATGCAGAAGTCCTTTGAAATTAAGGACAAGAAAAAAACTTACTAACAACACTAATTAAAATGTTAAATAAAAAAAAAAAGAATGCACAAACAAAACTACAGTACAAAGGACGAAGCTAAGTCTAAAACAATCTACCCTATGTGACTTCTTATAAAAAAGAGTTGAAGTTGTGTTCATCGCATGAATGGGCTAAAAGAAGAAAAACCACACCTAAACAATAACAAAACACAGTGGAGAATAAATAAATAAATAAACAAACACCCCCCCCCCGACATGGACTTGAAAAATAATAATAAAGTCCACAGGAGCAGAAGCAGAAGCTAAAGGAGTAGCAACAGAAATTGTAGAATCAATGCAGCAGTAGCAGCAGCAGCAACACTCGTTAGTCTTCCATTCAACAGGAACCATATTTTAAACATGCATTTCCACACAGCCTATCCTATAGATACATATGTATATACAAAGAAAAAAAATTATTATTATGGACTAGTGGTATGGCACTGCTGCAAAACAAAGGATTGCTGCAATCGAAAAATCAACGCATAATATTGGAGTTAAACGAGTCCAACGAAACATAAAAATAATCATAAAATATATATCCATATATATATACATATATATATATATATATGTTTATATTTAAAAATAAATAACGACAGAGAAAATTTAAGAAAACAAGAACGACGAACGCGAACATCGTCTTGGTTTCGTTTCGTCAACTCGTACATATATTCATCGTCATTATGGATGCCGTCATTATGATGATGATCATCATTATCGTTATCGTTGTGCGCTAGTGTTGTCCAACGAGAGACAGTAGGTTGGAAATAAGTGGCACCTTGTTAAGGTCCAGCCCCAAAACTATTGTGGACCAACGAAGGAATCATTTTTACTGTTTTCTGCAGCAGCAGCAGCAGCAGCACATCTTCCTTATATATATTCTTCTTGGTTTTCGTCGTTTGTATCTTTTCGCGTTGCGTTCGAAAGATTTTGCCATTTTCGTCGTATCTTAGGTAAATGGATTTTTTTTTTTTTTTTTTTTTGTAATGCAGAAGAGCAAACAATGAAGGCGACGATCTTCATGCATTATCATCGTCCTCAGCACTAAAGAATAACACACAGCACAGGAGAAGAAAAAGGAATACGAAGACGAAGACGAACAAAATAAGAAAAAGAAGAAGAACCACGAAGCAACCAAGACATCCTAACTAGTATATTTGGTGCTAGTTGCTTGATTTAGGATGAGCCACCACCACAACATTATTTGCATATTGCTTTTTTATTATAGTTTCTTTGTGAATGAGATGAGATACCCAGAATCTATAGCTATCTGTTTTTTGCACACACATACATATGTCGTACATCTTGAAAGTCACAGAAAGACACAGGCAGGGGCACTAGTTATGCTTACCTACTACGAGGGGCTAGAAGTATTATTCTAAAATTAGTACATGAACTTTTTACGGGTTTAAAAAAAAAAAAAAAAAAAAAACAAAAACAAAACAAACGAACAAGTAAATTTGAAATTGAAATACACGCATATGGCGATTACACTTTGAGCTTCCGTATCATAGTCAAACATACCGAACAGCGCCGGGAAAAAGGGGTGATGCATTATACAAAGGAAAAACAAATAAGAAAATTATATTGAATTAATTTAAAGATACGAGTTGACGACGGCATTAGGTATCTCGCTACATCAACTAGAGAAACTTGTAGTTCCGCTTAGAGTATACAAGCATGTCGGATGTGTACAGCCATAGCCTTGACCTTATTTTGGGTAAACCTTTTCGCCACAAACTTGTTGCAAAGATCAAAGTTTACAATGGGCCTGCAGACGAACTTCCAGAATGAAACAAAATACCTAAGTACCTACCTATGTGACATCATTTTAAAATCAAGTCAATAAGTCTGTCTCGGATTTTGTCTGCGGGCTAAGACAGATTTTATGTCGCCACATAAAATACCCGTGCACTGATTCGGAACGAAAATACATAATTAGTTTTTTTTTTTTTTTTTTTTTCTTTTTTAATTAACAAAAGAGAAGTACAAGAGTAACCCAAGTGCCAGCATCCACATCCAGGCAGTCCAAGAAACCAGATTTATGACATAACACAGAACTTATGTCCAAGTTGGAATTAGGGTTGACACATTTTTCATTTAAATTCGTAATCGATAGGGTGATATTGACTGACTGCATTGAATATAAGATCGAGAAGATCTGAAGTTTTATTGTTTCTTGTTGTTGTTTTTTTTTTGTTACCACATTAAGGATGTCTGGGTACTAAAATTGTATTGATCTCTGTCTGGTATGAGAACAATTGAAATACATACTGCAGCGAATAGGTTTCGGGTACGTGTTTCAATTGTGAAAGGATGTAGAAAAGGCGGAGGAAAAAACCCGGAATGGTAAAACAAAAAAATAAAGGCAATGTCCACATTGAGATTTGTATATTAATGGAAAAGTTCGACGAAGAGTCGCCTACTCTCGAACTTCCCCAATTGTCCACAGATAAAGGGTCTTTCATCAACGACTTGACAACTTCAAACTTTCGGTGTGAACGTACCCTTAAACCGATTACCAAACTGTCAATGTCAAAATATTCAGTAAAATCAACATTTTCATCATGGTGAAGAACACGAAGGAACAAGGTTTACAAGTAATTAAAATTTACTACCGAGTCGGTGGTCGCAACTTTAAGAGCGTTAACGTAAATTTTCGCCCTTAATTCTCGTCCCAGTAGACAAGCAATTCATAGTCTAGGGAGAAAATTTGAGTCAGAATATTCACTGCTTCATGTTGCCGTGCTAGTGAGACTGCGTTTTGCCCGAAGTGTGGAGAATATTGCTGTCCGTCGCAAACCAGCCAAATCAGTCAATTTCACGGCGTTCTCAAGAATTGCGCCTCTCCCAGACCACATCATGGCGAATTCTGCGTAAGGATCTTGGCCTACACCCTTACAAGATCAAGCTCACTCAAGAACTAAAGCCACTTGATCATATCAAGCGACGTACGTTCTCGAATTGGGCTCTGGACATGATGGAAGAAAAACAAGAATTTCATCGCAAAATCATCTTCAGCGATGAGGCGTATCTTTGGTTAAACGGCTTCGTCAATAAGCAAAATATGCGTTACTGGACAAGTAGGGAACCCTCATGTGCTTCATGAAACAGCATCCGCAAAAAGTCACTGTTTGGTGCGGTTTTCATGCCGGTGGCGTCATTGGGCCGTCACGTAGTAAAATGTATTCGACACAGAACGTTATTTCTTTGAGCAATTGCATGAATTGGACATCAGTGATATGTGGTTCCAACAAGACCAGTGCTGCCACAAGCCACACAGCGGGTGCAACAATCGAGTTATTGAAGTAGGGTGGCTACGGTGGAGAGGTTATTGTGTTGGCTTGTGACCCGTGCGGTGCTGGTTCAATCCCCATGGGGAACAACAATATACGCCACCCGTTCTCCAGCCTCTACACCAAGGAGGATTTCCGCCTGGTAGTACAATGGACCGTTACAGAGTCTGAGTGCTCTGGGATTTGGATTTCTTTTTTTTATATTGAAGTCTCAGTTCGGTGAACGTGTTATCTCGAGAAACGGAACCCTCGCCGAGATTGTGTGATTTAACGCCTCTAGACTTTTTTTTTATGAAACTACATTAAATCATTGGCCTATGCCAACAAGCCGGCGAGGTTAGAGGAGCTCAGAGCCATAATTAAACGAGAAATAGCGGTCATATCGGCTTTAATGTGCTACCGAGTCATCGAAAATTGGGTTCAACGTATCGACCGCTGCATACGTTCCCGTGGTGGACATATGAACGAAGTGCAATTACATTCATAAATGGATGGATAGTAATTTAAGCCTCAACTCAATTTTTTTGAGATATCTCGAGTAGTTTGCGTTTTATTTAAAAAAGAAGTTGTCACGTTGCTTGTGCAAAGTGGAAGGGACCTACAATTTTAAGCCGAATCCGAACGGCAAATTTGAGAAAGATCTCATGACAATGGATACTCTTGGATGTTTGTCAGACGTTCGCAAGATGGTGGGGCAGTGGAAAAAACTCGAGTTGTTATTTGGCCCCGGCGGGATTTGAAGCGGGAACATTTCGATTAGTAGTCCAACACACTCAGCCCTACACAAATGTATATTTCGTGGACGAAATTGTTAGTTTGCAACTCGGTTCTGTAAGTGAGTGGACGTCTGAGAAAATAAGTTTCCAACAGCTGCTAAATGGGCATCATGTAAAGAAGGCAAGAAGAGAACCCACGTCCTGTCAATGAAGAACAGATTTCACCACCCAGGATAGAAGAGGTTGGCTTAGCTATAAGAATGCTAAAGAACAATAAGGCCGCCGGCTGTGATGGTTTACCAGCGGAGCTCTTCAAATATGGAGGTGATGTTTTGGTAGGGCGCATGCACCAAATTATCAACCAAGTATGGGTGGACGAAATCATGCCCCAGCTCCATATGCCCCATCTTCAAAAAAGGCGATCCTATGTCTTGCAAGAATCATCGAGGCATTTCCCTTCTTAATGTCGCCTATAAGATCCTAGACAACGTACTGTGTGAACGTCTGAAGCCGTTCTCCAACACACTAATCGGCACGTGCCAGTGTGGGTTCCGGCCCGGCAGATCGACAATAGACCAAATCTTCACATTAGGCAAATCCTGGAAAGGACCAACGAATTTCAAGTCAAGACCCACCACCTTTTCGTCGACTTTTAGGCCGCATATGATAGCATTCATCGTCAGGAGCTCTACGTGGCCATGGCCGAATTCGGGATCCCGGCAAAACTGATACAGTTATGTCGCGTGAGACTTGAAAACACGCTTGGAGGCAGCTGGAATAATTCCAAACCTGTACCGGATTCCGGCAAGGAAGTGCGCTATCATGCGACTTCTTCAATCTTGTTCTGGAGAAAATAGTGCGAAGGGCAGGTGTCCACACGGAAGGCACTATCTGCAATAGATCCGTCCAGCTACAGGGGTATGTGGATGATATTGACATCATCGGCCGTTCCCAGCGTGCCGTGTTAGAGGCTTTCACGGCGATTGAAGAACAGGCGAAATTGGTTGGTCTTGAAGTCAACGAGGACACGACCAAATACATGCTATCAACAAACAAACAAACATCTGTCCACCGCCTAGGACAAAACGTCACTATTGATAGCAATAACTTCGAGGTAGTTAAGGAGTTCATATACCTAGGAGTAAACATCAACTCCACGAATGACACCTTAGTTGAGATCCGGCGGAGAATTACCGTAGGAAACCGCTGTTACTTCGGTTTGGCAAAAGACATGGGCTTAAAACTCCGCACTAGAAGGACAAAATGCATGCTCTATCGAACCTAAATCCTACCAGTCCTGCTTTATAGCGCCGAGTGCTGGACGATGAGTAGAAAAGGGGAGCTAATATTGGGTTCTGTTGAAAGAAAAATACTCCGTCGGATATTTAGTCCTGTGTGCGAGGAGGGCGAATGGAGGAGAGGATACAACCGCGAACTCTATGAGCTGTACCAAGATGTGGATGTAGTCCAAAAAGCTAAATCACCTCGACTACATTGGCTCGGCCACATTGAGCGAATGGACAATAAAGCTCCAGGCAAGTGGATCTTCGACTCCCAGCCCCCTGGTTCGAGAAGGCAAGGAAGACCGAACCTCCGTTTTAAAGACCAACTCATCGCGGATGCTCGAGCGCTTGGTCTGGTGAACTGGAAGAAGCGTGCCCGGGATCGCGGAGAATGGAAGGCTGCTGTGTCTCAGACAGAGACTCTTCACGGGTCGGAAGTCCGTTAAGGAAAGGAAGGATATTATTATTTTCCAAAAACGATGGGCTAATTTACGGACTTGCTTTCGTGGAGAATCAAACGCACAAAGAACACGAAGTCGGGACAAGCTGCGATCAAGAGGCGTTAGTACGAGGGCGGGTCAATAAGTCCGTGACTTTTTGAATTTCTGACCTCTTTACTGAAACGGCAACACTGCTCCAACAGGCATCTGTCAGTTGACTCCTGTCAAAATTTAAACTTGCTGCGTCAGTTAGTTTGTGTTTGACAGCTATTTTTATCAGACTACTCACTAATTTGAGGAGAAAATGGAAAAAAGTGAATTTCGTGTGCTTATTAAGCATTATTTCTTGCGGAAAAAAAACCATTACCGAGACCAAGGCTAAGCTTGAAAAAGACTATGGGGACTCTGCACCATCGATTTCAATGGTAAAAAAGTTGTTTACTGAATTTCGTTGTGGCCGTACAAGCACTGAAGACGCCGAACGTCCTGGACGGCCAGTTGAGGTCTCTACATCCGAAACAATCGAAAAAATTCACGATATGGTGTTGGCCGACCGAAGATTGAAAATGCGAGAGATTGTGGAAGCCGTAGGGATCTCGCATGGCTCAGTGGTTTCAATTTTGAATGATCACTTGGGCATGAGAAAGCTTTCCGCAAGATGGGTGCCGCGTTTGCTCACAGTCGACCACAAACGCAATCGTGTAACAACTTCACAGGAAGGTTTCGCGTTGTTTAATCGCAATATGGAGGAGTTTTTGCGCCGTTTTGTAACCGTGGACGAAACATGGATCCATCACAACACACCAGAGACCAAACAACAGTCAAAACAGTGGGTTTCTAAGGGTGAATCGGCGCCAAAGAAGGCCAAGGTGGGTTTGTCAGCCAATAAAGTTATGGCGACTGTTTTTTGGGATGCACGCGGGATAATCCACATTGACTACCTTCAAAAGGGAAGAACAATCAATGGGGAATATTATGCCAACTTATTGGACCGATTCAATGACGATTTGAAAAAAAAAACCGACCTCATTTGGCCAAGAAAAAAGTTCTTTTCCACCAAGACAATGCAAGGGTGCACACATGTGCAGTTGCCATGGCAAAAAACCATGAATTGGGCTATGAATTGCTCCCTCATCCACCCTATTCTCCAGATTTGGCTCCGAGCGACTACTTCTTGTTCCCAAACCTGAAGAAATGGCTTGGTGGAAAAAGATTTGACTCCAATGATGAAGTCATCTCGCAAATAAAGGCCTATTTTGAGGACCTCGACAAATCATTTTTTTTTGAAGGGATAAAAAAAATTGGAGAAGCGTTGGACAAAGTTTATAGAGCTCAAGGGAGACTACGTTGAAAAATAAAAAAAAAAATTTATCAAAAAATCTGTGTTTTATTCCAAAAGTCACGGACTTATTGACCCGCCCTCGTATGTCTACTTTGAGCAATTATTATTTCTACTTCCGTGCATGGGAAATCGACGAACGGAAGGTAACCAGCAAGATGTTGATTCTCAGGAAAATTGTGAACAGGATGACGAAGCTGGTACTTCCACTTTCACACCTTTTCGCCAGCGGAAGAAGGGGGCTAATGTACCGAAGCATACGGATTTGGTTGAAGCATTATTAGAAGCATTGAAAGGGACTTATGCTGTTGATGAGGGAGTACAATGGACCGTAACACAAGGCCATACAAAACAAGTAGTTAGTAGGAAGTGTGAAACTGAATTCTACTTCAGTTCAATCTCTCAATTCGGTGAGAGCGAAAAGCCGCTTCGGAAATCAGCCCCGAAACCCCGCCTCGAAAACCAATTCAGTTTCAATTGGATCTTTCGATTCGGTCGAATAAACGTACTACATGTCTGCTTCCTTAGGAGACACTGTCCAGACATAATCCCAACCAAGTGGACTTTTGAAACAAAACACAAACATTTCTGATCCAGTCAGAATATTGACCCAGGGGTAGAAATATGTACAGCACAACTTCCGATAGGTGCCACCGCCGCTGAAACAACATCGTACGGCTGCTTTTCCAAAATAAACTGAATGATCTTCTCCAAATCTGTTGAGGGACCACAATCAACAGATTCATGGGCACATTTAAGTTTGTTTTTTTTTTTTCATCAAATTGCATGAATTCGGATTCAATTAAAAAAAGAAATCTGTTTGATTTTTAAATCCATCTGTTCATCGCTTAGATACCTCCTCTACCTAAATGAGGATAAGTAATTTACAGTGTGCAGGTAAACCGTAAATAACTTGTTCCCTTTGGACCGTCTCAAATTTAGCTGTCAAAACTCGTTATGAGTTTTTAAAACCGTGATCGGAAAACCAACACATTCAATCGAAGTCACCGGGATAAATATGTTGACAAGGAATTCAGTTTTTACCTACCTCTCCATTTCTGGGTATTAACCTCCTATGAAGGTTTTTCTTTCTTTTTAGTTTTTAGGGCGTTTTGGGTCAGAACAGACCATTACAGGTATCACAGGTTATTTTAGAAAAATAAATTACAGTTTACTTTTTTTCGTTTAATGTCAACTTGAGTCCTTTTTTGTTGGGTAGATAATTTTCCAAATGCGAGGTTTTAGGTTTCTATTTGATTCTTTTTTTTTTGCGCACAAATCTGTTGGTAATTGTCGCCTGTTTAATTTTATAAGAGACACGTGAAAAAGTTGCAGAAAAATGAATTCCACTTGGAAAGTTTGTTTCGACTTGAAAATGTCCTTTTTGTTTTGTGTTGTCCTTCGTGAAATTTCTTGAATTTCTTGAATTTCTCGGATTTCTTTCACAATGAACAGAGGTCATGACTCACGATATGAAATGCAAAATGTGTATCTTCCAAGAAGGAGAGGTCATAAATGTAACAGAACTGAGTCTGACCGTTTGAAGGTAGAGCAGTCTTTTGATTGAATTCTTTTTGGGAAAGTATAATGCGTAAATATTTATGTTCCTCCATATTGGAAACCATCAATTAGCCCAAGGTTATAACAACAACAAAAAACACATAATCTGCTGTTCTTGGGTTTTGGTTTTTCTTCAAGTTGACACTTTGGTCGTGAAATTTCTGTCAAAATGTAAATCTGTCTTTGACTGCTTGAAATAGAGTGAAATGACTGACATCACCTAATAGAGATCATCTAATTTCGTAAACTCGTCCAATTGTATTATAGATAAGCTAACACGATGAGAGGTGGCAGCATTGTTGCCTCAACTCCTTAATTGCGGATAGATGGTCTCTTGAGAGCGAATTCCAAAAAAAAAAAAAAAAAAACAATTAGAAAAAGCGACAGCGAGATTGTTGATACTTTTAATGGAGCAGGATCAGGAAATCTGACAGATAGAAAGAATGTATTGTCAGTTGGAAAAGGGTGCAATGGGCAATTGGGTCATTTGCACCCTACAAATCCGGCGGCTATGGGGGGAAATCACATCTAGGCAATTTAAACATCCAGGCGAGCCTAGCGACGCATTGAACATATTAAAGCTGTCAAGCAAGTTTGCATGCAAATCCGTGGGTTGACACGACTGTAGATCACCGGTGTCCTTAAAGCAATAACAAACAAGAAATACTAGAAGCATTTAGGTGTCTATCTCGCTAAAACTAAAGCATTGTCGAAATGTACGCCAACAGAAAACGCACTACCCCGCCAGGCACTACTTATCATGGGACTAAGCCTGGGACGGGTTCGGGGCAGAACTATTCGGTTTCCGGCAATAGCAAAGTAATGCTGAAGCTTAGGCGAAACCTAAGGGTCGCGAGTTGGAACGTTGGAAAAATGAGTGGTCATGAAGAGATGATGAGTAGAAGGCGAGTTGACACCTTATGTGCTCAAGAAACGAAATGGCGAAACTCCGGAAATCGGGCGCTGTTCTTGGACGTTAGGACAAAAGCTTTCAAGATGTTCTACTGCAGGACGGACCAGGGTAGGAACGGAATCGATATCATCCTAACCGCAGAGCTACTTGGCAGCGTCTTGACCATTTCAAAGTCCAGTGATCGTCTGTAGTCTCTCAAACTGGTGATGCAATGTGGGGTGTGGAATACTGTCAGTGCATATGCACCTCAAGTTGGATGCGAGCAGAGAGAAAAAGATGTATTCTGGTTAGATTTTCACAACCCCAAAAAGAACATCCCAAAACAAGAAAGTTTTTTTGTTGGCGGAGATTTGAACGGACATGTCGGGAAGACAAACGAAGACAGACTATGAAGACTGACATGGAGGACTGGAATACGGCACCAGGAACTCTCCGGGTGAAGATATTCTAAGCATTTGCAAGTCATACGTCGCGTCGTTCTAAATAGCATGTTCGTCAAACAAAGCCGTCACTTGGTCACTTACAGCAGCGACGAACATGAAACCCATGAACTGCCATTTGGTAGCACCTTAGAGCCTCTGGTTAAAGATTTCGAAGTGATCGTAGGAGTGGCAATCGCCCAGAAACACCGCCTCCTCCAGACACGACATTTTTATGGCGGCGGGGACGAACAGTCTGCGAGAATCAAATGATTCAACCTGGACAAAGTGAAAGACGAAGCATCTATCACATCATCAGGGAAGTTGAGGATTGTAGAGTGCAGATGCACAAGATATGTGGAATTCTCTACAACGACCTTGCTTGGATAAAGCCGAATCACTGCAAGGGGCTTCAAAAGTACATACACTATCAACACGGCAAAGAAACATGGTGGTGGACAGATGAAGCTAAAGCAGTGCTAAGTGACAAGAAACCGGAATTCAAAGGTTGGTCACAGTGCTCCACTAATAAAATGAAGATGAAAAAGCTCGCCTTGAATTCAAATGCAGACTTTGGAAGAGGCTCGCGAAAAGAAAGTGGGCTCCAAGCAAAGAGTGTCTTGTCTGTAGAAGACTCCTTGTCGGGAGTTAGAAGAAATTTCTTCCTCAGCTGCTGATAGAAACCAGGCTGTCCACGAACTACGACAAACCAGCTTGAACAGGTGCCACAACCATTATCAAAGTAGCCGCTCAGAGAAGGACAAATGTCGAGTAAATCCATTCGCCAAAGTTCATCAACAATGCTCTAGGGCTGCTTCTTGTGGATGACGAAAAAATAGGTGGAGGGAAATAACGCCAACCGAAATAAGGCCAAATGCAAAAATTTGGCCTTATTTCGATAGGCGTTACTTCCCGTAATCAAGTCACCTCTATAATTAGGACATCTAAAATAAATTATTACTCATCCAAACTTAACACCTCTTTGCCCCTTAAAAAATTATGGAGCAATCTAGTAAAATTGGTGTCTGCAAAAACAAAGGCCCTCAATGTTCTCTCGACCCTGACGAACTTAACGATATTTTTCTTGGCGATCCCATCTCGGTTGGTGACTTAGGAGTGAACTCTTTAATTCGTCAAGGTCCTTGCCTAGACTGGAGGATTTCGAAGTAGTCAATGAAGATGAAGTAATAAAATGTGTGATGGCTATAAAGTCCGACTATGTTGGTGAGGATGGAGAACATATCCGTTTCGTCAAACTTGTTTTGCTATTAATTATTACCCATCTCATTTATATAACCAACTGGTGCATTGTTACAAACACTTTTCCCCAGTCTTGGAAAATTGCCAGAGTATTTCTCATTTCTAAGAAACATGACCCAATCTCTCCATCGGATTTTAGACCAATAAACATTAGGGTGGTCCTTATTGCTAAGAAAAAAATTTTTTTTCTTTAATTTCGCGGGGCACCACGTAGTTTGATTATATACCATAAGAAACTATTTCAGGATTTTTTTGGAATTTTTTAAATGACATTTAGGGGTCGCTACCAAGGTTTGAATTTAAAAAAAAAAACTCAAAATCTGCATTTTTTTTTTTTTATTTTCGGTATATACAAAATATTACAAAATCTTCAAAGATGTATGGCAACGTTGATTTTCTTAATTCGAATAATAATTGACCGATAAGCCAAACCTTACTAGCTTTTAGACGCCATTGCAACACGTTGAAACACGTTACTATGACTTTTACAAATAAAACGCGTGCGCTCTCGTAAATGATTTATTAGAACTGAAGTGCGGGGCGGGCTAAATCTCGACGCATCGGTATAGAAGAGGAGTCGAGCGGAGGGCTTTTTGTAAAAACGTTGACAGCTGGTAGCGACCACTAAATCTTAACAAAAAAAAACAAAAAAGTCGTCTGGGTGCGACCCGCAAGGTCCATACGACTAACTTCCCAGTGGGATCAATATGATTTATGCGATTAGTGGGAAATTTTGAAATGTGGTTAACCATAAGATATGGTTAAGAATTATTTAATATTAAAAAATGCTCTTTAATATTGTTCATGGAAATTAAATGTTTTTAATAACAGCAAAGTGTTATATACATACAGACCTGTAAATTTATATTTATGCGAAATGTACAATGTAATAATGATTTGCTCAATAACAAATGACAATAAATAGTACAAATAAAGGCAAATTATTTTAGTTATTTATTTACTAACAAAAAACGGCAGGACGGATTTCGCTGGAAACTTAATCAGTTCTGAGTTACGTAATTACGCTTCGAATAAACCCGGTCGCATGTCAATATCATCTTTGGTTCTTGAGATAATCGCGGCGAAAGATAATTTCGAACGCACACACGAACATACGCACATACGAACATACGCACATACTTACATACACAAACAGAGATATCTCTATAAAAACGTTGAATTTGGATTCTGGTGGCCTTGAAACGTGGAGATATTTCAAAATCCGCGATTCGCAAAATCGGCCCAATTACAAGAACTTCCACTGGGAAGTTAAAAAAACGTATTTCATATTTAGAGGTACATATATAATCAAATGGGAAAGTGGCCCGGGGATAATTCAAAAGTCGAAAAATAAGAACCACCCTAATAAGCATACTACCTTGCATATCTAAAGTCTTTGAGAAGATAATCGAGAAGCAAATCTTAAGACATAGGGAACAACAACATACGCCACCCATTCTCCAGCCTCTAAACCAAAAGGAGGATTTCTGCCTGGTAGTACAATGGACCGTTACCGAGTCTGAGTGCTCTGGGATTTGAATTTCCTTTTTTTTTTTTAGAAAAAAAAAAATAAAAATCTTAAGACACATTTTCAATAACAAATTGCTATATGAGAAACAATCGGGCTTCAGAGCGAATCACAGCTGCTCCGCTGCTATGACCAATCCTCTTGACGATATTATAATTGAATACGATAAGGGTCATATCAATCTTCTCTGCCTGCTTGATTTTTCTAAAGCTTTCGACAAAGTGAATCACGATGTCCTCAAGTGGAAACTGCTAAACTTCTTTGGTTTCGATGACCGGGCATGTAAGCTCATAGCTGATTATCTGTCGGGAAGATTTCGAAGGGTCACTTCTAGTGGGAAATGCTCAGCTCCAAGACCTGTTGTTCAAGGAGTCCCACAGGGGTCGATTCTCGGTCCAAAATTCGTTTGCATCTTTATCAATGATCCTCCATCATGTTGCTAACATGCTTCGGTTCACTTATACGCAGATGATGTTCAGCTTCAACTGGCCAGGCCATTCCATCATCTATTAATAAGGACCTCAACCAAATAAATGTTAGGGCTATTGCTAACGGCCAGCTAAATCTCAAGTCATCGCAATATCAAAAAGAAAATTCGATCTAAGCACTTTACCTGTTAATCAATGGCTCCGTGATAGTAAAATTATAGCAGTTGATCACTGCACCAGCCTTGGCTTTACTATAGACCTTCATCTATCTGGCTATAAGCAAAAGTGGTAATTGGTCGCATTTATGGATGCCTACGAAAACTGTGGCCTTCTGCTCAATTCACCCCTGTTGAAAACCGACGCAAACTGATACTCTCTTTAGTTCTTCCCTTAATTTCGTATGCTGAAATCGTGTACAGCGCTCTGGACTCCCTATCTCAGCGTAAATTACAAGTAGCATTTAATGACGTATTCGCTATGTCTACGGGCTACGACGACGTGACCACGTCTCCAATTTTTCAAAGAATCTTCTTGGTTGCACTCTGCAGCAACACATCAATGCAAGAAACTGTATATTTTTACATAAATTAGTTGATCTTAAAGCTCCATCACATTTGTTTACGAAACTGTCTTTCAATCGGTCCGCCAGAAGTATCAATATTATTCCTCACCTCAGTAAGTACTTGAACTCTTCCCGTCTATTTTTCATTCGTGTTGTTAGACTCTGGAACTCGCTCCCATCTCAAATCAAATTAATTGTTAATTACAAACAGTTTAAACGTGCAATCTTTCTACATTTTTCCGTCCCTCTCAACTCAACCCTAATCCTCTCCCAATCCCTTTTCTGCTTTCTTCCGTACACAATTGTAATCACTAAGTATGTATGTCATAATATCTAAGTACTATAAAAGATGTAATCTAACTGTACGCACCATTATTGTTATAAATAAATAAATATAAATATAAATTCCGCCGACAAAATAATACACAGTTGGCAGCAGTACTGTGAAGGACTTCTAAATGAACAATTTCCTCGGATATATTTTCCGAGAGCCGTTCCTAACAATGAAGGAGTACACTGCATTACTGTCGAAAAAGTTATAAAGGCGGTCGAAGACTGCAAAAAAACGAAAAGCAGTTGGGCCGGACGGGATGCACCTGAGTTTTGGAAAAAGATGCGGGACATCGGGTCCAAATGGCACATGAGTCTCATCTCCAAACTGATGAGAGGCGACCCAATGCCTAACCAGTAGAGGGAAAGGGTCCTTCGTCCTTTGTACAAAGGTAAAGTTGATACGCAAAAATGTGATAATTAAGGTTCAATCAGGCTTCACACCATGAAGATCGTTGAGCGAGTATTAGATAGCCGAATGGGGATATATGAAGACCATTGCGGGTTTGTCGCACGTAAGTCAACCACAAGCAATCCAAAGTATAAGGATATTTCTTCTTGCTCAATGGCGGAGAGGCTACGGTCAGGATTAAAGGGATCATAACCCTCCTACTTAAATGAATCACGATGTGATTCCATATGGTGTTGGTTGATTTTGAAAAAGCCTTTGATAGACAACCAAGGGATCTGTTATGGGCGGTACTAAGACATGGATCATGGACGTGTATGAGGGAGTAAGGACAAGAGTCAGATTAATTCACCTAGGAGTTCGCAATCAAAGTCGGTGTCCACCAGGGAAGCGCCTTAAGTCCCTTGCTATTTCGTACAGTCCTTGATTATCTGCTCGAAGGAAAAGTGACGGACCCCAAATTGCATTAGTTATTCTTTCCTGACGATGGAGCCATTATCAGCGAGGATCAAACGTCCCTGCAACGAGCACTTGATGTATGGGTGGGCGTTTTGGAGGGAAATGGGTATCTGATTAGTCCGAAGAAAATAGAACACTTTTACTGCCCGTTCTCTGATCCACTTCGACCTACTCCAGACATTTATATATGGTTGCCACTAGTGTTAAAAAAAAATCCCTGACTTTTCCCTGTCGCATTTAACCCTAATCCGCCCACCCGGTGACTTTGGGTCACCGTTTCATTTTCGAAAGTAATTTTCACAAATTTTTGAAAAGCAATCCCATTCGCACTCATTGACTTTGTTTCCCCTTAGGAAGCACTATTTAGAAATGAAAAAAAAGTGCAGAATGCATTACTGTAAGAAAGATATACCGCTATTATTGTTTGCCAACCTAATCCACCCAGGTGGTGTCTCACAGTCACCTGTATTGCAGCAAAAATAGAATACACGGAAAAGCATGCCTTGTGCGCAAAGTGTATTCTTTTATGCTAGGAGGCTTTAAATTGTCATAGTTACTAACGGAAACTTTGAGCCTTATTGCGGAGATCAATCGACAGTTGATAATTGACTATTTTCAATGTGTGCTATTGTGAACGAACGATTCTAAAGGATTTTGTCAATCGCAGTCAATAAAAAAATGCGATTGACAAAAATACCAAATGAATCGTTCGTTCACAATAGCACACATTGAAAATAGTCAATTATTATCAATTGTCGATTGTTCTTCGCAATAAGGCTGTTTATTTAGAGTCCGTTAATTTTTTTTCGCTATGCACCCGGTGTCATCAGAACACTGGTAATTATTGCAGAATTCAGTTCAGATATTTTGTGCTCAAGTTAGTTGTTCCGGATTGCAGTTGTGTTCTTACATTTTTGTGAATATTGAAAGGTAAGCTTTTTCATGGATTATGGAAGATGTATAAGACAATTATTTTGTTGTATACAGATTGACATTCAAGCAGTAATGGCTCAAAGAAAAAACCTTACACAAGAGGATATAAGAAGGGCGATTGAACCTGACTCGGACAATGATAATAATGCTGTCGAAGTAAATGACGAAAGTGACTTTGATTATTTGGATAGTGAAGATAGTGAGGAAGATGCTACTGAAATCATTGAGGAACTGGACGATGAAATAGAGCTGAATGATGAGGATGATGATGTAATCATTGAAGCTGAAAAATATCTTGGGAAGGATGGAACTGAATGGAACTCTGAACCGATCAGTCAAGAAAGATCGGCCAGTCATAATATTATTAGAGGCCAATTAAATAAAGTTGTTTTACCGCCTGGAAAGCATATTGACGACGTAAGTGATGCATTCGACTTTTTTTTTTGATAGTGCAATTATTGGCCTTTTTGTCAATTTTACGAATTGCCATGGTGCAGAAAAGGATGGACAGAAATGGAAGCTCACTGACGTCATTGAAATACGAAGTTTCATAGGACTGCTTATTTACGCTGGCACTAAAAAAGAAGGCATTTTTGATTTTACAGAGTTCTGGGATGAAGTTCATGGCCATCCAGTGTTCAGGGCAACAATGTCAAAGAATCGGTTCGCCAAAATTTTGCAACATTTACGATTCGATGACACATCAACTAGATAAGAAAGACGGCAGAGAGACAAATTTGCACCAATAAGGGAACTCTGGAACTCCGTTATGAAAAATTTGAAGAAGATGGTATGAGCCTGACGATTGATGAGCAACTGGTCCCCTTCCGAGGTAGAGTGCAATTGAAACAATACATCCCTTCGAAGCTGGATAAATATGGCATGAAGATCTGGTGGATATGTGATAGCTCTACATTATCCCTTGTCTAGTATTCCTTACCTTGGAAAGGAAGGGAATAAAAGAGATTGTATTCAAGCGGATAATGTGGTGTTTATACTTTCCGAGTCTTACTCTGGATCGAACCACAATCTTACGTTTGATAATTTGTTTACATCATACCACCTGGCAAACCAATTATTGAGCAGAGGTCTCACCAGTGTTGAAACTCTAAGAAAAAATAAAGCAAGCATACCAAAAAAATTTCTTCCCAATAAAAGCAAGGATCTGGAGTCAAGTTTATTTGGGTTCAGAAAAAAAAAAAAAAAATTGACGAACCAGTTTTGTTCTTATCAACCATGCATGCATCATACCAAAACAATGGACATCAACAACAAAAACAAACCAGAAGTTAATTTGTTTTACAACTCAACTAAACGGGCGGTTGATACTTTGAATCAGATGTGCCATGCATTTTCAGTCAAACGCAAGTCAAATAGGTGGCCCATTGTAATTTACCACAACCTCATTGATGCTACGGGTATAGCTGCTTATGTGATTTGGATGAGAACATATCCAAATTGGAATGCACCTAAAAAGCACAAAGCAAGACCACTATTTCTCAGAGATCTTGCAATGGGATCAGTTACACCTCACATTTTACGCCGCAAGACTAGGCATTTATCAGGGCCACTAAAACATGTCATCGTTGAAATAGTGCCATCTGCAGCGAAGAATTCTGAAGACAACAAAGCTGACACATCTAGAAAGAGGAAAAGATGTTACATGTGTTCTCATTATAAAGGCCGCGCTTCAAAACAAATATGTTGTAAATGCAAGAAGAGCATCTGCAACGAACACTCAGAAAAATCACTTGTATGTCAAGTTTGTACCTTAAAAATAAATTAACCGAATAATAAAATAACAAATGAAACACATTACAAATGGAGTTAGTTAATTAGTTATAAAAAAAATCAATACCAAACTTTAAATAATATTTTCCCAAATTATTTCAAATTATTATTAGCACTTTTCTAATATGGTTCCTTCGAGTCACCACCTGGGTGGATTAGGGAGAAAATTGACTTGGGCTGATTAGGGTTAAACACTAGTCCCAAATATTTAAAGAACAGACAAATTGTATACTTCTAAATATTCCTTTTAAAAAATATCAATGAAACAATCAGTTGAGAACAGGATATTCCTTATTTTTTTAAAAGCGCGAGTTGATAATTTATTTTCTTTTCTTCAACCTGGGCTTGAATGCGAATTTTTGCTTTTTCCTTATGAGGTTTTTTTTTATTTCTTCCTCCATTTTTCTTTTTAATTCGTTTACTCCATCCTCTTTTTTTTAATTTAAGTTTTTCTTCTAACTGCTGTGTATACTGGCTATGAGAGGATCGAACATTAAATATTGATTTTGAATTCATTTCCACTTTCGATACTCCCCCCGCCTCTTTCGCGCCGCCATCTAAGACTCTTCTCTGAGCGACTAGTGACTCCTCAAGGAGGTTTTCGACCAAAAGAGTCTTGTTAATTGAGAAGCCACTCTCAACTGAGGCGTTTCCGTGCGATAAAATGCAACACATTTTTATAACATGCCAAAGATCCTTA
Organism: Portevinia maculata; assembly: GCA_949715645.1. NCBI lineage: Eukaryota > Metazoa > Arthropoda > Insecta > Diptera > Syrphidae > Portevinia > Portevinia maculata. The sequence goes on from OX454529.1 coordinate 7,971,967, forward strand.
AAATTTTCATTTTTGTCAAAAAGCTGAAAGTAGAACTTTGCATCTGTACATGCATTATGTACTGAAATTTTGTCCTTTCCGCGTATGTATCAAACAACCCGTTGGCATTATATATAATTTGAAGCAAATTTTTGAATCTTTTACTGTAGAGACCGTTGTTTTGCCAAAAATTTCTAGAATTAAGACTGCTCAAGTTAACAATCAAATCGTATTTTAATGGGCTTCATTCTTCGATTTTTGAAATTATGCTTATAATAATTTTGCGGCAATCCAGTTTAAATTTTAAAATATCATATTCCGCATATATATATATTGCATTGATGATTTGTGTTGCTTTGAAGCCAACGTCAACGTTTTTTATTTCAAGAAGATTGAATTCACTTGAAAGATCGATGGACAAAAGTTGAGATCCTATGGAGCATTCGCTGATATACCTTTTTTTGACGATGCGATGCAATAAGTTTTTAACCATTATGAGGAGAAGGGTTTCTCGCCTTGAAATTTTGATAAAAATGGTTCACAATCAGATGTAATTGTATGCAAAAATGCAAGTTTGCAGTCTAACAATTTGTCTTGGAAGTATTTTTTTACGTTTTCAATTGGCCTTGTTTTTGGTAAATCTGAATTTGTCATAGATAAATAAGTTTCTTCTTGTGGGGCTGTCTTTGAAAACGTATGCCTTAAAAGAATATGCAGGTCCCATGAAAAATTTGTAAGTCCGGTTTTTATGGCTCCATGTATTACATGTAGACCACACACACCACATTCTAGTAGCTGCGTACCATCCGGATCAATTTCATTTCGCTGTTGTTTTAATTTCTTTAAAAAAAAGAAGATAAATTTACGTTTGGGCCATCCACAGATACTTGAAGAAGTTTCTCTTTTTTTCAAAAATCGGATTCCATTGTCAAAATGTTTTAAAATGTCATCTGACTTTGAAGATCCAATGAACTCGCTTTCTAAGTACCTATTGCAAACAATTCCTTTTGACTCATCAAAAAAACGGACAACTAAATCCATTTGTCCTTTCTGAGCTATTTTGTTCAACGCTTCGTCAAAACATACTCGTATAACAAAGTCTTCACATTTGTTTACTTTATCCAAAAGATTGTTATGGAAATATGGGGAGATACCGTGGTTGATATTCGTTCTTCCTAACTTAAAATTTTCAGCAATTTTCTGGTGGAAATAATATAGAGACACCACCTTATCTCTGCGACAATGGAACCGGTCTTGTCGAAAGTAAAATATTTTGTTTGTGTGTTTTGAGCGTTAATATTTTCTGGTGTATTTTGAGATGTTTTTGACTAGAGTAAGTTAGGGTAATATGGAATATGTGGATAATATGGAATACCCCTGTTTCTCTGTAAATTCTATAGCGACATCTCTTCCTTCATGTTCACAACTTAAAATTTACTAAAAATATTTAAGCAATCTACTATTCAATTTCAAGTAGCTGTCAAACTGGCAACAGGAAAAATTCAAAAGTAAAATTTATTGCAACCATAACTTTTAACGTGTGGAGCTTTTACTTGAAAAAAATATAGTAAAGTTACTTTTGATCGAAGTAAAACGGTTTAGATCCCAACTTGTAACTGTATTAACGTCTGTTGTTGGTTGTTGATAAAATAAACGGTAAGTTACTTTTGACTTTATTTCTGAAAAGTGTAAAATGTTGGCAACCAAGTTGTCGGTTAAATGGAATAGTATTCCACATTATCAGGATTTTCCTTTTATGACGCCTAAGACTAAAGCCCACAATTTGTATGCAATAGATGGCCCCAAAGACCCAAACTGGTGCAAAGCGCAAACAATGGAAACCAGAGGGCATGAAACAGGCCATTAAATGCGTGCGTTCGAATCAAATGGGTTACCTTACGGCTTCAAAAGCATTCAATGTCCCCCGCTTAACTCTGTTCAGATTGGCCACTTCTGCGAAAATTCCAACTGAATTATCATGCATTTCAATTGGAAGAAAATCCATCTTCACAAATCAAATGTAGTCTGATCTCGTTAAATATATCAAAGAGATGGAATCTAGTTACTTTGGTTTAACCCAAGCAGATGTCAGGTTACTAGTTGAAAAGGAAAAAGAACCTGATGTGTTTCAATACACTTCGAAATCATGCCGCAAAAGGAAAGGGATTCGCGAAACGCTTCATCTAGTGACTCTTCTGTAAGTTTTGTGCCTGATGACAAAAGTTCTGATGAGTTAGGGTCAGAGTTCGATTCTGAACCTCGTGAAGGCGTAAACTGCTATGTCTGTGACGTATCCTATCCTGATGGTCTATTATGGGACAGATGTATTCAGTGCAACATGTGGTCACATAAGAAGTGTTTCAAAACACTATATCTATGTAAATGTTGTGATAATTCATTTATATAATTCAAACTCTGAACGTATCTAACAAAATAAATCTTACAAAAAAGAAAAATTCGGTGATTGGTAATATGGAATATTCCATATTGTACTCGATTTTTGGTACTCGTAATATTGAATATTCCATAAATAACACGCACATTTTACTGAGCTAAGATATTTGACCATTTTTACGTAAAAAACCGTAACAGAAAAAAGGTAAATTTTCATATTGTGGCAAGTTTAGCCAAGGTACCAGAAAACATTATTAGTCTACTGAAACATTTGACGGGAATTTTGGACCAAAAGTGTAAGCGCAATTTCAAAAATAAAAAGTTGTATTCCATATTACCCGAACTTACTCTACTAGAGGCGACCAATGAATGAGACGCAGTGAAGAAAGTATTTATTTATTTATTTATCTATTAATATTTATATTTATTTATTTAACATATTATATAATACGCTTTCAGTAGTTATTTTTCTTTCCTCACTGTGATATTAGGTAAGACATAAAATAATCAAAATTTTTCCTTCAAAGCTTTCACAAAATAATGCATAATTCTTTTACAAAATATAAATTTTTCAGTTGTAAGCTCAGACTTAACGATCAAATCTTTGTGCAAGCTGTGCAAATATTTCAAAAAATGCAATGTTATTTATGATGAAAACAATAAAATATCTATCTAGAAAGTATCAATTTTTTGTGACGTCAAAGCTTTAGAATTTGACGTATGCGCTAGTCCATTTTGATGCGACACCAAAGCCCTTTGGCCCATGTTTGCATAACTTGCATCTTACTTTGCCGTTATTGTCTTCAAATAAAAACTATACTATACAAAATATTCCTTAGCAAAGGGAACAAATTTCGCTAAACAAAGTCAATCGAAATAGACTATATTGATTTTTGATGTATAAGTTTGCATATCTTTTTTTTCGGAAAGTATAAAGATGTGGTTTTCCATTTAAGCATTATCTCAGACTTTTCGTAGCGCATGGATCAAAAAATAGGATGCTATGCTTTTCAATGCTACTTGGCATCTCCATTAGCTGTTTAGCAAGGGTTGGGGACACAATTCCGAAAACCAAAATCCCGAAAACCCAAAATCCAGAAAACCCAAAATCCAGAAAATCCAAAATCCCGAAAAGCCAAAATCCCGAAAAAAGAATCCCGAAAAATAATATATAAAATGAGAAAATTGTGCAAATTTTTCATTTTATATATTATTTTTCGGGATTTCGTATTTAATTTTGAATGTAAAATAGACAACTGTTTGTCCATTCCATTTACCGTAATAATGTTTTGCAATTGTTTGCGTTGTAATGTTTTGCAATGTGCATTCAGTTGAGCTGATCTCAAATAGTGTGATAGCTGACCGACTAGATTTTTGTTAGACAGTGAACATCGTAATACAAAGTGAGTATCGTGCATGCCTTTATAATTAAAAACTTTTTATTGTCAGTGACATTTTGTGTTTGAAGTCTTAATGATATAATGAACGATGGACACCGTGAAAACCAACAAACAGCGTGAGAAACTGCTTATTGACGGCTACAAAAAATACAAGGATACATTTTACTGTGAGTGTGAGCAGCGAAAGCGTTCTGAAATAAGTTATCTCAGATTAATTGCGTACAATATTACCTTGTATTAAATATTGTTTTGTCATGGATCGTTTTTGATATGTTTTTTTAAGACTTGAACTGTTTTTGTTATGTTTTATTTATTTGAAGTTTTTTATTTTGTTAAATAAATTTGCCAAATTTTTTTGTTGCTACAATAAAATTTTTAGTTTCATTTTCGGGATTGTGGGTTTTCGGGATTGTGGATTTTCGGGGTTTTGGATTTTCGGGATTTTGGGCTTTCGGGATTACGTTTTTCGGGATTCTGTCCGACTCCCGTTTAGCAGTTAATACAACTGCGTGCAAACGCTATACTTTCTCGAAACCAAAATCGTCTCAATCAATCAAATTAAAAGGGTTGGGTTCGATATCCCGCTTTTTATAATCCCGCCATTATAATCCCGCTTTTTATAATCCCGTCTTTTAAAATCCCGCCTCTTATAATCCCGTCTTTTTAAAATCGCGCGATTTTTAAAATAAAGCAACTACTTTTGATTGTAAAAGCGGGATATTAAGAAAATTAAAATAAATTAAGCAATGAGTGTTTTTTTGAAATGTAGTTTATTTTAACATTTATCATTTTTAGAGGAAGTAACAAAATAAGAAATAGATAATATGAAAATAAATTTTTAAGTAATAAATATGACAATCTTCAATAATTAAAAAAATAAAATAAAGTAATGTTATATGATGTTCTGCAAAAGGGAACAAAAAAAACTTCAAACCATTAACAACATTTTTTATTTTATTAGTTCAAGTGTATTATAAGCAATGCAACGCAAAAAACCTGTTTTACTAATAGCGTCACTTTATAACATTAGTTTTTTTATATAATTTTTCTTGTCCATTTCGTAATTTTTGTATTTCAGTTTGCACCACAATTGCTTCCTTTCTCAAATCTGCAATGAGTTTATACAAGCCAGCACTTTTTTGTCCAAACAAAACTTTCAGTCTGCGATGGCACGCTTCAGCATTATTTTGTTTTCTCGGGAATTGTTTTTCTGCACTGTCATACACAGACCAAAAGTTAGGAGAGTACTGCACTTGTCTACTTCCATTACGAATGTTTTGTAAAAAAACGGGATTAGCGGGATTATAATAGATCGGGATTTTGAACAAGCGGGCTTTTAAAAGACGGGATTTTAAAAAAGCAGTATTTTAGTAGACGGGATTTTAAAACTTTTTTTTCGGGATTTTTGAAAAGCGGGATTTTAAAAAGCGGGATTCCGATACGCTCCCAAATTAAAAATGTCCAGGGTATAGGTATACATTATTAGATAATAATGTGGGATTAGTGAAATGGTGCGTGGGTATATCTCGAAAGATATCGAGATCTGCGAAATGTGATCCCAAAATAAGAAAAAATGTGGATTCATGAAAAGTAATATTTTTGCTCCCAATGGAAAACCACATAAATTTTATTCGAAAATATTGCACAGAACAGAAAAGATATAAAGTTGTCTTCCTTCTCACAAATAAAATTTTGTGTGGGTAAACTTCAGAGCTCGACATAAAAATTTTGTTTAATATTATAAAAAAATACACACAGAGGGAATTTTCCATGACTGTTTTCGAAATTCCCTGACTTTCCCTGACATCCTCTGACCAAATGTTCGTTTCCTGACTTTCCAGTCCAGTGGCAACCATATTATATGAATGGAAGAGTGATTCCCAAGTGCGAAAAGTTCAAATATCTGGGATCTATGATCAATAGCAAAGCAAGCTCTCATGACGACATTAAGCATCGCATAGCGGTAGGGTGGATGAAGTGGCGGAAAAACTCATTCATCTTCTGTGCCCGAAAAATGTTTCCTTAAGCTGAAGGGAAGGCTCTAAATCGCAGTTGTGCGCCCGGCGCTCACATACGGTTCACAATGATTTACTGAGATTTGTCGCGATCAAACAACTAAGTATTTATACTCGTATCCCCAAACTAATGAGACTGTGTGTCCTCTATAGGATCACTTTTCGAATGCGAAGTTCCAAGATCCGAGGAAGCCTTCACGTCAAATAACCTATCTCGCAGAGAATGAAGCGCGACCGGTACTGTCACGTTCAAAGGAGAGGTCCTACGTACCCTGTCAAAAAGGCAATATAAATCAACGTTTCCATATACATACGATATACGGAAGGAAGCCTGGCATAAAACCATCCGGATCTCACAAATGCAGCTACATCACCAGCATTTGATACACGTCAGCCACGAAGTGATTCAAAAACGGGAGGTCTGCCGCTATTTGCTGTTGATAGCAATAAATTCGAGGTAGTTAAGGAGTTTATCTACCTAGGAATAAACATCAACTCCACGAATGCCACCTTAGTATAGATCCGGCGGAAAATTACCTTAGGAAACCGCTGCTACTTCGGCTTAGCGAAAGAAATGGGTTCAAAAATCCTCACTCGAAGCACAAAATGCATGCTCTATCGAACCTTAATCCTAACAGTTCTAACGCTTTATTTCGCAAAGTGCTGGACGATAAGTAGAAAAGAGGAGCTATTATTGGGTTCTTTTGAAAGAAAAATACTCCTTCGGATATTTGGTCCTGTGTGCGAGGAGGGCACATGGAGGAGAAGATACAACCGCGAACTCTATGAGCTGTACCAAGATGTGGATGTAGTCCAAAAATCTAAATCACGTCGACTACATAGGCTCGGCCACATTGAGCGAATGGAAAACAATGCTCCAGCCAAGAGGATCTTCGACTCCCCCTGGTGCAAGAAGGCAAGGAAGACCGAACCTCCGTTTTAAAGACCAAGCCATCGCGGATGACAGAGCGCGTGCCCGGGATCGCAGAGGATGGAAGGCTGCAGTGTATCAGGCAGAGACTCTTCACGGTTCGGGAGCCCGTAAAGGAAAGGAAGGATATTATTATTTTTCAAAAGCGATGGGTTTATTCACGGACTTGCTTTCGTGGAGAGTTAAACGCAGTAAAGAACACGAAGCCGGGACAAGCTACGATCAAGAGGCGTTAATGTCTACTTTGAGCAATTATTATTTCTACTTCCGTGCATGGGAAATCGACGAGCGGAAGGTAACTTGCAAGATGATGATTCTCAAGAAAATTACGATCATGATGCCGAATCTGGTCCTTCCACTTCCAAACCTAGAAGTCAGCGGAAGAAGAGGACTAATGGACCGAAGCATACGGATTTGGTTGAAGGGACTTATGCTGTTGATGAGGTAGTACAATGGACCGTTACAAAAGGCTTTACAAAACACGTATTTAGTAGGAAGTGTGAAACTGAATTCTACTTCAGTTCAATCTCTCAATTCGGTGAGAGCGAAAACCCGCCTCGAAAACCAATTCAGGTTCAATTCGATCTTTCGATTCGGTCGAATAAACGCACCTCAAGTCTGCTTCCTTAGGAGACATTGTCCAGACATAATCCCAACCATTTGGATCTGCTGGATGTTGATTTCAAATTTCTAGCGGGTTATTTTCGGGTCAAAAGGGTTAACTGCCATCCTACTGGTCCGCCGGTTCGACTTCAAAACGTATCGCCTGACCTCCCGGTCGCGCATCACTTCGTTGACAACGGCGATAACACATCTCTACCAAAACGCATTTACATTTTCTTTTGGAACTTGCTCCCAAGGGACTTAATTCAATTTTCAACAACTCAAAATACCAAATCAACACCTTAGGTGAGCTATCGCAGGGTCACAGATTCGTCACAGCAAAAAAAAAACACACCCGAAGAAGAACCCCCATCCGTCTATCTTCAAAATATCTTCTCGGGTTGAACCTCGAGTGCAATTTACACCATTATTTGAGTGCTTTTTTTTATGACTTGCTTGTAGTCACACTTACATCCAGCCTGATAAATACTCGCTATCGACACTTGAAAATGAACATTTGTTATTTATGATTTTCATAAATTGATATTTAGTTGTTCTCCTCCTTACTATTTGGGAACGACGCATGGCATCGGATGATAGTTAGATGCAAATACAAATAAATGTGTTTTGATATAGAAAAAAAAGAGTCCTGTCAATCTGACAGAACGTATTCTTTCTCTGATTAAAATTCATAAAAAAAAACAGTACAACGCTTTCGACAAACAAAAATAAATATAGTCTAGCATTGTGTCATAAGACAAATAGTTAATATCAAAGCGGCATGATTGAGCTGTGTGTGTTGTTAACCTACCTCCACCTCATTTGTACCTACTTCCTTTTTTTGTAGATAATTTTTTTTTTTTTTTTTTAACTGCTCTGACTCTCCCTGCCTTTATTTTATTTCATTATTCTGGTTTTTTTTCGTCAAGTTGTGTGCGTGTGTTTTTTTCGTTTGTTTTCCAAAGATAAGATTATTTGTAATTGATAAAGTTGATAAGATGAAAACTGTGGGTACGTTTTGAGGTATTTTTTATGTCATAATTTTTTTTTCTTTCTCTATACCATCAAGTATGAACAATATACTTACGTAGCCCTGATTGTGTTTAGTAATAGGATTTTTTTTATTGATAAAACGAAATGTTGTAGTTTTTATAAATAAAAAGGTAGACGGTATCTAGATACTTAGACGAGGCGAGGAGAGGAGGTGATGTATGCAAAATGTTTTTTAATGTTTGAACATTGATGTTGTTATGTGTGATACAGATGTGCAGCAAAACTGCACGCAGTAATGCATGCAACAAAGCAAATGAAACAGGAGTGCAGTAGACAGATGGATTCAATTTTATTTCCAGCAAAAGTTAGTCTAATGTCAAATACAAAATCAAATTAAAAATGTCTGCGCCGTCGGCCAATTGATACTTTTTTTACCAATTTACACAAATAAACGAATGAAAAAGAAATGAAAAAAAAAACTGAAAAAATACGAGTTGTTTCAAGCAATGCTGCGGTTAACTTGCTGGAGGCAATTAGGCACGATGTCGACAGAAACAATATTAAACTTCCCTGCTTATTGGATTTTTCGAATGCTTTTGGTAAAGTGAACCATGAAATCTTAAAAATGTATTCCGGTTCAGTGACAGAGCAGTTAAAGTGACAAATAATTTCCTCTCCGGAAGGTTGCGAAGAGTTGTCACTAATCAAAACCATTGTCAGTAGAAAGCAATCCTACAGGGAGTACCACAGGGAACAATTTTGGGACCGATCTTGTTTTGTATTTTTATAAACGACCTTCCGGCAAAAGGGATTTTGAGCACCCTTAGAATGTACAAGTTACACAGCACGGGCATTAAGAAAAAAATTAAGAAGGAGGGAGGGAGAAACCGATACACTTTGGATTTGAATGTTTGTAAATCATAATGTGGAGGAGAAACAGAGCGTGATAGAGCATTCCACATTCGTGTTGTTCGGCTAAGAAGCGATAAATTGATAGCCTAGGACAATGCATGCTGTCATAATCTCAAGTGGAGACCATTATGGCAAGTATATTTCTATAGTTTGGAAGACCAAGCATACTCTTTATCGCATGCTAAAAACAACAGAGAATGGTCATTCCTTGCTGTTAGTGCAGTGATGCTCTCTCTGTCTCTCTCAAACGAAATAAGTATGCGATGAAATGCGAACAAAATTTGACAGCTTCTCTGTTTTTGCTTTTTCTTCTGCCTCTGCTGTCTGCTGTGAATTTATAGTAAGTGGAGACGTGTAAGGAACGATTCCTTGTATTTCACTTTACCGACAAAGGTTTGAGGGTGAACTGATGTGCATTCATGGCATCATGGGTATTACGGTTGAAATGTTCTAAGGGCAGAATGCAGCTGCCTATTTCGTTTGAGAAGTTGTGGTGGAAAGTCGGTAAAACAACGATTCGCAGGAGACATTGCGGCGATGACTGAGAGACTCAAGCGATTTCGGTATATCTCGATCGCCTATAAGTTTCATCGCGCCTTTTTGTATTCTGTCGAGTAGCTCTTAATGTGCGATTGGGGCACCGGCCCAGAGGCACGAGTACGATAAATAGGGCGCCAGGAATTGATAACGGTTTTTTGTAGAAGGATCAAAAACAAATATTTTGTACTATGGAAGGAGGGGTCTATCTCGCCCCGTTAAGGAGGTAGGAGCAATTTTAGAAAAAAGACTTAAATTGAAAAAAATTATTAAAAACCAACGGCAACACTGACAATAAAGTACTATAGCGGTTTTGAATGCCAGAAATCTGTTCTATATTCCTAAATAAAATTATTTATGTCAATAGTTTTTGAAAAATTCGCATTCAAACTCAAAATTTTGATAAAAAAAATTTAAAAAAAAAAAGTTTAGACCAATTTTTTTAAAATAGTGAATTGAAGTGCTAAATTGGCTTTTTGTGGTCAATGCTTCTATTAATTATGAATCGAAAACACAAAACCGAATATTCTTATGTCGTCTAGTTTTTGAGAAAGTTTAAAATTACTAAAACTACTTTTTTATTAGATTTTTGTTTTTAAAACTGTTTTCTAAATCAGCCCCTACCTCCTAAACGGGGCGAGAAAGACCTCCCTCCCATAGTTCAAAATGCTTGTTTTTAACCCTTCTATTAAACACCGTTATCAATTTTTGGCGCCCTAGTTAGCGTACTCTCCCCGGCCCAGATATGAACTTTGAACTCAATTTGGGGTCGAATAAACGCCTTATAAATTGTAGCCAGATGAGAAGAGGTAAATTATTTCTTGCACCACTTAAGGAAGCCTCCTGCCAGTGGATCTGCATATGAAAAACATTGCAGCGTGTACCGCTGTTAGATTGAAGGAATCTGGTCCGAAAGGCCTTATGGCCATACCAGCATCCTACTTTCCCTTCCTGACGGCATAGGTCGTATACCTACGGACTACATTGTACCCAAACTCAACTTCCATAAAAACTTCTCTGTGAGATTCCCCTCTAGATCAGAATGGGAGGAGAATGCGGTCGCAAATGAATTCGACATACATATCTACACAGATGGTTCCAAGATGAACTGTGGAGTAGGAGCAGGCATTTTCTGATCAGAACTAGACATCTCTAAAACTCTTCGCCTACCCAATGTAGCCAGCGTCTTTCAAGCAGAAGTACTTGCAATTAAGGAGGTGTGTAGACTGCTCCTCAACATAGTGACACGCAGAAAAAAATTAGGCATCTTCGTCGACAGTCAGGCCGCGATTAAGGCTGTGGAATGCAGGGAGACACTGAACAGGGCTTATCATCGGTTTAATATCACTCTCGTCTGGGTTCCACGCCATAGGAACATTGAAGGGAATGAGAAAGCCGATGAACTTGCCAGACGTGGCTCTGCTCTGTGCGTGTCTCATGCGCAGGAAGTATTTCCTCCGCATATGTAAAGACAGAAATCCTCCTGCACTTCACCTCAAGGGCTGAGACTCGATGGATGAACCTGACGAACTGTGTCATTTCAAGGAAGATCTGGCCAACCTACGATGATGCCAGAACGAACAACCTCTTAGCCAGAACGCGTGTAGGTGTAGCCAGACTAACGGCAATTAGTACGGGCCATTGGCCCTTAGGAACTCACACAGCCAAGCTTGGCAACCCCCATAAAACCCATTGCCGCAGCTGCGCTGACACAAACAAGAGTGAAACAGTGTTCCATCTTCTTTGTGAATGTCAGGCCTTAACCAAAACCAGACGCAGTGCACTAGGTTATCCCTTTTACGATGACCTTTCGACCATCCAAAGCATCCATTTCAACAAGATCATCAAATTTCTCAATTCACAGGCTGGTTTTGAGCTCCCTTAACATCCTTCTCCCCCTTAATTTCAGGTTCCGTTAGTTGTAGTATCAAAACGGCGCTCAATGCGTTATTTGTGATTTTCCCTCGTCAGTAAACGGGGAATACAGCCACAACCAACAAGCTGAGGGTACTCACATTAGCAAATAAATGGATCAGATTAGAAGTTACAGACAGGAGATCATTTATAAAAATGATAAAGAGAGTCGCGGATAGAACAGAGCCTTGGGGAACACCAGCATTTATTTGGCGAGTTGGAGGCTTGTTACCGTCCAAAACATCTGGAATGGAACGGTCCAAAAGGTAGTTTTTAATCCATTGAAGCAGAGTATACATTGATTCATTTATAAAAATGAGAAAGAGAGTCGGTGACAAAGCGCAGCCCTAGGGAACACCAGCATTTATTTGGCGAGTTGCAGGCTTGTTACAGTCCAACACAATTTGAATTGAACTGTCCGAAAGGAGGTTTCATCATGTGTTCATCGTTAAAGCGGTCTCTACTCAGACTATCAGCCAGGTTCATGGCAGCATATTGGTGTGCTTCCATTAGAGTTCGTTTTGTTCTTGCTGGTGCTGCATGAATGGTCTTTTTGTAAATGGAATCGACCATTCCCAGCATTGGTTGGGGAGCTGTTTGTTATTTTCTCGTGCTTTTAGCTGTTCAAAGGTTATGTGACTTTTACTGGTTCAATATCTGTGCCCTTAGCACTTGCGTATTCACTGGGAAACTTAATTTTCCTTTTCCTAAAACCGCACTTTTCCTTGTTTAAATTCAGTCGTTTGACGTCAAAGGACGTTTACAAGTCAAAGGACGTTTACACGTCAAAGGATTCAACTTAAACAAGAAAAAGTGCGTTCTAGCCATAGATATTGGTCCAATAAACTCCCAAGCCATAGAACAGCTAAAAGCATCAGAAGGTGAGAAAGAGCTCCAACCACTGCTTGGAAAGGTAGAATCCATTTACAAAAGACAATTTTTGCAGCACCATCAAGAATAAAACGAATCCTAATGGCAACACACCAATATGCTCCCAGTGTAGTCTACAAAGGGCTTTGGTCATTAGGTTTTGTCTTTTTAGTTCGTTTAATGTTTCAACGTGAATCAATGTCTACAATTGACACTTTGGCATTTTTTTATGGTTTTTTAGGATATCCGCTATAATCTGGTAAAAAAGTTGTGGTGCTGGTGCAAAGCCAAATGGTAATACGAGAGTACTCCATCTACCCACGGTGGCGGTGTTTCGAATGTGCGTTTTGTTACCTTATTATGCCTACCCGAGCAGAGACGGGCTAAGAATATTTCTACAGCGCCCCCGAAAACAGCAGCGCTTGCTGTAAAAAGGCGACTTAGCCGTAGAATCACATCTCGGCAATTCAAACATTTTGGTGTGCTAAGCGACACATTTAACATCTTAAAGTTGTCCCGCAAGTGGGCATGGAAATCCGTGGGTTGACACGACTGGAGATCACCGGTGTCCTAATAAGTCGATCAAACAATAATCATTAATAGAAGCCTGCACGTGTCGAAATCGTAAAAAAGAACCTCGCGCCACGGTTGCCAACACAGTACATTTGGGACAAAGTCATTGTCTTTTCCAATGTTTCTTTGCCCTTTGTCCTTCCCGACAATTTCTCAGTCCCAAAAGTAATTTATAAAAAATTTTTAATGTGTAAACATTTTTGCTCTCGTTGATTTGTAAATATATTTTTTCTCGGTAGGGGCTAGTTGGAAATATCCAGCGTCACCATCATCGTCTGATTTCGTCATCGTCAGATTTTCATTACCACGTGAGTTAATCGCTGCTCGACAGATCACCGCAGTTAAACGACGTTTGGCGCGGTTAGTACGTAGATGGATGACCGTTTGAGAACAACTGCGTATCGTTGTTTTTTTTTTATTAATTATGTATGTTCAATTTTAGCGATTATTATGTCCTTACGAAACACCGGAAAGTTGTGTGGAAGTAGATTTGTTTTGAATAATTGAGGTTGTATAGCTTGTAGTTTGTTGTACATCAGTTGAAGGTAAGAGGAAAAATATCGATTTGTACTTCGGTAACCGATGGCCGATTTAAGAATGTCACTTAAACGACAATCGATGCTATATTTTCCCGGTACATCGACACACTTGAATCGACGGTGTACGTCTGCTACTTCAGCTTTCACAAACCAATTATTTGTTCGGTCAAACATTAAATAAATTTTGTCGTTGACATTAAATATACTGGCTATGATAATTCAGGTATGAAAGAGATTCTTGACTATTTGTATATCATGGTTTTATTTCAATACAATACCCAAATCTCTTGTTTATCAAAACCACAACCTCTGTGATATTTCCACATGTAACACTGACGAGCCTACATGTTTACACAACAACTATACCGTGAGTGCAGCGTGGCTCACACCTTTTTATACCCTATTCTAGGGGTATATTAATTTTGACGCATAGTTTGTAACATACCTTAATATTGCCTGTAGACCCCTAAAAGTTACTATATTTATGATCAGCATCGATAGTAACGTCGATCTAGCCATGTCCGTCCGTCCGTCCGTCCGTCGGCAAAAATTAGGCCTTTAAACTGGACCTAGAGAGCTGAAATTTTAACCATATACTCTCTAGGGTCCCGAAATAATCAAGTTTAAGAATTTTTGAAATCCGCCCACAGACACGCCCACAAACTCAAAAAAACAAAATTTTGGAAAAAATCGAATTTTGAGCTAGAGAGCTGAAATTTTTTATATATGATCTATGGCCCATAAAACTGATTGGGACATAAAATTTTCAAAATCCGCCCACTGACACGCCCACAATTAAATAAAACAAATTTTGGGAAAAATTGAATTTTGAGCTAGAAAGCTGAAATTTTTTATATATGATCTATGGCCCATAAAACTGATTAGGACATAAAATTTTCAAAATCCGCCCACTGACACGCCCACAATTAAATAAAACAAATTTTGGGAAAAATTGAATTTTGAGCTAGAAAGCTGAAATTTTTTATATATGATCTTTGGCCCATAAAACTGCTTGGGACATAAAATTTTAAAAATCCGCCCACTGACACGCCCACAATTAAATAAAATATTTTTTTTTAAAAACCAAAATTTGAGCTAGGGAGCTGAAATTTTTAATATATACTCTCTAGGGGCCCTTTATGCTCATGTGTAAATATTTTCAAAATCCGCCTACTGACACGCCCACAATTATTTTTTTTTTATTTTTGAAAGTCCAAAGTTTGAGCTAGGGAGCTGAAATTTATAGTATATACTCTCTAGGTCCCCTTTATGCTCATACTTAATTTTTTTTAAATCCGCCTACTGACACGCCCACAATTAAATAAAACAATTTTATTGAAAAACCAAAGTTTGAGCTAGGGAGCGTTTTTATTTACAAAAGCTTAGTTTTTTCGATAAAATCCTTTAAATTTTTGTCACGCCCACTTATGAGATATAGGAATAAGAATAGGGTATCCAACAGTTCGCCCAAGCGGACTGTAGCCCGCCCCTATGTTTTTTTTTTAATTCAACAAACCATGGAACTGCGAACGAACTCTTAAACTAGTACGTTGTTCTGTCATTTGGTTTTATTGCGTCACATAATTTCCAAAATACGTACTTGTTGCTGTGCTGTGTGCTGTCGACTTTCTTTCGGATTTTTTTTTGCAAATTCTTCAAATTTACATTTTTTATTATATATTTATTATTTATAATAGGATAATCCTACAAGGGAAGTTTTTTTTACAGGTGTTTTCTGATGATACAGAGTCTACAAGTCCAAGTTCAGACAGTGAACTTATGCCAACGCAATGGAAACAAAAATGAAAAAAATACAGCCGGCGAAATATCTATGCAACTTCCAGGATAGCTGGCTTAATAAAACTCAATTTAAAAGCTGGCTTCGAAAAGAAAACAATAAAAGTGGAAAATGCATACTTTGTGGGAAGACATTTGTTATTAAATATTCCGGAATTAGATCCATAATGAAACATGAAAATAGTAAGACCCATCAGTAACTCTCAAATGTTAGAAAAATATGCGACAGGACAAAGCTCAAGCTCTTCAATTGTAAATCTTAATCTGAGGAAAAGAACCACTATTGCTGAGTTATCAATGGTATATCATGCTATTCGTCACCAACATAGCTACAATTCAACGGATTGTGGAATTAAGCTGATCACAAAATTATTCCATGAGAGTACTATAGCCAAAGAGATTCATTGTGGTAAGACAAAATCCAAAACTCAATGCTGTCTCCATTATCTATGAAAGGCACTTACATCGCTGAAACCGAAAGAATTTCCATTCTCGGTATGTGTGTTAATGACAACCTTCGTTGGAATGACCACATATTCGATGTCGCCAAGAACGCCGCGAAATGTCTAGGCTTCCTTAAGCGTTGTAAGAAATATTTCACCCCTTCTGATCTGGCTACAATTTATAAGGCGTTTATTCGCCCGAAACTCGAGTACAACGCTCATATCTGGTCCGGTGCACCAATAACTTATTTGGAGCTACTTAACAGGATCCAAAAACGCGCGATAAAACTCATTGGCGACCGAGACATTGCGAGATCGATTGACTGTCTTAGTCATCGTCGTAATGTCTCCTGCCTTTCGTTGTTTTATGGTTATTTCCACCATAAGTGCTCAAACGAAATTGCTAGTTGCATTCCTCCCCTTGAACATTTCAACCGCAATACCCGTCATGCAAGGAATGCTCATCAGTTCACCCTCAAGCCTGTGTTCGCACGTACAGTGAAGTTCAAAGAATCTTTCCTCAGCCGTACAACACGAATGTGGAATGTTCTTCCCCGCTCCATTTTTCCTACACATTATAACCTACAGACATTCAAAACCAACATGCATCGGCATCTCTCCTTTTCCTCTCACCCTAATTTCCTTAACGCCCGCGCTGTGTAGCTAATACATTATAAGGGTCCCAACAAACCCCTTTAGTTCCCGCTTATTATAATAAAAAAAAAAAAAAAAAAAAAAAACGTTTTATTCAAAACTCATTTATTCCCATATAAACTGAATTCCGCACCAAACCTCTTCTTTTCCTATGCAAATCAAAGTAGCCGGTTTCAACACTCATGTATTCCAATGGCATCAAAAAAGGAGGGAAATTTTGTTTTGAGAATATTCATTGTTAAACTAATTTAGTGTTGCAATAATTCTTGTGAAGAAAACAATCTTTGGTAAGCTCGCAGATAAAATAATTTTTTTAAGTTTATTTTTATTTAGTATTTTAATGTATTAACAGATCATGGAGCCATCTGAATTCGTGAACGAATTTCCATTAGGAAAAGGTCGAAAAAAAGTTAGCATTTTCTCAGCCAAACAAGTTGAAGAAAGGAATAAAAAGTAAGAAATGATTCCGTTACATATTAAATCAGTACTAATACCCCAAACTATTTTTATAGATATTCTCCAAAAGAACTTCCACAGATTCCACACAATAGATCCTGAAACAACTCAAGTTTGTGAAGAACAAGATAAATCAAAGATCTTCGTATATAAGACTTTAAACTATTTAATATAATTTAATTTGTATGTTCCTTAAATACTTCGGTATAAAGACTGAAACTTTTGAAGTTATTTTTTTATTTGTTTTTTTTTTTGTTCCTGTTTTTGTTTAAGTAATTTAAATACATTGCTGTGACGCTATGTAAATAAAACAAAATGAATTATATCGATAAAAAAGTTTTCTTTCTTTTCAAAACTCCTCTATTCCTAAATAGGTTGAATCAAAAGTCAACTATTCCAATCGTAATTTTCAAAACTCTTCTTTTCCATATTAAATAGATTTTTTATAATTTTTAGGCTTAAAACCATAAGAAATAGATAAAGATCATTTCAAACGTGGCCAGGGAGGTTAGGCTGTTGCATGCACAATTCTGCAAGTATCATCCAGAGGCCAAAAAAGGCCTATTGTGAGTACCCTTAAAGTACATGGTAGGCCATGTAACTAGGTAGTAGGTAGGACATGTAACTAGGTTAGGTTAGTTAAGGTTAGGTTAGGCTAATGGATTGAGGGGTAGACACTTTAAGCTTAAAACTTTGTTAGGGATGCGGTCGAATCGCAACACAGAACAATTTATAGTCGGGTATGCCACAACTTGCAAGAGAACAACAACTTTCGGAACGATCTAAGCATTGAGGAGATGTCAATGATGGTTAGACTTCGAGGTGAAAGTCTAACTACATACGGCATAGCGATAGATTATCCAAAGGGAAGGTATTGTAGATTTGTTTGGAAAAATGTATTCGTAAAGTTAATATGGAACGACTTTAGGTCATTTAACTTAATTTGGCATTTTTTGGTTTTTTGTCGTGGCTACTTCAACTGTTTCTACCACAGCAAGGATAGCAGTGTCGTCAGCAAACGTTGCCACAGTTGTTTCATCACTATTTGGCAGGTCGCTGGTAAATAAGAGTTAGAGTGAAGCACTCATTGCCTTACGCAACGTCCCAATATGTAATGCTTTCAAAACACAATTCTGTCATTAAAGCGAAACCTCAGCGGTCTGCAATAGTGAAAGACTTTCCATTCTCGGACCGAATACCTTTCCATTCTCGATATGTGTGTTAGTGACAACCTTCGCAAAAACTCTGCGAAATGTCGAGGCTTCCTTAAGCGGTGCAAGAAATATTTTACCTCTTCTCATTTGACTACAATTTATAAGGCG
Source organism: Portevinia maculata (assembly GCA_949715645.1). Classification (NCBI taxonomy): domain Eukaryota; kingdom Metazoa; phylum Arthropoda; class Insecta; order Diptera; family Syrphidae; genus Portevinia; species Portevinia maculata. The sequence goes on from OX454529.1 coordinate 7,990,299, forward strand.
TTTATTCGACCCAAAATTGAGTTCAAAGTTCATATCTGGGCCGGGAAGAGTACGATAACTAGGGCGCCAAAAATTGATAGCGGTGTTTTATAGAAGGGTCAAAAACAAGCATTTTTAACTATGGGAGGGAGGTCTCTCTCGCCCCGTTTAGGAGGTAGGGGCTGATTTAGAAAACAATTTTAAGAACAAAAATCTCATAAAAAAGTAGTTTTAGTAATTTTAAATTTTCTCAAAAACTAGAAGACATAAAACCATTCGGTTTTTTGCATTGCATTCTGAATTGATAGTAACATTGACCACAAGAACCCAATTTAGCACTTCGATTCACAATTTTGAAAAGAATTGCTCTAACCTTTTTTTTAATCTTTTTTCATCAAAATTTTGACTTCGCATGCGAATTTTTCAAAAACTATTGACATAATAATTAAATTTAAATTGAGCATTATAGAAAAGATCTCTGGCTTCTAAAACCGGTATAATACTTTATTGTAAGTGTTGCCGTTCTCAAAATGAAATGACCGTAAATACCAAAAATCAAAAATCTCATAAAAACGTAGTTTTAGTAATTTTAAATTTTCTCAAAAACTAGACGACATAAGACCATTCGATTTTGTGTTTTCGATTCAGAATTGATAGTAACATGATAGACCACAAAAAGCCAATTTAACACTTCGATTTACAATATTGAAAAAAATTGGTCTAAATTTTTTTTTTATCTTTTTTTTTATCAAAATTTTGAGTTTGCATGCGAATTTTTCAAAAACTATTGACACAAATAATTTTATTTAAATTTAAGATTATAGAACAGATTTCTGGCTTTCAAAAACGGTATAGTACTTTATTGTAAGTGTTGCCGTTCTTAAAATGAAATCACCGTAAATACCAAAAATCAAAACTCTCGAAAACTAGACGACATAAGAATATTCGGTTTTGTGTTTTCGATTCATAATTGATAGAAGCATTGACCACAAAAAGACAATTTAGCTTTTCAATTCACTATTTAAAAAAAAAAAATGGTCTAAACTTTTTTTATTAATCTTTTTTTATCAAAATTTTTAGTTTGCATGTGAATTTTTCAAAAACTATTGACATTGATAATTTAATTTAAATTTAGGATTATAGAACAGATTTCTGGCATTCAAAACCGGTAAAGTACTTTCTTGTAAGTGTTGCCGTTGTTTTTTAATCATTTTTTTTGCAATTTAAGTCTTTTTTTCTTCAAAAATTGCCCCTACCTCCTTAACGGGGCGAGATAGACCCCTCCACCTCCCATAGTAAAAAGTGTTTGTTTTTGATCCTTCTACAAAAAACCGTTATCAATTCCTGGCGCCCTATCTATCGTAGTCGTGCCTCTGGGCCGGTGCCCAATCGCACATTAAGAGCTACTCGACGGAATACAAAAACGCGCGATGAAACTTGTAGACGATCGAGATATACCGAAATCGCTCGACTCTCTCAGTCATCGTCGCAATGTCTACTGCGAATCGCTGTTTTACCGACTTTCCACCACAAGTTCTCAAACGAAATAGGCAGCTGCATTCTGCCCTTAGAACATTTCAACCGCAATACCCGTGATGACACGAATGCACATCGGTTCACCCTCAAGCCGTTGTCGGTACAGTGAAATACAAGGAATCGTTCCTCCAGCAGAGGCAGAAGAAAAAGCAAAAACAGAGTAGCAGTCAAATTTTGTTCGCTGGCCATTTCATCGCATAGGTTGGTACTTAGTTCGTTTGAGACAGACAAACAGATAGGCAACGATTTTTCATGGAGAGCATCACTGTACTAACAGCAAGGAACGACCATTCGCTGTTGTTTTTAGCATGCGATAAGGAGTATGCTTTCTCTTCCAAACTATAGCAATATACTTGCGAAAATGGTATCCACTTGTGATTATGACAGCATGCATTGTCCTAGTCTATCAATTTATCGCTTCTTAGCCGTACAATACGATCACGCTCTGTTTGTCCTGCACATTATGATTTACAAAATATTCAAAACCGACGTGTATCGGTTTCTCGTCTTTCTTCCTCTTTTCTGTAATGAACGTAGGTACATTACAAGGGTGCTAAAAATCCCTTTTCGCACGTACAATTTATATAAAAACAAATTAAAATAAAACCCTAAACATATTGAAAGCAAAGGTCCAACATTTGGGCCTCTTAACTGGGCTTTGCGGTTGCAAGGGAGCGAAACAAAAAATCACCATCGTGTGGTCGTACAAAAATTTGTTTTGTTTTTTTTTTTTTGAAGATTATCAGAATGTCGCACACCAAAACAAATTAATACTCGCTCTTAATTCAAATCTAAGGACACGCAATATTTCGCAATAAAAGAATGAATGAAAAAACACGCAAGGGTCGACTGATAGACATTCCCAAGAACCACTACCTATTATAACAACTTGAGCAATTAGGTAGATTTAAGACAAGTCGTATTTAATTCAATTTTATAACTAGGCAAAGTTTCGGACCGCGCCGAGAATTAACTATACAAAAGTAGATAGATAGGTACCTATTTGTGACAGACACGTCGTCAATTGGCGTCGGTCGCCACGCATAATTAATACAATAGAGGAATAGACGATGCGACGCACACACAGGTTAAGCCGGTGGACGACAATATAAAAGTACGTTTGTCTATATTATTAACATCCACGTAGCAGCGGCAACAGTAACGTAGCATAATGTATATATTGGCCACGGGCATGGGCATGGGCATGGGCTCTTAAAAGTGATTTTAAATTTGAGATTTGAGAGAGTGTTCGTGCCAGGCCGATAGATACTACTTGACTCTCTGGTGCGTGGGTGGATGAACATTTTTAATAACTTTTGTAATTCAGGCATTTATAATCACCGTTCTGTGTTTGTTTTGTAATTTTGATCAGGTAAGAGTGTGCCTGTTTTTATATGTGGGGATCACCTGCGACGACCAAATGAACCCCCTCCATGTGCGCCAATGAAAACAAAGGACTACTCAACAAGGATTTATTTTATACGGTCATGGAAAAATAAAAGATATCGAGGGTCTGCTGAGACACATGGGGATGGGAATGAACGTCCATCAAGTTCTAAGCATATAATGTTATATGGACGACGACGACGACGACGACGACGACGACAAGGTTCTTGGTATAACCAGGTACGTACCTATTTTTGTTGTCTTTTAATGTTGTTGATTATTATCTCAACATCTCGGTAATCATAAATCAGAAGCCTTTGAAGGTTGTTTTGTTTTTTTTTTTTTTTTTTCCTCTTGTCCTTCTCGCATCCCTTAATGATTTCCCACTACAGTTAGAAGGGTCTCTACTCGCTCTATGCATAGATGTTAGTTTAAATGCGAAGGATACGCGCATTCTAAAACAAAAGAATGATTTCTTTATATTTTTAAATTTAAGAAAACGAAAAACCAAGGAAACCATTCTGTAGATGACGCGTTTTATTTTATTATTTTCCTTTCTCTGGTTTCTTTGTGTGTGCGGTTGTGCGTCCTACAATAACTACTGCGCAACATTTTGTTTTCTATTTAAAAACTAACAGCTTAACAAGAAATGAAGAAATCTATCTACCTGTGTCATGATGAGATATCTGTACCCATGCCCACGTTGTGTTTTACCTTTTCTCTCTATTTAACGATGGAGAAAAAAAAATATATACAATCCAAGAGAACACAATCTTTGTGTTTTGTTAAAAGATATAATAACAAGACAAGATATCTAAGCTTGGTTCTGTAGTATGTCAGTCAGCCTCATTACTCAAATTCCCTTATGTGTGTGACTCAATATTGATTTTTTTTTTTTTTTTTTTCGTCTTTGATTTTCTTCCAAAAACCAAATCACAGAGAGGATAATAATGTGTGTAAAGCATTTTTGGTTAATCTTTATGTTTTATTCAGTTTTCTTCCTCATGAGATACGGCGATTCGTCGTCGTTTTCATTTCTGTGTGCCTATACCTAGCCTAAGCAGCTATTGAAAGTGCTGGTGTGATGAGTCTTATCTAAGCTGGGTGCGGTGAAGCCCGCCATAAAAAATAAAACCAAACAAAAAAAACAACAAAAAACAAGTCAAATAAAATCACAGTCACACGCAATGAACATGAATGGAGTTTTGACACTTTTTCGAGAGCAAATCAATGCTTCGATTTCCTGTTTGGTAATCATGTACGTACGAGATGAATTTCTATGTATGCTGTGGGGGGGTGTTCGCACACATATTTCACATTTTCAACTTTGAAAATTGTTTTGAAACTGATTTTAACAACATAATGGAGGCATGCAAATCAAGGGGAAACGAATTGTCAAGTTCAAAAAATTCATGCGTGACGACATTGGAGCTTGTTACAGGTATCCTTAATACCTACCGCGAAATTGGCATAGCGAAAGGGTAATTGACATGAAAGGATCTACGCAGGAGAGGAAATTGATTGTTATTGACTGCGATGACGTTCAATTGACGATCTGGTCAGTCGTCGTGTCTAATGGTCCGCCAGTCGTCAGATAAATGTTATTTTTGACTCGAACGAAACTAGACGCCCACTTAAGGGATTTTTAGTACCCTTAGAATGTGGACATGTTGCGGATATAGTGCGGGCATCAAGGAAACGGGGATAGGAATGAAAGGGAAGAAACCGATGCAAGTTGTTTTTGAATGTTTGTAAATTATAATGGGTAGGAAAAACGGAGCGAAGGCTGGGGAAGGATTCTATGGATTCCACTGAGGATACAATTAAAACCTTTCCTCAGGTTCACTTCGCAGGTTCGTCTATTCGCGCTACACACAACTCTAACTCCAGACTCCAAGAAATTGGCATAGCGAAAGGGTAGGTAACTGACATGAAAGAGTCTACGCAGGAGAGGAAATTGATTGTTATTGACTGCGACGACGTTCAATTGAGGATCTGGGCAGTCGTCGTATCTAATGCTCCGCCAGTCGCCAGATAAATGTTATTTCTGACTCGAACGAAACTAGACGCGCACTCTAGGAATTTTTAGTACCCTTATAATGCGGACATGTTGCGGACATAGTGCTCGTATCAAGGGGATACGAACGACAGTGAAGAAACCGATGCACGTTGGTTTTGAATGTTTGTAAATTGTAATGGGTAGGACAAGATTCTATGTGTTCCACTGAGGAACGTATTAAAACCCTTCTTCAGGTTCACTTTCCAGGTTCGTATTTTCGTCCTACACGCGACAACTCTAACTCCACAGACTTCAAGGTCTCTATAGCTAGTAGAGTTAAAAGTTTGTCTGGCAAAAGGTCAGATGGGCAATCGGCTCATTAAACCATTTAAAGCCCTCGGTGGTGAGGGTATTTTTCCAGCTCTAACTTATGAGGAATATAGACGTCATACCGTCGGCGGTAATCGCTTTATTTAGAGCAAGTTACAACTGGCGATATATGCCATTCTCCTGGAGACAGGCTTTAATACGTATTGAAAATTTGTCCTCTCAAAAAGGGATATGATCGTTTCGTCAATTGAGTCCACTTGGGACATTGACGAAGCAGCATACCAATTTCAATAAAGTGTTACTAACCTCCAACCATAGTAGTTGTGTCAGTAAAACCAGTATGAAGAAACGTAAGGTTCCCTGGTGGAATGACCAACTTGCTAAAATCAGGAAGAAGGTTGGGAAACTCTTTGCTACAGTTCAGCACACAAAAATATGGGACGATTACAGGATCGCTCTTACAGAATACAAAGCAGAAATGAGAAGATCAAAACGAGCCGTCTCTACAGCTAGTAGAGCCACAAGTTTAATTTTTAATCCAGATAAGGTCAGATTGTCAATCGTTTCATTTAAAATATTTAAAACCCCCGGTAGTTGCGTCATTTTTCCAGCTCCTATTCAGAGGGTTATTGACGATATACTGCCGGTGGTTATCGCTTTATTTAGAGCAAGTTTCAACTGGGGATATATTCCAATCTCCTGGAGACAGGTTGACGTAATCTTAAGCTTCAACTTCGCAAAAGCAAATCGTTAGAGAATCTAGGTTTAAGGCCCTGAATAGGGCCTAATATGTATTTTTTTTTTATCTTCCAAAGTGGCATATAATTCAGGGGGTTGTCGACTTCAAACTGGCGGCGGTTATCGCTTTATTTAAAACAACAACTATGGATGTCTTCCACTCTCCTGGAAACAGGTTAACGTAACCTTTATCTTCAACTTCGCACAAACAAATTGTTGGAGAATCAAGTTTTAGGCCCTTTTTAATCTTCAAAAGTGGCAACATGCCAAGTGAACTAGCTAAATCATACAGACCTATCATTTTTACACCTTTTGTTGTTAAATCCATGGAATCAATTTGAGTACAGAAGGGGCACATCCACTGAGGGTGCTCTTAACTGCCTAGTTGAAAAGGCAGAAGAAGCATTTCAATCTAAGGAAATCGCCCTATGTGCCTTACGTTGAAGGTACCTTCGATAAGACCGGATACTCGGCTGACAATCAGTAGCAAGGGTATCGAGGATTTGACAAATCAATGGATCAGAGTCATGTTGGAAAGTCGAATTATTTCCTCCTCCTCTGGAGGAATGTTGGTGTCTGTGACGGGCAACCAGAGATACTCCCCCCCCCCCCCCCCCCCCTCCTATGGTCATTAGTCATCGGCAGCCTATTGGTTAGTCTACATAGAAAAGGCTATAACGCCAAAGGGCGCAACCATTACTGATGGCATGCAGGATGCATTGCTGCACGTTTTAGAATGGTGCACAAAGAAAGGACTATCCATCAATCCTCACAAAACTCTTTTAAGGCATTGTACTAGAAGAAGACTGATTAATCTTGAACCAATCAACAAAAAAAGGCCCCACCATGAGTTACTCCAATGAAATCAAGTATCAGGGAACCATTCTACGAGGGCGGGTCAATAAGTCCGTGACTTTTTGAATTTCTGACCTCTTTACTGAAACGGCAACACTGCTTCTGTCAACAGGCATCTGTCAGTTGACTCCTGTCAAAATTTAAACTTGCTGCGTCAGTTAGTTTGTGTTTGACAGCTATTTTTATAAGACTACTCACTAATTTGAGGAGAAAATGGAAAAAAGTGAATTTCGTGTGCTTATTAAGCATTATTTCTTGCGAAAAAAAACCATTACCGAGACCAAGGCTAAGCTTGAAAAATACTATGGGGACTCTGCACCATCGATTTCAATGGTAAAAAAGTGGTTTACTGAATTTCGTTGTGGCCGTACAATCACTGAAGATGCCGAACGTCCTGGACGCCCAGTTGAGGTCTCTACACCCGAAACAATCGAAAAAATTCACGATATGGTGTTGGCCGAATGAAGATTGAAAGTGCGAGAGATTGTGGAAGCCGTAGGGATCTCGCATGGCTCAGTGGTTTCAATTTTGAATGATCACTTGGGCATGAGAAAGCTTTCCGCAAGATGGGTGCCGCGTTTGCTCACAGTCGACCACAAACGCAATCGTGTAACAACTTCACAGGAAGGTTTGGCGTTGTTTAATCGCAATATTTAGGAGTTTTTGCGCCGTTTTGTAACCGTGGACGAAACATAGATCCATCACAACACACCAGAGACCAAACAACAGTCAAAACAGTGGGTTTCTAAGGGTGAATCGGCGCCAAAGAAGGCCAAGGTGGGTTTGTCAGCCAATAAAGTTATGGCGACTGTTTGTTGGGATGCACGCGGGATAATCCACATTGACTACCTTCAAAAGGGAAGAACAATCAATGGGGAATATTATGCCAACTTATTGGACCGATTCAATGACGATTTGAAAAAAAAACCGACCTCATTTGGCCAATAAAAAATTTATTTTCCACCAAGACAATGCAAGGGTGCACACATGTGCAGTTGCCATGGCAAAAAACCATGAATTGGGCTATGAATTGCTCCCTCATCCACCCTATTCTCCAGATTTGGCTCCGAGCGACTACTTCTTGTTCCCAAACCTGAAGAAATGGCTTGGTGGAAAAAGATTTGACTCCAATGATGAAGTCATCTCGCAAATAAAGGCCTATTTTGAGGACCTCGACAAATCATTTTTTTTGGAAGGGATAAAAAAAATTGGAGAAGCGTTGGATAAAGTTTATAGAGCTCAAGCGAGACTACGGTGAAAAATAAAAAAAAAAATTTATCAAAAAATCTGTGTTTTATTCCAAAAGTCACGGACTTATTGACCCGCCCTCGTAAATAAGGAACTTAACTGAAACTTGGACATCAAGTCCGCCACGGAACGTGCCACTAGAGCTATGTGGGCCAGGGTGCTCCTGTACGGCAGAACTTGGGGTCGGAGCCTCAGAATGATACACTGGTTGTATACGATGATGGTAAGAGCCATTATCCCGAAAGCCGCCATGGTGGACGAAAGTACTCGAACGGACCATGGCAAACAAGGTCGACAGGTGCTATGCGCACCTGCCCAACAGTAGCGCTTGAAGCTAGTATTGGGCTGCTCTCACCTTCACAAAACTACATTGCGAAGACGCATTAAATTCCCACGGATCTTGGCAAGAGTTGGAAGCAGACCCAGACCCACACCCAATTTTGTTCGTAGGAAAGTCAACGACCGAAAATTCAATTGCAATATCCCTCAGAAGATGCGTGAAGGAAGGTTTTCAAAAGACAACGCAAAAATGTCAAATTATTTTGCATTTTTGTTTTTTTTTTTACATTGCCTTGCCGTTTACTCTTTTAACTTAATACGCAATACCATCAATTGATTGTATGAACTTTTCGATTTTATGAACTTGGCTGACATTGCAAGGATCGAGAGTGCACGGCAGGTTGGGATAAATACAATTTTAACCACTTCATAAAAATCTAAAGTTCGCATAATTTTCTTCCACTTTATACGATCCCTCGATTATATGAACTTTTCGATTATATGAACTTGGCTGACATTAATTAGTTCACATAATCGACAGTCTACTGTAGTTGCAAGGATCGAGAGTGCACGGCAGGTTGGGATTAATACAACTTTAAGCACTTCATAAAAATCTAAAGTTCGCATAATTTTCCTCCACTTTATACGATCCCTCGATCATATGAACTTTTCGATTATATGAACTTGGCTGACATTAATTAGTTCACATAATCGACAGTCTACTGTAGTTGCAAGGATCGAGAGTGCACGGCAGGTTGGGATTAATACAACTTTAAGCACTTCATAAAAATCTAAAGTTCGCATAATTTTCCTCCACTTTATACGATCCCTCGATCATATGAACTTTTCGATTATATGAACTTGGCTGACATTAATTAATTCACATAATCGACAGTCTACTGTAGTTGCAAGGATCGGGAGTGCACGGCAGGTTGGGATTAATACAACTTTAAGCACTTCATAAAAATCTAAAGTTCGCATAATTTTCCTCCACTTTATACGATCCCTCGATCATATGAACTTATCGATTATATGAACTTAGCTGACATTAATTAGTTCGCATAATCGACAGTCTACTGTAGTTGCAAGGATCGGGAGTGCACGGCAGGTTGGGATTAATACAACTTTAAGCACTTCATAAAAATCTAAATTTATACGATCCCTCGATTATATGAACTTTTCAATTTAATGAACTTGGCTGACATTGCATGGATCGAGAGTGCACGGAGGTTGGGATTAATACAACTTTAAGCACTTCATAAAAATCTAAAGTTCGCATAATTTTCCTCCACTTTATACGATCCCTCGATTATATGAACTTGGCTGACATTAATTAGTTCACATAATCGCCAGTCTACTGTAGTTGCAAGGATCGGGAGTGCATAACAGGTTGGGATTAATACAACTTTTAGCACTTCATAAAAATCTAAAGTTCGCATAATTTTCCTCCACTTTATACGATCCCTCGATCATATGAACTTTTCGATTATATGAACTTAGCTGACATTAATTAGTTCGCATAATCGACAGTCTACTGTAGTTGCAAGGATCGGGAGTGCACGGCAGGTTGGGATTAATACAACTTTAAGCACTTCATAAAAATCTAAATTTATACGATCCGTCGATTATATGAACTTTTCAATTTAATGAACTTGGCTGACATTGCATGGATCGAGAGTGCACGGCAGGTTGGGATTAATGCAACTTTAAGCACTTCATAAAAATCTAAAGTTCGCATAATTTTCCTGTACTTTATACGTCCTCTCGATTATATTAACTTTTCGATTATATAACCCGTGCAGTGACCGGCTAAGTGTCCGCCCGAAAAACATCGCTTGCCGTAAAGGGCGACTAAGGGGTAGAACCACATCTAGGCAACCAATCAGGTGAGCCCAGCGACGCATTTAACATCTTAAAGCTGTCCCGCAAGTGTGCCGGCAGATCCGCGGGTTGACACGACGATACGGAGATCACGACGATACGAAGATCACCCTCAAAGATTGATCAAACAATAATCAATAATGGAAGCATGCACATGTGGAAATCGTTAAAAAGAGGCAGGACAATTCAGGATCACACAATTGCAATAACACCAGCATATGATTGGCCTCTATCATAACTTTATCCGAAACCGAGAGCCTTGCCGATATTCATTGAGGCCAAATCGGTGAGCCGCACAGGCGGACCAGGAGGGATGCCGATAAGTGTTAGGGTTATGATGCCCTTAATCCTGATCATAACCTCGCCAAAAAGGAAGGAGAAGAAGAAGAACTATTAGATTATATGAACATGTCTGACACTAATTAGTTCATTTAATCGACAGTCAGTCTGTAGGTGAAAAAATCGAGAGTCCACTGCAGGTTCCGATTAATAACGCTTAAAGCGTTTCATAAAAATCTAAAAATTTCATACTTTTTCTGTACTCGATTATATGAACGTTTCCATTTTATGAACCAGCCGGACATTAATTCGTTCATATAATCGACATTCAGTCTCTAGTTGCAAAAATGGAGAGTGCTGTTCGAGTTGACTAGGTCTTGCATTCCGGCGAAGTTAACTGCCCTGAGAAATCTTCATCTGATGTCTGCTCCTTTTTAAAAACTTCCCTTATAAATTTGTAAGAAGCACGCACTTTGTAAAAAGCTTTTAAAAAAATTAAGGTTTAAACAGCAACTTTGCAAAAAGGAAATTCACGACCAATCTAGTGCCAAGGGGAAACATTATAACATCAGATGGATTGGAGATCGAGCAGGTATTTAAATACAAGTACCTAGGTCTTGATCTAGGAGTATACCGTGAGATATCTAGCGCATACGGCTGAAAAGGAAAGTATTCGACCAATGCACACTGCCAGTTATCACCTATGGGGAATTCCCCTTACAAGGTATACCTTGAACAAGCTGTAAGTTGCGCAAAGGACGATGGAGAAGGCGATGTTTGGGAATAAGCAGGTGCGACAGAGCCAGATTAGGTTAGGTTGGGGTGGCTGTCAGTCTAAGGAATTCACACTTACACCAATGTCAGGTCCATTGTGATCTATAGGGGTTTCTTTGACTACTCGTTAAACCATTTGGAGCTTCTTATGAAGCGGGATAGACTTCTAACGTCAGTGTTAGCCCAGTCACTTAGAAATTAGGCCAGAAATCTCCCAAATGGAGACAGCGTCAGAAATGAAGAACTTTTACGAAGCGGGCAGGACACGAGGCGAGGACAACAGACAATAGATGGGCAAGGAGACTGCTAAGATTGAGACCAGGGGATGACCTCGGAAACAGAGGGAGACCACCGACGCGCTGGAATGACGACATAAGAAGAGCTGTACCAGAAAATTGAATCCGAAAGGCACAGGACAGGACATAATGGAAAATATTAGAACAGGCCTCCGTCCAGCTTTCGACAAAACAGACCTCGTAGTATTATTTATTTTTTTTTGTCAAAGGATATCGAAATCCTAGAGCACTCAGACTCGGTAACGGTCAAGTCTCTGATGCACATTGGTCCAAAAGTCGCAACCCGCCAGGCCCAAAAAGCATCTTAACGTCTTTTCCAGTGCCTCACCTCTTGCGAACGTCTGACAAACATCCAAGAGTGTCACGACAAGCTTCTCAAATTCGCCGTTCCGATTCGGCTTAAAAGTGTATGTCCCTTCGACTTCGCACAGCAAATGGTTGGTGACGTTTTAGGACTTTTTTTCCAAGGAAAAACACAACAATCTTAAATCGATAGCAAATGATTCCCCCGAGCTTTAACCAATTACATCAAGTAAGAGTTTCGTAATTAGCAGATTTTTTTTGTTGTTCAAAAAAACGGGGTTCCTTGGATTTGCATTAACAAGCCATGAGAAAATAACTCCAGTTAGGTACCCCTTCCATATAAGCGACACGTGTCAAAAAAAAAAAAACACTGAATAGGTGTATGCGCGCCGAAAAATAATAAGCGGATTTCTAAAAGAATTTTTTAGGCACGTAAAGGGAATGCATATCGACTAATTGTTTTCTCATGTAGTCGCTGCCTTCGCGTCACATCCCAGATCCCACTTCAGAGCTGTGTAAAAATCACATGAGTTATGTAGGTACGCTGTAAATGCACTTTCCAAACACATGGCAAACGCATTTATTTATCTAACGAAATAATACTCATCGCATTGTTAAGCAATTAGGTATACCAAGTTTAAATAATGACGCCACTCAGCTGTATGGGTGGTTGTGGTCTTAAGACTCGTCATCATGTGCCTTAGGAATCTATTAACTTGAAACGGGTTTTTTTTTTCTTTTTTGATTAATCACAGCATTGTTCAGCCATCGTTTTAATTGCAAGTTACACCCTATGAAATTTGGGCCCGTATTAGAGGCTAAAAATGTCAAACAAGCGGCTACGAGAGATTGGAGGAAATTCTCTAGTAAACTACATAAATTGTTCAAGTGTTAAATGTACCAAAAACTATCTGGGATGTACTTCACCTTTAGAAGCTAATTAGAGCGGAGATAAAACCAGTTGTACTCGTATGTTAAACGATTATTTTTTTATTTTATTAATGACCTTTCAAAGTCGACGAACAGAAAGATTGATAGTTTTGCTGATGAAAGCGCTCTTCTGTTAAGTCCAATATTTAAGCCGTTTTCCGGGCCAATCAAACCTAGTCAGTTTCAAGGCAACAAAAAAAACAACCCACTTTCTCAAAAGAATCAAATTCAAATGGATGACCAGCATATCAATCGTAATGAAACCAAGCATCTTCTTGTCGTCACTGTGAACTCAGGCGCACGATATGAACACGAAGCAACTCTTGCATCTTTACAAAGCACATGTCAGACCAAGAATTGTGGTAAGGAGTCCGACATTCAAATATACGCCAGTGAGTAATACACGATTCTACACCGCCAATATCCAATCTTTAATCGCTTACTAGCTCAATAACATTGAGTTGTTGTGTTGCCCAGAGAGACATCTTCTTTCCGAACGAATTCAATTTACAACAATTCAAGGGCAGAAGTCACCCTGCAAATAGCTCGGGGCTTTGTTTGCGCGAGGAAGTAAAGCCTTTCAAGTACATATTCAAACTGATTTGCATTTGATTATATTTAACCCCGAAATGAATGCGTGAAACCAATGGAAGGTTACCAATGTTATCACCCAGATATTGAACAGCGAACGCCAACCCATGGGAGGACCAGTAAATGCCAGAGGGTTATGATCCCTCTAATCTAGATCATAAAAACTCGCCGACAGAAGAATATGACATCTCTGTCAGTAGGAATATGTGCTTGTTAAAATGTGCAATGGTAAACGTCAGGGGGACTCTTAAGGAACTATAAAATTAACTAAAATGTTTGTCAACTTTCACAAAGAAGACGCCTCTTGAACAAAACCGAAGGATTTCGAAGAAGACTTGGTCCTTCGTCTTTTTATCGAACTCAACACGTTTTTTAAAAATACAGACCTATGTAAGACCTATTAATCTAAATTTTGTAAGCCCTAGTCTGTGCTTGTATTTTGTTTTCTTATACAGACTTTTTGGCAGGACAAAATTAAAAGAAATATAAAATAATATTTAAACGTTTATCTTGTCTACAATCGAGCACTTATTTATGTACTACTAAATTAAAATATTAATATATAAGCGATTGTCCTTAAATTCGCCTTTCCATTGGAGTGAAAGTGGCAAATCAAACCGTCACACCTTCACACTTAATTTGTTAATGGTACTGGGCCATTGTGTGGTGTCAAATCGAGGGCTTAAAATGGAGAATATTCGAAAAGATTTTGACTGTGCCTTGTTGGTTTAAGTGAGGTTTTTTTGAATAAAAAAAACCATAGAACAGAAAAAATAATACGAACTGTCATCTTTGACAGATCCAAAAGATCTCAGAAGGCCGGCAAGTTGTTGGAATTAAAGTTTTCGGACAAGGTTAGATGAAACTGTCAGAAGAAGAACTTCCTGACTCATTGGCAGTATCGGAGATCATTAAATTGTTAAGAGTTGAATTGACAGTTGGTTCCAAAATGAGTCCAGAATGATTTTGATAAAAAAAAAGTCAATAAATGAATGAATGGCAAACTAGAAAACTAGTTTTATTTCCACAACCAAGGAAAAGGAGTACCATAGAACGATTTATCAGGGATGCGGAGCTACTTGTTTCTACTGTCCGTTTGAAAATGGAAGAGGATGAAAAAGAAATTGTGACATTTAAAGAAAATTGCGCCAGTGACAGTTGTCGAATAACAAATGACAAATCATTTGTAGCAAACGATACAATAAAATTAGGCTTTCTAAAAATGGAAGAATATTTAAAGGAAATTGCGACGGTGACAGTTGTCAGAATGAGCGTTTTAGACGAAATATTAATGTGTGGGAAGTGTAAGTGACAACTCAATTTGTAGCAAGGGATTCAATAAAATTAGTCTGTTAGCTGTACTGACAGTTGTCATAATAATTATTTTAGACGAAATATATGCAAATGTGCGGGTAGTAAAACTGGGAGAGTATTGAAATTGCGGCAGTAACTGTTGTCCGAATAAGAAGTGGCAGCTCATTTATAGCCAACGATTCAATAAAATTAGTCTGTCTAAAAATGGAAGAAGACTTAAAGAAAATTGCGACGGTGACAGTTGTCAGAATATATATAGACGAAATATTTGCAAATATGTGGGAAGTGCAATTGATAACTAAATTTCTAGCAAGATATTCAATAAAATTAGTGCTTCTTTATATGAAAGAAGATTTAAAGGAAATTGCGGCACTGACAGTTGTTTGAATAACAAGTGACAACTCTGTGTAGCAAACGATTCAATAAAATTACTTCGACTAAAAATTTTAGAGTATTTAAAGGAAATTGCGACAGTGTAAGTTGTCTGAATGACAACTTATTAACGGGAGAGTATTTAAAGAAAATTGTGGCAGTGACAGTCGCCTCAATAAGAAGTTTGAACTTATTTAAAACAAACGATTCAATAAAATTAGTCCGTCTAAAAATTGAAGAAGATTTAAACGAAATTGCGGCTTTGACAGTTGTCTGAATGACAACTCATTTGTAGTAAAATATTCAATAAATTAGTCCGTCTAAAAATGGAGGAATGACAGCTGTCAGAGTGAGCGTTTTAAACGAAATATTTGCAAATTAGTAACGTTTCTGGATTCAGAAGCATTGAAATGTCAAAATTTTAACGAAATGGTATGGCCAGTTGTTTATTTGAAAACAGACAACAGAGGAAGAAATGAATTGACGTTGACAACTCATTCTCTCCCAGAAACTTCATTATTCATTATTCAGATATTCATTAAAATAATATCATGCGAGTGTTCATTTAAAGAAGCATGAACTGTCGACATTTTTTGTTAACTGAAATGTCAAAAGCAACAGAAAGGATTTGCTCACTTAGCTCAGTATGTTTAAGTAATAATATAATGCGAACGTCTTGAAAACATCCAAGAGTGTAAATTGTCATGAAAAGCTTCTCAAATTTGCCATTCGCATTTAGCGTTCATGCCTTATATATGGAATGGAACTGGAATGTCAAAGCTTGTTATTCTTTCAAACTCGAGGGCTTCGCTGAATAAATCCATTATGACCCAATAATATCATGTGACCGGTTGTTTATTGGTTTAGAGCGAAGACAGAAACTGTCTATTTCTTCACTGAAAAGTAGGTACAACTGACATTTTTTTTAACTGTACCTAATGTCGAAAGGAACACAAGGGGTTTGGTTACTAAGCTCACTAGGTTTTAATAATAATATCATTTGAGCGGTCGTTTATAAAGTAAAAGTAAAGACAAAAACTGTCAATTGTTTGGAATGGAATTGGAATGTCAAAACTGGCTATTCATTCAAACTCGAAGGGTTCGTTGAATAAGTTGATTATGGCAAAATAATATCATGTGAGCGGTCGTTAATTGGTTTTAAGCCCAGTGTCCTACTCGCCCTAAGTCTCCGATTTTTCTCTCCACACCAAAGATAAATGCTCGCTAAATTTTGTATACAGGATATAGATGAGACAAAAATATTTTAGTGACAGATGAGAGTAAATGCCATTTGAATTATCGCTTGCACTATATCAAAGTCAACAAAATTAACTTAAAAATGGATGTACAAAACATTGAAGAAAATCTACCATAGGTGCAGCAGCCGAAGTCATTGCTGTTGGTTGAATTTAATGTTGTTTTTCTTGCACTCTTTTCTGTTCCTTCGAGGTATTAATTGATATGTTCCATTTTCATTAAAGAATGACTTATTGTTTCAGGATAAATAAATAAATATTTACGCATTAACGGCACATGCAGGGCCTAAAAACTAGCTTCTCCGACCACATTCTTGTGCGAAGTGGAGGGGACCTACCATTTATAGCGGAATCCGAACGGCAAATTTGAGAAGCTTCTCATGACAATGGATACTCTTGGATGTTTGTCAGACGTTCGCAAAATTGTTTCAAAAACGTCAAAAATTTAGCGCCGATTTAATGTGGTGGACATTAAATTTGCGAGATAAAAAAGTGAATTGTTTCAGGATACTGTTTCCAAAATGTCAAAAATTTAGCGCCGACTCAATATTGTGGACATTAAATTTGCCAGATTAAAAAGTGGAGACTTTTTCTTAAAACAAATAATTTTGTTATACTCGAGTGATGTTTTGTGCGGCCGATCTACATAAAAGTAATAATTTATCGTGCGAGCTTCGCTAAACAGAATCGCATGGTTTGATCTTTGTAGACATTTTTGTATGGAGCTAAAATTTAGCGCGAGCAGGATACTGGTCTTAAGAGCAAAGACAGAAACTGTAATTTTTTCCACTGGAATGTCCAAAGTTGGTATTCCCACAAACTCGAGGGTGTTGCTGACTTATTTGAGTGTTTGTATGCTTGGCCAGTGTATGTCCTTTAAATTTCAAAGTTAAGTCGCAGTCACCATTTTCTTTCGATTGCAAGCTTTCTTTTTGGGTCTTACCATTGACAAATTCAATTTTAAATGATGGAATGTTGAATTTCCTTTTGAATAGGAGCGAGAGGGAATACTACACAACAATAACAAAAGCGAATGTTTAGGATATGTCAAAATAAAAAATTAAAAATCAGCGAACAGAGCTTGTAACATAAATAAATAGGTAGCCCAGAAATATTCCATATTCTAAATAAGATACCACACTTCATTTGAACAAAACTCACTGACAGCCCCTCATTGCGATGACTTTTTACCGACGGCAAAACATAAGCCGGTGCGTGGAAAAAAAATACCTACAGGACGAGGGAACATTTGGACCACAAATTTGTCACTTATCCGTCAAATGTACGAAATTAACGACAACTAACAAACTGTCACTTAACAAAACCAAATTCCAGTGCACTTTTTTCCAACATTCTAGTTTCCAATAGAAAAACAAAAAAACGCCGACGGCTTTCTGACACCAAACAAAAAGATAAATAACAATAATTTACTAAATTATGTAGGAAAAAAAAACTTACGTTTCGGAAATATGAAATGTTTTTTTTGAATATTATATATACGTATGTATGTTCACAGGAATTTAGATTAAAAAAAATAATTAATTTTTACTCAAACAGAATCTAAACTATTTTTTTTTCCAACTACGTTTGTATTTGTAAGCATTTGGAAAATGTGACATCGCTTTGCGATAAAATTTGACTAAATTTTAAGAATTTTAAAAATACCCACGCAGGGTTTAATAATATGTGAATAATAATATGAATTCTTGCAAGTGAAAAATGTTGATTGTAGTTTTGCTGTTGCTGTTGTTGCTTTTGCTGATTTGTTGATGCTGTTAGATGTTGTGTCCAATTGCTGTTGGATCTTGGTTGTTGTTGTCGAGCGAGGGCATTGTTTGATTTTTGTTTTGCTTGGTGTTTTTGATCATGCATTATAGAATAATCCATTGCCCACTGATAATGCACCAAACACCTTACGTGAATTTTGGTACTTTTCGGTCAAACATACAATCCAGTTATACGACGACGGAGAAAGCATAGAATGTTGATTGTAGACTTTTATTTGTTTTGATTGTTGATTGATGTAGCATGTGGGGTATTCCAGGGATACGGTTTATAACTTCAAATTACAATTACAGAGATGTGATAAGAGTGAGAGAACCCAAACGACATCCAAAATATTAGACTTCTAATCAGTTTGTTGTTTATTTGGATTTGTTTTTTTTTCAGGTGCTTATTAATGTTTTTTTTGTGACAGGGAGGGCGATTTAGATAGAGAGCCAGAAATAGAAGGAGAAAGAAACAGGATTAAAAAAACAAAACAAAAAGTAGTTTGGAAAAAAGTTATTAGTAAAAAAAAAAATAATAAGAAAATGTGTTTCCATTTGACAGACACTCTGAGTTGGTATTAAATTAAAAATTTTACAGAATATAAATAAATATTTACATTAAATTAGTTGTGTGTTGATATTCGGCGGCTTAAGTTGAGAAAACACTAAATTTGCACTTTCAATTTTTTTTTTTTAATTTTTTTTTTACTTTTACTAATTCACACTGGTTGTATCATTTATTTTGATAGCACCCGCCGAGGAGGAACGCTCCCTAAGCAAGGAAAAGGTATTCAAACAAAATTGTTATTATATACTTCACGTGCCATTTGCAGATAAAGGCAGATCTGGAAACTTGGATGACAAATCGCAATTTCGACCGTTTATGAATGACATTTTATTTGCATATTATTAACAATACAGCACTGGCACAACGCGATATTGTGTAAACATACAGTAACGGTGGTTGAAGCACATTTAACGCGTTTTAAACTTTGTTTCATTCAACACTGGCAAATTTTGTAACTTGGTAGTTTGCGGATTTAGGGCCTGTTGCCCGACGCCCACATGAAGGAGCAGCACAAACTAGAGTTGTAATATTAATTCACGCGGATGACAACAGATGAATCAAAAACTATTTATGCAGACAAAAAAAAACACCGCCGCGTTTGGTTTTAACCAATTCACCGCCGTTTCTCTTTCACAAAAACAAAAAAGCAAAAAACTCGAAATATTTTTCTTTGCATAAAAATTACTATTTTTATCGTATCAATTTGTTGCTTATTTAATTGTTTATGATATTTTTTAATATCTTCTGGCAACAAATACGGTTTTTCTTTTTGTTGAGAGCGAATAAGTGTGTGCACAATAAAACACAAGACGAACCACGAATAACGTAAGATATGTGTGCACGAGAAACGAAATAACCGCACATTCGGGGCCGCAGAGGAGACGCACGCGATTATTATTGTTAAATATCCATTTAGTTTTAGTAGTTG
The DNA here is from genome assembly GCA_949715645.1 of Portevinia maculata. NCBI lineage: Eukaryota > Metazoa > Arthropoda > Insecta > Diptera > Syrphidae > Portevinia > Portevinia maculata. Next base: position 8,009,910 of record OX454529.1, read on the forward strand.
GTTGTTGTCGTCGTCATCGTCGTTGCCGTCGCTGTCGTCTCTCAGTTGTTCGTCTCTTCTGCGTCGGCCGGTTGAATGCTCTGGTGTACAACAATTGTGTGGTGAGATACACTAAGATGGTGTTATGTGGGTGCGAAAGAGTTCGCGAGTGTGATCACCAATACAATGAAAGCGATTTGTAGTAAAAAAGGTCTAATCTCGCGTGGTGTGTGTGCATGCGATGCGAATGGCGAATTGCCGCACACAGGCCATGTCCATATAGATATATATACAGTAGAACAAACACTTGCACATTCAAGTGCGCATACAAGAACATCATCACACGAGAGCGCACACAATGATGCAGGATTCAATCAAGTAGCCCTCCCATTTCGCGTCTCGTTCATTGTTGCTGTCAGCAGCTAGAGAATTCATTGGAATCGGTTCGACAACCGGTTCGTTGGAGAAGTATTACCGCACTTTGTTTGGATGGTGTGCGTTGGATATTTTTGTTAATTGTTATCGTTGTGTTTGCATATTTGAAAGTGCTGGTGGGACCGGTACGTGAAAATAAAGCAAAGTGTAGGCGAGGAGGAAAAACATCTCGCTGTTTCATTTTGAAACCATATGAAGGCAACGTGTTTGTTGAATTCAGTGATTCCAAATTCAATACATTTGAGTAAATCATAATGATTTGAATTTAATACTCTTTGAATTTACTCTTTGGGTCACTTTGAAGATATTATCTGTCAGTTCGTGTATTTCGATGGGATCGTCAAATGTCAAATTGATGTTCATTATTTTATCTATTGGAATGCATTCTAAACTGCAGTAGTTGTGTTATTTAAGGACTTAGTGGAAACAAATTTAAACTTCTTTCGCCGAAAATTGACGTTTAAATTTGTTTCCATTATGTCCTATCGAGGTATCCGTTGGGAAGGACATTTTCTCCGATTTGCACGTAATTGGAAAATGTCCGCTCAAAGTATGCGATCTGACTAATTTGCCGATCAAATGCAACGCAAGCTTTCACAGTGCGAAATGATGCGTTAAACAAAACAATTTTTGACAGATACACTTAGTATTTTTCTTTTGAAAGAACCCAAAATTAGCCCTTCTTTCCTGCAGCACTCGGCGCGGTAAAGCGGTGTTAAACTGTAGTTGCCTTCCAATCGTGTCAAAGATTTAGATAACCCCCGGGAATATAGCCACCTTGAGTAAAGTGAGAGCCCTCGTCACATAAGACCACTATTGTGTGAAGATTAAGTTCCGGTGATAGCTGTACGAACGACGATTTGGTGTTTCCTCTATGTAGCATGAAATGCTTTCGAATACTCGTCAGTAGCCAAATGAAAGAGGGTCAAAATGCAGCTTTCGAAATTCTGTTCTTTTTGTGATTGTGCTTTTCAAAATTCTGGATGTGGAATAATCAGCCTGAGTTCTCCTTCCAGATCGTGAGTTGAATACCTGTCCCTGGCCTTGTTTCTTTGCTTGGAACATTTTCAAAGTTTTTTTTTTATTATAGGAACCCCATTTAAGCTCCGACTTATCGTTCAGCACCCGGCAGCATAAAGCACGACTGGCAGTTTGATTTTCAAAATCAGCTGTTTGGAAAATTATGAAAAACAGGATTTCGAAAGCAAAAAATCGAAGCAAATATTCTGACCTCCAAACGATACGAATGTGTCATGGAATTTCCAACTTCCAAGGAAGAACGAGTGATAAACCAAGAGACCGAGTAATCTCCAACGAATGGGGTTTTCAAAAAAAAAAAACGATCCACGTTATTGACATCAAAAAGTCCTCTTGCGTTTGCCTAGAACAAATAAACCTCACTTTTGACAGAAGCACATGTGCATGCTATCCACAAGCAATTTGTCTACCGCCTAGGACAAAATGTCACTGTGAATAGCGATTACTTCGAGGTAAGTAATTCATCTACCTTGAAGTAAACATCAACCCCGCACGCATGACACCGACGGAAAATACCTCCAAATCCAATTTTATTCAAAGCTCCTCACTCGAAGGACAAAATGAATGCTCTATCGAACATTGATCCTGTCAGTCCTGCTTTATGCTGCCGAGTGCTAGACGATATTTTGGAACTTAAATTCAGTTCTTTTGAATGAAAAATATTCCATCGGATATCTGGAGGTCGAATGAAGGAGAAGATATAACCGCGAACTCTATGAGCTCTACCAAGATTTACATGTAGTCCAAAAAGCCAATTCACGTCGACTACATTGGCTCGTCCACATTGAGTGAATGGACAATAATGGTCCAGACAAGAGGATCTTCGACTGAAGACCAAATCGATGGTTTTCTTCAACGTTCATTGACGTGACAAGAACATTAAAGAACATACAAACGATCATTGTCAAGTACCATATTGATCGTGCTTAGGGCCCTTATAGGAATGTCGCCTTTCCAGCAACTTTTAGTTGGTTAAAAGGACAAAGTACATGCTCTAGAAACCGCTGATGCTTTCGCCAGTTCTTTTGAATGCTCAACAATAAGTAATTGCTGAAATACACTTCAGTGTACTGGTTGCTTTGACATGTCGCGCTGTAATCTGTATTTTTAAAGCACTTATTCTATAATAAATAATAAAATTAGGTAAACAGTCAACTCCTATACTCATATCTGTTAAATACACAGCGATGGCGACTCCATTGTGTTCCATCAGGAGCAAAGTACTAAAGAGAAGATACTAAAGTGTTTAAAGATGTGTTTATGTGGTCCAAGAATTCAAACCGTTCTTCGAATCCTCGGCTCTAGTTGCCACAAGAAAAACTGCAATTTATCATCAATCAATGCCGATAATGCAGTTTTGGAGTAGTGCAGCATGCGTGCCACGATGTTTTTTTTACTAAAATTCCATTGCATCCGCAACACCTGATTGAAACATAATCTTTTTTCGACAAGTCTTTACCTATCTGAACCACACTCGCGCGATCAGATACTACCACAATCGCACATTGCTGCTGTAACCCCAGCCCAACACCAACGCGTACCTACCTGAAACGTCAAGTGCGGCTGCGAGGCGATCTTTCAGCTTTGTGTTATTATTTTTAAAGTCAAAGTAGTTCCCAATCGAAAGAGGGGAACGGCGAAATAAAATTAAAACGGTAATAACCGATTCACTAGTACTAAGTGGTTTTTATCCTCGCTCAACACATCCTCATGCAGAATCCTCCTCTGCCGCCATGTTCTAAAAACAGCTGCGCCATCTGTTGCAACCTAGCATCGACCGTTGCTAATCAAATCTTATCTTTCTACCCGTCTCACCATCTCAAGGATGCAATAAAAATTCCGCTGATTTCCCGAATCTAATCAATAAACTTTTACAAAATACAAAGTTGCAATAACCAAAACAAGGATAAGTAAGGATTCGGCAACATTGTGATTGGTAGTCGCTGACAACAAATACATTTGCACTATTTTCGTATCCTATCAGTGGTTAAGGGTGGATATTTTTTTTCCCCATTTCTGGCTATTGAGGATTTTTTTCCGTTTGGTTTGTGCGCGTGTCTCACCCCCCCCCCCCCCCCCCCAACGTAAATAACACGGCGATGGCGGGAATAGTATAGCCATTGCGCGATTTGGCTGACTTAAATCATAACTGTAAACGAAATGGTAGTGGCCAGCGCAAAAAGTGATGAAGGTGGAAATGAAAAGATGTTTGATTCTTTTTTTTGTTTTGTTTCGCTTAGAGTTCCAATGTTTTGGAAGGGGAATTCACTTTAGGGCGGTCGCAATGCTGACGTGTTGATGTAGTGAGTGTATCTGCGGAGCCGTTCTGACTGACTTCACTGAATTTTTGAACTTTACAGTTGTGTTTGCAAGAGCAAAAGGAAGTCATTGAGCAAGTAACTGTGTAACTACTAGGTAGGCATTTTTTGAATCGTCAGAGTTGATGAATGAAAGAATGAAGGCAATGCTTTTGTTTTTGACGAATTTACGAATACAAATAAAAGTAACTCAATCAAGCGAATAAAAGTGGCGAAAAAGGGATTCGAAAGGGTTCCTTGGTAGGATGTGATTTTTTTCTGTTTGCTTGTAATTGCCAGTTGCAGTGGAGGAATAACTGTGTTATTCTTTTATTGTTCTCCGGACAGGCGGAAGTCCAAGTGGAATGAAGTCGCTTTTTACCGCCAAGTTGAGGTTTCCCATAACCAGTAGCAGTTAACTTTTTAAGGTAAAGGCTGAGTTGGCAGATTTCAGCTCTGAATGCTCCTAGTGTCAACGGTACATGTCGTTAGCCATTATCACCTGTTGTTAATTGTTTTTGAATGACGACAGCTTGCAGGAGAGATACCTATCGCCGTTAAATGAGTGTCGATCTACAATCAGGGCCGTAGCCAGTAAAATGTTTTTGGTGGGTGGATTGTTCTGCTCGTAAAATAGGAATAGTTGCAGTTAAAATCATCATTTTTACTGTCATTGATGTCCTCCGAATGTCATCAGATCCGAAATAATGTTGAAGCCATTATGTTAACAGAACCGCGTCGGACTGTGCTGGGTGCCCGAGCACTGCGACTTAGAAGGAAATGCGGTATCAAGAAAAGGGGGTGAAATGCGTCTAAGCCTCCCGGTGTGTAGTTAAAGGGAAATTATCGGAAGCGGGCGCAAGAATGGCCAGTCAAACAAGGAGGCACATAGCGGGACAAAAGGTATCCAAAGCCCTGTAATCAAACTTGAACAAAAAAAGTTTTGAAATTAAGTAAATGTCAGCTTGGAATAATGGTCGGCATCCTTTCTGGACATTGCCTTCTGAGGAAGCACGCTAAAAGATTGGGGCTCTCAGAAACGGACGCCGCGTGCAGACATTTGCGTCAGACATTACGTACACACTTCGTGAATGTCGAGGGTATCGCTCGACGTACAAGAAGACGCCTGGGCCACTATATCTTTGATGGTCTCGAACAGGTAGCGTCGATTGACTGCAACAAATGAGTGAATTTTTGAAGGGTAAGGGGAAATAAACAGCTTTGAGGAAGACGACTGACGTTATATTTTGGTTCCCCAGGGATCGCGATGGGCCCAATATGGTGCCTAGTGTTTCTATGGCAGCAATGCCTAAGCCCTGACTAACCTAACCTATCCGGCTAATTCCAAATCTCTTTTTTCGAGATTTCGTTGCTGTCATTATTTCGATAACCCCATTCGGACCAACACTAAGTCACCATGGATTGACAGTACTGAGTCTTTCCTCGCCCGTTAAGTTCCATATTTAAGTTTTGATTCTTTTCAGTGTGACTATGACTGGAAGAGTCACCAGAGATTTTCCACGCTCGTGCCACAAAAAACGCAAAACTTCCGAAACCCCGGCATCTTTTTCTAGTCCTGATAACTTTTCACATCACAACTTGTACTCAGCTTCCACAGTGGATTCTGAGACTCGTTTATTAAAGTATGAAGCAAGATGATCCAAGTCATCTACTGAATCAGCGTATTCGACGCAAGGAATAAACTCAGCAAGACGACAGTACGATTCCACAGAGCTTGTTTGTTGTTAGAATGAGCTGTTTGCCTCAAGTCTTAAACTCTGAGTTCCATATGGAGAGCTATTTTCGCTAGCTTTGCAGCTGCTCTTAAAATTTCGCCGAATCAAACTTCTGCATATTTTCGTCCTTCTCGTTAGCTGATACCAAGTCTTCTTCTTTGCAGTCCAATGGACAAAGGAAGAGTGAAACCGAAAAGTCTGCCACAAACTAAGGGACTGACGATGAACGGCTGCAAGTAAAAAGACCGCTGTTTTTGGAATTTTCCAGCTAGGTATGTCGGTAGAAGTGGCTGCAGCCTGGTAGTGTTTTGATTCCACCACTCAAGTGACCAATTGTGTCAATTTGTGTTTCAAATCCACCCTGTCGAGTTGGGGCAATCAATGATGTTGCAGAATTTTAAAGTGCCAAATTCTGTGAAGTCCTCAAAGAAGGCTTTGGCTATTGTGCGTTGTTTTATTCTAGCTATAGCTGGACATTTTTTTTTTCCCGAGGAAAGGGTGAATGGTTTCTTTTCCAATGGGTCTTGGCATTGCCGCAGTGTGGGTTGAATGGAATGAACTACTTGGCAGCGTATGGTTGCCGACAGGTTAAGTGCTGATTGCTATTATTGCGGCAATCTTCTATCGGGCTCTGTTTGTTAGGTCGTGAGATCTTTTTGCGTTGAGGCAGGGCCATATCTTCCTGGATATGACGCACCTGCTTTAGGTGCTCCGAAAGGTAGTACTGGAGTATTTTTTCTCTGACACGACTTATGGGAGGAGAGACTGTCTCTGCATGGAAGCTGTCATGGGTATAGCCGTGCCTTGCTAGCGCGTCGGCCTTCTCATTCCCCTCCATGTTACTGTGGCAGGCAACCCGGCGCGGAGTGATGTTCAAGTGGGCGCTTAAACAAGTGATTACGTCTTTACACTCTGCGACTAGTTCGGATGATATGGAGTGTGAGTCGAGAGCTTTTATAGCTGCTTGGCTATCAATGAAGATATCTTGATTATGGGGTAAAGAGCGAGTATCCTACAAGCATCCCTGATCACTAGTACCTCCGCTTGGAATACACTAGAGTAATCCGGAAATGACGCCTTAGCGCCAACATAAATACGCAACTTCTATCTGGGGCTCAACATGCCTGCTGCTAAGGTTAGTCGGTGGAAACCGTCCTTCACTCTTGGGTACGTTCTATCGAATACTCCCTCCATCACAAAGACACTATGGTTGCTTTCCTAGATATAGGCGGCGCCTTGAACAGCATCAACACATCTGCACGCTGTTTCCAGTTGTCCAGACCAAGCGCTCTCTGGCATCCGCGACGGCTTGGACTTTAAAACGGATGTTCGTTCTTCCTTGCTCGCGATTTCCCATAAAAGAAATCTCTATCTAGGAGCCATCTTGCTTAATGATCTAAGTGACTTGGCTTACACTGACGTTAGAAGTCTATCGCGCTTCATAAGAAGCTCCAACTGGTTCAGAGGAACTCCCTAGATCCACGTGGTATCACAATCGACCTTTCAATGGTCTAAGTAATCCGGTAATCATTTGGATATGTTCAGTTCCGCTAAGATGATACCCGCGCCAACTCCGCATTCCATTTGCGAACGTCCGTTGGTTAAAATCGCTACCTCGTATGGTTCAATGGGAACGCTCCATTTTTCTATTCCTCCTTGGATGGGCAATAGACTTGGGCAGCTTTGTTAAGATTGTATTTGGGCGACCAAATCGCCGGGTAACACGTCACGCACCTTACTGTGCACCTACGGTTTGGATGACCAGAGCCCAGATTCCCTGAGCCTTACTCCGGTCAAGAGGGGGGAGTAACGGGCCTGATGGCTGGCTACGGCCCTGATAATACTTATAATAATTTCAAGCTGTTAAAAAAAAGCAAGTTCTCATTTCCCAGCAAAAGCATTTATTACGCGTGCTTTCATTCTCGAGCTTTCACTGTACCGGTTTTTGTATCGGGAACTAATTCCATAATTTGCCATGGCTTTTAAAGTAGGTGTCTTCGATAAAGCTCTTGAAGTTGTGCTCCTTGGGTGTCTTCGATAAAGCTTTTGAAGTTTTGTTCCTTGAGTGTCTTCGATAAAGCTCTTGAAGTTAAGTTCCTTGGGTGCCTTCGATAAAGCTCTTGATGTTGTGTTCCTTGGGTGTCTTCGATAAAGCTCTTGAAGCGTAGTTCCTTGGGTGTCTTCGATAAAGCTCTTGAAGTTGTGTTCCTAGGGTGTCTTCGATAAAGCTTTTGAAGTTTTGTTCCTTGAGTGTCTTCGATAAAGCTCTTGAAGTTAAGTTCCTTGGGTGCCTTTGATAAAGCTCTTGAAACGTAGTTCCTTGGGTGTCTTCGATAAAGCACCTGAAGTTTGTTCCTTGCTGCAAAAGCTTTATATACATACAAACTGGAAAAGTGTTTAATAACACAAAGAGTGAAGAGAATTTAAATTGTTTACCATAACCAACACCGAAGGCCTTTTGATTCGATTACGACTAAATAATGATCCTGACCTCTGGTGGGGGGAAGCGAATTGAACAGGATTTAGTAAACCGGTAGTTGACGAATAAAGATGTCCCACAATTGACGAATTCCATTTATTTGTCTGCGCTCAAATACTATATTACAGTGAAAACTTTGTAGGAACTGATTGCCGATTTATATTAACTAGATGAAGTTCAACCAGACGCAATCCAAGATTTCGCCTGGAAGGTGTAGCTGTTGAAATTGAAACGTCAGCGTAACCAAGAGAGATGTTGCCATCTTTATTAATAGCCAAGCAGCTCATATCATCCAAATTAATCGCACAGTGTAACGACGCCATCATTTGTCTACTCTTCTCTGGGTTCCTGGCCATAGTGGCATAGGAGGAAATGAAAGTTCCGATGCGCTCTACCATTTACAGCTCCTTTGCAGAGACAGTTTCTCCTCCGATAGGAGTTGTCAAGGGAAAAAATATCGCAGTACTTCCTTTCACCGGCGAACTCCACATGGATCGACCTAAATAGCTGTGTCATATCCAGGAGGATGTGGCCCTGCTTCAATGCAAAAAGAACCCTCAATCCAACAAACAGAACCCGGCAGGAGATTCCCAAAATTGTGGTAATCAGTACTGGACATTGGCCTGTCGGCACTCCCGCTGACAAATTGGGCATCCCATTCTACCCAAACTGCCGCAGTTGCAAGGATCCAGTGGAACTCTTCACCACCTTCTCTGCGAATGTCCGGCCCTAGCTAGAACTAGACTTCGCACACTCGGCCAAACATTCTTCGACGATCTATCAGAATTAAGTAATATAAAATTCTGCAGTGTTGAATTCCTCAATTCCAAAGGCTGGATTAGAAACACGAATTGACATCCTGGTTCATCAGAGTGGTGGCATCAGAACGGCGCCTTCGCGCTTATTTCGTCCTGGTGTATTGATAACATATACCTACTCGTACCTAAATAGATTTTTGTCGCGCCCACTAAATGAGGGATAGGAATAACAAAAGGGTATCCAACAGTTCGCCCAAACGGACTTCAGCTGTTCCAATGTTCCATTTCCAAATAAATACAGGAAGCGTAGTCTTAGATCTACTTCCCGTGGTGTTTCTTTACAGTTTGAATACCAACATTACCTAAGCTTACCTAAGCGGAGAATGCTGTACATGGTATCGCGCCCCATCTACTTTATTAAATACGCTAGTTATTTACGCTGAAACGCACCTTCCACCTGAAATCAAATATCAAACCCACAAAACGATATCACATTAACAACCGACACATGTTTGCGGTTAAGGGAAATGGTCTTTGCTTTATTAAATTTTCTTCCAGAAATGAGCAACCGTGAACGGTGGAAAATAAAGGTGAATTCTGGCACAAACTACCTCGGCTTTATTTCTCGAATGACATTCGGCGTTATGTCACTTTGTCAAAAAAATCGGCGCTATCTCCCTTTCTTATATGAATTAAGGCCAAATTTTAAAAGTCGGTGTTATTTCATGGCACCGTTTCACACCATTAGGCCACTGTCATCTGCTAAGGAATGGTTTGATTAGAATTTGATTATTTTTCAAAAATTAAACAGAGTTGGAGACAAAATACAGCCTTGTGGAATACCAAAAACTTATTGCAGCAGAAAGTGACAAACATTTGAGACATAAATGCTTTTCCTTGTTGATGTTTATTATGGTTTAATCTGCATTTAAAACTACGACACAAGGGCCATGTTCGCGTACTTGAAAAGCCCTACAAATTTGTAAAATGTTAAAAAAAAAAATATTGAAAGAAAATAGATGGCGGATTAAAAACGCTAGTTACTTACGCTGAACAGCACCTTCCACCTGAAATCAAATAACAAATGCACAAAGCGATATCACATTGACAACCGACACATCTTTGCCGTTTAGGGAAATGGTCTTCGTTTTATTAAATTTTCTTGCAACAGTGAAGGTAGTTAATTTTTGTCTAAATTAATAGCGCACGCAACCGCGAAGGCTACGACAAGTACTTTTGATATAGTAGATCTTCAACAGCTGAGTTTATTCTATTTGATAATAATCTTTGGAACTTTCTTGAATAAAAAGAAAGTCTTTTGTTTCATTGAGAATTTAGTTTATAACAGTTATAGTCATTCAGGAATAGTATTTATGATAATATTGGTTAAGGGGTTTCTCTTTCTAATCGTCATAATTTAGCTATGTTTTTTCTTATATAATTTTTCTTTTTTAATCAAAGAAAAAATGACTGTAATATGTGATATTATTGTTTACCCTTTTCTCATTTTAATATAATATCTATGTCTTTTGTTTTTAGCTTTTAGAGTATGTATTTAACTTATGTTTAGTCCCTAGTATGTATCAGTAAAGTGATACTTAATTAAACTAACATTACATATATATTTTTTGTATCTTCTTTGGTTGTTATGTATTTATTTTTATTTTTAAGGATTTAATGTCGGAAAAATTAAATTAAAAATTAAGATTTTACGAATTTATTTCTTATTTTAAATTTAATAAATTTAACATACATTTTTTTTTGTTTTTGTCAATTGGAAGTATTTTTTATTTGTTTTTTTTTATATACCTATTTATTTCACTGTGTGAGTGTGAGAGTAAAATAGGAGATTTTAAATAGCCAACAATTCTGTAACTTTCTAGATTAACTTTAACTTGGATGATTTGTGAATGAATAATCGTTTTGGACCGTTTTCAGAATTCCAAAAAATATTCGCGGTGTTGGAAATGTATCAATGGTTAAATTTTGGGCACTGTGTTGGTGTTGAAGAACTTCAGCCGGGCGGTGGATTTTATCCGCTGGGGTGTATTTTGAAGTTGAGAAATGGTTTTTGTAGACTTAATATGCCTGTTCCACTTCCTGTTCCTCACCGGGGATGTTTCTTAATAAGCTGAGAAATAAAAGCTGCACTTACCCTATGCTACATGAACCAGATAAAGGCGTTGTACTGCAGGTTAGGGAGAGGCTTATAAGTTGTAACCGGTACAGAAATGCGTCTTTCATCGCGTATCGATTTACAATATGTGTTTGTTGTCATTCACATACATATCGAGAATGGCGAGTCTTTGCATTTCAACGATTTAAGTGTCATTCATGGATAACTACAGACTATTCGCGTTTTTCCTTAACGGCAGAAGACAGTATTGTGTTTCTCAAAGTGTTACATGAAACAAAAGAAAGCTGTCAAGGCTTCAATGAGCTCAACAAAATTTTGTCGTTTCAGTTCCACGCCCAAAGATGAGCAACCTGAACAGAGGAATACTTATGCATGAAACAGATGTGCAGCAAGGATGCACGCATAAATGCCCATGCAGAACGACCAAACAAACTAAAATGCTAAGTTTTGTCGGAAAAATTGTACCAAACTATGCTGTTCTGCTACTATTGGTGCAGTAAAATAATAAACAGAGACAACATGCAGCAAGAATTGACATGCAGTAAGCAATGTGTTGTTTTATATAAATAAAAATCATCCCCCCTCGACGGGTCTAGCTGCACATTTCTTTCAGCCGGTGCGGTGAAATAACACCGAGCGAAATTACGCCGAATTTTGACGTTTGGCTTTATTTCGCTTTGACAAAGTGACATAACGCCGATTCGGCCTTATTTCACTTTGGCATAACTTAATGTTTCAAACTCTAAGTATCTCTTTGAAATGCCATAGAATGAAAAATTGGTGCCGTTATATTAAGGCTACATTCTATCAGTTTAAATTGTGACAGTTTGATAAAGTGACATTAGCACAATTTAGCAGAGTGGCATAAAGCCAAATTTTGGTATCGATTTTTTAATCTTATTTTAACTTATGCTCAAAAATTCAAAACCTTGCTCCTAAAAGTTAAAACTGCTTACCTAGTGCACAAGATTTTCAAATCAGGTAATACGTTTTTGAGAGAAGGTTTTCCTGTTTATTGACAGCTTATTGACAGTTTGTGATTAAAAATTAAAATCAAAATAACTTGTAATATAAAAAAATTATTATTTTGTAAGTCTCTTGAAAGTGTGCTTGTCACCGCGAAACGGGCCTCCCAAACACCATTTGATTAAAGCGACAGCAAAACCAGATATGCAGTGGTAAGTGGACTAAGGTCGTTTTACCGTAAAATCGCATTATTTCTTCTTCCTTTACGGCGAGGTTAACTTAACCACTTAACTGCATTCCTACTGGTCCGCTTGTGTGGTTTGCCGATATCAAAGTGTCACAATGCAAAATTATAGAATTTGGCCTTATGTCGCTGAAACTTATATCACGGCACCGACAAATTTAAATGTTCTAGCGACTGAATACAATAAAGTGTAGCGTTGTCCTGAGCACCGGCATATGATGCCGAAAGCCTGCCGGTGTATGTGTCGAAGAGAAGGCCAGACTTTGAAAGCCGCGAAGCTACTACTTTAGGAAAAAAGTCAGAAAGGAGCAACCATTGGTCATGGAAAATAAAGGTGAACTCTAGATCAAACTACCTCGGCTTTATTTCTCGAATGACATTCGGCGTTATGTCACTTTGTCCAATCGGCACTATTTCGCTTTCCTTAGGAATAAAGTCAGAAACGAGCAACGTTTCACCATGGAAAATAAAGGTGAATTCTAGAACAACCTACCTCGGCTTTATTTCTCGAATGACATTCGGCGTTGTGTCACTTTGTCAAAGCGACAAAATCACCCTATTTCGCTTTCTCAAGCGAACTAAGGCCAAATTACAAAAGTCGGCGTTATTTCACGGCACCGTTTCACAACATTAGGCTACTGTCATCTGCTAAGGAATGGTTTGATTAGAATTTGATTATTTTTCAAAAATTAATAAACAGAGTAAGAGACAAAATACAGCCTTGTGGAATACCAAAAACGTATTGCAGCAGAAAGTGACAAACATTTGAGACATAAATGCTTTTCGTTGTTGATGTTTATTATGATTTAATCGGCATTTAAGACTACGACAAAAGGGGCATGTTCGCGTACTTGAAAAGCTCTACAAATTTGGAAAATGTTCAACCAAAAGTTCACAAAAAATTGGAAGAAACAGGAGCTTGTCGAACATTTTACGAACTTGTACAAATTTTCTGCGACCTTTCAAATACACAGACAGACCTGCGTCTTAGCCCTAACTCACGGCCCAAGCGTGACTAAATTTGTGATTTTGCGTAAATCTCGGCTATTTCTGAACATAGATTTATGTAATTATTCTTAAACAACTTTGCTAGTTTGCTATTAGTACTCGTAGTTTGATTTCATTTAAAATTGTTGTCCCCAATTTGCTTAATAGTAAATGGCAGCTTATTTTATTTGATGTCATTTGTTTCTATTTAAATACAATTTCGTTTATCTACTTATTTTTGTCATAAGCTACTTTTCAATTTCGATTATTTGCTAGCATTTTTAGAATTTCAATTTTAGGTGTTTTACCTACAGATACGAGTAATAAAAAGACAGTTCTATCTGTTAATTGAAATTGCACAAAATGTAAAGCCACCGGAGCCCGATTTATACATTTAATAAAATTTACTTGAAGAACAAAATTAAGATGGACGACTTTATGTTGGAAGAATTGCATACAAGTCACAGACAAATTGTATATAAGGGACAATTAGTGCAATAAGAACGACGCGAGTCGCTGGCTTGGAAGCAATTTTCAATTTGCCACCCCTGGATTTATACATGTAGGAATCGGCTGGAAAAAGTGCTTTGGGGATCAGTCAAAAAAAAAGCTGGATCCCGAGTCATTTAGGGCATACACTGATCCTGAACATGTACGTAGGGAAAAATATCATCTCTGACTACATGTCTCCTTACCTAGACTTTGAAAGACCGTTCTCTGAGGGAGGAATTGAATGTCTGTAGGGGGACAAGGAAAGGAAATCGATATCCATCTTCACAGACTGATGAAAGATGGAATGTGGAACCAGGGCTGGGTTATTCTCAGAGGAATTTAACATAAACAGATCGATTAGACTACCTGATCACTGTTTTGTATTCCAAGCATAATCCATGTTTATTGATAGCCAGGCGGTCATTAAAGCGGTATCTGCTACCAAAAATAAAAATCTCAGCTTGTTCGCCGCTCTTGCGAAGAGCTCACATTTCTTGACTCGTAGCATAAAACGAATCTCTGTTGCGTCCCTAGACACAGGGCATATCCGGCAACGAGCGAGCTGATAAACTGCCGAGGAAAGGGTATATCTGATGGACCAAGAACAGGCATTTCAGTCGTTCAAACGACTTTGTAATTTCAGAGACAGAGTGAAATCCAAGTTCCGAATGAAAGCCAACATGAGCTGTAAATCATTAACCGCTTGTGGTGGTGCCGTGAAATAACCCCCAACGAAAAAAGGCCATATTTAAATATATGGGCTTATTTCGCTGTCTGAAAGTGCGTAAGGCCTCATGTCACGGCACCCTTGTGGCATATCACGCAAACTGTAGCCAACATTTTATATGACCCGGACCAACAAACTTTTACGTTACGACAGAACATGACTGTCGGAGACTTTTACCGGTAAATATTCGCTAAGGAACCACACAATGAAACTAAATTCCAAGGATGACGACATCTGTAGGGGCTGCGGTGACGAGGAGACCCACGACGTAATATCTCACTTTCTCTGTCACTGCCCTATGTCACCTGCGGAACAGAACACTTCTTAAAAACACATTCAAGACTTGTCTAATGTCTCACTGTCTAATCTTTACAGGTCTATAAGGACATCTAGATGGCTGGACAATGTTTTGTGTGAAAAAAGGCCATGGATAGAGGAACAAATCCAGAACTATGAGCCCAACGAAGGGTATCACAATGGATCGACATGTATGAAGTGCGTTGTAGCAGATTCGCTCTGTTCCATCAACATGATAGATACCTAACCTAACCTTAACTAATATGCGCAACTCTTCTTCTTGTCCGTCTTAAACGAAGAGGTTATGATCTGGACCAGAGGTTTCATCATTGCATTCCTACTGGACCTGTGGGATTCACCAGCTTGACCTCACAAACTATCGGTAACTAAAAGAAACAGAGGACCAAAGGAGGGTGGTAAGCGTCAATAAACTATCTTTCATACATCACATTGATTATGTCACAAATAGGGCAAATAGAGCATGGGGACTACTAAGGCGCTATGCAGGTGATTTTTCTGACCCATATGTTATTAAAGTTCTCTATCTTTCATTTGTTAGATCTGTTTTAGAATATGCGTCCATTGTTTGGTGTCCCTTCTATAATGTTCATATTTTAAGAATTGAATCTATCCAAAAAAGATTTCTCAGGTTCGCCTTAAGAGGGCTTCCTTGGGCGGACGTTAGTAACTTACCCTCCTATCAATCAAGGCTACAATTGATTAGCCTAGAATCGCTTAAAAATAGGAGAATAGTGGCTAGAATTATTTTTGTACATAGGATTCTTATTGGAGAAATTGACTCTCCGGAGATCTTAAGGCTTCTTAATTTAAATATCCCTCGTCCAAATTTACGAATTAACCCATTCTTTAATATAGCACATTCTCGTACAAATTACGGCAGGTCATCATCTATCAACGGCTTATTGATAAGCTACAATGATAACATCGATTTAATTGATTTTAACTCACCTATAGCTACTATAAAAAGAAAGCTACTAGATGGTATTCAGTCATAATCGTTTGCTCTATTAAGTTTCTATTTCTTAGTAATATTTTTTGTAAACTATGTACTGTTATAAACTAATGTCTATGAAAATCTAAGTATTTTGCTGACAAATAAATAAATAAATAAAAAATAATAATATAATGACCTGTCAATGATTGAGGAGTTTATAGGGTCAGTTGTGAAATCAAAATCCAAGTGGCATCCCCAAAGACCAGAATTTGGCCTTATTCCACTTTCACAAAGCGTGCTGTCCCCCTACAAGCCCCCTCCTTGGGGTCACTGTTTTATTTGGAGTAAGTGCGAGGTTTCATTTAAGCCTTTGACCTTATTGCCACTTGGGGCAAGTGAATTCGTTTGGCCTTATTTCACTTTCTCACAATTTGCAATCCCTCTCCTTGGGGTAAGTGAATTCGTTTGGCCTTATTTCAGTTTCACCATGCGAAATAGGTCGCAGGCGAATGGATACCATGACATTGATTCTTGTTTTGTAATCAAAGCACACTGTATCAGGCTTGTCGTGGAGACAAGCCAGGAAGAGCCTAGCGTTATCGTCCACTTTACGTTTTCTGACCCCGGGGATTTAGAGCCTAAAGTCTGTTTAGTATTTTTACCGGTAGGTGGCAAGAGGGGATCGAGAAAAAGGTCTTCGATTGAGGGTGAGGAGCAGATAGTGGGCGAACTAGATAAGGGATAATTTTGAGAACTTAGGGAGTTGGGATATTTGGCACCCGTTCGATGATTAAAATTGGGGAACGGGTCTGCCATTAAAGGATATATTGTAGGGGTTTTATGGAGAGGATTGATATGAGGCGGTTTTGTGCTAGTTGTAGGAGTGCGGGGGTGAGAGGGTTTGGGGTTAACGAGGGCAAAAAAGCAGGGTTTTGAAAAAAAAAATTAATTTCGAATTTTGTGCAACAGAATTTCAAATAACTGATTCTTAACCGAGTCAGCATTTTGGCCCCTTACTCCAAAGGACCAATTGGCTTAAATTTGGAGCTTTGAGATAAGAAAAAAAAATTACCATCGAAAGGGCGAATAAAACAGTCAATATTTTGGCTTGGAATGTCCTTCAATTACTTGTCCTACATTTTGTGTCAAAAAAAATCGTCCTTCAAGTGATCAAATGATCAATTATATTGAATGTGTAACGGAGCTTTACTTTTGGCAATTCCATTTTGTTATTTTTTGCTAGGTAATTTATTTATCTTATTTTTTTTTTTTTGTGGGGACGATATGAATTACACTGAGAATATTATTTGTTTATTTTTTATTAATGTTTGTTTTATAGAACACACTTTACTGACTAAATTCATAGTTCTAATTATCACAATTTAAATTTAAGAAATATTTTTTTTTTAATATATATATAAAGGATTTTTTGTGGAATTCAACCCGTTCATATATGAATGTTATTTTGAAAAATAATTTTAAACTATTGAATTTATGTCATTTATCGATATCTGGTTGTTCGTTTAAGCTGGAGTTAGCTACTTAAAATGATGCTTCTACTAAATAAGTTCCATCCATTGGCTGGTTATTTTGATTATTTTGAGCGTTACCTGTTGCTGGCATGTATTTTCCACAGGCCTATTTATTGATAAGAGTATAATTGCAGGAGATTTGTATAATTTCATTTAAAAAATTGCCACAAAGAGAGAAGAGAAAAAGAGTAAATACAAAATACACAAAAACTAATTCAAATTTAAACTAAAAAAAAAATATACGTAAATAATTCGAAAGGGTCTTTCATTACCGACTTGACAACTTTAAAGTAAAATCAACGTTTTCATCGTGGTGAAGTACACGATGGAGCATCGCAACATCAATCAACGAATATACTGACACACATTTTTTCACTAGACTATGAATTTGCTTGTCTAGTGGGACGAGAAATTTGAATTATATTAATTAATTATATTATATTTTAATTATATTATATATTAATAATTAAAATTTCCTACCGAAATTCCGAGTCGGTGGTCGCAGCCTTAAGAGCGTTAATGCCAATTTTCGGCCGCAATTCTCGTCCCACTAGACAAGCAATTCATAGTCTAATGAACAAATTTGTGTCAGTATATTCGCTGATTGATGTTGCGATGCCAGTGAGACTACGCGTTGCCCGAAGTGTGTAGAATATTGCTGCCGTAGAGGCGTCCGTCGCAAAGCAGCCAAATCAGTCAACTTCACGGCGTTCCTAAGAATTGGGCCTCTCCCAGCCCACATTGGCGAATTTTGCATAAGGATCTTGGCCTTAACCCTTACAAGATCAAGCTGACTCAAAAACTAAAGCCAATTGAACATATGAAGCGATGTACGTTCTCGAATTCAGCCCTGGACAACATGATGGAAAAATATTAAGAAGTTCATCGCAAAATCATCCTCAGCGATGAAGCGTATCTTTGGTTAAACTGCGTCGTCAATAAGCAAAATATGCGTTACTGGACAGGTGAGAACCCTCATGTGCTTCATGAAACAGCACTTCATCCGCAAAAAGTCACTGTTTGGTGCGGTTTTCATGCCGGTGGTATCATTGGGACGTTTTTTTTCGTCCATGAAAATGACCGTCACGTAGTAAATGGTATTCGATACAGAGACATGTTGGAACGTTATTTCTTTGAGCATGAATTAGACATCAGTGATATATGGTTCCAACAAGACGGTGCCACAAGCCACTCAACGGGTGTTATTGAAGTCGCAGTTCGATGAACGAACGTGTTATCTCAAAAAACGGACCCGTCTATTGGCAGCCGAGATCGTGTGATTTAGCGACTCCAGACGTTTTTGAATGGGGCTTCATTAAATCCTTACTCTATGCCAACAGGCCGGCGACGTTAGAGGAGCTCAGAACCAATATTGAACGAGATATAGTGGCCGTATCGGTAGAAATGTGCTGCCGAGTCATCGATAAATGGGTTCAACGTATCGACCGCTGCATACGTTCCCGTGGTGGACATATGAACGAAGTCGAGTTCATAAAAATGTTTTGATTGTAATTCAAGCCTCATTGCAATTTTTTTGAAATATCTCAAGTAGCTTGCATTTTTTTTTTTAAGAAGTTGTCAATTCCTTAGTGAAAGACCCTTTTCATCCGTGATTGGAATATATAATATAACTCGCTGTTTTTACTTTTAATTTTCTTTGTTTTATAAGACAATAAAAATTTGTACATGTTTGAAGCGAAAAAGAAAAGAAAAGAAAATAACAAACGACAAAGAGATTCAACTAATTTCATCCTACAAAATACATATATATTTAAATCATTCCCTTACGTGAAGATTCGAGATATATTTCTTTACATTCACACGCAAAAATGAAAGCATGCAAAAAGGACATTATTTATTGGATCAAACATATTTTTTTGTTGTTTATTCAGTCAAACGAGTAATTTAATTTAAATAAAAATAAAATGAGAAAGCAAAACACATTTAATACAAATACACACATTTATGCAGCGTTTTTATATTTTTTTTGTGGAGCACAGGTAGACGAATTCAACGTCTAAATCTTACTGAACATTTAGAAGCTTTGTAACCATTTAAAAGTCCATCTTTTTAGTCATAACATAAACCGAATTAAAAAAAAAAAAAAAATAGGGATAAACATGTTTTTACTAACCTGGTAACGCTGTGAACAACAACGACCACAGCAGGATTGCATCAATCCAACAGCGCTATTCGTAGAATGGGCTGGACTAGCCATAGGTGATGGCGAACCAGGACGCTTCGGTTGACCATTGTATGGTATTTCAAGCTCGACAAACTCACGATCCTTGGATGGAGGGCATTTTTTGTGTTTGTGATGTTTTTTTTTGTTCCCCCCACAGAAAGGAATTCAAAAATTATGAGAAGAAAAAGATTTTAAATTTATTTACAACAGGATTCGAATTAATAAGGTACGAGAGTAGGTATATGCGTTTGGAGTAGGTGTCAAGTGTATTACAAAACAGAAGGAGCTTTTGTTTATGTGAAAATACAAAACATAAAGAATTGTCACAACAAATTTACAAAAAAAAAAAAAAAAACAACAACAGAAAAACAATTAAATTAAAATTAAAACAAAGAATTAAAAAAAAACTTAGCAAAGCGACTGCGTTACTCACAATAATACGAGTACATTTAGATTTAAACATATATAATTTGTTAGGACGTTCACAAGAGGCGTTTTCAAGGTCAACATATAAGTACGAAGACTTTCAATGGCTCCAAGGTGCTCGAAAGGAAGGTGCGTGGAGTTTTAGGAAGTTAGAAATGGAACTTTTAGCTTTGGGAGTCGGTGTGAATTTCGGTCGATTAAATTTAAAAAATGGTTTTGTTCTTTATTTTCTGGTGTTTTAAATAAGTTGTTGCGGCGGTGAACAGTTGCCGTGCTAGCTTTGACTCCTGATTTAGTTCTAGGATCGAATAACGTTCTCAGTGAACGAGTAAAATCCGTGGGAATTACGATAACACAATCACCGGTACCAATAACAAAATAAGTGTGTAGTGTAGTCCCTTTCACTCATATGCACAAGGAAATTCAAATGAACGGGACCACTAATTTAAGTTCCACATTAAATTTGTTATTGGTATGGGCCAATAAGTTGAAAGTGAAACGACCGTAACGATAGTTGTCTCTGTCGAAAAAAAAATATTAGGCATTAACGGGCCTAAAACCTAGCTTCTCCAGCCATTTGCTCTGGCAAAGTGGAAAGGACCTACAATTTTAAGCCGAATCCGACAACTGATACTCTTGGGTGTGTGTCAGACGTTTGCAGGAGGTGGGCGGTGGCGAAAAACTTTTGGATGTTACTGAGACCTTCAGATTAGTAGTCCAACGCACTAACCTCTGCGCTACTTCGTAAAACTCTATCATATCCATGAAAATAGACAGATGGCGCTGTTGTCGAAAATATTTCGTTGGATCGTTTTCATTTTACTGATTTCAGTAAAGCTTTTGATTAGTTATCCCATAAAATAGTTCTTTTCAAATTGTCCACCCTTGGGCTCGAACCAATACTGCTGAAATGGATATCATCTTATCTGGAAAACCGTTTATATAGTGTTCGCTTCAGGTCCGTCCTATCTGCCCCATTCCTGGCGACCTCTGGTGTACCGCAAGGCAGTCACCTAGGCCCCCTTCTCTTCATCTTCAACTAGAAACGATCTGGAAAGGGTTATTAAACACTAATCTATCTCTCTCTATGCAGATGGCACCAAATTTTTCAAAAACATATCTTCATCACAAGCCTTTTGCTTGCTACAACAAGATCTAGATAGTTTTTCTATCTAGATAGTGATCTATCAAGGATTTTAATTGTTCACGGTGGACGCAATTCCATCTTTGATTTTGTTCATCGATGCAGTTAAGTTGCGGGCTTACTGAAATACGACCCGTAAGCCCCGAGATGTTGAGGGCATCTTTAAAGTGGGGTAGTTTGTATTTTGCCAAAATATAGGATGTAGTGTACGCCTTCGTTCAATATAATTTCCTCGTCCTTATGGGCAAGAATTGAAGGATTTTCTTCCGTTTTTTTTTCAAATTTGGGCGCACTAAAAGGATTTTTAGTACTCGGCAACGATAGGCAGGAAACATTGCGACGATGACTAAGAGAGTCAAGCGATTTGGCGACATCGCGATAGCCTATAAGCTTTATCGCGCGTTTTTATACCCTATTCTAGTTATACCCTATTCTAGGGGTATATTAATTTTGACGCATAGTTTGTAACATACCTTAATATTGCCCGTAGACCCCTAAAAGTTACTATATTTATGATCAGCATCGATAGTAATGTCGATCTAGCCATGTCCGTCCGTCCGTCCGTCCGTCCGTCCGTCCGTCGGCAAAAATTAGGCCTTTAAACTGGACCTAGAGAGCTGAAATTTTAACCATATACTCTCTAGGGTCCCAAAATAATCAAGTTTACGAATTTTTGAAATCCGCCCACAGACACGCCCACAAACTCAAAAAAACAAAATTTTGGAAAAAATCGAATTTTGAGCTAGGAAGCTGAAATTTTTTATATATGATCTATGACTCCTAAAACTGCTCGGGATATAACATTTTCAAAATCCGCCCACTGCCACGCCCACAAAAAAATAAAACAATTTTATTGAAAAACCAAAATTTGAGCTAGGGAGCTGAAATTTTTAATATATACTCTCTAGGGGCCCTTTAAGCTCATGTATAAATATTTTCAAAATCCGCCCACTGCCACTGCCACAAAAAAATAAAACAATTTTATTGAAAAACCAAAATTTGAGCTAGGGAGCTGAAATTTTTAATATATACTCTCTAGGGGCCCTTTAAGCTCATGTATAAATATTTTCAAAATTCGCCCACTGACACGCCCACAAATAAATAAAACAATTTTTTTGAAAATCCAAAGTTTGAGCTAGGTAGCTGAAATTTATAATATATACTCTCTAGGGGCCCTTTATGCTCATGTGTTAATTTTTTTTTAAATCCGCCTACTGACACGCCCACAATTAAATAAAACAATTTTATTGAAACACCCAAGGTTGAGCTAGGGAGCGTTTTTTTTGATAAAATCCTTTAAATGTTATATAACAAAATATGTAGAGCGTTCTTAACAATTTAACCATACTTAGACTTTTGTCACGCCCACTTATGAGGGATAGGAATAAGAATAGGGTATCCAACAGTTCGCCCAAGCGGACTGTAGCCCGTAACTATGTTTAAATTCTGTCAAGTAGCTCCAAATATGGGATTGGGGCAACGGCTCAGATATGAGCGTTTGACTCAAGTTTGGTTTGAATTAACGCCTTACACATTGAAGCCAGACCAGAAGAAGTAAAATATTTCTTGCACCGCTTAAGGGAGCCTCGACATTTCGCAGCGATTTTGGCGACATCGAGTATGTGGTCATTCCAACGAAGCTTGTCATTAACACACATTCCGAGAATGGAAAGTCTTTCAATTTCAGTGATGCAAGTCCTTTCGTAGATAATGGCAAAATAATAGGATTTCGATTTACTATTAGTAGTATCCCATTGAGTAATGCTGTTTAGATCGAAATTTATTGAGCTTAACATACGATGCCATTCCATTTCCATACTCGAAGATGAAGGGCGTGACCCAAGAAACGAGGTTACTGCCATCAGCGAAGGAATGAATTGGATTAGAAGTTCGTTTATTAAAATATTAAACTGAGAAAGAGTGTGGGGGCTAAAACGCAGCCTTGGGGAACACCAGCATTTATTTGGCATGCCTTTAAAATATCAAGCGCAACAATCGTATTTTCAATCCCCTCTTTTAAGGACGGTCTGGACAAATGGTGCTTGTCATCTTCTCAGAAAGAGCCCTGAAGAATGTAGGATAAATAGAAAAGCCTACGCAGTGGTAGAAGAGCACCTCTTCCGAACGATAGGGAAAATACCATCTGGACCAGCGAATTTGTATATGAGCAAATCTCTAAGTACTCTTGCCACTGTACGAGCGCGAAAGTGCTACCCCCTGGGCTCCTTGAGAGGGGAAAAATACAAATATCCCCCACATCTGAGACATGTCAAACCTCACATGTAGGCGTTTTTCTTTTTAAGCTCATAGCAGTGCACAGAGCTGTCAAAAATAAAGTGAATTTCGTTTTAAGCTCAGAGCGCTCTACTCGTGTTTATTTTTTCGCTCAGTTGCAATCGTAGCGCGCTGCATGAGCTCTGAATAAAATGATAGAATAGTTAAAGTAATAAGCTTCAACCTTAAGGCGGCCAGAGACATATTGACAGGAGGGATAATAAAGGAAAAACAATTAAAATAATTGTTGAGGGTTGTTAATCTGGAGGTAAACGTAGTACAATTTAATAACATAATTTTTTTTTGTAAAATAAACATGATTGCTAATCACATGAGTGCTCAAGTGTGTTGCATAAATAAATCGACGTACTCAGGCTCTGCTCTGTTGCTCTGCTCAGAGCTTAAAAGGAAAAACTTTTTATATCTTTGCATGAAAATGTATAACACGCCTCCAGATGAAATAAAGGTGTCCTACGAAGACATAGTTACCATACTGCTGTTCCATGTGGAGAACTGAAGCGGGTCAGAAGCTAAAACAACAACCGTTACACCGTCGCCGCCAACCAATCAAGCATTTAATGGCAAATGAAGCCCGTTGCCCAAATAAGACTGAGAATCCACATAGCCCGAGATTAACAACGAGCAAAGCTTCTGAACGGATTTATGTACAAAAAATGTATGCAGCTTTCCCTGTGCTTAAGTATAAAATGTATTTTGTTTGCTCATTTACACCAATAACATTTATACGTGTGTAAAACAAACACAAATTGTACGACAGGGCATTTCAAAAAATACAAAAAAAAAACAAAAAAAAAACAGTAGAGCGTCACTTATCCGAACCAATTGAGATCGATTCCGTTCAAATACAAAACACAACCACTTTTTGTTTGGATAATTCACCCTCTACAGTAGATCATTACTTATCCGAACCAATTGCAATTGATTCTGTTAAAACAGAAACCCTTTTCGTTTGGATAATTTACCCTCTACAGTACAACCAAACAAATAAAACCGAAAAAAGTTTACATAATCAGGCAAATAAGGTTCTAATACTGCTTTAACACCATTTAACTGTACGAATTTCCGTTGAGGTGAGGTATAATGTGCTACACGTAAACAGTGACCATTTAGGGAATAAAGTTAGCGAGACGATCACAATTTGAGAAAAAAACAACGACAAGTTTATGGGCGCCACTTACCGAGTTAGATCTTACATTATCTGCTCACAGAAATTTATCAAATGCCTCTGCTATAAAAGAATTGTTCTCTTTTTTCTCTTCTTTTCTCTTTCTCTCTTTCTCTCACTCAATCGCACAGGAAACAAAACAAAGCAATTTAAATCACTGGAAAATTTTGCCTCCAGATTATTATTATACATTCCGAAAGCAGTTTCTTTTCTTTTGTCGCACTAAACAACGTGACGCTAGCTTTTGAAAATTTTCAAATACACAGTACCAACGTGTGTATAATTGAAGAATTTTCCCGAAGAAGATGAAATGAAAATACAAATATTTTGGTAACAAAAAATTGTATTAAAAAAAAAAACAAAACAAAAAAAACATTTTTATATAGAAAACAATAAATTAAATTATACTTATTAAACATACATAATAGGTATAAAAATGTGTACTGAGTATATCTATGAAACACATAAAACAAAGTTAATCTAACAATATAAAATTGTTGTTTGTGTAGAAATAATTAGTGTAAGTGTACATTTTATAGTTAGTGAGTTTAGTTTTAGTTTTTATGTTATGTTTGTTGATTTTTTGTTTGTTTAGTTTTTTTTCATTGTTTATCGTTGGAATATAAGTATCTATATGCTAATTCAAAGTGAACAAAATAATTAAAGAATTGTAAAAGTAAAGAAATTGTTAACTGTAAAAATAATTATGTAAAATGTAAGTCTCCGAATTTCGTGATAATTGTTTGAATGTGTTATCGATTGTAACAGCTTCATACCGTGGTTTTTTCCAGACACCTTAGTAAATGATGATGTTGCAGTTCAAAGATGTCTTCGTCCCTGTAATTGTCGTCCAATTCAATACCAGACTCTTGGGCAGCCCAGCGAGCTTCAGCTGCTTTCTTCTTGTTAACAAACGCTGCGCCAGATGAAGCCTTTGCAATTCGAATACGTGCCAAACGTGCTTTCTTTAAAAGTAAAAATATTCATAATATAGTTTTACATAACAAAATGGCGGCATATTTTAAAGTGCTGTCGGATTACCCTTTGAGCTTTGCGTTTGTCTGCCCGTTGATTCTGATGATAGATTCGACTGAAGTTTGACACAATGACAGGCACTGGAAGGGCGATCACCAACACTCCGCTAAGCGAGCAAACACCGCCGACTATTTTACCAGCTATTGTTTCAGGGACCATGTCACCATAGCTGTGGAAAAGACGAGTATCTAAGTGATGTAGTTGTTTTTTTTACGTAAAGAGCAGTCTTCTAACAACCGGTTTCTAACAGGATTACATCTCTATACCGTTGTCAAAAATACTAATCTTTAAAGTGAATATTATAAACGATTTATCTAGCATGACAAATGTTTCTACAACGCGAGTTCCTAAAAATAACTCTCGAAATCGAAAGCTCTAAAAAAATGCTCTCGAAAACCTCAATTCAAGCTAAGAAAGGGGGTTTTGAAAATGCAATCCTTTGAAGAAAATCGTTT
The DNA here is from genome assembly GCA_949715645.1 of Portevinia maculata. Lineage (NCBI taxonomy): Eukaryota > Metazoa > Arthropoda > Insecta > Diptera > Syrphidae > Portevinia > Portevinia maculata. Next base: position 8,035,674 of record OX454529.1, read on the forward strand.
CCGAGTCTCGTCTAACAATCGAAAAGTTTAGTTCAGTTCAGGGCATGGAAGGGTGTTTTGGAAATTGGATCACCTTAGAAAATCTTCGCGAGTGTCGCCGATCGATTGATCATTTCAAGCCATGGAAGGTTGTTTTGAAAATCGGATTACCTTAGAAAATCTCTCGCAAGTGTCGCCTATTGATCGAAAAGTCCAGTTTAAGTTATGGAAGGGTGTTTTGAAAACCGAATACTCTTAGAAAACATCACTCGCGTGTCGCCTACCAATCAAAAACTTCAGTGTAAGTCATAAAACGGTGTTTTGAAAACTCAAATCCTCTAAAAAAAAGATAACTCCTGAGTGTCGCCTATTGATCGAAAAGTCCAGTTTAAGCCATAGCAGGGTGTTTTGAAAACCGAATCCTCTTAGAAAACATCACTTGCGTGTTGCCTACCAATTGAAAAGTTCAGTTCAGTTCAGGGCAAAGAAGGGTGTTTTGGAAATCGGATCCTCTTACAAAATCCTCGCATGTGTCGCCGATTGATTGATCGTTTCAGGCGATGAAAGGGTGTTTTGAAAATCGGATCTCCCTAGAAAACCCGTCAGAAGTGACGCCTATTGATCGAAAAGTTCATTTTAAGCCATGGAAGGGTGATTTGAAAATCGGATTCCCTTACCCTCGGAAGTGTCGCCGATTGATTGATCGTTGTAAGTCATGAAAGGTTATTTTGAAAATCGGATCCCCTTAGAGAATCCCTCGGAAGTGTCGCCTATTGATCGAAAAGTTCAGTTAAAGTCATGAAAGGGTGTTTGGATCCCCTATCAAGCTATGAATGGATGTTTTAGAAGTCGATTCCACAAACGAAAATCCATCGCTAGATTGCCAACGTCAAAACTCCGTCGCGGGTGATAGAACTTCAAAGTGTTCGTTTTGGAAAATCTCTCAAGTGTCATATGCAAGACTGTAAAATCGTTTTCCAAGATCCGGTCTTAAATCGAAATTGTAACCCAGGCTTAAGTGTCGGCTTCCATATCTTGATGTCTGTTTTGAAAATGTCAATGTCAGTGAAATGTCAAATGTCAGTTCTTAGAATATGTTGCGAAGTAGTAGTAGTTACACAATTCGCTTCTGTGTGTTTTAAAGTCATAAAAATCAGTTCCGTGCTTTGAAGTTGGAATACTCTATCGGGAGTCACGAGAAATTATTCAATACCATGGATAATCAATTGCAAGCAGGGGTAAGTCAATATTAAACTTCGAATCCGTTTTTATATTATTAATTTGTCTGTGTTGAGTCTGAGTTAGGATGGTCCGTCTTCGTGGTTTCATAGGCTTCGGTAAATATTGCTAAGAAGCCCTTAAAAGTACATTTAGAAATACACGAAACCCTGCATATTTCCATACCTTTCCTAAGAATGTCGAATTGCAAAAATGTTGACGGATTTTAAGATGTGCTTTAACGGCTAAACCGGCTTTATTTTTATCGGGCACATCTCTAGAATATAAATTCATTCCTTTTTAATGAGTAAAATGTATCTGCAACTCTTTCTGCACTTTATTTTCTTCATGCGGGATTATAAGTGAATATAGAAACAGTCGAAAATGTAGTCTTGTCGCTTTACCTTACCGACATCTGGCAGAGATGATTTGAAATTTATTTTTAAGATGCAAAAAGAATAACATTGAAATCTTTGTTGAAGAACTGCATGCACATTTTTTTTAAATACTGTCAAACTCACCCCAAAGTTGTCATCGTCACAATTGTATACCAGAAGGCAGCCGGTATAGATGTAAAATTCGTTCCATTGACATTTTTCTCAGCATAGAACATAACAGTCGCGAATATGATGATAGCCATTGCCAAGGAGAACACCAGAAAGCCCAACTCGGATGCACATGATTTAAGGGTATATCCAAGGATACGCAACCCTTGCGAATGTCGCGAAAATTTAAAAATACGAAATACTCGAAATACGCGAAGTGTTACAAACGCACCCGATACATCGTCGTTGTCGGTAATACCCAAACCGATATAGTATGGCAAAATGGCAACCACATCAATAATACTCATTACACTGCGCACGAACTTGCAGCGATCCGGTGCGGCAAATAATCGCAATAAGTACTCAGCGGTGAATATCATGACGCACGCTGTATCCAAGCAAAAGAATACAATTTTGTAACGTTCACCACACGGCAGGGTGCCTGCACGACCGGGACGATGGCCACATGGCACGGTCTCAACTACATTGGCCATAACTGAAACTGCAATAAAGAATCCTGTAACATAGTAGAAGACAAGTGCCGCTGTCGATGTATGTGGATTTTCAAATGCTCGCCACATCTTTTGACGAATGTTGGTCAGCTGCTGTAGATTTTGATCGCCATTCTCTGATAGCTTGTCGTCCATCAAACGTTCAGCATTTTCACGTTTGCGATCCCTGTAGTCCTCGTAGCAACAATCGCCAATAACATCTGGCATAATACCGAAAAAGGCCAATTCCTCATCGTAGCTAGTCAAGCACTCATGCTTGGGGTAATGCAGTTTGCCTGTTCGATAGTAGTTTAGAATGTGGCGAAATATGTCTGGATCCCGATCGAAAAAATATTCTTTACAGTCTTCGTCGTAGAAAAATTCACGTTCATTCGAGCCAAGCAGGGTGTCGGGATATTTTTCGAGGGTATTGCGCCATGTCTCAAAGCGACGTCCTGACACGTTTATAAGAAGCTTTTCATCGTCGGTTTTTCGGCGATCTTTCGGTATCGGCGGCGGGGGTAGGGGATGTGTTGCTATGGGCACCCAACCGATGGCCGCCGCCCGTGCAAATGGCAGCCAAGCGGCGACCGAGGCCATACTGTGTGGTGGAATGTTTCAAATTGACCAAAGGAAATACAAAATTTGCTCGCCCAACAAGCAAAGCTTCTTTCTTCGTTTTGTAACTTGTTTGGGTTTTTTTTCCCCAAAGAAACTTGTCTCGCACCTTTGTTCCGCGTTCAAAGTTTCATATTATTTTTTGTTTGATTTATTTTAAAGTAAATTTAATTGAATATCATACCTAAGGAATATTTAACTAATAGAATCTAATCTATATGATAATACTTATAAATCGACAAAAATCTCATACATTGGCTTTTGTGGTTAAATTTATATAATTTTAGAATTTCAACTGCTTATCGATGAACGCTTAGGTTTTTGTACGTGCAAAACTTACTACACGCTGGCTACAATTAAAAATATTGTTAAGCTATTTTAGAATATGTTTTTGATGTTACGGTTTCACTTGTTTGATTGAGGAGTATTATATATTTACATATGTTGTTTTTTTTATACATATCCTGAGTTGTGATGATTCAATAATATGCTAGTTAATATTTTATTAGGTAGAACTTGTGATTTTGTTATTATTTTTGTTATAATTATTTTGTGTTGTTATTTGTTCGTTTATCTGCTAAAGTGATTCGCAGTCCAATTGTCAGATTTCCACATAGCTGAGCTGCCTCCCCCGAAATGTGTCACCTGGAAAATGTTTGAATTTGATTATAATGAGGTGGATATTATTTTCTGGGTGCTAGTGTAAGTGTGGTAAAGTAAAAATTCAATTTAAGGGAAAGCGTGCAGATGACAGACAGTTAACCTTAATGCCCAAGCCTCAATCACGTTTTGGCGAGTGGGTTGCTTTCGTTACGTCTCGAATCTTTGCGTGCGCTTTGGCCTTTGAATTAAACCAAAAGTTCAAATAAGAAGAAATGGCTTGACATTCCATACTTTTACCTACTTTCGCGTTGACACAGCGCGCTTTACACCAACGTAACGTTACGAAATATTACGTCTTGATTTTACGAGTCTAATTTTGAAGATGATTGAATATTGAGATTTCAGGTGAGGACGATAAGCTTTTATTGGGAAATGTGAAGGGTCTTTCATTAAGGATTTGACAACTTCTTTTTTAAATAAAATGCAAACTACTTGAGATATCTCAAAAAAAATTTATATTGGCTTGAATTACTGTCAAAACATTTATGAATGAAATTCGACTTGGTGCATATGTAAACCACGGAAACGTATGCAGTGGTCGATACGTTGAACTCAATTTTCGAGGTCTCGAAAGCACATTTCCACCGATACGGCCGCTATATCTCGTTCAATATTGGCTCTGAGCTCTTCTAACGTCGCCGGCTCGTTGGCATAGACCCATGATTTAATGTAGCCCCATAAAAAAAGTCTAGAGGCGTTAAATCACAGGATCTCGGCGGCCAATAGACGGGTCCGTTTTTTGAGATAACACGTTCACCGCACTGAGACTTCAATAACTCGATTGTAGCACCCGCTGTGTGGCTTGTGGCTCCGTCTTGTTGGAACCACATATCACTGATGTCCAATTCATGCTCAAAGAAATAACGTTTCAACATGTCTCTGTATCGAATACAATTTACTACGTGACAGTCATTTCGATGAAAAAAGACGGCCCAATGACGCCACCGGCATGAAACAGCGACTTTTTGCGGATGAAGCGCTGTTTCATGAAGCACATGAGTGCTCGCACCCGTCCAGTAACGCATATTTTGCTTATTGACTCCAAAGATACGCTCCATCACTGAGGATGATGTTGCGATGGAATTCTTTTCTTCCATCATGTCAGGAGCCAGATTCGAGAACGTACGTCGCTTCATATGATCAAGTGGATTTAGTTCTTGAGTCAGCTTGATATAGTAAGGGTGTAGGCCAAGATCCATACGCAGAATTCGCCACAATGTGGTCTGGGGCGGGGGAACAATTCTTGAGAACGCCGTTTTGCGACGGACGCCTCTACGGCAGCAATATTCTCCACACTTCGGGAAAAGCGTAGTCTCACTGGCACGGCAACATCAAGCAGCGACTATTATGACTCTCTATTTATTTCACTAGACTATGAATTGTTTGTCCACTGGGACAAGAATTACGGCCGAAAATTTGGCGTTAACGCTCTTAAAGTTGCGACCACCGACTCGGAATTTCGGTAGGAAATTTGAATTATTTGTAAACGTTGCTCCTTCGCGTACTTCACCATGATGAAAATGTTGATTTTACTGAATACTTTGACATTGATAGTTCGGTAATCAGTTTAAGGGTGAGTTCACACTGAAAGTTTGAAGTTTCCAAGTCGCTAATGAAAGACCATTTATATAGGCCTTAACAAAAACAACCTAAGAATCCTAACAGGCCTCCTCACAGGGGCACTGCAGACTCAACGAGCAACTGAGGAAAATGGGTATATCAGAAGACGGCCTCTGCAGATTCTGCAGTGAAACCGCCGAAACTCCAGCGCACATACTGGAATCCTGTGGAGCACTGGCCCACAAAATGATAAGATATTTGGGCAGGCACCAAATAACAGACAAGGACATACAAACCATGGACCCGCAAGGTCATTCTCAGAAGGAAACTGGACTGGACGCTGAGCTCTAAGGAATATGACCTGCCAAGGATAAATCAGAGCAATACTCCGATACGCTTAATAGAAGAAGTGTGTCTAGAGGGGGCTCTGAAAGAGGGCATGAACCTCTCAGAGGTACAAGCAGGGGACACAATAGACCAATAGGTCGCAGTGTAATATACCCTAACAATTTTTTATTATTATTATTATCTCTCTTATCCTTATTATAACCTCGTCGTAAAGGAAGAAGAAGGACAAGACTTCTTGTATTGTGTAGCAGGCCCCAGGCCATCACTTTTGACCGGTATAAAACCGACTATTAATCTTAGCCTTTATCTCCCACTTAACTTTGATGGAGAGCTATCAAATATTTCTTCGAGTCACATTCCTCGCCACCTTTCACTTCTAGCCGCAGGAACAATCCAATCGTCGAAACTAATTTAACACTTCAGGCGGCGAAAACCCGCATCTTGACCAGATGGTTATTTCAACCGCGTATAAAACAGCACTTAGTCACTTTTAAAACATCCTTACGAAAATAGTTTGTCTAATTAAAAAGAAAAATCACCCGCACACATCTGGCTGGCGAATTAATGCGAATATACCCAACAAATTTACATATGTTTCTGTATCCGATGATTGATATAAAAACAGCTCCAGAATAATTCGTAAAATCAATTTTTGGCAGAAAAGAGAACAGCTGTCCAACGCGGGGATAGCGGACAGTACTCATGCATTCTAAAAACTGAAAAGGTGGGTGGGTGAATTATGGAGAATTTGAATTTTGTTCATCCGTTTGTAAATATGTAATAAAAATCATTCCAAAGAGGCAAAAACAGCTACAACAACAAGGCTACTAGAATGTACCATACGGGGGTGCACACATTGCACATCTCAGCCCCGATTAAGGACGAATTTTCTCTATGTACAATGTGTATATTGTACAAGGAGGCTTAACAACTAAGCCACTGGAATAGTGTCAGCAAATGCGTTAAACTGATACATTCATTTGCGTGCCACACACGCTTCTATCCCTACACATATTGTGCGTATAAGAAATGTATCTTAAAATCAAAAAAAAAAAACATTTCCACTTCAACTACACTCACCACTGACCTGGCTTTTCCAACTTCATTATCTCATCGAAATTTTGTAAACTTTTTTTTTATTTTTTTTATTGCGCACACACAAAACTGAATCGGAAAACAACAAAATAAGAAATTTTTTTTATTGTACACACTTTTACATTAAAAATTTTCAATTTAGCGGAAGATACGCAGAAGAAAAATTCATATTTCACTGGCGTTTCGATAATTTAAAGATGTCAAACAGGGATGTCGTGAGGCTTTTCAGGCAAAACGGCGATAACTTAAAGTTTACTATTACGATTGCGAGTATATATCGAATGGTATGGAAAAGTTTCTTACAAATTTATTGTTACAAGATTTACATGTGTACGAGGGTGGCTCTCGAACGCAAACTACATAGCATAATGCATTTTTTGAATCGAAATTGTCGCGTGTAACAATTGCAATACAGAGGAACTCTTTGCCGCCAGCGCTTAAATAGAAAATGTACGCAAACCCAACTAATTGTATGCTGACTATCATGTTTGTCTGTTTGTTTTGTTTCAATTTATTATTTAATTAAATCCGCACAATCCTCTTTGAAATATGTTTCATTTACGACACACCCTTGTCTGGTTTTTTGGAATTTTTCATTTCACGACAAAACGGATTTAGCGAACGCACTTGACAAACTTTTAGGTATCCCAACTACACTTGCACTTTTTCATATTTTCATTTTTTGTTTTCCTTCTTGCCTTCCATTCGAGGTATCTTGTTGATTATTCCACTGTTTTTTATTTTTTATTTGCCGAACTGTATTGAAGAACTCAAAATATTAGAGACAAAAGCTAGAAAAAAAAATAAAAAAAACCTTTGCCCCCTCCCCCCGTTTGGGCGCTGTTCATCATTATTTGGATTTTGTATTTATTCGTATTTTATACCGTGGCGGGGAATAACGGGCACATACTTAAATCCAACCACCGAATAACACAACTTTGGCCCCATAGCCAGAAAAATTCAAAAGAAAAAAACTCCAAGAGAGCAGGCAACTTACAGTTGTTTCAAAAATACGCTCTCCATCCATTCTTTGCATGTTTATTTATATTTCGAGTCAGCCAGCAACTCTGCGCACCAAAGAAACAAACATTCAAACATTCCTCCTGTATAGGTGCCCAGAGAAAATTTAGTTTTTCCATTTTTCAATACCAGAGAGGATACGGCGGTATGCGCATTCCCCAAATAAACATAAGGTTCTCCCTGTCAACACAGTGCCAGTGGAAAAAACAAAAAATACAAATAGCAAAACTGTACAAAACGACGGCCATACCTCTTACGAACGGAGCTTTTATATCAAAAGTCTGCTTGGCTGCTCTTTGAACTGAGAACAATGAGAAGTAGGTACCGACACTGAACTTGCGTGGAATTAAAGTTTGCATGAATAATAAAATGAAAGGATTTACTACGTGGAGTCACGTCATTTGAACTTTGGCAACAATTCAATTCTTATGTTGGTCGTTTCAAAACACCCACCCCACGTCCACACTCGGTTATTGTTGGTGTGGGTTTCGTCCTTTCGCGCAAGAAAAAGCGCTAACAATTTAATATCCACACGTAGATACACATACAGCCATGAGATATGCTTTTATCGATTCTTAATGGAAATTTGATTGCATGGCAATTAAAAATGGAAATGATGGCTTTTTAATTTTTGATTTTTAAGTGAGATTTGATTGTGGATTTGATTAGTTACTGGGTAAATGGATTCGAATGGAAATCAAGATACCTCACACATGGCCCACTTTGGGGTCAAATACGGTGGCTTATTTCCTTCACCCGGGTTGAATCCCTTGGATCTCCAAGGACGCTTTCTTCCTCAAATGATGAAATGAAATGAATGCCAATGACCCAGAAGGCAGGTTGATTTAACTCCACAGCCTTGCACCATTAACAGTGGTTCTCTGTGACTATCCCAGATTGACCGACTTTCACTTGATGAGGTGGCTAAGTAGGTAGGTTGATGGCTGCCCTTGTGATCACTCTCACTTAGCTCACTTAGACCAGCAAACCGGGTCCGTTGTGTCCACTTCTCCCACCTAAAAAGAGACAAAAGGAAACCGCTCAAGGAATATAGAGAGATCTCCAAGGACGCTTTCTTCCTCAAATTATGAAATTAATGCCAATGACCCAGACAGCAGGATGATTCAACTCCATTAACAGTGGTTCTCTGTGACTAACCCCGATTGACCAATGTTTATTGTACTCACTGAGATTTGGTTGTATGATTATGAACTATCCAACTATAATACACTCCTCGCCACTTGAATAGGACACCCCTTACGTCTGTTTTCTATCCTTCATTGCTCCCAAACCAAGCATCCTAGAGACTTAATTTTTGTTTTGTAAATTAAAGTTAATTTAATTGCTGTTATTTGATCAAAAGGAAAATTCAATGCTAAGCTTTAAGTTTTAACAAAATATTATCAACCAAAAACCGGCAAAATGCGGGGTCAAAATTTACGCCACTTGAATATGACGCTTTAATAAAAAAAAATATATTAGAGATTTCTGATCTTTTTATTACAAACCTAAATTAAGGATAATTGGAGTATTTTCCATTAAAAAAAATAAATTTAATAGTGTGTTGAGCCACCTTGCTGTTCCAAAACTTCACACATCCGGTTTGGAAAGGATGTATACAAATTAGCCAAATAATTCAGTGAAATCGAGCTCCAAGCTAATTCGATGGCTTGGGTTAGTTCGGGTATACTCGAATATTGTTGTCCTGATCCGTATAGGTACTTGACGTGCCAACCATCCCCAAGCATATTCAATGATATTTAAATCCGGAGAATAGGGCGGCCAGCTTAATAGCCCCCCTTTTTTACCCGAGCTGTATGTATTGGCGCATTATCATGTTGATAAATCCACGGCAGAGGTCCAAAAAGGGTATGAAAGTATGGAAAGGCCTTTTTCAATATGCCATTTTAAGACAACGTATTCATTGTGGTTGACATAAATTGTAGTTGGCAGGTTCCATAATAGGAAATGGCCCCCCACACCATCACACCTCCAACTCTGCTATGCAGCCGGTCCAAATAATGTGTTTCTTTGCTGAGGTCATGGAAATAGTAGCTATAGCCATCGGGGCCTTCCAAATTAATTAATTTTTTATCGGAAAAGACTACCCTATGCCACTCCGAAGTCCAGGTCACATGGGCGCGACAAAACTGAATAGTTGCTCTTTTCGAACCGGGTTGAGAGGTGGCTTCTTCTTGATTTTCAGTTTTTTTTAGATGTTTAGCTTTCGAAATAACACGACGCATAGTTGAAAGACTTGCCTTGACACCGCATTTATCCCTGATTTTTGCCAAAGAGTCGTGCGAATTCGATCAACGAAGAATATGAGTCCGCGTGCCAAAGATAACGATCAAACTAAATGCATGTTCTATTCAAGTGGCGCAAAAATGTTGTTTTAATTCCAACGAATGTTAACATAGAGTGGAAAAAAACATATAACGGCTCTTTTCCAGGACTTGCAATTTTGTCACAGAGAAAGAAGAAGAGTTGGACAAAGATAACGGGCACAATATCATTATTTATTTATTTATTCATTTCATCTTACAAGTTCGACTTATTTTAGATTACTTTATAATAATAGGTATGAATACGGCAGTTTTATAAATTACTTAAAATTACGGATTTACAATGCTCCCTACTCATACTGAAATCAATTAGGTTTTTGTATTTATTATAATTAACGCAAGCCATAGTGATAGGATCATTCTGACAGTAATTAGATCTGTGTCTAGGTGGCATAAGGAAAAGATGATCCATAGGTCGAAGAACACGAGAAGGAGCATAAACATTAAATAAAGACAGTAGAAACGAGCAATCAATGTGACCAGTTAAGACATCATTAGTAAACATTGGGGAATAATATATCCTTCTTTTAAAAAGAGCTTTCAAATTTATTAAAGCACATCTATCATCTTAGGTTGGAAGATTATTGTTCCAGTCGAATTTACGTAGTGCATACCTAGTAAACCTTCTTTGAATTTTCCCTAGGCGAGATTCAGCATTGCGATAAAAAGGATTCCAAACAATACAGCAGTATTCTAATATCGAACGGGTCAAGGCGTTATACAAAGTTTTAAGAGTATATGGATCACTAAAATCTTTAGAGTTTCGAAAAATGAACCCTAGCAATTGATTAGCTCTGCCAACTAGATATATAGACTACATGCCTATATGCAAAGAAAAGTTTAGTTCAGTGTCAAAGATGACGCCTAAGTCTTTTTGGTCTGAAACCCTTCTCAATGGCGTGTTTAGTATTTTATACTTAAATAATATAGGGAATTTTTTCCCACTAAACGTGAGAACCGAACATTTTCTTATATTGAAATAAAGGCCATTAAGAACGCACCAATCATTTAAACCGTTTAAGTCATATTCGAGCTTGATACGAAAGAGGGTAAATCGTTGATAAAAAGAAGGAATAGAAGAGGACCAATATGACTTCCTTGGGGAACACCTGAAAAATTTCGAATTTCATTCGACCACGCGGATCCAATTTTAACAAATTGTTTGCGGCTGGCCAAGTAACTGCCAATCCATTTTAATACATTAGAATGAAATCCAAAAAGATTAAGCTTTTTTAAAAGAACATTGTGCTGAACACGATCGAAGGCTTTAGAAAAATCAGTATACATACAATCTACTTGAAGACGTTTTTCAACATTTTCAAGACAGTAATTAGTAAAAATTACCAAGTTTGTAGAGGTTGATCTACCACTTACAAACCCGTGCTGAAATTCGGAAATATAATTGCGAACAACTGAGTACAACCTTTTTTTAACAGCTGCCTCGAATATTTTAGGAAACAGCTGCAGCTTTGCGATAGGCCTATAATTTTCGATATCACTCTTTGATCCAGATTTGAAAATTGGAGTTATGAGTGAATACTTCCAACAGTCAAGAAACTCGCCAGTAGTTAAAGATAAATTAAATATAATCCTTAGTGGATCAACTAGGTTATATCTGCAATTTTTAAATAACAATGGTGGAAAATTATCAGGTGCAACACTAACACTCGAATCAAGTAATGACATTCAGAGAGGATTTCATCATTCGTTAAGGAAATAAAACCAAGATTTGTTATATGATCAGTTTGATCAGAGAAACTGCAATTAATTTCTTCACTAACGAAATTCGATTGAAAAAATTTGGACAACATGTTATATATTTCGTTTACATTGCCACTTGAAATTCCGTTCAGTGACATACAAGAAGGTATTCCTAAAGATTTCCGTTTAGTATTTAAAAACGACCAGAAAGATTTAGAATCACTTTTTATGTTAGTTTCAATGGTTGCAACATAGTTCTTGTAGACGAACTTCTTTAAAAAAGCGGCGGTATCCATAGATACTCATGAAAGGTTCCGTGCGGTTTATAATTATTATTTACTTAGGCACCTATTACAGATTTAGTATTAGAAAATAATGGTTCACGGTTTACGCATAAGGTTTATGTTTATGAAATTAAATGTTTTTTTTTTAATGTGTAAACATTTTTGCTCTCGTTGATGTGTAAATATATTTTTTCTCGGTAGGGGCTAGTTGGAAATATCTAGCGTCACCATCATCGTCAGATTTTCCCGTTAATTTTCATTATCACGTGAGTTAATCGCTGCTCGACAGGTTAGTACGTAGATGGGTGACCGTTTGAGAACAACCGCGTGTCGTTGTTTTTTTTTTTTTATTAATTATGTATGTTCAATTTTAGAGATTATTATGTCCTTACGAAACACCGGAAAGTTGTGTGGAAGTAGATTTGTTTTGAATAATTGAGGTTGTATAGCTTGTAGTTTGTTGTACATCAGTTGAAGGTAAGAGAAAAAATATCGATTTGTACTTCGGTAACCGATGGCCGATTTAAGAATGTCACTTAAACGACAATCGATGCTATATTTTCCCTGTCATCGACACACTTGAATCGACGGTGTACGTCTCCTACTTCAGCTTTCACAAACCAATTATTTGTTCGGTCAAACATTAAATAAATTTTGTCGTTGACATTAAATATACTGGGTATGATAATTCAGGTATGAAAGAGATTCTTGACTATTTGTATATCATGGTTTTATTTCAATACAATACCCAAATCTCTTGTTTATCAAAACCACAACCTCTGTGATATTTCCACATGCAACACTGACGAGCCTACATGTTTACACATCAACTATACCGTGAGTGCAGCGTGGCTCACATCTTTTTTTTTATATTTGAGTTGATTGAATGAAAGGTAAATTGCGGTTTACGATTTATGACGTATTACAAAAAAACTACTTACTAGATCTCGCTCAAACCAATTTTCGGTGGAAGTTCGCACGGTAATGTACATCATATATTTTTTTTAGTTTTATCATTCCCTTATTTTAGAAGTTAGAGGGGGGGGGGGGACCAACATTTTACAACTTTGGAAGTGTCGCTCGCGCAAACTATTCAGTTTAGAAAAAAATGATATTAGAAACTTGAATATCATTTTTGAAGGCCTATCCATAGATACCGCACACTTATGGGTTTGATGAAAAAAAAAATGTTGAGTTTCAGTTCTAAGTATGGGAAACCCCCAAAATTTATTATTTTTTTTCTATTTTTATGTAAACATCTTAATGCGGTTCACGGAATACATCTACTTACCAAGATTCAACAGTATAGCTCTAATAGTTTCGGAGAAAAGTGGCTGTGATATTCCCGGACAGACAGACAGACAGACAGACAGACATGACGAATCTATAAGGGTTCCGTTTTTTGCCGTTTGGCTACGGAACCCTAAAAAATGCTATTAGAAACCTCGATATCATTTTTGAAGACCTATCCATAGATACCCCACACGTATGGGTTTGATGAAAAAAAAATTTGAGTTTCAGTTCCAGGTATGGGGAACCCCCAAAATTTATTGTTTTTTTTTCTATTTTTGTGTGAAAATCTTAATGCGGTTCACAGAATACATCCACTTACCAAGTTTCAACAGTATAGCTTAGCTCATATAGTTTCGGAGAAAAGTGGCTGTGACATTCCCGGACAGACAGACAGACAGACAGACAGACATGACAAATCTATAAGGGTTCCGTTTTTTGCCATTTGGCTACGGAACCCTAAAGAATGATATTAGAAACCTCGATATCATTTTTGAAGACGTATCCATAGATACCCCACACGTATGGGTTTGATGAAAAAAAAAAATGTTGAGTTTCAATTCCAAATATGGGGAACCCCCAAAATTTATTGTTTTTTTTTTCTATTTTTGTGTGAAAATCTTAATGCGGTTCACAGAATACATCCACTTACCAAGTTTCAACAGTACCTATAGCTCTTATAGTTTCGGAGAAAAGTGGCTGTGACATTCCCGGACAGACAGACAGACAGACAGACAGACAGACATGACAAATCTATAAGGGTTCCGTTTTTTGCCATTTGGCTACGGAACCCTAAAGAATGATATAAGAAACCTCGATATCATTTTTGAAGACCTATCCATAGACCCCACACGTATGGGTTTGATGAAAAAAAAGTATGTGGAACCCTCAAAATTTATTGTTTGTTTTTTATTTTTGTGATCTTAATGCGGTTCACAGAATACATCTACTTACCAAGTTTCAACAGTATAGTTCTTATAGTTTCGGAAAAAAGTGGCTGTGACTTGCCCGGACAGACAGACAGACATGACGAATCTATAAGGGTTCCGTTTTTTGACATTTGGCTACGGAACCCTAATAAAGGGTCTTTCATTAGCGACTTAATAATTTCAAACCTCACAAAGTGCGAATGCACCTTTAAACAGATTACCGAACTGGCAATTTCAAAATATTCAGTAAAATCAACATTTCCATCATGGTTAAGAACACGAAGGAACAACGTTGACAAATAATTAAAATTTACTACCACCGACTCGGTCGCAACTTTAAGAGCGTCAACGAAAATTTTCGGCCGTAATTGTTGTCCCAGTAGACAAGCAATTCATAGTCTAGTGAACAAATTTGAGTCAAAATATTCGCTGCTTGATGTTGCCGTGCCAGTGAGAATACGTTTTGCCCGAAGTGTGGAGAATATTGCTGCCGTAGAGGCGTTCGTCGCAAACCAGCCAAATCAGTCAATTTGACGCCGTTCACAAGAATTGCGCTTCTCACTGCCCACATTATGGCGAATTTTGAATAAGGATATTGGCCTACACCCTTACTAGATCAAGCTGACTCAAGAACTAACGATCATATGAAGCGACGTACGTTCTCGAATTGGGCTCTGAACATGATCAAAGAAAATGAAGAATATCATCGCAAAATCATGTTGACTTCATGACACCTCATTCGCAAAAAGTCACTGTTTGGTGCGGTTTTCATGACGGTGGCGTCATTGGGCTGTTTTTTGTCGTCCATGAAAATAACCGTCACGTAGTAAATGGTATTCGATACAGAGACATGTTGGAACGTTGTTTCTTTGAGCATGAATTGGACATCAGTGATATGTGGTTCTAACAAGACGGTGCCACAAGCCACACAGCGGACGCAACAATCGAGTTATTGAAGTCTCAGTTCGGTGAACGTGTTATCTCGAGAAACGGACCCGTCTATTGGCCGCCGAGATCCTGTTATTTAACGCCTCTAGATTTTTTTTTATGGGGCTACATTAAATCATGGGGTTATGCCAACAAGCCGGCGACTTCAGAGGAGCTCAGAGCCAATATTGAACGAGATATAGTGGCCTTATCGGTCGAAATGTGCTTCCGAGACCTCGAAAATTGTGTTCAACGTATCGACCGCTGCATACATTCCCGTGGTTAACATATGAACGAAGTCGAATGCCATTCACAAATGTTTTCATAGTAATTCAAGCCAATACATTTTTTTTTTAGATATCTCAAGTATTTTGCATTTTATTTAAAAAAGAGGTTGTCAAGTCCTTAATGAAAGACCCTTTATTTTTCTAAAACAACTTTCATTTTGCGACCGCTCTATGCCAAATCCAATTTCCAAACTAGCAAATCATTCGAGAGCGGTCAGCCCAGTGTTGCATAAGGTACGCACGCACCACCAACCCGACCAAACTATCGGCCGATAGAAAGTCTGTAGGTTGCGTGGGCTCTTAGCGTAAGCAAATTATAACTAATGAAAAACTTTTATAACTTTTGGGTGAATTTCGTCAACTGCGACGGAACTTGATTTGATAGAGAGCAGACTTTAAACCGCATTCGCCTGTTCGACAGAAGTTGATTCGTAAACTTCATAAGGACACGTCAGGAGGAAGATAGAACAGTTGAAGGAGTGAACGATACAAAACTTCGACGAAGTGTGTTGCAAAAGTGTGGCTACGGTGTAGAGGTTAGTGTGTTTGTTTGTGACCCATGCGGTGCAGGTTCAATCCCCATGGGGAACAACAACATACGCCACCCATTCTCCAGCCTCTACACTAAAAATAGGATTTCTGAATGTTCGACCTCTTTCTTCTTGCTTCACACATATTAAAACTAAATTTATCGTCTTTACGATCAAAGTTATCGACTAAAACTTTTATTAGCAAAACTTCCATCTTAAATGTTTGATGTAAACAATGCGTTCTAAAACTCAAACGCCATATTCAATCAGCTACGCATCAGCTTAAACTGTGCATCGCATCAGCATCGCAAATAAGCAGTGATGCCGCATCACTGCGCAAATGTTTGACGTTTCTGAATTACCAAGAAGGCTGCCCTTTTGCTTTCCTACACCGATTTCCATTAAGCTCTTCCATAACCGATTACCAGTCAATTTAAGGATTCAGACGTTCCAAGTAAAATCGCCTTTTTGCTGCACGTATTTTGCAAATAACGTTATTTCGGAGGTTTCTGTGTTCTTCTATTCGAAAGCGCTTCCGTCGTTCGGATTGGCGACACGGTGGCGAATTTAATTTTTCCCCGACGTCTGTGCTAGCAAATATTTGCGACTATCGCAGCTTATAGCTTTGCAACGTACTCACCCTTCTATAAATTTGTAGCTACAACAAGTATTGCCAATAATAAAAATGCCAAATAGTTGAATTTTTAATTAATGAGTATCTAGATCTACTCGCATGTTTGGTACCTATTTATTGATTTTTCGAAAATCGCATACATTTGTTTTGTTATTATTTTTTAAATATCAACAAACATTATTCGGGTTTGGCAGTCGTGCTGGAACCTTGTATTTAATATTTTGATACTTTATTTTCGAACAAATTCAAAGGTAAAGGAATGAAAGGTGAAACCACATTTATATATTTTTTTTTGTTTAAGAATCGTTTTTATATGTTCCCGAATTATTAAAATTAATTATTGCCTTTTTTACGAAAAGTTTACACACGTAGAAAGAGAGAGAGAGAGAGAGAGGTGAAGTAACTTTTTAGGGACACATCGTCCGTGCATTGGCAAAGTCTTATGAAGGATGTGGATGCATTTTCTTCTCCATTTCGACTTCAACGCGAGCCTCATCGATACTGGAAACAGTTGGCAAGCCGCCAGGCCACTGCAAATGGTTCTGCTCGTGCTGCATAATTATATCCGCTTCAGCTGAAATCTATAAATTATCACTCAATCTGTTTTGATATTCAAAAAGACAAAATGGTTCGCATTTACCTCGGATGCGATGCAGCTTGCTGCCATATGCCAAATCTCCATAATAAGCTGTTACAAATGTCATCGGCAAAATCGGTGCTAATGTTGTAACGCGTTTTACACGCTGATAGTGTGAGGTACACACAAAAGCCGCTGCAACACAAAAGCCGGTTATCCAAAAGAATAGCTCACGATTCCTGGCCAAATTCATGGCCAATTCACGCTCCTTAATCTGAAAGTGCATCTGTATCCATCTCTCCATCTGCATACAAGAGAGTAGATAACGATAATATCCGTATTTCTAACGTTCGCATTTATTATTCAACATATCCATCTTCAATTACTCAAATTTGTGGTCGATAAAACTTACTTGTATGCGATTCATTTCTGATATAAATTCTTGGTTCTTCTTAAGGACTACTTGATCATGATTGTTGCCGTACGACAGGAGGCTGCCCATTTTGTCGCTGTTCTGTTCTCAATAATTGTCGCAGAGCGAAGTACCATGAACGCGCCCTTGGGAAATAAACAATTTTGAACGCACCCAGTTTCGACTTCTGTCAAACGGCTTGAATATTTTTTAAACATTATGAATTAACTGCCGGACAGGAGCCGAGACTGAGGTATATTTTTTTGCTTTCTTTAATTTTATTAAACAATGTAATTTACATTATCATCCATTTGTTTTAGATAATAAAATCTATCCGTTCATCGATATATTTATTTGTATCGCTTTAATCTGAGTGCATGTGTTTTAACACCTTCAGAGGAAGATTAACATTGCCAGTGGGTCCTGTCCCGTATCGAAAAAGAAATTCACAGCTGCAGCCGCAGCAGCAACAATAATAATGCAAACGAAAAACTTTGGAATGAATCTGCACTTTACACTGTTTTAAGAATAACTGATTATGTGGATGATCATTCTAGGACCGGGGCGGATGACTTGTAAAAAGAAGTGAAACTGGCGTCTGTTGTGCGATTTGTTCACCTCAGAGAGTAGTAGACGTGAATGAGAGTTTTGCGCTGTGAAATTGGAAAAGGAAAATCAATAATAAAGCTATGCAGGCAGGAGGGGAGGGCAAACCTATTTTTGGCACGCATGCAATTTCATGGATAGCAGTTCTTTCAAAGGAGTTACGATACAAGCTTATAGATTTAGATATAATGTATATGTAATGTAGATGTATTCGCGAATCGTTTTCGTATAAAGTCCTTTTTTGGCTTTCTGTATTGTGCTTGTGTGCGATGAGGACACGCTACTTTGGGGGTGGGTAGGGGAGGACGGCGCACAGAGGACCACTTAACGTTTGCCGAAATGACTCAAATTTCTCCACCACATCCCTTACGTGGTTAACATTAAATAAGTAAATGATTGCTTTCGAACATTTATCGCATTTGTTTTAAAAAGTAAAAGTCCATCAAAGGTGCATAAAAAGGTGGTCCTCTGTGCTCCCCTATGAAACATCTTCTGCTCAAAATGTAATACGTATAGATATATTCCAGCGAATGTAGGTATTTGTCCAAATCCATAAAAATCCGATAGAAATGGAAGAAAACGACTGGCCTTGCACTTCCAAGTCGACCTGGACACCATTGAAAGTGCAAAGTAAGCTATGAACATCCCCAGGTTCGTTGGAGATGCATATAGATTCGATTCCCCCAGTCCAAGGTCGACCTGGCTCTCCAAATAGCATACTAATGTCCAAATCCATAGAAATCCAATAGAAATGGAAGGAAACGGCTGGCGTTGCTCTTCCATGTCGACCTGGACACCATTTAAAGTGCAAAAGAAGCTATGAACATCCACAGGATCATAAGATATTTTATTGGAGGTGCGTATAGGTTCGATTTCTAAGGTTCCCAGGTCGACCTGGCTCTCCAAATTGCATACTTATACCCAATTCCATAGAAATGCAATAGAAATGGAAACAAACGGCTGGCGTTGCTCTTCCATGTCGACCTGGACACCATTTATAGTGCAAAGGAAGCTATGAACATCCCCAGGTTTATAAGATATTTCATTGGAGGTGCGTATAGGTTAGATTCCCCCAGTCCCTGGTCGACCTGGGTCTCCGAATCGCATACCCAAATCCATAGAAATCCAATACAAATTTAAGAAAACGGCTGGCGTTGCTTCTACATGTCGACCTGGACACCATTTAGAGTGCAAAGGAAGCTATAAACATCCCCAGGACAGTGAGGTATTTCATTTTAGGTGCGTATAGGCTTGATTCCCCCAGTCCCTGTTCGACCTGGTAGTCCAAATCCATAGAAATCCAATAGAAATGGAAGAAAACGACTGGCGTTGCTCTTCCATGTCGCCCTGGAGACACTTGAAAGTGCAATGAAATCTATGAACATCCCCAGGACAGAGAGATATTTCATTGGAGGTGTATATAGGTTCGATTTCTAGAGTTCCAGGTCGACCTGGCTCTCCAAATCGCATACTAATGTCCAAATCCATAGAAATAGAAGAAAACGGCTGGCGCTGCTCTTCCATGTCGACCTGAATACCATTTAAAGTGCAAAGGAAGCTATGAGCATCCCCAGGTTCGCTGGAGATGCGCATAGATTCGATTCCCCCAGTCCCTGGTCGACCTGGCTCTCCAAATTGCATACTAATGTCCAAATCCATAGAAATGGAAGGAAACGGCTGGCGTTGCTCTTCCATGTCGACCTGGACACCATTTAAAGTGCAAAAGAAGCTATGAACATCCACAGGATCATAAGATATTTTGTTGGAGGTGCGTATAGGTTCGATTTCTAAGGTTCCCAGGTCGACCTGGCTCTCCAAATTGCATACTAGTGTCCAAATCCATAGAAATGCAATAGAAATGGAAGAAAACGGCTGGCGTTGCTCTTCCATGTCGACCTGAACAACATTTAAAGTGCAAAGGAAGCTATGAACATCCCCAGGATCGTTGGAGATGCGTATAGATTCGATTCCCCCAGTCCCTGGTCGACCTGGCTCTCCAAATTGCATACTAATGTCCAAATCCATAGAAATCCATTAGAAATGGAAGCAAACGGCTGGCGTTGCTCTTCCATGTCGACCTGGACACCATTTAAAGTGCAAAGGAAGCTATGAACATCCACAGGATCATAAGATATTTTGTTGGAGGTGCGTATAGGTTCGATTTCTACGGTTCCCAGGTCGACCTGCCTCTCCAAATCGTATACTTATACCCAAATCCATAGAAATGGAAGAAAACGGCTGGCGTTGCTCTTCCATGTCGCCCTGAGACACTTGAAAGTGCAATGGAATCTATGAACATCCCCAGGACAGAGAGATATTTCATTGGAGGTGTATATAGGTTCGATTTCTAGAGTTCCAGGTCGACCTGGCTCTCCAAATCGCATACTAATGTCCAAATCCATAGAAATGCAATAGAAATGGAAGAAAACGGCTGGCGTTGCTCTTCCATGTCGACCTGGAGACTCTTGAAAGTGCAAAGGAAGCTATGAACATCCCCAGGTTTATAAGATATTTCATTGGAGGTGGGTATAGGTTAGATTCCCCCAGTCCCTGGTCGACCTGGCTCTCCAAATTGCATACTAATGTCCAAATCCATAGAAATCCAATGGATATTAAAGAAAACGGCTGGTCTTGCCGCGGCCCAAATGCTTTGCGTTTTTTGGAATCTTTGAACTTCCTAACTTCTTCGACAGTAATGTCGGGTACTTCTTCATTGTTAGGAACGGCTGTCGGAAAATATATTCGAGGAAATTGTTCACTTAGAAGTCTTGCACAATACTGTTGCCACCTGTGTAGTATTTTTTCGTTATCCACAAGAAGCAGCCCTTCAGCATTGTTGATGAACTGTTGCGAACGGATTTCCTGAGCATTTCTCCTTCTCCAAGTGGCTATTTTGACAACGGTTAGGCCCCAGTTTCAAGCTGGTTCGTGGATAGCCTGGTTTCTATCAGCCGACGAAGAAGACATTTCTTCTAAGTCCCGATACATTCCTCCTACACACTTTACTTGAATTTGAGCGCACTTCCTCTTTGCGAGCCTCTTACAATGTCTGTATTTCAATTCGAGGCGAGCTTTTTCATCTCCATTATTAGTGGTGCACTTTGACCAACCATCGAGTGCCACTTTCTTGTCACTTAGTACTTCTCTATCTGCATCTGTCCACCACTATTTTTCTTTGCCATGATAGTGTCATTTTGAAGCCACTAGCAGCGATTTGGCTCTAGACAGGTAAGGTCTTTGTAGGCAATTCCACTTATTTTGTTCTTGTGCTCTGCACTCTTCATTCCCAACTTCGCTGACGATGTGATGGAGAAAATTTTACATATTTGCAATAAATGCTTCACCTCTTTGTCCAGATTAAACCATTTGATTCTCGCAGACTGTTTGTGCCCGCCGCCATAAAAATGTATATCAAGAGGAGACGATGTTCCTGTGCCATTGCTTCTCCTATGATCACTTTGCAATCTTCAACACGAGGCTTCATAAAACGTGCTACCAAATGGTAATCAATCCGGGTTTAATTTCCGCCACTGCTACTGTAAGTGACCGGGTGCCGACTTTGTTTGACGAACATGGAATTTAAAAAGATAAGACCGTATGACTTGTACACCCTTAGGATATCTTCACCAGTTCCTGGTGCCGTACAAGTCCTCCAAGGCAGTCTTTATAGTCTTCGTTTGACTTCCCGACATGTCCGTTCAAATCTCCGCCAACAAACAAAAGTTCTTCTGTTGTAAAGTTCTTCATGAGGTTGGAAAATCCATCTTTTTCTGTCTGCTCGCATCCAACTTGTGTAGCAAATGCACTGAGGCAATATTCCACACCTCACCTTGCATTACCAGTTTGAGAGACATCAAACGATCACTGGAATTTGAAATGGTCAAGACGCTGCCAAATAGCTTCGCCGCAATTACGATACCGATTTCGTTCCTACCCGTAGAAGAACATCTTGAAAGCTTGTGTCCAAACGTCCAAGAAACTCGTCTGACACTCGCCATTTCGTATCTGGAACACATAAGATGTCAACTCACCTGGTAGCTACGTATCTGCTGGCAGGACATTATCTGAACAGGTTCCACAAGATCAAGCACTTACCTGCCATCCAAATAAGACACACACCCACCCCTTCCCCTATAAGTAGATACCATCTTTTGCAAGTAGATAGTTTTTATTTTTTATATATATACTAAAAGGTACAGAAATAATGAGTTTTTTTTTGCTCCACTTTTGCTTGAATACTATTTGCTTTCAATTTGGATAACATTAACATCTAGACACATAATTTTTGTTATCAATGGGGGCGGGGATTTCTTACGTTTCTACTCAAAGGATGCTTTTCCTTGTTCTTATCGAACGAAAATAGTCATTTATAATTTGTTACCTTTCGTTTTATTTTCAATTGCAGTGATCGGTCGTCGAGTAGATTGTAGTACAATAATTATTTACTATGCATACTTTTGTAGTATGATTTAACAATAATATTTTATTTAAAATTTAAACATTTCGAAAATATAGATACAATTTAATAGAATATTTTATGTGTATCATTTAAAGATGAGAACAATACCTATTTTTGCTTAACGGCGAGGTTCTGATCAGAGTTGAAAGATCGTAACCCTCCCACATTGTGACGTTGCTACTGGTCCGCCTGTGGGGTTCGCCGGTTCGACCTCATTAAACATCGGCAGGCTTTCCGATTTTAAGACGAGAGGAATACGAATAATGGGAATAAACAATTAACAATGATTTGGGCGGTCAGTAGAACGTTTTAAGCGGAAAATAATTTTTGTTGTAGATTCGGAATTCGATTGAGCTGTTTTTTTTTTTTTGTTTTTTTGAAACAGCGATTTGAAGTGGTGCGCTGTTTATTTGCGGGCATCCTTACTTTTGGCGTTTGAGCTTTTTTTGTAGCTCAGATTTCGAGTTGCTTTTGCATTGGGGGTTGTGCAAGAAGGAGGTGATGTTAGGGTGTTGTTGGTAGTCTTGTGATCCGCCGGTGTTAGGATGTTTTGATGGAGCACTGGTGTACGGTGCTTCAGCGTTGATTGTTTTTTTCTTGTCGCAAGAAGTTTCATCAATCTGTTGCAGAGTTGCGTTGTCGTTAGTGGAACTAGTGGGCGAGTCTTTCTCCTCGGCTATGCGAGGCAGCATTTCTCCGGGTGGCTGCAGCGTCAGGGACAGAACATTACTTTGCGTTGGCTTTGGGTCTTGATACTCGTGGTGCTGATGGTCGGTGTCGTGTGAAAGATTAAAGTTCTCAACGTATTTCTCTAGGGAGATGGCACCGCCTGCGCCAACAGTTGAAGAGGATGTTGAATTTGCCGATGGAATCGATGAAGCTGTTGAATGCATATTCAGAGACTGCGTGTTTGTGTGGCCTGTTGCGGCAGTTGTTACAGATGGTCCAGAATTTAAGGACGATCCATTGCCGGAGGAACTGGTTGCCCGCCAAACACCAACAATTGATCGCTGATTTTTTATTGCAGACGAGCAGCAGAGTGGCGATATTAGGGCGCATTTGTTTTCAGCACTACGCGGATGCAGGCGATCCGGGGAGAGAGCACGTCTCAATAACGGCGAGCTTGGCTCTGAGGTTTTAGTTAGTGCAAAACCTTTTTTGGTAGCAGCAACCTGGCCAGCATTTAGATTGGCGCTTGGCAGTCCACCTGGACTGTATGATTGCGTAGTGTTTGACGCACCTGGCTGATGGCCGACAGGAAACGCGAGCGGTGAGGGTGATCGGGTGGGCGAGGACGGTAGTGGGGATGGGGATGGTGTGCGCGCCAGTGGAGAAAGTGGAATATGACCGACGGATTTTCGACGATTCGGAACTGAACCAGAATTTGAGTGAAGATTTTTTGTGCTTGCACAGCCGCTGGTGTGTAGTTTGTGCTTAAGGCCGTGTAATGTGGACGGTCTTTGATACAGTTGAGCTCCAGTAGGTGCAACTGCGACGACTCCAGATCCAACGACAGCGGTGCTAGAAACGGATGAGACTCCTCCAGTGCGAGTGTTTGGAGCTGATGACGATGGTGAACTTGACTGCGAAGAATTTGAAGCCGACGGATAGCAGTGTGATTCCATTGGTGAAAGACTCATTCGAGCGTTAGGTGCAGTAGCCAGAGTGGTATCAGTCGGCCGATTGCCAAACGATTGAAATGACCTAGATGGCGTCACCATAGTTGGAGATGAAATTCCAGCAGCAATCTGAACAGACAAATATGCGGTCAAACAAATATAAAAAGAAACAAAAACTCTTTCATATGCATACCTGTTGAATTTCAGCTGAAGCACGCTTGCTGCTTATTCGACGAAACAGTGAAGTCTTACGTTTCTTGTCGTGTTCTTTTCTCTGCTTCTTCTGACGGTTGACGCCCTTTTTCGCCAGTTTGCTCTGCAATAGGTCGCGTTTGCGTCTCCCACTCTGAATACTGGTATGTTCCAGTGGAGTTGCACGGACAGTGACGTGTTCCCCGCCGCTTAATAGTAATTGCAATACTTGAGTGTGAAACAAGCCTTGAACCGCCTCGCCGTTGACGTGGGTAATCAGGTCGGCTGGACGTAGACCTGCTTCAAAGGCTGGACTTCCCTCATCAACTGCCATCACCAGGTGATGCATCGTATAGAAGTCTGTGTCGCCATAGTAAACCCGAATCGTGTGTACAGTGAAGCCGAATCCCCTTGGGCTTCGCCGAATGATTATGGGTGGTTTTAGATTTGTCACTAACGGCGAGAGTTCGCGACACGGCGAAGTATCTCTGGAGCTTGCTGTACTCGAGCTGCCTCCGCCACCACCAGCACCACCCACGGGAGATTGCACTCCTCCGCTCAGTTGTTGAGTAAGTTGGGAATCTAAATAACAGAGGTCTCATTAATGCATTTACAAGGGGCTTTAATATACATACCATTAGACACCATAAACGATAGGCCCAGTGCCGAAGCTGATTTAACGTTGGAACGCGATCTATGTTTGCCACTGTTCATGATTTCGTCGCCAACAAGTGGTGACGATCCGCTCGCTTCGTCTTCGATGGAAATAGAGAACCTCGGGAGGATATCTCGGGCGTAGATCGTCTTTCTCTTTCGATGTATTTGCGGCGAGAGATCATCACTGTCGGTCTGAGAGGATTCCGTTGTGCTGCGGGCAGCCATGGACGACACCTGATGGGTGTCGATTAATTTTCGATTCTCTGGAATGTTCGGTGACGATGTTGCTGGCGTATGACGTGCCGATACCTTTACGACTTTATTAACTTGGGCAGTTGTTTTTGCAGAAACTGCACTTGGAATAATACTTGAACTTTGGATGGTTGGCTTGCTTACAGCTGATGTAGTGGTTAAGGACAATGATGCTGCTGCTGATGATACTGCTGGCACTGATGATGAGTCAGTGGACGTTTGAGCAAATGGAGCTTGCAATTTTGTAGAAACCGCCAGCTGCGGTGGTTGCTGTTGCATAAAAGGTGGGCTGGGTAGGGATTGCTGTCGCATATACTGATTTATCATTCGGATTTCATCCCCACTAGATGTGTGCAAAAGTTCGGGCAGATAGTCCGCATCGGGTGTAGATGGCACTTTCAAACAACGCGTGGAAAGCTGAAACGAAACGCACTTAGCTAGCCTGTTAAACGAATTTTATTTATAGCTCTACTTACGTCAATGTTTCGCAACTCTGGTGTTGTGAGAGATTTGGGATTCAACTCGGATGTGCCACCCTCATCTGAGGTGTTATTCGAAGTAAGACGCGACCATGAATAATGCTGCTTGCGGTATTGTGGGGTGTACGAACTGAATGAGCCAAACAATGGTGTATCGTCCGTATCGTCGGTGTCCTCACCAGCTAAATCGTGATTATACCGATCCATTCGAGCTGTAAAAAGAATTTTTTTATAACTTCAGTGGTTCCAGTTGAAGGAGGTTTCCTTAAAATTACTATCAAAGTAGCTGGTATCATCTTCGTTTGATAGCTGCGGTACAAACTCTGCCTTCTGCCGCAGCAGAGAGTTCCAATCCAATCCATTGAAGTAGAAATGCTCCTTGACTTCATGAGCTCCGCCGGTGCCCAAGCGATCACGTGGGTTCTGTTGCAATAGCTGGGTGATCAAATCCTTTGATTCCGGCTGAACAGTCCAGTCGTCCGTATCGGGCCATTCAATGTCATCGTTCACAGTGTGCGCGAACAGTTCTTCAGGCGTTTCCCCAAAGAACGGAACACAGCCAATTATGAACTCATACAAGATGATACCCATCGACCACCAGTCGACCGGTTTGCCATAGCCTTGACGAAGAATTACCTCAGGCGCGATGTATTCGGGTGTTCCGTAGACTTGTTTGTCGGAAAACTGTCTGGTTTCGCTGTCGATATAGCCCTCGTACAGATTCGTGGCCAGTGACATCAAACCCATTTTCGATAGTCCAAAATCAGTCAGTTTAATATGGCCAAGCGCTGTTATCAGCAAGTTATCGGGCTTCAAGTCGCGGTGAACAATGCCATAGCTATGCAAGTACTCGACCGCTAATACTGTTTCAGCAAAATAAAATCTAGCCATGTCGGGCGGCAGTGGGCCGATATTTTTCAATAAAGTCGCACAGTACCCACCCTCGACATACTCCATGACTAAGCACAAGTGTTTCTTTGTTTCAAAACTACAATACATACTGACAACAAAGGGATTGTCGGCAAAGCTGAGTATGTCTCTTTCGGCAAAAACCTGCTCAACTTGGTTGCGCAGGATCAGATTGTTCTTGTTGATCTTCTTCATGGCGAACCGCTGACGGGTTTGCTTGTGCTTGACGAGGTACACCGCACCGTAGGCTCCATTGGAGATGAGTTTTACAATATCGAAATCGTGTTCATTTGGGATGAACTTTTGTGGCTGGCCACTTGAGATAGTTGTAGGAGGGCTGGTATTCTAGGGCTTAGATGCTGGTGCAACTGCTACAACCAAACTGGAGGTGGTTACAATATTTGCAACAGTGGCGCTAGCTGCAATTGGCTTTGGGTCTGGTGAGAATGCGCGAGTTTTTACAGTCTTGACGACAGCCAAAGGTGTCGTTTTGGGACTCTCGGGTGCCCATTCCCTAAAGGAATCCTTAGAGTCTTATTGCAGTTCGGCAATTGGGTCGCGATTCAAACCGAGCTTGTGAATTATGTATTGCGGAATATCAGCCTTGATGCCTTGCATTGCCTTCGCTTGACCCTCTGCGGCCTCTAGCAAATGATAGAACTCTTCCGGATCGAATTCCAGACACTCGAGCAGGCGTGCTGGACGAGATATAATAAGCAAAAGTTTCTTAATCACTCCCGTCAATTCCACGGCCGCCTCGGGTGATTTTTCCTTTGTCTCCAGCAATAGGCGTTCCAAATTCTCACTCATCTCGTAGAAGTACCTACTTGTGATCAGTTTTGCCTCCGATTTGTGGAGACAGTCTCGGGCCATTTCCAGAACCTGATGATGAACAAACCTGCAAGAGACAATACAAACAAAAAATATTAAGTTTCATTGTTTATGTGAGGGGAGGCCACAATCTCACCTAACAATTGGTTGGGAGTCGCGAAAACTATTGCACGCCGCACTCTTGTTCTCGTTGATGAAGTGCTTTAGACGTTCTTCCATTTGCTGTGTGGCCTTTGGAAAACGTTCCTTGTAGAGCGTGTTCATGATGGCGATCTCATTGTCAATAACAGGCGATCGACTAGGGCTGGACAAGCTTCTCGAACGAGGTCGATGAAAAGGAGAGATTCTACATCTTTGTGCGATGCACTGCCACTGTTACACGCTGACACTTGATCACTTATTGCTGCTGCTACCACTGATGCAGCTGATGCATTCTTAGACAAATTCTGTGGCGTGCAACCCAAGCTGTTGGCAGAAGAACAACTATTTTGCTTCGAAATGTGCGGAGCATGCGACGAATGAGTCACATTCAATGGTGTGCTTGTCTTGATGCCACCGGCCACAATCGGATGCGGCTTTGGACAGTGAAAAGGTATTGAATTATGATGATAAGGATGGTGATAATGATGATGATCTGGATGATTGCAACATGCTGCTGTAGAGGCATTCATATCGCTCGAAAACTGATGTGTGAGTATTCGCAGTTCATCACTAGTAGGAATGTTTGGCAGTTGATGAAGACGCTCTTGGCTAGAACACTGTGACTAAGGAAACATTTTATTAGTTAGTTGTTACGGTAGGCTACTTTGATTCTATGCCTCACCGAAAGATTTGAACTACCAGGTGTGGTGCCGTAACCGGAGGACGGCAATGATGCCACCGACCAGCGACGACCGTCCCCACGGCAACTGGAAATTCTCTTAATAGGTGCAAATGCGAACAGCATTGGCGAATTTATTCGTGGGCTATCGATTGGACTCGCAGAGAATGGTGAATGAGATCTGGGCGAAGTGTTTCCCACCCCAGTTACCAGACTAAGGCGATGATGTGCCACTCCGCTGCATGTACCACCCCCAGTGCGCGTTGTTGCTGCGTGATACTTTCGGGAATTCGGTAGCGATTGCTCTTTAAAGTAATTACCCGACAAAGATGGCGCAGATTTGCCTAAAGTCGAATTACGAACCCGAATAAGGTTGGTAACTTCTAAAAAATAAAAAAAGTGACCAAAAATAATTGAAAGTAAAAAAATTAAATTTTAAAAATCAACCACGCAACATATAAACAAACATTCAACAACAACACAAAGTGGCACTTACCATTTGCCGACGATCGTAACGAATATTGATGTTGATATGAAATTTTACGCAGCAATGCGCTATAATCGCGCCCAGGTAACGAAATAGAACTTCCAGACAGGCCTCCCGATGATGATTTTGCCAAATTTCTTAAAGACGACGTAAGATCCTTTGAATTCAGGGCCTCAGCATCCATGCTCGAGCCGAGACCCAATTTATTACCAGTCGCATGGGATGAACTCTTCTTTCCCCAAGATGTGGACGGCCCTGCTATGCCAGATGTTGAAGGATTCGAAGTTGGTGACGATGAGATCTCCAGATCGGAATCATCGAACACCAATACCCTGGCCGAGTAGCTAGATTGTGGCCGAATTCGTGACAATGATGAGTTAAAGTGTCGCATAGGAACTGGACTATTCGAAGAGGATTTTGAGCTGCCAGCACCTGTGGTACTGCTGCTATTCGACAGACCTAATGACTTGCCCCCCATTAAGGGCGATTGTTCTCCTCCACCACTCATGTTGGAATAGTATTTTTGTATTTCGTTTTGTTGTTTCTCTTTCAAAATTTCTATTGAGATCCACTAACTATGTGTGTATGTAAATGTATTGCTGTTTTGTTATTTTTTTTTTATTGCAAATTTAGTTGATTTTGTTTACACGTAATTTAATTTGATTGACTCTCGCCCGCATTTTCTGCAACTTTCGTTGCTTATAGTCTTCTTGCTTACACAATGCAACAAGATCTTCATTTTGTGAACAACTGGTGTACTTTTCAATGACATGATTAGTTCCAGTTTCATTTGGTTTTTGTATTTATAAAAATTCGTTGAACAAATTTAGTGGTACAAGCATCGTAGTGATTGTTTGTTGTTTCTTTTATTTTGATTATAGTTTTTGCTGCATTTCTCAATGTAACGCTTTTCGTTTCGATATTTCTATGTGTCCTGGAAGTGAGAATAGAGAATTCTGAACAAATAACTTGACTTGTTAGAATACAGGAAAAACGCAAGTATTGGCAATAAATCTGTCGCTATTGCTACCTGCAAAAGTGTATGTGTTTGGCTTAGAAGGGAGTGTCAGTGCAGTGTCAACGAAGTTAAACGTTGCACATTCATGCGTACAAAATAAGAAGGACCAACGGATCAAATGCGGATGTTTATGTTGTCAGTGGAAACAAACTTAATGTGTTATTTGGCCCCTCAGGGATTTGAACCGATGACCTTTCGTTTAGCAGTCCAAAATCGAGGCATATGTTCCTGCTTAGTAAGAGCCAATCAAATACTAAATGTGGAACCAGAACTTTTAACAGGATTGATCAAGGAAGTGAGAGACGCAACAGATGTTAAAATAGATGGAAATGGGAAAAAATTGGTTGAAATGTGCCACTCGATTTGACTCAAGCTACTAAATGGACGATACAAAAGTGATGGGAAAGGTCATTTTACCTTTATAAGAGGCACTGTGTACTCCGTACACACGTACTCCGACCATCTACCAATAACTGTCGAAGTAAAGTTGTCTGCCACACAGGAAACTCCTGCCCCACAGATGCGCCTGTTGCCAAAACTACAGTGCAAAGACGGAAACTTGGAAAGGTACAGGGCTAAAAAACCGAAATTGGCTCAATAAGCGAAATTGAATTGCAATCTATCATGGGTACAGGTGCTCTTACCGCTTGTATTATGAAAACGGCAATACCTGTGCATTCTGCAACCGACTACAAGAGAAATAGGCAAACAACCGTGGTTCGACTGAGAGTGTGAAGCCGCTAAGAAAAAATGCTTTGCTTTTTTACGGCTTCTCAGAGGTGAGGGCACAAATCACTCAAAAATTATGTACAAGGAGTCGAACAAAAAGTAACGAAGCCTAGGTGCCCTAAAACATAAAGTGTACATGCAGAAAATATCAGCAATGCTTATGAGTTTAAATGACAGCCGGTCCTTCTGGAAGATAGCCAAAACATTTAACGGTGCCCTCTTCACAAGGGGTATTAAAGTCGAAGCACCCCTACTAACCGAGTATTTCGAAAAGCTGCTAAACTCACCGCAAAATCCAAAACAAATACAGTTCGCTCTACCTTTTGTCGAAGTTGAATCACTAGATCGGCCTATAGATTTTCAAGATGTCGCCAGAGTCGTCAACCGATGTTTTTTAAACAAAGCTCCAGGCGAAGATCGGATCCCCTATGAATTCTTCAATAATGCAACAAATGATTTCTTGGAAAAACTGGCCAACACATACAACTTTATATTGTCAAGAAAGGAGACGCAAATGAACCAAGCAACTATAGAGGGTTATCGTTTTTAAACGCGGTCACCAAAATATTTACAGGAATAATCTTGGAGCGCTTAACAGACTGGATACGCGAAAAGGAGTTACTCAGCGAATTTCAAGCAGGTTTCCGCAAAGAATATTCCACAGCTGACAACATCATTTCTCTGACTAGCATCGCCTGAACCTACTTGGAAAATGGGAAAACACTATATGCCTTCTTCGTAGATTTTAAGGCGGCCTTCGACTCCATCGACAGAAGAGCCCTATTCTTTAAACTTAGTAATCTGGGGGTCTCAACCAGAATGCTTAGAGTACTGCATAAGCTCTACGAAGATAACAGCACCGCGGTCTGGGACGGTAACATCTTGTCCGACTGGTTCCAGACGAAATCGGGAGTAAAACAGGGCTGCCTATTGAGCCCTCTTCTGTTTTCAATCTACCTAGATGATTTGGTGGCGTATCTGCCTAGAGGAATAAAGTTTGCAGAAATTAATATCAAGCTCTTGCTATACGCCGATGACATCGTCATACTTGCGGAGTCCCCAAACATGTTACAGACCATGATCAACAGACTTCGACAATACTGCGAGTTATGGAATCTACAACTTAACACAATCAAATCCAAAGTCATGATCTTTCGAAATGGCATGGGACGATTATGCAAGGGACGAAAAGTGGTCCTGGCAAAATGAAGAACTTGAAAGGGTTAAACAACACAAATAACTCGGAGTGCTGTTAACAGTCCAGTTATCTTTTAAAAAAACACTTACAAGAGAAGCTTAAGGAATCCAAACGAGCAATAAATTGTACTTGGAAGGGTATATTGGGCAAAAGAAGTGTATCTCCGAGCACCTAATTTAAGATTTTCGAGACCGTTATGAGGTCAATCATGTGCTACGCAGCACAAGTTTGGTATATTTTCCAGTTCGAAGAGGTAGAAAAAATACTCAGATACCTCATCAAGAAAATGTTCAGACTACCAGAAAACACCCCGACATACATGCTGCATCTGGAAACTGGGCTACCACCGCTTTATATCCACACACTGAGACTGCACTTTCTCTATATTCTAAAAATCACAGGCCAACCTGATCATCGTCTCACAAAAAAGATTATCACCCACCTCGAAAATAGAAGTCTCCAGCTCTTTTGCCAATGGGAAAGTCTAAGTCGGGAATACAACCTT
Source organism: Portevinia maculata (assembly GCA_949715645.1). NCBI lineage: Eukaryota > Metazoa > Arthropoda > Insecta > Diptera > Syrphidae > Portevinia > Portevinia maculata. The sequence continues at coordinate 8,067,888 of OX454529.1, forward strand.
CCTCTACACTCTGAAAATGAAAAAACCTTGCGTAAGTCAATAGAGGAGCTACTAGTGATAGAGGAAGGATCGCGTGAATCGTTCAGAACGCAAAGCCATCAAAGCCAAACAAGAATCACGTACAAAGCACTTCAGCATGATCTTCATATCTCACCGAGACCTTTTATGTCAAAAAAGGATTTAGATAAGGTGATGCGCTGTCATGTGCCTTTTTCAACATCATATTTGAGAAAATTGTGCAAAACTCGCAGGCCAAAACTAGTTACACAAAATGTCAGTGCAACTACTTGCATACACTGACGACAATGACATCATTGGCCTGCATCAGCGGGCTGTGTCTGGTGCGTTTGCAGGTATTAGCTCAGAAGCGCAAACATGATTTTAGTGGTAAACGAGGCAAAACAAAATAAATGCTATCAACAAGAAGGGGAACACAACACCGACGAATCGGACAGAACGTCACGATAAACAGCTACAACTTTGAGGTGGTTAGGGACTTTGTCTACCTCGGCTCCGCGACAAACTCAGACAATGACACGACAGCCGAAATCAAACAAAGAGTTACACTTGCAAACTGCTGTTTCCTTGGCCTAAGAAGACTAGTAAGGCCTTGTCAAGAAAAACTAAGTAGACTCTATAAAGGAGCCTCATCATCCCAGTCCTGCTCTATGGCGCACAAGCATGGACGTTAGCAAAGGTTAATTACATTCCAGGCAACTGCAAGGTGGACGAGCTAGAAAGATGGGGTACCGCACAAGACCTCTGTGACAACAGAGAGAAACCGGCTGTACCCATTCAAACGTTAACGTTCCAACTATCAGACAACGCACTAATAGAAGCCAACAACAGGTGGATTAGCATCAGTAAATGTGCGGCCGCAAAACAAATATGGACAAAATATGATGCAAAAAGAACAACCAAGCTCCATAAGCAGGAAAATTATGAGTTCGGTAGTCGGAGCAATCACTGTTCACTGCCTTTTTAGGCAGACACGCCACTAGAATGGGAGTACCGTCCAACGAAAAGCTGCAGAAAAGTTGAGGAAGAGGAAACCATCACACACCTCCGGTGTAATTGATCTAAGATCTAAGCGGTTGATCCAAATGGTTGAACTATTCTTGAGGATGGACCCCCTCCTACACTTGACTGTGGCAGGCACCCCTCCCAGCTTCTCTTCCATGGACCAGTATAGCTTGTGGTTCGTATTGCAACAATCATTTCAATCATCCGCGATGCGCGTAGCAATCAGGGATTCGCTTGCTTCTATCACCCCCTTAAGCACAGTCCTCAACCATTTACTCGACGGTGCGGCCGAATCATCCCGGCCCCCCTGCCAGGGAATCTTCGTGTTCGAGGTTCGATTTTATAAGGCACCCCACTCGGAATCACCGGCAAAAGAAGAGAGAACAGTTTCAGGTTCGATTGATACGTCAGATTGTATCAGTCACCTCACCCTGATACTACGGTTCAGGATTAGGCTGAAATCTCGACTGCACTAATCACTGCCAACATGTTGCAAACAAGTCAACGCGATTCTTGATTTGAAAGCGTTAAGTGAATTGAAACAATGAGAAAGAATCAGAAATAAAAGAAGACACCTCCGGATACTCAGCAGAACAATCAAAACAAATGAATTTGATTTTCTAAAGCTGCTGTCAAACCCAAAATGTCAAAATTCCGTCAGAGTTTATGTCCACAGAGATGTCAGGAAATAAAAGGTCTGTTCGTGAACTAATATGCAAACGGAAATTTATATAAACTTTCGTGCAAAACTATACAAACGCGTTCGCGAACTGAGAAAATGGTAAAAAGATGAATGAAAGAAAAATGTACTTTGAAAATGAAAACTGTCAAATGATGAAATCCTATGAGTTTGCCAGAAAAAAAAAACAGCTGTTGCTTCTTTGCAAGCCAAACTAAGACGTTTTTCACCTTTTTACACAAAAGCGTTCGCGTACTTTTCCTTAGAAATGAGAGGATTTTCTCTCGATTTTGGAGATTTGACACTTTTCATTTTGCTATACATAAAGTACGCGAACGGACCTAATGTCAGATTGAAATGTCCAGACTTATGATAGAAACAGATCAGCACTTTAACTTCGACTTGCTATATACCTAGGGATTTCTGATGGAGTTTTTTTTTTTTTTTTTTTTTTTTAGGTAGAAATAGGACTAAAAATAACGTTAAAACAAGTTATCATTTTAGAAAATCTGTGAAAATCAAAAAAAAGAAGTGTTTTTAACCTCACTCTGTCAACATATATAAAGTGCAATGCTTCCCCCCACCCCCATCCACTCGATTCATTTCAGTGTTGGATTTGGGGTAGGTGCCTATCATCTACAACCATCCATTTTGACATTTGTCGTTTTTGTTTTTATTTAATTTGTATGGAAAAACCTTCAATTTATAAATATTAATTTCCTATATTAAAATTTGTTGCAGACCATATTCTAAAATTTAAAAAAAACACGTCCACATCAACAGGTTTGTCATATTCAAGTTCCTATATAGGAAATTCCAGCGAAATTAAATCCGGGCTATGTTTTATCATGCATACAAACAAATTACAGGCGTAAGTCAAGTGGAACAGTGCTTGAAACGTCAAACGAAATCAAGTTAGTTAAACTACAAATGTCATGAGGCTCAAATGAAATTTGCAAACGAACAGATCTCGTTCCAGCAGTAAGTCTAAGTATGTGTTTTTGTTAAAAATTGAAGTGAATTTCAAGAATTTTGAGGCTTTTCCATTGTGGCTGCAACTTTTTCCTGTTTTCTCATAATGCATGTGAGTGGATTTTTAAATATATATTAATTTGTTTCCTGAATGCAAGAACAAACCTAAAACATTCTGCTATGGCAAAGGATTAACCGTTAACTTTGTTGTTGTTGGGAAGGAATAAGTGGCTAATGGTTGTTTAAAGTAGCTCTCCCTAACCTATTTTCTTTGTTAAAATTTGCAAAAAGCTTGGGGTAGCGATTAAGAAGTTGCACATTGTCTGACTTGGTTGATGGGTATATTTTTATAACTTATTTATTTAGGGATTAGCGGATGGAAAGGTTTGCTTTTGAATCTTAAGTACCAAGTCTGTATTGCCGCATCCACGATCTCCAAGGCAGGCATACGCACATTCGAAGAGCTTAAGAGGTTGGTTGCCGGCCGAGTTTGAATGGAGTCGTCAGAAAGACGAAACTTATATATGTACATACATAGGTTCACGATACGGTTTAAGGCGTATTGGACCTAGACGGTATTTGATTCAATCCAAACGGTGCGCCGAGAATCGATCTGTCGGACTGTGTTGTATGGAAACGTTTCTTGGCTATTGCAGGAAAAACATGTATTGAATTTTTTGCATAAAAGCGCCCCAACAAATTGACAAACAAGGTTGATAGCATAGACGTATGCTAAGACATCCACATCCTTTCCATAAATAATTAGAAAGAGTTCCAGAGACTATTGAACAAAGCGCCTCTAAAGACCTCTTCACTTCATTCAAAGCCTCAGCTGAACCTTTCTGGGCCCCATTCAAAGCTCCATTAGGCTGAAGTCGCGAGCGAAGGTACTAATATGTGACACTTATCACGTGGTTTATGAATTTAAGTCCATTGGGACTGGTGCCTTCGCCTCTATTCACTCATGAAACTCATTTAAGCTTCGCGCGAGAAGCTTTATTAGCAGATACGGCAAAAGTACCACTTCAAAATTATACACTAAATGGGAGTACTCGCATAGAAAGACCTTAACATCGGGCTTGCTTTACATTCATTTCCCAGATATGATTCACTGAGCCTATTTCACTCTCGTCATTCGCTATTCAGAGGCCATATCATCAAACAAGATGGTAGCTGTCTCAATCATTTCTATAGAGATACACAGAGGCCGCTGTCCACTCACCTTCCACAGACGCTTACAATATGTGGAACCTATCGTGACATCAATAAAGAGGCACCCGAGAGCACCGTATGCTAACAGACACCCCCGAAAAAGAATCCATGGTCTGATGATGAGTGCGCTCACCGGAAAATGGTGATAGATCATCACATCTGTAAACGCTGCAATGCAGAACTAGAGCAGCAACTAGAGAGCATCGAGTGTGAAAGTCTCAAGCCGCTCTGCAACACACTAATCGGCACGACACAGTGTGGCTTCTGGGCCGGCAGATCGACAATAGACCAATTTTTCACACTGAGGCAAAGAACAACGAATTTCAAGCAGAGACTCACCATCCCTTCATCGATGTTAAAGCCACATATGACAGCAGTCATTATCAGGGATCGAGGAAAAACTGATCCGGCTGTGTCGCGTGACACTGGAAAACACGCGGTGCAATGTGCAGTATGGAAACAGCTCTTCCGGACTGTTCTAAACTTCAACCTCAAGAGTTTAACTGCTGAGCTTTTTACAGCTGAAGATGACTTGGTGGAGCGGATACACCAACTCGTCTCTAAGATCTGGTCAGAGGAAAGTATGCCTGACGAATGGAGCCTCAGAAAGAAAGGAGACACTCTAAACTGCGCCGACTAGCGGCATCAGTGTCCTTGCATATAAGAGATCCTATCTGCTGTAGTGTGTGAACGCCTGAAACCATTCGTCAGCGAACTGATAGGTCACTACCAGTGTGGTTTAAGGCCCGGTAAGTCCACAACCGACCAAATATTCACACTGCGGCAGATCCTGGAGAAAACCTAAGAAGTACAAATCGCTACTCACCTACTTTCTATCGATTTTAAGGCCGCATATGACAGCATTTATAGAGACGAGCTATACAGAGCCATTTCTCGTTTTGGCATCCCTGCCAAACTCGGCAGAGTGCAGAATAAAGATGGAGAGAGCTCGCTGCTCCATAAAGGTCGGAAATAATCTAACGAGACCTTTGATGGTTTACACAAGGTGATGCGCTGTCTTGCGACTTCTTCGCTCTTGTTGTGGAACAGATAGTGCGCAGCGCAAGCGTCAACACGGAAGGCACCAACTTCCGATCCGACCAACTACAATATCGGAATCATCGGCCAATCCCAGCATGCTGTGCTAAAGGGCTTTCATGGCGATTGAGGAACAGGCAAAATTGGTTGGCTTCGAAGTCAACGAGGATAAAACGAAGTTCAACAAACATCTGTCCGCAGCCTCAGACAAAACGTCGGGGGCACGTAGTAAACATTAACTCCACGAATGACATGAATGAGTGGTAATCCGACGAAGTTTACCCTAGGAAACCGTTGCTTCTTCCATTTCGCACAACAAATGGATTCACAACTCCCAACCCGGAAGACCAATTGTAAGCTCTGCAACTAGTTACAATAATTATAGTGAGGGTATAGAACACTGCGACCTTTTGGTCCTTTGTGCGAGGAGGGCGGTTGGAGGAAAAGATATAACCCCGAACTCTATCAGCTGTACCAAGATGTGAATGTAGTCCAAAAAGCTAAATCAAGTCTACTACATTGCCTCGGCCACATTGAGCGGATGGACAAAAATGCTCAAGCCAAGAGAATCTTCGACTACCAGCCGCCTGGTTCGAGAAGGCAAGGAAGACCGAACCTCCGTTTTACAGACCAAGCCATCGCGGATGCTAGAGCGCTTGGTCTGTGTCTCAGGCAGAGACTCCTCACGGCCGCCCCGTTAAGTATGTTAGTAAGAAGCGAATTCTGCACTTAGTTGCCTTTTACGACAAGGATGGTCTTGATGGGGGCGCTGCAGTGATATTATTAGCACGGGAAGACCAAAGAATAAACTTTACAATTTCCAATACATACTAAGTACCTAATGGTTACCGTAACCAGCGATAGACGACTTACAAACTTCAACACGGGACACCAAAAGTAAAATCAAAAAGTATCTTTCTGCTGCCGACCTTGGGACCATTCAGCAGAGTTCACCGTACAAAGTTAGGAAAGTTCCGCATTTGGACGCTACTAAACGGGCGAGATATCGCCTATATCAAAACTCATTTCGAAGGAATTCAATAGACGCAATAAACTCAGAGGAAAGTTCATGTACAACAACAAAAAATCGACAACGCAATGAGAAAGAAAAATTTCTTTGAGAAATAAAAACAAGGCATCATCTGTCAATGACACCATCCTCTTCCTACTCGCAGTTGCTCACTCAATTGAATAATGGACGTCACCTTTAACCAGCGTTCTGCGTAGACTTTCAAGGGATACTCAATCCGGCGCCACTCGGATATCGATTTTCGGGAATACGAGGGTTGGGATGATGACAATGCCCAGCTTGGTCGCGATACGACTCCAGCCAGCGATAGGGCCGGGCATGAGAATATGGTCAATTTGCATTTGCTTGGTGTGTTATGATTATGCGAGCTTTAGCTATGACTCACGCTGTCAGCGCGATAGAGTGAGACAGTAACGAACCAAAGTAATGAACAATAGGCTTCCAAACGATTTCAATATTTAACAAAAATAAATAAACGAAGAAACAACAACAATTGCTGTTTGTTGTGAATCTTTCCGATTGTAGACATTTTCTTATATCACTCACCGAAATTTTCTTTTAATGCCAATCCGTCGGCAGCCGTTGTTTTATCCCCCTTCGTTGCTGGTGCGTTTCTTTTCTCGTTTCGCCACAACTAAATTATCTCCTTTCGGTTTTATTTATTTCTCGACTACAAGCTTCTTTTTGACCCACAATCGACGAGCAATGCCTGGTACGGTGAATTCACAAAAATTATTAACTTGACAATCGAGTTCTTCTTCTTCTGATTTTCAATGCTACACTAATGACACATGCACTTAATGAATGTTTTTTTTTGTTTTTTCTTTTTAATTATGTACCTATTCGTACCGTAAGGTTGTGTAGTTATGGAATACTAGCGAAGAAAGAAACTTTGCATGAAGGTACGGGAGCGGGGGGAATGCGAATTTGCACGACAAAAAAAGAGAAAAGAAAACAGTAAAAACGACTCAATTTATTAATACAAAATAGAAAAATATAAATTTCACAAGTTTAAGGAGATGGCAATTTTCAGAACGAACAAAAAACCAACTACATACATTCTCAAAACGGAAATTATTTTTAAACGCTTTTTTCACTGGCAATACCAGCCATTTTCCACCTCGTACAGGCGTTTCGTTGGGTGTTACAATTGACTGGCTACATTATTCACTTTAATTGGCAACAATTTAAATATTTGGTTTTTTTACTGTTGCATATTTATTATGTACAAATTAGATTATTGACGCCAATGGAATTAGTGAGTTTCTTGATTGGCAATTGTGGCCACACGACGACACTTCAATTCACTCGCGGAAGCCGACCAATTTCGTTGGTTTGTATTTTCTTTTATTTCTCCTACTTTGGCGATATTAAGTGCTCGTTGTTATTGCAAAAAAAAACAATGTTTTACGATTGATTTGCAGATCACCTTGTGATTCGGTTCGACGGAACAGGGTCTTCCTTGTTTCTTTTGTTTGCTTGTGGTTTATGTGTATTGTGTATACCGTTCAGATTTCGACTATATAGGAGTGGAAAAAGAAAAAGAACCGAAATGACAGTAGATTTTTCGATTTTCCGACAAACGACCAAAACACTGAACTTTTCCACAAACCCAACAATGACAGCAGCGGACAGTTTTCAACTGAGTGTGTTCAGTGCGAGAGAGTTATGGTAATGGGTAGTGTTCCAAAGTGCTGGCGTGAAAGTGATTATGCTTGAAACACAATCACGAAAATCAGTGAAGGTAGAAATAAATCAACACTTCCACTGCGACTTAAATTTTGACAACCACGCATCGGCAAAAGAAATGCAGTTTGAATTATCTTACGCCCAAATAACAATCAAGCTTTGATGCGTTTTCTTATGCTCAAATGCTGTGCGTGCGCTTTGGCCATTTGACTCAAACGAAAAATTTAAAAATTACCAAAGAGACAAATCCTAACCAAGAAATTCCTTGACACTCCATACTTTCCCCTACCTTTGCTTTGACACATGACGCTTTACACCAACGCTACGAAACATTTCGTCCTAATTTTACGAGTCTCCTTTTGAATTTGAAACGCAACGCAGCTGTGTGATAGGTTTTCATTGATTTCCTATGGTTCAACTGGATGTGTTTGTAAAAGCGAAGCTCTAAAGCGTGATTGCGCAAACTTTATGCGTCTGAGTTAAAAAAGGAACATGGTGGAAACAGATCAGCACTTCAACTCCGACTTTAAGAAGCACACCGCACGTTTCAAATCCAATGCTTTTTAATGGGATGGAAAACATTAGCACCTCAACCTCAACTTCGACTTCAAAGTTAGACCTAAATCCTAGATTCAAAGTTGAAGTGCAAGTCCGACCAACCTTGCGGCGATGATTTCACTTGTCCCAACGTGCAAATGTATATATGTTGAGCGAATTTTCTCTCTCGCTTGTATTTTGACATAATTGTTTCGTTTGCTTACAACCATTTTTTGTTTCGCTCTCGGAGTTGCATTCTTCGATGTGTTTGACTCGAGTTGAAACGCTGAAGTTCTCAATCCTAGCAAAGTCGAAGTTAAAGTGTTGAAGCTGCGTTCTGCATCAACTTCAAAATGACAATCGTAAAATTAGAACGTTATCTTTCGTAACGTTACTGTAAGGCGCCGTGTGTCGACGCGAAGGTAGCAAAAGTATAGATTGTCAAATTATTTCTTGGAAAAGGTTTCGTGTCTTTGTAATATTTGAAAGCAATGCACGCGACAAAGCGTGATTTTAGTTAAGGCATTAGGCGAAAGGTGATTGCTGATTTGTAGTGAGATATCATTTTAGGTAGCTCGACATAAGCAGACGTCACTGTGACGTCAATTCTGTCATGGATTCTGTTTGTTATATGGGTTTTCGGTAGAGGTTTTCTAGGTATACCTATCGCTACTTCTAAGTACAAACCTTGGGTGGCCAGGTAGTAATACGTGCCTAGCGACCAAGCATATCTGGCTCTAGGGGTTTGATCTCACTTAACCGACTGCACATTGGCTCTGCTATAGGTGTCATTACAGGACACTGTCTAATAGGCAAGCACGCATCAAGGCTTGGCGTCTATTCAAATGACTTCTTTAGAAGCTGCAGGGACGAGGAGGAGGAGGAGACTACACATCACCTAATCTGTACATGTCCTGCACTCTCCCATAAAAGAAATCTATATCTAGGAGCCTTCTTCCTTAATGAACTCAGTGACTTAGCTAACACAGTTGTTAGAAGACTATCGCGCTTCATTAGAAGCTGCAAATGGTTAAGCAAGTAGAGGTCAAAACTCCCCCGATCCACGGGGCATCACAACGGACGTCATTGGTCTAAGTGTTCGGCTTTCGAACTGTCAAACATGGCATTGTCCGTATGTCCTGTAAATAAAAGAAAAATTGAAAAAGGGAAAGTCAGAAGTATGAATTACAAGGGAACCCATGTGAAAACCTTTGCTTTTGTATATCCGTTCGGCGCTTTATATTTACAAAAACCAGAATACAATTTCTTTTGACAATAACCGATTGAATGCCAAGTGACTGACAGCTGACTTCGAATTTTCGATTTTTTCCAGATATTTCTGGTGTCAACCTAAGAGCGGGTAGGGACCGCTCATAAGTATTATAAGCGCTCGTAAATCTGCACTAGTAATGCTTAGTGAGTAGGTTTGCGAAGCTTAGCATAGCTTAAGATTTGTCGGTGAATATCGTCCTGAATTTTGAATCTTCTTAACTGCAAATAAAAATAAATACAAATAAAATTGAATATTGAATATTAATCTCAAACTGCGTTAGGTTTCAATTTGAACTGAGTGCGTTCAGTCGGGGAGAGTTATGGCAGAACAAAATTATTGTGGAAACACAATCATCCACAGCAACAGCAACTTCAGTAGACATAGCAATTATTTTAAAACCAATGTTTTCAATTAGGACATTCATTATTCCCAGCCTAACTTAGGCTCGATCGCTGTTTGGTTGGAATGGCTTACATGTGAGTCCGATTTCTGACAATTTCGTTAGCGAATCTCCGGCCAGTAATTTTGCCTGCAATGAATGTAGATCGAGAGATGCCAAAACTCGTACTGGTCTGACATTTATTGAGATCTTCGTTGGCTTGATCCTTCAGTTGTACTTAGGATAGGTTAGATTAGGCAAAGACGTACTGTTTAGACAACTGAAAACATCGTTGCAAGAATGATAGAATTTGCACTGCAACAATGAGTTAAGAATTTTTCTAAGTTGGATATGCAGTTGCTGTCGCTGTGATGCAATGTGTTCTGGTGTATTGAAAAGCATTGGTCTTAAAATTGTTGCTCGGTACGTCAAAATCATTGTCGCTATGGTGATGTGTCTCTATCGTTATTGGGAAAAACGACAAGCAGTGTTCGATGGATTGGAAGAGCCTGAGCGAAAGAGCATCTAGAGAGTGAATATTCGAAATTTCAGCTTCTTACCTGAAACTTTTTCCAAAAAGCATGATTTTTCTTAAATGCTGAACGGTTTCTTCGATATCTGCCAAACCAGTTGACCTACAGCGGTCAAATAAATATGAGTGAATTCTACATTAAATTATCTATAAAATAGCATTAATAGATTTTGGTTTCAGATACAAAAAAAAACCAACCACATGCTGAACGGTTTCTTCGATATCTGCCAAACCAGTTGACCTACAGCGATCAAATAAGTATGAGTGAATTCTACATTAAATTATCTATAAAATAGCATTAATAGATTTTGGTTTCAGATACAAAAAAAACCAACCACATGCTGAACGGTTTCTTCGATATCTGCCAAACCAGTTGACCTACAGCGATCAAATAAGTATGAGTGAATTCTACATTAAATTATCTATAAAATAGCATTAATAGATTTTGGTTTCAGATACAAAAAAAAAAACTAACCACATGCTGAACGGTTTCTTCGATATCTGCCAAACCAGTTGACCTACAGCGATCAAATAAGTATGAGTGAATTCTACATTAAATTATCTATAAAATAGCATTAATAGATTTTGGTTTCAGATACAAAAAAAAAAAACCAACCACATGCTGAACGGTTTCTTCGATATCTGCCAAACCAGTTGACCTACAGCGATCAAATAAATATGAGTGAATAAGTATGAGTGAATTCTACATTAAATTATCTATAAAATAGCATTAATAGATTTTGGTTTCAGATACAAAAAAAAAACCAACCACATGCTGAACGGTTTCTTCGATATCTGCCAAACCAGTTGACCTACAGCGATCAAATAAATATGAGTGAATTCTACATTAAATTATCTATAAAATAGCATTAATAGATTTTGGTTTCAGATACAAAAAAAAACCAACCACATGCTGAACGGTTTCTTCGATATCTGCCAAACCAGTTGACCTACAGCGATCAAATAAGTATGAGTGAATTCTACATTAAATTATCTATAAAATAGCATTAATAGATTTTGGTTTCAGATACAAAAAAAACTAACCACATGCTGAACGGTTTCTTCGATATCTGCCAAACCAGTTGACCAACAGCGATCAAATAAGTATGAGTGAATTCTACATTAAATTATCTATAAAATAGCATTAATAGATCATATTTTCAGATACAAAAAAAAACAACCACATGCTGAACGGTTTCTTCGATATCTGCCAAACCAGTTGACCTACAGCGATCAAATAAATATGAGTGAATTCTACATTAAATTATCTATAAAATAGCATTAATAGATTTTGGTTTCAGATACAAAAAAAAACCAACGACATGCTGAACGGTTTCTTCGATATCTGCCAAACCAGTTGACCTACAGCGATCAAATAAGTATGAGTGAATTCTACATTAAATTATCTATAAAATAGCATTAATAGATTTTGGTTTCAGATACAAAAAAAACCAACCACATGCTGAACGGTTTCTTCGATATCTGCCAAACCAGTTGACCTACAGCGATCAAATAAGTATGAGTGAATTCTACATTAAATTATCTATAAAATAGCATTAATAGATTTTGGTTTCAGATACAAAAAAAAAACCAACCACATGCTGAACGGTTTCTTCGATATCTGCCAAACCAGTTGACCAACAGCGATCAAATAAGTATGAGTGAATTCTACATTAAATTATCTATAAAATAGCATTAATAGATCATATTTTCAGATACAAAAAAAAACAACCACATGCTGAACGGTTTCTTCGATATCTGCCAAACCAGTTGACCTACAGCGATCAAATAAATATGAGTGAATTCTACATTAAATTATCTATAAAATAGCATTAATAGATTTTGGTTTCAGATACAAAAAAAAACCAACGACATGCTGAACGGTTTCTTCGATATCTGCCAAACCAGTTGACCTACAGCGATCAAATAAGTATGAGTGAATTCTACATTAAATTATCTATAAAATAGCATTAATAGATTTTGGTTTCAGATACAAAAAAAACCAACCACATGCTGAACGGTTTCTTCGATATCTGCCAAACCAGTTGACCTACAGCGATCAAATAAGTATGAGTGAATTCTACATTAAATTATCTATAAAATAGCATTAATAGATTTTGGTTTCAGATACAAAAAAAAACCAACCACATGCTGAACGGTTTCTTCGATATCTGCCAAACCAGTTGACCTACAGCGATCAAATAAGTATGAGTGAATTCTACATTAAATTATCTATAAAATAGCATTAATAGATTTTGGTTTCAGATACAAAAAAAACCAACCACATGCTGAACGGTTTCTTCGATATCTGCCAAACCAGTTGACCTACAGCGATCAAATAAATATGAGTGAATTCTACATTAAATTATCTATAAAATAGCATTAATAGATTTTGGTTTCAGATACAAAAAAAAACCAACCACATGCTGAACGGTTTCTTCGATATCTGCCAAACCAGTTGACCTACAGCGATCAAATAAGTATGAGTGAATTCTACATTAAATTATCTATAAAATAGCATTAATAGATTTTGGTTTCAGATACAAAAAAAACCAACCACATGCTGAACGGTTTCTTCGATATCTGCCAAACGAGTTGACCTACAGCGATCAAATAAGTATGAGTGAATTCTACATTAAATTATCTATAAAATAGCATTAATAGATTTTGGTTTCAGATACAAAAAAAACTAACCACATGCTGAACGGTTTCTTCGATATCTGCCAAACCAGTTGACCTACAGCGATCAAATAAGTATGAGTGAATTCTACATTAAATTATCTATAAAATAGCATTAATAGATTTTGGTTTCAGATACAAAAAAAAAACTAACCACATGCTGAACGGTTTCTTCGATATCTGCCAAACCAGTTGACCAACAGCGATCAAATAAGTATGAGTGAATTCTACATTAAATTATCTATAAAATAGCATTAATAGATCATATTTTCAGATACAAAAAAAAAAACAACCACATGCTGAACGGTTTCTTCGATATCTGCCAAACCAGTTGACCTACAGCGATCAAATAAATATGAGTGAATTCTACATTAAATTATCTATAAAATAGCATTAATAGATTTTGGTTTCAGATACAAAAAAAAAAAAAACGACATGCTGAACGGTTTCTTCGATATCTGCCAAACCAGTTGACCTACAGCGATCAAATAAGTATGAGTGAATTCTACATTAAATTATCTATAAAATAGCATTAATAGATTTTGGTTTCAGATACAAAAAAAACCAACCGCATGCTGAACGGTTTCTTCGATATCTGCCAAACCAGTTGACCTACAGCGATCAAATAAGTATGAGTGAATTCTACATTAAATTATCTATAAAATAGCATTAATAGATTTTAGTTTCAGATACAAAAAAAAACCAACCACATGCTGAACGGTTTCTTCGATATCTGCCAAACCAGTTGACCTACAGCGATCAAATAAGTATGAGTGAATTCTACATTAAATTATCTATAAAATAGCATTAATAGATTTTGGTTTCAGATATAAAAAAAACCAACCACATGCTGAACGGTTTCTTCGATATCTGCCAAACCAGTTGACCTACAGCGATCAAATAAATATGAGTGAATTCTACATTAAATTATCTATAAAATAGCATTAATAGATTTTGGTTTCAGATACAAAAAAAACCAACCACATGCTGAACGGTTTCTTCGATATCTGCCAAACCAGTTGACCTACAGCGATCAAATAAGTATGAGTGAATTCTACATTAAATTATCTATAAAATAGCATTAATAGATTTTGGTTTCAGATACAAAAAAAAACCAACCAAATGCTGAACGGTTTCTTCGATATCTGCCAAACGAGTTGACCTACAGCGATCAAATAAGTATGAGTGAATTCTACATTAAATTATCTATAAAATAGCATTAATAGATTTTGGTTTCAGATACAAAAAAAACTAACCACATGCTGAACGGTTTCTTCGATATCTGCCAAACCAGTTGACCTACAGCGATCAAATAAGTATGAGTGAATTCTACATTAAATTATCTATAAAATAGCATTAATAGATTTTGGTTTCAGATACAAAAAAAAACCAACCACATGCTGAACGGTTTCTTCGATATCTGCCAAACCAGTTGACCTACAGCGATCAAATAAGTATGAGTGAATTCTACATTAAATTATCTATAAAATAGCATTAATAGATTTTGGTTTCAGATACAAAAAAAACTAACCACATGCTGAACGGTTTCTTCGATATCTGCCAAACCAGTTGACCTACAGCGATCAAATAAGTATGAGTGAATTCTACATTAAATTATCTATAAAATAGCATTAATAGATTTTGGTTTCAGATGCAAAAAAAAACCAACCACATGCTGAACGGTTTCTTCGATATCTGCCAAACCAGTTGACCTACAGCGATCAAATAAGTATGAGTGAATTCTACATTAAATTATCTATAAAATAGCATTAATAGATTTTGGTTTCAGATACAAAAAAAAACCAACCACATGCTGAACGGTTTCTTCGATATCTGCCAAACCAATTGACCTACAGCGATCAAATAAATATGAGTGAATTCTACATTAAATTATCTATAAAATAGCATTAATAGATTTTGGTTTCAGATACAAAAAAAAACCAACCACATGCTGAACGGTTTCTTCGATATCTGCCAAACCAGTTGACCTACAGCGATCAAATAAGTATGAGTGAATTCTACATTAAATTATCTATAAAATAGCATTAATAGATTTTGGTTTCAGATACAAAAAAAAGCCAACCACATGCTGAACGGTTTCTTCGATATCTGCCAAACTAGTTGACCTACAGCGATCAAATAAGTATGAGTGAATTCTACATTAAATTATCTATAAAATAGCATTAATAGATTTTGGTTTCAGATACAAAAAAAAAACCAACCACATGCTGAACTCGATATCTGCCAAACCAGTTGACCTACAGCGATCAAATAAGTATGAGTGAATTCTACATTAAATTATCTATAAAATAGCATTAATAGATTTTGGTTTCAGATACAAAAAAAAACCAACCACATGCTGAACGGTTTCTTCGATATCTGCCAAACCAGTTGACCTACAGCGATCAAATAAGTATGAGTGAATTCTACATTAAATTATCTATAAAATAGCATTAATCGATTTTGGTTTCAGATACAAAAAAAAAACCAACCACATGCTGAACGGTTTCTTCGATATCTGCCAAACCAGTTGACCTACAGCGATCAAATAAGTATGAGTGAATTCTACATTAAATTATCTATAAAATAGCATTAAAAGATTTTGATTTCAGATACAAAAAAAACCAACCACATGCTGAACGGTTTCTTCGATATCTGTCAAACCAGTTGACCTACAGCGATCAAATAAGTATGAGTGAATTCTACATTAAATTATCTATAAAATAGCATTAATAGATTTTGGTTTCAGATACAAAAAAAAACCAACCACATGCTGAACGGTTTCTTCGATATCTGCCAAACCAGTTGACCTACAGCGATCAAAAAAGTATGAGTGAATTCTACATTAAATTATCTATAAAATAGCATTAATAGATTTTGGTTTCAGATACAAAAAAAAAACCAACCACATGCTGAACGGTTTCTTCGATGTCTGCCAAACCAGTTGACCTACAGCGATCAAATAAGTATGAGTGAATTCTACATTAAATTATCTATAAAATAGCATTAATAGATTTTGATTTCAGATACAAAAAAAAAACCAACCACATGCTGAACGGTTTCTTCGATATCTGCCAAACCAGTTGACCTACAGCAATCAAATAAGTATGAGTGAATTCTACATTAAATTATCTATAAAATAGCATTAATAGATTTTGGTTTCAGGTACAAAAAAAACCAACCACATGCTGAACGGTTTCTTCGATATCTGTCAAACCAGTTGACCTACAGCGATCAAATAAATATGAGTGAATTCTACATTAAATTATCTATAAAATAGCATTAATAGATTTTGGTTTCAGATACAAAAAAAAACCAACCACATGCTGAACGGTTTCTTCGATATCTGCCAAACCAGTTGACCTACAGCGATCAAATAAGTATGAGTGAATTCTACATTAAATTATCTATAAAATAGCATTAATAGATTTTGGTTTCAGATACAAAAAAAAACCAACCACATGCTGAACGGTTTCTTCGATATCTGCCAAACCAGTTGACCTACAGCGATAAAATAAATATGAGTGAATTCTACATTAAATTATCTATAAAATAGCATTAATAGATTTTGGTTTCAGATACAAAAAAAAAACCAACCACATGCTGAACGGTTTCTTCGATATCTGCCAAACCAGTTGACCTACAGCGATCAAATAAGTATGAGTGAATTCTACATTAAATTATCTATAAAATAGCATTAATAGATTTTGGTTTCAGATACAAAAAAAAACCAACCACATGCTGAACGGTTTCTTCGATATCTGCCAAACCAGTTGACCAACAGCGATCAAATAAGTATGAGTGAATTCTACATTAAATTATCTATAAAATAGCATTAATAGATTTTGGTTTCAGATACAAAAAAAAAACCAACCACATGCTGAACGGTTTCTTCGATATCTGCCAAACCAGTTGACCTACAGCGATCAAATAAATATGAGTGAATTCTACATTAAATTATCTATAAAATAGCATTAATAGATTTTGGTTTCAGATACAAAAAAAAAACCAACCACATGCTGAACGGTTTCTTCGATATCTGCCAAACCAGTTGACCTACAGCGATCAAATAAGTATGAGTGAATTCTACATTAAATTATCTATAAAATAGCATTAATAGATTTTGGTTTCAGATACAAAAAAAAACCAACCACATGCTGAACGGTTTCTTCGATATCTGCCAAACCAGTTGACCTACAGCGATCAAATAAGTATGAGTGAATTCTACATTAAATTATCTATAAAATAGCATTAATAGATTTTGGTTTCAGATACAAAAAAAAACCAACCACATGCTGAACGGTTTCTTCGATATCTGCCAAACCAGTTGACCTACAGCAATCAAATAAGTATGAGTGAATTCTACATTAAATTATCTATAAAATAGCATTAATAGATTTTGGTTTCAGATACAAAAAAAAACCAACCACATGCTCAACGGTTTCTTCGATATCTGTCAAACCAGTTGACCTACAGCGATCAAATAAATATGAGTGAATTCTACATTAAATTATCTATAAAATAGCATTAATAGATTTTGGTTTCAGATACAAAAAAAAAACCAACCACATGCTGAACGGTTTCTTCGATATCTGCCAAACCAGTTGACCTACAGCGATCAAATAAGTATGAGTGAATTCTACATTAAATTATCTATAAAATAGCATTAATAGATTTTGGTTTCAGATACAAAAAAAAACCAACCACATGCTGAACGGTTTCTTCGATATCTGCCAAACCAGTTGACCTACAGCGATCAAATAAGTATGAGTGAATTCTACATTAAATTATCTATAAAATAGCATTAATAGATTTTGGTTTCAGATACAAAAAAAAACCAACCACATGCTGACCGGTTTCTTCGATATCTGCCAAACCAGTTGACCTACAGCGATCAAATAAATATGAGTGAATTCTACATTAAATTATCTATAAAATAGCATTAATAGATTTTGGTTTCAGATACAAAAAAAACCAACCACATGCTGAACGGTTTCTTCGATATCTGCCAAACCAGTTGACCTACAGCGATCAAATAAGTATGAGTGAATTCTACATTAAATTATCTATAAAAAAGCATTAATAGATTTTGGTTTCAGATACAAAAAAAAACCAACCACATGCTGAACGGTTTCTTCGATGTCTGCCAAACCAGTTGACCTACAGCGATCAAATAAATATGAGTGAATTCTACATTAAATTATCTATAAAATAGCATTAATAGATTTTGGTTTCAGATACAAAAAAAAACCAACCACATGCTGAACGGTTTCTTCGATGTCTGCCAAACCAGTTGACCTACAGCGATCAAATAAGTATGAGTGAATTCTACATTAAATTATCTATAAAATAGCATTAATAGATTTTGGTTTCAGATACAAAAAAAAACCAACCACATGCTGAACGGTTTCTTCGATATCTGCCAAACCAGTTGACCTACAGCGATCAAATAAGTATGAGTGAATTCTACATTAAATTATCTATAAAATAGCATTAATAGATTTTGGTTTCAGATACAAAAAAAAAAACCAACCACATTCTGAACGGTTTCTTCGATATCTGCCAAACCAGTTGACCTACAGCGATCAAATAAGTATGAGTGAATTCTACATTAAATTATCTATAAAATAGCATTAATAGATTTTGGTTTCAGATACAAAAAAAAACCAACCACATGCTGAACGGTTTCTTCGATATCTGTCAAACCAGTTGACCTACAGCGATCAAATAAATATGAGTGAATTCTACATTAAATTATCTATAAAATAGCATTAATAGATTTTGGTTTCAGATACAAAAAAAAAACCAACCACATGCTGAACGGTTTCTTCGATATCTGCCAAACCAGTTGACCTACAGCGATCAAATAAGTATGAGTGAATTCTACATTAAATTATCTATAAAATAGCATTAATAGATTTTGGTTTCAGATACAAAAAAAAAACCAACCACATGCTGAACGGTTTCTTCGATATCTGCCAAACCAGTTGACCTACAGCGATCAAATAAGTATGAGTGAATTCTACATTAAATTATCTATAAAATAGCATTAATAGATTTTGGTTTCAGATACAAAAAAAAACCAACCACATGCTGAACGGTTTCTTCGATATCTGCCAAAAGAGTTGACCTACAGCGATCAAATAAATATGAGTGAATTCTACATTAAATTATCTATAAAATAGCATTAATAGATTTTTGTTTCAGATACAAAAAAAACCAACCACATGCTGAACGGTTTCTTCGATATCTGCCCTGCCAAACCAGTTGACCTACAGCGATCAAATAAGTATGAGTGAATTCTACATTAAATTATCTATAAAATAGCATTAATAGATTTTGGTTTCAGATACAAAAAAAAACAACCACATGCTGAACGGTTTCTTCGATATCTGCGAAACCAGTTGACCTACAGCGATCAAATAAGTATGAGTAAATTCTACATTAAATTATCTATAAAATAGCATTAATAGATTTTGGTTTCAGATACAAAAAAAACCAACCACATGCTGAACGGTTTCTTCGATATCTGCCAAACCAGTTGACCTACAGCGATCTAATAAATATGAGTGAATTCTACATTAAATTATCTATAAAATAGCATTAATAGATTTTGGTTTCAGATACAAAAAAAAACCAACCACATGCTGAACGGTTTCTTCGATATCTGCCAAACCAGTTGACCTACAGCGATCAAATAAGTATGAGTGAATTCTACATTAAATTATCTATAAAATAGCATTAATAGATTTTGGTTTCAGATACAAAAAAAAACCAACCACATGCTGAACGGTTTCTTCGATATCTGCCAAACCAGTTGACCTACAGCGATCAAATAAGTATGAGTGAAAGTGAATTCTACATTAAATTATCTATAAAATAGCATTAATAGATTTTGGTTTCAGGTACAAAAAAAAACCAACCACATGCTGAACGGTTTCTTCGATATCTGCCAAACCAGTTGACCTACAGCGATCAAATAAGTATGAGTGAATTCTACATTAAATTATATATAAAATAGCATTAATAGATTTTGGTTTCAGATACAAAAAAAAACCAACCACATGCTGAACGGTTTCTTCGATATCTGCCAAACCAGTTGACCTACAGCGACCAAATAAGTATGAGTGAATTCTACATTAAATTATCTATAAAATAGCATTAATAGATTTTGGTTTCAGATACAAAAAAAAACCAACCACATACTGAACGGTTTCTTCGATATCTGCCAAACCAGTTGACCTACAGCGATCAAATAAGTATGAGTGAATTCTACATTAAATTATCTATAAAATAGCATTAATAGATTTTGGTTTCAGATACAAAAAAAAACCAACCACATGCTGAACGGTTTCTTCGATATCTGCCAAACCAGTTGACCTACAGCGATCAAATAAGTATGAGTGAATTCTACATTAAATTATCTATAAAATAGCATTAATAGATTTTGGTTTCAGATACAAAAAAAAACCAACCACATGCTGAACGGTTTCTTCGATATCTGCCAAACCAGTTGACCTACAGCGATCAAATAAGTATGAGTGAATTCTACATTAAATTATCTATAAAATAGCATTAATAGATTTTGGTTTCAGATACAAAAAAAACCAACCACATGCTGAACGGTTTTTTCGATATCTGCCAAACCAGTTGACCTACAGCGATCAAATAAGTATGAGTGAATTCTACATTAAATTATCTATAAAATAGCATTAATAGATTTTGGTTTCAGATACAAAAAAAAACCAACCACATGCTGAACGGTTTCTTCGATATCTGCCAAACCAGTTGACCTACAGCGATCAAATAAATATGAGTGAATTCTACATTAAATTATCTATAAAATAGCATTAATAGATTTTGGTTTCAGATACAAAAAAAAACAACCACATGCTGAACGGTTTCTTCGATATCTGCCAAACCAGTTGACCTACAGCGATCAAATAAGTATGAGTGAATTCTACATTAAATTATCTATAAAATAGCATTAATAGATTTTGGTTTCAGGTACAAAAAAAAACCAACCACATGCTGAACGGTTTCTTCGATATCTGCCAAACCAGTTGACCTACAGCGATCAAATAAGTATGAGTGAATTCTACATTAAATTATATATAAAATAGCATTAATAGATTTTGGTTTCAGATACAAAAAAAAACCAACCACATGCTGAACGGTTTCTTCGATATCTGCCAAACCAGTTGACCTACAGCGACCAAATAAGTATGAGTGAATTCTACATTAAATTATCTATAAAATAGCATTAATAGATTTTGGTTTCAGATACAAAAAAACCAACCACATGCTGAACGGTTTCTTCGATATCTGCCAAACCAGTTGACCTACAGCGATGAAATAAGTATGAGTGAATTCTACATTAAATTATCTATAAAATAGCATTAATAGATTTTGGTTTCAGATAGTTTCAGATACAAAAAAAAACCAACCACATGCTGAACGGTTTCTTCGATATCTGCCAAACCAGTTGACCTACAGCGATCAAATAAATATGAGTGAATTCTACATTAAATTATCTATAAAATAGCATTAATAGATTTTGGTTTCAGATACAAAAAAAAACCAACCACATGCTGAACGGTTTCTTCGATATCTGCCAAACCAGTTGACCTACAGCGATCAAATAAGTATGAGTGAATTCTACATTAAATTATCTATAAAATAGCATTAATAGATTTTGGTTTCAGGTACAAAAAAAAACCAACCACATGCTGAACGGTTTCTTCGATATCTGCCAAACCAGTTGACCTACACCGATGAAATAAGTATGAGTGAATTCTACATTAAATTATCTAAAATAGCATTAATAGATTTTGGTTTCAGATACAAAAAAAAAACCAACCACATACTGAACGGTTTCTTCGATATCTGCCAAACCAGTTGACCTACAGCGACCAAATAAGTATGAGTGAATTCTACATTAAATTATCTATAAAATAGCATTAATAGATTTTGGTTTCAGATACAAAAAAAAACCAACCACATGCTGAACGGTTTCTTCGATATCTGCCAAACCAGTTGACCTACAGCGATCAAATAAGTATGAGTGAATTCTACATTAAATTATCTATAAAATAGCATTAATAGATTTTGGTTTCAGATACAAAAAAAAACCAACCACATGCTGAACGGTTTCTTCGATATCTGCCAAACCAGTTGACCTACAGCGATCAAATAAGTATGAGTGAATTCTACATTAAATTATCTATAAAACAGCATTAATAGATTTTGGTTTCA
Organism: Portevinia maculata; assembly: GCA_949715645.1. Classification (NCBI taxonomy): domain Eukaryota; kingdom Metazoa; phylum Arthropoda; class Insecta; order Diptera; family Syrphidae; genus Portevinia; species Portevinia maculata. The sequence continues at coordinate 8,090,186 of OX454529.1, forward strand.
GATACAAAAAAAAAACCAACCACATGCTGAACGGTTTCTTCGATATCTGCCAAACCAGTTGACCTACAGCGATCAAATAAGTATGAGTGAATTCTACATTAAATTATCTATAAAATAGCATTAATAGATTTTGGTTTCAGATACTAAAAAAACCAACCACATGCTGAACGGTTTCTTCGATATCTGCCAAACCAGTTGACCTACAGCGATCAAATAAGTATGAGTGAATTCTACATTAAATTATCTATAAAATAGCATTAATAGATTTTGGTTTCAGATACAAAAAAAAACCAACCACATGCTGAACGGTTTCTTCGATATCTGCCAAACCAGTTGACCTACAGCGATCAAATAAATATGAGTGAATTCTACATTAAATTATCTATAAATAGCATTAATAGATTTTGGTTTCAGATACAAAAAAAAACAACCACATGCTGAACGGTTCTTCGATATCTGCCAAACCAGTTGACCTACAGCGATCAAATAAGTATGAGTGAATTCTACATTAAATTATCTATAAAATAGCATTAATAGATTTTGGTTTCAGGTACAAAAAAAAACCAACCACATGCTGAACGGTTTCTTCGATATCTGCCAAACCAGTGACCTACAGCGATCAAATAAGTATGAGTGAATTCTACATTAATTATCTATAAAATAGCATTAATAGATTTTGGTTTCAGATACAAAAAAAAACCAACCACATGCTGAACGGTTTCTTCGATATCTGCCAAACCAGTTGACCTACAGCGATCAAATAAGTATGAGTGAATTCTACATTAAATTATCTATAAAATAGCATTAATAGATTTTGGGTTCAGATACAAAAAAAACCAACCACATGCTGAACGGTTTCTTCGATATCTGCCAAACCAGTTGACCTACAGCGATCAAATAAGTATGAGTGAATTCTACATTAAATTATCTATAAATAGCATTAATAGATTTTGGTTTCAGATACAAAAAAAACCAACCACATGCTGAACGGTTTCTTCGATATCTGCCAAACCAGTTGACCTACAGCGATCAAATAAATATGATGTGAATTCTACATTAAATTATCTATAAAATAGCATTAATAGATTTTGGTTTCAGATACAAAAAAAACAACCACATGCTGAACGGTTTCTTCGATATCTGCCAAACCAGTTGACCTACAGCGATCAAATAAGTATGAGTGAATTCTACATAAAATTATCTATAAAATAGCATTAATAGATTTTGGTTTCAGGTACAAAAAAAAACCAGCCACATGCTGAACGGTTTCTTCGATATCTGCCAAACCAGTTGACCTACAGCGATCAAATAAGTATGAGTGAATTCTACATTAAATTATCTATAAAATAGCATTAATAGATTTTGGTTTCAGATACAAAAAAAAACCAACCACATGCTGAACGGTTTCTTCGATATCTGCCAAACCAGTTGACCTACAGCGACCAAATAAGTATGAGTGAATTCTACATTAAATTATCTATAAAATAGCATTAATAGATTTTGGTTTCAGATACAAAAAAAAAAAAAACAACCACATGCTGAACGGTTTCTTCGATATCTGCCAAACCAGTTGACCTACAGCGATCAAATAAGTATGAGTGAATTCTACATTAAATTATCTATAAAATAGCATTAATAGATTTTGGTTTCAGATACAAAAAAAAAACCGACCACATGCTGAACGGTTTCTTCGATATCTGCCAAACCAGTTGACCTACAGCGAGTCAAATAAGTATGAGTGAATTCTACATTAAATTATCTATAAAATAGCATTAACAGATTTTGGTTTCAGATACAAAAAAAAAACCAACCACATGCTGAACGGTTTCTTCGATATCTGCCAAACCAGTTGACCTACAGCGATCAAATAAATATGAGTGAATTCTACATTAAATTATCTATAAAATAGCATTAATAGATTTTGGTTTCAGATACAAAAAAAAACCAACCACATGCTGAACGGTTTCTTCGATATCTGCCAACCAGTTGACCTACAGTGATCAAATAAGTATGAGTGAATTCTACATTAAATTATCTATAAAATAGCATTAATAGATTTTGGTTTCAGATACAAAAAAAAACCAACCACATGCTGATCGGTTTCTTCGATATCTGCCAAACCAGTTGACCTACAGCGATCAAATAAGTATGAGTGAATTCTACATTAAATTATCTATAAAATAGCATTAATAGATTTTGGTTTCAGGTACAAAAAAAAAACCAACCACATGCTGAACGGTTTCTTCGATATCTGCCAAACCAGTTGACCTACAGCGATCAAATAAGTATGAGTGAATTCTACATTAAATTATCTATAAAATAGCATTAATAGATTTTGGTTTCAGATACAAAAAAAACCAACCACATGCTGAACGGTTTCTTCGATATCTGCCAAACCAGTTGACCTACAGCGACAAATAAGTATGAGTGAATTGCTACATTAAATTATCTATAAAATAGCATTAATAGATTTTGGTTTCAGATACAAAAAAAAACCAACCACATGCTGAACGGTTTCTTCGATATCTGCCAAACAGTTGACCTACAGCGATCAAATAAGTATGAGTGAATTCTACATTAAATTATCTATAAAATAGCATTAATAGATTTTGGTTTCAGATACAAAAAAAAAACCGACCACATGCTGAACGGTTTCTTCGATATCTGCCAAACCAGTTGACCTACAGCGATGAAATAAGTATGAGTGAATTCTACATTAAATTATCTATAAATAGCATTAATAGATTTTGGTTTCAGATACAAAAAAAAACCAACCACATGCTGAACGGTTTCTTCGATATCTGCCAAACCAGTTGACCTACAGCGATCAAATAAATATGAGTGAATTCTACATTAAATTATCTATAAAATAGCATTAATAGATTTTGGTTTCAGATACAAAAAAAAACCAACCACATGCTGAACGGTTTCTTCGATATCTGCCAAACCAGTTGACCTAGAGCGATCAAATAAGTATGAGTGAATTCTACATTAAATTATCTATAAAATAGCATTAATAGATTTTGGTTTCAGGTACAAAAAAAAACCAACCACATGCTGAACGGTTTCTTCGATATCTGCCAAACCAGTTGACCTACAGCGATGAAATAAGTATGAGTGAATTCTACATTAAATTATCTATAAAATAGCATTAATAGATTTTGGTTTCAGATACAAAAAAAAACCAACCACATGCTGAACGGTTTCTTCGATATCTGCCAAACCAGTTGACCTACAGCGACCAAATAAGTATGAGTGAATTCTACATTAAATTATCTATAAAATAGCATTAATAGATTTTGGTTTCAGATACAAAAAAAAACCAACCACATGCTGAACGGTTTCTTTCGATATCTGCCAAACCAGTTGACCTACAGCGATCAAATAAGTATGAGTGAATTCTACATTAAATTATCTATAAAATAGCATTAATAGATTTTGGTTTCAGATACAAAAAAAAACCAACCACATGCTGAACGGTTTCTTCGATATCTGCCAAACCAGTTGACCTACAGCGATCAAATAAGTATGAGTGAATTCTACATTAAATTATCTATAAAATAGCATTAATAGATTTTGGTTTCAGATACAAAAAAAAAACCAACCACATGCTGAACGGTTTCTTCGATATCTGCCAAACCAGTTGACCTACAGCGATCAAATAAGTATGAGTGAATTCTACATTAAATTATCTATAAAATAGCATTAATAGATTTTGGTTTCAGATACAAAAAAACCAACCACATGCTGAACGGTTTCTTCGATATCTGCCAAACCAGTTGACTACAGCGATCAAATAAGTATGAGTGAATTCTACATTAAATTATCTATAAAATAGCATTAATAGATTTTGGTTTCAGATACAAAAAAAAACCAACCACATGCTGAACGGTTTCTTCGATATCTGCCAAACCAGTTGACCTACAGCGATCAAATAAATATGAGTGAATTCTACATTAAATTATCTATAAAATAGCATTAATAGATTTTGGTTTCAGATACAAAAAAAAAACAACCACATGCTGAACGGTTTCTTCGATATCTGCCAAACCAGTTGACCTACAGCGATCAAATAAGTATGAGTGAATTCTACATTAAATTATCTATAAAATAGCATTAATAGATTTTGGTTTCAGATACAAAAAAAACCAACCACATGCTGAACGGTTTCTTCGATATCTGCCAAACAGTTGACCTACAGCGATCAAATAAATATGAGTGAATTCTACATTAAATTATCTATAAAATAGCATTAATAGATTTTGGTTTCAGATACAAAAAAAAAACCAACCACATGCTGAACGGTTTCTTCGATATCTGCCAAACCAGTTGACCTACAGCGACCAAATAAGTATGAGTGAATTCTACATTAAATTATCTATAAAAAAGCATTAATAGATTTTGGTTTCAGATACAAAAAAAACCAACCACATGCTGAACGGTTTCTTCGATATCTGCCAAACCAGTTGACCTACAGCGATCAAATAAGTATGAGTGAATTCTACATTAAATTATCTATAAAATAGCATTAATAGATTTTGGTTTCAGATACAAAAAAAAACCAACCACATGCTGAACGGTTTCTTCGATATCTGCCAAACCAGTTGACCTACAGCGATGAAATAAGTATGAGTGAATTCTACATTAAATTATCTATAAAATAGCATTAATAGATTTTGGTTTCCGATACAAAAAAAAAAACAACCACATGCTGAACGGTTTCTTCGATATCTGCCAAACCAGTTGACCTACAGCGATCAAATAAGTATGAGTGAATTCTACATTAAATTATCTACAAAATAGCATTAATAGATTTTGGTTTCAGATACAAAAAAAAACCAACCACATGCTGAACGGTTTCTTCGATATCTGGCAAACCAGTTGACCTACAGCGATCAAATAAGTATGAGTGAATTCTACATTAAATTATCTATAAAATAGCATTAATAGATTTTGCTTTCAGATACAAAAAAAAACCAACCACATGCTGAACGGTTTTCTTCGATATCTGCCAAACCAGTTGACCTACAGCGATCAAATAATATGAGTGAATTCTACATTAAATTATCTATAAAATAGCATTAATAGATTTTGGGTTTCAGATACAAAAAAAAAACCAACCACATGCTGAACGGTTTCTTCGATATCTGCCAAACCAGTTGACCTACAGCGACCAAATAAGTATGAGTGAATTCTACATTAAATTATCTATAAAATAGCATTAATAGATTTTGGTTTCAGATACAAAAAAAAACCAACCACATGCTGAACGGTTTCTTCGATATCTGCCAAACCAGTTGACCTACAGCGATCAAATAAGTATGAGTGAATTCTACATTAAATTATCTATAAAATAGCATTAATAGATTTTGGTTTCAGATACAAAAAAAAACCAACCACATGCTGAACGGTTTCTTCGATATCTGCCAACCAGTTGACCTACAGCGATCAAATAAGTATGAGTGAATTCTACATTAAATTATCTATAAAATAGCATTAATAGATTTTGGTTTCAGATACAAAAAAAAACCAACCACATGCTGAACGGTTTCTTCGATATCTGCCAAACAGTTGACCTACAGCGATCAAATAAGTATGAGTGAATTCTACATTAAATTATCTATAAAATAGCATTAACAGATTTTGGTTTCAGATACAAAAAAAAACCAACCACATGCTGAACGGTTTCTTCGATATCTGCCAAACCAGTTGACCTACAGCGATCAAATAAGTATGAGTGAATTCTACATTAAATTATCTATAAAATAGCATTAATAGATTTTGGTTTCAGATACAAAAAAAAAAAAAACCAACCACATGCTGAACGGTTTCTTCGATATCTGCCAAACCAGTTGACCTACAGCGATCAAATAAATATGAGTGAATTCTACATTAAATTATCTATAAAATAGCATTATTAGATTTTGGTTTCAGATACAAAAAAAATCAACCACATGCTGAACGGTTTCTTCGATATCTGCCAAACCAGTTGACCTACAGCGATCAAATAAGTATGAGTGAATTCTACATTAAATTATCTATAAAATAGCATTAATAGATTTTGGTTTCAGATACAAAAAAAAAACCAACCAGATGCTGAACGGTTTCTTCGATATCTGCCAAACCAGTTGACCTACAGCGATCAAATAAGTATTAGTGAATTCTACATTAAATTATCTATAAATAGCATTAATAGATTTTGGTTTCAGATACAAAAAAAAACCAACCACATGCTGAACGGTTTTCTTCGATATCTGCCAAACAGTTGACCTACAGCGATCAAATAAGTATGAGTAAATTCTACATTAAATTATCTATAAAATAGCATTAATAGATTTTGGTTTCAGATACAAAAAAAAACCAACCACATGCTGAACGGTTTCTTCGATATCTGCAAACCAGTTGACCTACAGCGATCAAATAAGTATGAGTGAATTCTACATTAAATTATCTATAAAATAGCATTAATAGATTTTGGTTTCAGATACAAAAAAAAACCAACCACATGCTGAACGGTTTCTTCGATATCTGCCAAACCAGTTGACCTACAGCGATCAAATAAGTATGAGTGAATTCTACATTAAATTATCTATAAAATAGCATTAATAGATTTTGGTTTCAGATACAAAAAAAAACCAACCACATGCTGAACGGTTACTTCGATATCTGCCAAACCAGTTGACCTACAGCGATCAAATAAGTATAAGTGAATTCTACATTAAATTATCTATAAAATAGCATTAATAGATTTTGGTTTCAGATACAAAAAAAAAACCGACCACATGCTGAACGGTTTCTTCGATATCTGCCAAACCAGTTGACCTACAGCGATCAAATAAGTATGAGTGAATTCTACATTAAATTATCTATAAATAGCATTAATAGATTTTGGTTTCAGATACAAAAAAAATCAACCACATGCTGAACGGTTTCTTCGATATCTGCCAAACCAGTTGACCTACAGCGATCAAATAAGTATGAGTGAATTCTACATTAAATTATCTATAAAATAGCATTAATAGATTTTGGTTTCAGATACAAAAAAAAAACCAACCACATGCTGAACGGTTTCTTCGATATCTGCCAAACCAGTTGACCTACAGCGATCAAATAAATATGAGTGAATTCTACATTAAATTATCTATAAAATAGCATTAATAGATTTTGGTTTCAGATACAAAAAAAATCAACCACATGCTGAACGGTTTCTTCGATATCTGTCAAACCAGTTGACCTACAGCGATCAAATAAGTATGAGTGAATTCTACATTAAATTATCTATAAAATAGCATTAATAGATTTTGGTTTCAGATACAAAAAAAAACCAACCACATGCTGAACGGTTTCTTCGATATCTGCCAAACCAGTTGACCTACAGCGATCAAATAAGTATAAGTGAATTCTACATTAAATTATCTATAAAATAGCATTAATAGATTTTGGTTTCAGATACAAAAAAAAAACGACCACATGCTGAACGGTTTCTTCGATATCTGCCAAACCAGTTGACCTACAGCGATCAAATAAGTATGAGTGAATTCTACATTAAATTATCTATAAAATAGCATTAATAGATTTTGGTTTCAGATACAAAAAAAAAAAAAACCAACCACATGCTGAACGGTTTCTTCGATATCTGCCAAACCAGTTGACCTACAGCGATCAAATAAATATGAGTGAATTCTACATTAAATTATCTATAAAATAGCATTAATAGATTTTGGTTTCAGATACAAAAAAAATCAACCACATGCTGAACGGTTTCTTCGATATCTGCCAAACCAGTTGACCTACAGCGATCAAATAAGTATGAGTGAATTCTACATTAAATTATCTATAAAATAGCATTAATAGATTTTGGTTTCAGATACAAAAAAAAAAAACCAACCAGATGCTGAACGGTTTCTTCGATATCTGCCAAACCAGTTGACCTACAGCGATCAAATAAGTATTAGTGAATTCTACATTAAATTATCTATAAAATAGCATTAATAGATTTTGGTTTCAGATACAAAAAAAAAACCAACCACATGCTGAACGGTTTCTTCGATATCTGCCAAACCAGTTGACCTACAGCGATCAAATAAGTATGAGTAAATTCTACATTAAATTATCTATAAAATAGCATTAATAGATTTTGGTTTCAGATACAAAAAAAAACCAACCACATGCTGAACGGTTTCTTCGATATCTGCCAAACCAGTTGACCTACAGCGATCAAATAAGTATGAGTGAATTCTACATTAAATTATCTATAAAATAGCATTAATAGATTTTGGTTTCAGATACAAAAAAAAACCAACCACATGCTGAACGGTTTCTTCGATATCTGCCAAACCAGTTGACCTACAGCGATCAAATAAGTATGAGTGAATTCTACATTAAATTATCTATAAAATAGCATTAATAGATTTTGGTTTCAGATACAAAAAAAAACCAACCACATGCTGAACGGTTACTTCGATATCTGCCAAACCAGTTGACCTACAGCGATCAAATAAGTATAAGTGAATTCTACATTAAATTATCTATAAAATAGCATTAATAGATTTTGGTTTCAGATACAAAAAAAAAACCGACCACATGCTGAACGGTTTCTTCGATATCTGCCAAACCAGTTGACCTACAGCGATCAAATAAGTATGAGTGAATTCTACATTAAATTATCTATAAAATAGCATTAATAGATTTTGGTTTCAGATACAAAAAAAATCAACCACATGCTGAACGGTTTCTTCGATATCTGCCAAACCAGTTGACCTACAGCGATCAAATAAGTATGAGTGAATTCTACATTAAATTATCTATAAAATAGCATTAATAGATTTTGGTTTCAGATACAAAAAAAAAACCAACCACATGCTGAACGGTTTCTTCGATATCTGCCAAACCAGTTGACCTACAGCGATCAAATAAATATGAGTGAATTCTACATTAAATTATCTATAAAATAGCATTAATAGATTTTGGTTTCAGATACAAAAAAAATCAACCACATGCTGAACGGTTTCTTCGATATCTGTCAAACCAGTTGACCTACAGCGATCAAATAAGTATGAGTGAATTCTACATTAAATTATCTATAAAATAGCATTAATAGATTTTGGTTTCAGATACAAAAAAAAACCAACCACATGCTGAACGGTTTCTTCGATATCTGCCAAACCAGTTGACCTACAGCGATCAAATAAGTACTAGTGAATTCTACATTAAATTATCTATAAAATAGCATTAATAGATTTTGGTTTCAGATACAAAAAAAAAACCAACCACATGCTGAACGGTTTCTTCGATATCTGCCAAACCAGTTGACCTACAGCGATCAAATAAGTATGAGTAAATTCTACATTAAATTATCTATAAAATAGCATTAATAGATTTTGGTTTCAGATACAAAAAAAAACCAACCACATGCTGAACGGTTTCTTCGATATCTGCCAAACCAGTTGACCTACAGCGATCAAATAAGTATGAGTGAATTCTACATTAAATTATCTATAAAATAGCATTAATAGATTTTAGTTTCAGATACAAAAAAAAAACCAACCACATGCTGAACGGTTTCTTCGATATCTGCCAAACCAGTTGACCTACAGCGATCAAATAAGTATGAGTGAATTCTACATTAAATTATCTATAAAATAGCATTAATAGATTTTGGTTTCAGATACAAAAAAAAACCAACCACATGCTGAACGGTTTCTTCGATATCTGCCAAACCAGTTGACCTACAGCGATCAAATAAATATGAGTGAATTCTACATTAAATTATCTATAAAATAGCATTAATAGATTTTGGTTTCAGATACAAAAAAAAAAACCAACCACATGCTGAACGGTTTCTTCGATATCTGCCAAACCAGTTGACCTACAGCGATCAAATAAATATGAGTGAATTCTACATTAAATTATCTATAAAATAGCATTAATAGATTTTGGTTTCAGATACAAAAAAAAACCAACCACATGCTGAACGGTTTCTTCGATATCTGCCAAACCAGTTGACCTACAGCGATCAAATAAGTATGAGTGAATTCTACATTAAATTATCTATAAAATAGCATTAATAGATTTTGGTTTCAGATACAAAAAAAAAACAACCACATACTGAACGGTTTCTTCGATTAATAGATTTTGGTTTCAGATACAAAAAAAAACCAACCACATGCTGAACGGTTTCTTCGATATCTGCCAAACCAGTTGACCTACAGCGATCAAATAAGTATGAGTGAATTCTACATTAAATTATCTATAAAATAGCATTAATAGATTTTGGTTTCAGATACAAAAAAAAACCAACCACATGCTGAACGGTTTCTTCGATATCTGCCAAACCAGTTGACCTACAGCGATCAAATAAGTATGAGTTAATTCTACATTAAATTATCTATAAAATAGCATTAATAGATTTTGGGTTTCAGATACAAAAAAAAAACCGACCACATGCTGAACGGTTTCTTCGATATCTGCCAAACCAGTTGACCTACAGCGATCAAATAAGTATGAGTGAATTCTACATTAAATTATCTATAAAATAGCATTAATAGATTTTGGTTTCAGATACAAAAAAAAACCAACCACATGCTGAACGGTTTCTTCGATATCTGCCAAACCAGTTGACCTACAGCGATCAAATAAGTATGAGTGAATTCTACATTAAATTATCTATAAAATAGCATTAATAGATTTTGGTTTCAGATACAAAAAAAAACCAACCAAATGCTGAACGGTTTCTTCGATATCTGCCAAACCAGTTGACCTACAGCGATCAAATAAGTATGAGTGAATTCTACATTAAATTATCTATAAAATAGCATTAATAGATTTTGGTTTCAGATACAAAAAAAAACGACCACATGCTGAACGGTTTCTTCGATATCTGCCAAACCAGTTGACCTACAGCGATCAAATAAGTATGAGTGAATTCTACATTAAATTATCTATAAAAATAGCATTAATAGATTTGGTTTCAGATACAAAAAAAAACCAACCACACGCTGAACGGTTTCTTCGATATCTGCCAAACCAGTTGACCTACAGCGATCAAATAAATATGAGTGAATTCTACATTAAATTATCTATAAAATAGCATTAATAGACTTTGGTTTCAGATACAAAAAAAAACCAACCACATGCTGAACGGTTTCTTCGATATCTGCCAAACCAGTTGACCTACAGCGATCAAATAAGTATGAGTGAATTCTACATTAAATTATCTATAAAAGAGCATTAATAGATTTTGGTTTCAGGTACAAAAAAAACCAACCACATGCTGAACGGTTTCTTCGATATCTGCCAAACCAGTTGACCTACAGCGATCAAATAAGTATGAGTGAATTCTACATTAAATTATCTATAAAATAGCATTAATAGATTTTGGTTTCAGATAAAAAAAAAACCAACCACATGCTGAACGGTTTCTTCGATATCTGCCAAACCAGTTGACCTACAGCGATCAAATAAATATGAGTGAATTATACATTAAATTATCTTTAAAATAGCATTAATAGATTTTGGTTTCAGATACAAAAAAAAACCAACCACATGCTGAACGGTTTCTTCGATATCTGCCAAACCAGTTGACCTACAGCGATGAAATAAGTATGAGTGAATTCTACATTAAATTATCTATAAAATAGCATTAATAGATTTTGGTTTCAGATACAAAAAAAAACCAACCACATGCTGAACGGTTTCTTCGATATCTGCCAAACCAGTTGACCTACAGCGATCAATAAGTATGAGTGAAATCTACATTTAATTATCTATAAAATAGCATTAATAGATTTTGGTTTCAGATACAAAAAAAAACCAACCACATGCTGAACGGTTTCTTCGATATCTGCCAAACCAGTTGACCTACAGCGATCAAATAAGTATGAGTGAATTCTACATTAAATTATCTATAAAATAGCATTAATAGATTTTGGTTTCAGATACAAAAAAAAAACCAACCACACGCTGAACGGTTTCTTCGATATCTGCCAAACCAGTTGACCTACAGCGATCAAATAAATATGAGTGAATTCTACATTAAATTATCTATAAAATAGCATTAATAGACTTTGGTTTCAGATACAAAAAAAAACCAACCACATGCTGAACGGTTTCTTCGATATCTGCCAAACCAGTTGACCTACAGCGATCAAATAAGTATGAGTGAATTCTACATTAAATTATCTATAAAAGAGCATTAATAGATTTTGGTTTCAGGTACAAAAAAAAACCAACCACATGCTGAACGGTTTCTTCGATATCTGCCAAACCAGTTGACCTACAGCGATGAAATAAGTATGAGTGAATTCTACATTAAATTATCTATAAAATAGCATTAATAGATTTTGGTTTCAGATACAAAAAAAAACCGACCACATGCTGAACGGTTTCTTCGATATCTGCCAAACCAGTTGACCTACAGCGATCAAATAAGTATGAGTGAATTCTACATTAAATTATCTATAAAATAGCATTAATAGATTAGAATTCAGGCATATTTGGTAGATTGCTGTAGGCCAACTGGTTTGGCAGATATCGAAGAAACCGTGCAGCATCTGGATATTCAAATTCAAAAAGTTGACCTTTTTTGTTTGTATCTAAAACAAAAATCTATTAATGCCAGTTGTTAGATAATTGAATCCAGAGTTCAGGCATATTTGGTAGTTTGCTGTATGTCTTCTGAACTTCATTTTGCGGTTCCGGCTCATCGCCCAGGATAATCACGCCGATGGGCGATGACTTGTGAATGTCTACAGAGCTTCATTTTGCGGTTCCGGCTCATCGCGCACGATAAACACGGCGATGGGTGATGACCTGGGAATGGCTTCTAAGCTTCATTTTGCGGTTCCGGCTCATCGCCATTTTAATCATGGTGATGGACCATGTCTATGGAAAATCCCCTGAGCTTCATTTTGCGGTTCCGACTCATCGCCCACGATAATCAGGGCAATGGGCGATGACTTGTTAGATACTTGAATCTAGAAT